>JAVBJF010000033.1:0-600000 GCA_033439095.1 Pseudococcus viburni | reverse complement strand
CTAGGTGTCTTAGGCGCCACAGGCGGTTCTTTGATAAAATTCTTCCAATATTCGGCTGGCAACGCGAGTAATTCCTCCATTACTCTGATGCTGATTTGATTCTGCGTGAACGCGAGCTCTAGTTTTTCGCAATCCAGATTAGGGCGTCCGACGATCGTAGGAGCAAATACGTTGGCTAAATTTCCAATGGGCATTTTACATTCTACAGAACTAGCTACTCGTTGTAAATGAAGTATTATAAAAGCCAATGTATCCCGGTTGGCTTGAGGCAGAGTAGAAAGAGCTTGATACAGTTTGTTAACTTTGTTCGTTTCATCGGAAATGGATATAGCTTCGGCGAAGGTTTCCCATTTCGATTTTGGGATCAGTTTATCCTCCAGATGGCCTAGAAAATCTTTTAGGCAGCAGCATACAGCGTTGATGTCTTCCTTGGCTAAAATTGGAGCTCCTTTGTTTCGGGCAAATTTCTCCCTGATGGACTGCACTTCTTTAGCAATACCCGGTATTCTGTAATAAATCATAAAATTATTTCTCTGAATGGAAAATTAAAATATGAATTGAGATAGTTACCTATAGATTCCAACTTCGTTCAACCCACGTTGCTCGACTTCATTGATACAATGTATAACAATGGCTGGCACCATTGGCGGCACAGAAGGAGCACATTCGGCGATACTTCTAACAACTCCCGATTTGATCGGCGTGCCCATTGGTACACAAGGCAATGGTACTTTGTCGCGGCATTCCAGATGCGCAAAAGCATTACAATCGTTACACCTTAAATAAGATTTAAACCGTCGGATGGATTTCTCGCATCCTAGACAGCTCTCAGCGCTCACATAAGAAGTACTGCTGATGAAATTATGAGCTCTAGAATTCAACCGATCCAAAAACGGCGTACGTATATTTTCCTTAAACTCTTCCCTCGGTTCGGACTCCAATGATTCGAGAGATTCAGCTCTAGGCGCTGTGGGTGTAATGGGAAACAATGCCGATTTCTTTTTCCTCACCGTGACTGGTTCTTCGTCCAAATACGAAGGTCGATGCTTACGACTGAAACGAGGATGTGTATCGTCTAGATCGTCCTCTGAACGTGAAATACTCACTTCAGAAACGGAAGACGAATCGAATTCTGTGATGGTGTTTAGGCGATCGTAAGGCGTTCGATAACCGCTCAATGAGTTTTGAATAGATCTACTAATCGACGAGATTTTCTCCCTCGTTTCGTCGGGGATTTTGTGACGTTGATCGTTGAGCAATAAACGGCGAAGTTCTTCCAATGTATTGGCCAATGAATCGCGTTCGCTTTCTACTTGTTTACGTTGGGATCGTTCGGAGTCCAGCCATTTGCGAGCTGCTGTTAATTTGGAATTAAGCGTTGTGATGTCTTTGTTGGCAGCATCTAGACAGGTTCTCAAACGTTTGCATTCGTTTGTTGTTTCGATGTGTTTTAGACGCAATGTTTCTTGGTGTTTTGCGTAGCTACGGGGTGAATAAAGTATATCAGTACTTGAGTAGAGAAAATACGATTAGAATTTAAAGTATTATTCGACTTACTGGAGAAATTCCTTTGTTAGATTGTTTTCTAATAATACGTCGTAGCATCGGGCCAAATCATCGTATTCAAATACTAAATTTACTCCTTTCTCTGTCATGGTTGGATTCTACAAACACAAACGTTTGATGTAAATTAAAAGTCGCCAGAATTAAACCAAATAATTACTTAAGAATAGATTGGAAACGAAGAGATACTGCAGAGGAAACGTAAGTGAAATAGTTACCTTCATTTGTTCGTAAAATAAAGATGATGCAGTGGAATATTTACAAATATAAACGAGATTCTATATTTACACCAGTTAATAGCATAACTTTTTTGTAAATTAAACACCTAATATTAATTAAAATTAAACGAAAATAAATTAACAGAGATAATAGATTGGAATTTTGGTGCGGAGATTCGAATCCAACGGAAAATTCGAATTTACGCTGATCTCAACAGAAAACTGGACGGCGCAAAGTCAGTTTCATGAAGAATTAGTTACTACTTTGCTCTGTAGAAGTCGCTGTTTATTTACCTACCTTTACTAAATAGGCAGGAAAATTTTATTTTTTTTGAACAAATAATTTTGAGTTCATTACTTTTATTCAGGGTCCGGAACCATTTGAAATTTTTTTTTTGGTGCTTCTGGCGCTGCTCTTTAACCTTTGAGATGAAATGGTTCCGGTTCTGGTTCTAAAGTGGTTCCGTAGTCAGTTTTTTTGGTGGGGTTCTGGTTCTGGTTCCAGGAGTCAAGAAAATTTAATGGTTCTCCTGGTTGTGGTGTGGTTCCAATTAGTACTGGTTCTCCCGGTTCCAAGTGGTTCTGGTGCTCCCAGTTCCAGTCATTTTTTTTTTTTTTTTTTTTTACTTTCAAAATAACACATCAAAATTTGACTAAACTTCAATTTTGAAGTCAAATTAAGATCTGCGTATAGTTTTGTAATTTTATCAAATTTTTGTGAAATAATTGAAATTTGAATAACTAGTTTAAGCAATAATAAATCAAGGTTGGGTTCTGCTGCTGCTCTTGGTGCTCTTAAACTATTTTAATCTAGATAAAAACTGGTTCCGGTGATTATGGTTAGTTTCAAAATTACTTCTCCCTGGTTGTTCCCTTTATTGGGAATGGTTCTATAAATTTTTTCAACTGGTTCTGGTGCTGGTTCTCATTTGAAAATTCGAAAAAAGTGGTTCCCCTGGTCTTTTTTTGGTTGTTCTCCCAAGTGGTTCCGGACCCTGCTTTTATTTTGTTTCAGAATTTTGGAATTTTAAATTATTTAATATTTAAAGCAAATTTTCAAATTATTATGGCATAGCGCCATAGAATAAATTTTTCAGGAATTAAAAAATAATTTTAGGCAATTTTTTAGTTTTTGAATTCGGATTTAACGAGTAAATTAAAATGAAAATAATTACGAACAAAGGAAATAGCGAAATACCTATCAAGAGATGAACAGACATAATAAAACCGTCATCAGTTTTCTCATTAAAACATGAAAGAAATTTCTCAATTTAGAACTAATTTGAAAAATAAACTCACTATGTACAAGTATAAGTCATAAAATGATCCAGAAAATAGCAATTAGTCAATGTCTCTGCTATACAATACGTTTCTGTGATTTACGATTACGGATTACCCCAGTAGCTTTTTATTCATCATAAATTTCGAATACTTCGCGAAATCTAAAATAAATTTCGGCCATGTACATATATAGCTCAAAAGATCTTTTTTCGAAAGGTAGTCAACAGCAATGTTTATAACCATAATCATAGCAAGCCATTTCTGTATACATTCGTCTTTCATGACTTGTTTCATTTTCAGTATACTGAAAGTCTAGTCACAAGGTGGACACTTTATAGCATTTCCGAGCTATGTATAAGACGTGATTTTTCAGCAAGGACTCCGAAGTAAATTGTTTACCACACATAGAGCATGCAATAGTTTCTTTTTACTATGCACTCCATGTTTCTGATGATCTAGATCTTGTCTGCAAAACGTATGAATCTGACAGAAAAAAGTATAAACGAATAAAAAATTCATCATCTTCGAAGTAACATAGATATCGTTGCTAATTACTACATTAACAGGACCGAAATGAATTACTGACTTAAAACTTTACCCTGTTTGGGTAAATTGGAACAAGGGATGTGCTTTGGTGCGATGTAGCTGAAGTGCCAACCGTTGACTTAGATGATGTACTTATGACTCTGATGTATGCGGGTATAATATCGCAAAATGGACAATTTTGCGGCTTCCTTTCGTTGGGCTTCACGATAAACGATCTTCCACATTTGTGGCAGTTGAACGTTTCGTGTTCTTCAGTTTGATTGCCTAGACATATTTTCTTCGGCGGTTTCGGAGTTTTCGACGGTTTAATCTTGGAATGCGGTTTCTTTTTACGTTTACGTAACTGCCGACGATCTGAGATCACAAAATGAAAAAATACAATCAATATAACAAACAGAGCATGAGAAAATTCAACTTATAAACGGAGTGTAACTCACTGGTAACATCGGTTCGTGAAGACGATTTGTTTTTTACGTTCGTTTCAGACGATAACGTAGTCGTATCACATTTTTTCTTAGATACGCCAGTCTTTTTTGTATTAGAGCACGATGGTGTCGACGTATTGGCGTCAGAAGAGGTGAATATGATCGGAAATGCAACCGCTTTTTCCTCTTTTATTACAGCCAATTCTTCATCGTTATCGTTCAAATCTGCGTTAGAGACTTCCGACGAACCAGTTCGTTCTACTTTTATTGCAACTGGCTCGCAGGTATCTTCAGTGAACTTGGAGACTTGACTTTGATTGGATCTTTTGAGATCCTGCTTCGATTTCGAAGTACCTATTTCCGGAACCAAAGACGAAGTGGAATCAACAACGGTATCTAAATCATCAGACGATGTGTTCTTTTCCTTCGCAGATTTTTGGTTTGATTCATTAATCGCTAGACATTCTTCGTTAACTTCATCGGGTATTTCAGAACGTTGATATTTCAACAATAAACGACATAATCGTTCGGATAATTTATCCAAAGAGTTACGTTCGTTTTCAATCACCTCACGTCGCAGACTTTCGGAATTCAGCTTTCTGAGTGTTTCGGTGAGTTGCGATTTTAACGATGAGACTGTATCAATGTTAGCTCGTTGATGGTTTGATTCTGAACATCCGCCTTCATCGGTAGTTTTGGTGATTTTCAAGCCAGCTTTTGATTGATGTTTAGCATAACTGGAAATAGGTGCATTGATCAAAATAGCATTTGAGTGATGAAATTTTATCGATATTGATACGTAAGCTGTTAAGATGCATAATGAAATATTCTACTCACTCGAGAAATTCCTTGACTGTTTCATTTTCAGATAAAACACGGTAACGTTCTACTGAACTATCGTGCTTCTCATTCAGCATTTTAATACGTTTCAGAGCGGTATCCAAACTACAGTTCAAACGTTCACAGCAGTTGATTGTATCGTTGAATTTCATTTTAAGTTTTTTTTCTGATTCGTTCTTACTGCAAGTTCAATCACAGCTTTGGTATTGTAATTGATATTGATAACAGCTGTAAGTATATAAAATAAACTAACTCGAAAAGTTCACTAGCGAGATCTTGTTTCGATAATTTTTCACTGCTTCGTTTTGAATTATTGAACTCCGATTTCAACGATACGATATCCTTATTGACCATGTCCACTGTTCTTTTTAGATTCTTGCATTCGTTAATCGTTTCGACGAATTTCAATCTCCGTGTTTTTAGATCATTCATGATTCTGAAGACAAAACATTTACTTACTCACTATAATGTTTTTCTTTCATGAAAATAGAAGGGTATTACTTATAAACATACTCACTGTAAGAATTCAAGAACGTAGTCATTTTCTAACAATAATTCGCCCCGTTCTGATTTCGTCGAGATAATATCTACGTACGCTGATTCTAGCCATGTCTGATAATTCTTGTATTCGTCGTTTGTGGCGATCAATTGTAATCGGAATGTTTCTTGATCTTTGGCATAACTATTATTAAAACGTAAAACAATAAGGTTAATTTATCTTTATAGATAGAAAATTGTTAATATCGGCGGACTTACTTGTAGAATTTATCGATGTTATTTTTCAAAAATTTATCGCAGCATTGGATAAAATTACCGGTTGCGAATGAATCTTCTGGTTTTCTTGTCATATTAGTATTCGCAAGTATATCCATTCACTGTTTTAATTCATAAATTGCACTTTGAGCATATTAATTTTCGTTCGAAGACGAAAGAAAATGTTAAAATTACCTGTTGAACATGGCCATGGGTAAGCGTCGTTAAATTCAGTTGATAACCGTGATAAGCAGCTGTGAGCTGGGATATGTAAATATCCGGATGAAACGTACTGATGAGGAGGGGTTGGGGGGTGGAGGGAAGATGAAAGTTTTTCAGTTTTTTGCAGCTTTCGATCTTTCTTCGGCTTCATTTATTTGTTGCCGGTTCCTTCGAATGAGAAAAAACACAGAAGAGCAACTAATTTAAAATATTTACTAAAAAACAAACACAATAGCAAAAAATAACCTCGACTAGATGGTATAAAATTCAAATCTCCGAACTTCGAAATACATAAATCTAAAGATTTAAAATCCACATGAATTTTTGTAGAAAAAATTATGTAAACTGAGGAGTACTTGAAAGTACTCGTGTTTGATATAAATTAGCAATTAAATACTTATAGGTATGCAAAATTATAGAAACACAACAGTACAGAATTTATTTTAAAAAATAATCCAATTCTGCTGAAAAAATAACACGATGTTTAATCAAGTGACCAATCACTTTCGACGTCGAAAATAAAACAAGTACTTAATATTGAATAAAAAAAATTAAAAAACGCCCATGGCATACGAAAAAGAAACGAGGCATAAAAATAGACGATACAGATCATAATAGCAACGTCAAAAATAAATATATAAAATAGATTGCTAGAAAGCATAGAGGTAGGTAAATAGGTATGACACAGAAATCCAACCTCATAAATGAGACTACGATCAATCGATTAATCAAACACCGGAACAACGGAATAGGCTCTTACTCATAAAAATAATCTGCACCTCGTAAAAAAACAATCTACGTAAGGCATGTCCACTGATTTTTTTACCAGTTCAAACTGAAGATTATTTCACATTTTATACAGAAAATTGAGTCGACTGAGAACTTTCATCATTGAATTTCCACAACGTTTTTTTGGAATGGTCTCTTTTTAGGTGCTCGGATAGACCTTCCTTTGAAAGGAAAGCCAAATTGCAAAATGAGCACCAATATTTGGAATATTCTGTGTGGAAAATTTTTTCGTGCCTTCTTTTGGTGGCCATATAACCAAAGAAGGCATTACAGATCGAACATTTGAATATTTTTCTTGAACAAGGTTTTGATGAATGTTTGGTCAATTGATATCTAAAACGAAATGATTCGTTGCACAAGGAGCACTTGAACTGTTTCGGGCCGTGCGTTTTTCGATGCTGACTCAGGTTTCCTTTTCTAGCAAAAAACCGACCACAAATTTCGCAGCAGATCGCTATATAGTTAATAGGTAGGTAAAAATACAAAATGAATTAAAATCGAGAAAAGTTCTCACATATCGTTTAAGTCATAATAATAATAATAATAATCAATTAATTAATTAAAAAATGAAATAAATCACTCACATGACGTTGAAACATCGTTCGATTGAAAACTGTCCGAAATAACGACCGATATATTTTCATAAACAATCAATTCCCCTGCTTCAACGTTAACCGCAGGTTGCGACTCTGCTTTTGACAAAATGAAATCGTAAAAAATAGAATATAATTCTACAAAATTTGGTAGAATAATGAAAAAAGCAAGAAAAAAGGTTGAAATTTCTATAGTTTGCTTGAGCATTGAAGAATTATGTATTTTAGCAGCTGGTTACAAAACTAGGCAGTTGAATAAAAATTTGCCCATTGTAAATTGCAATCCTGCGAATTTACCCTGAGATCAAAAACCATAATCTATCGATGTCATTAAAATATTTTTAGGAAATAAAAATCAAGACTAGGTAAACCACTTTTTGAACCTTTCGTAGAAGGGACGAAATTTTTAATTAACTGATGCGACGGTGAAAGAAAACCTTTCAATCACTAAATGTCTTATTGACATCTCTGCCTACTCTAAAGTCCACGATTTTCCAAGTACTTGCGTAAAATGTACTACAAAGGCACCGGAATGGTTACGATACTTACGAGAATTTAGATTGTCCTTTGCTGATTGAGTATCCGGTAACTGAGATTCATATCCTACATCTTCGGAGCAGGGGGGTTCAGAAACAAAAGGCAATTCTTTCGAAAGAGAATTTAGACTGTCCTTTGCTGATTGAGTATCCGGTAACTGAGATTCGTATCCTAGTCCTACATCTTCGGAGCAGAGGGGTTCAGAAACAAAAGGCAATTCTTTGGAAAGAGAATTTAGATTGTCCTTTGCTGATTGAGTATCCGGTAATTGAGATTCATATCCAACATCTTCGGAGCAGGGGGTTTCAGAAACAAAAGGCAATTCTTTCGAAAGAAGTACCGGTACCGAAGACGTAAAAGATGAATTGGATGACACATTTGATTTTCGTCGTTTCGATACGGACGCCTCGTTGTACGGGTACGTCCAACGTTTACGTTTCTTGCCAGTAAGATTACGATTACTTTCTACACAGATATTGCTCGAAGAAATTTGAGATTCAACCAGCGTACAGTCTTCGTTTTGACTTTCCGGTGTTAGTTCAGAGTTTAGTAACGATGGAGTATCTTTGTTAGCTTCTCTAAGAGATGATTCCAAAGGTTTGGATACGTTTGATGTTTCATCAACTGTTTCAGTTTGTTTTTCGCTGCTGTAAGTAAATAAATGAGTACCTACTTGAAGATATGCAAACGTACCGACAATAGGAAATACTGAAAACTCACTCGATAATATCATTGCTGCGGTCGTTTTTCAATAAAGCATTGTATTTTCCCATAATTTCATCGTTTTGATGATATAAAGTTATTATTTTATTCCGCGCAACGTCCAAACTAGTTTCCAAACGATTACATTCTTCGCATTTCTCTTCGTATTTTGTTTTGAGGTGATTAATAGTTCTATAGGAAATCAAGTTCAATTCATTGATACATACGAAATCCATATATTTTAAAATATTGCTCGAGTTATCAAATGAAAATCCAACTTACTCCAAACATTCTTTGAAGATATTCTTATCAAATGACTTTTTGCGTTCACGACTCCTGTCGAATAATTCAAGTAAATCTTTTTTTTCAGCCATCATTTGTAACTCCAAGCTGTTGATAACAATTCACAACGTATATAAATTCACCTGATATACCCAAGTAATAACAATAAGATTTACAATTTCAAAATTAAGTAAGTATACTCACTGCATTTAAAATGAATTATCTGTTATCAATCACGCATTATGGCCTTGAGTAAAAGTTCTGTCTGCAAGAGGGCAGTGTCAACAACAACAGCACTCAATTGATTTCATTCATCTTCAAAAATTTTTCTTCAAATAATCGCACACAACGAATATCACGCAAAAACCTGATGAACACGTCGACGAAAGGAGAAAACAACACAATAACTATAATAATCGAACTCGAAATTTTAATACGAATTCCAAAACAAAACAAGTAAATTAAAACTTTGAAACAGTAAAACGTACAAGCACCGTACTACTTCGAACAAAAACATAAAACCGAAAACAAACAGAAGAAAGGTAGAAACGGTAGAAACTCAACCCGAATGATGTTTCAGCACATGTTGGAGAAGACTGTGCTTGTAGCGGTATTCCTTATCGCAACGTGTACAAGGGAAAGGAGATTTTTCAACATGGGTGGCTTTTTCGTGAGTTCTTCTACTGGTCTGATATTTAAATTTCCTATCACAAAACGAGCACTGGAACGGTTTTAGTGAAGAATGCACACTCTGATGAAGTTTCAATTTACGCGGTGAGGTGACCGATTTGCCACAAGTTGCACATTTCAACTGTTTCAGCGAGCCTCCGTGAATTATAGAATGCGTTTTCAGATGAATTGTAGTAGATTGAAATGGTTTTGTTCCACAGTGTATATTTTTCATGTGACGGTTTAGATTACCATTAGACGCAAAATTTCGATCACAAATATGACAACGTACATCTAAAATTCAAAACGAATTACGTAATCGTTGTAATGATCTAGTGATAGGTACCTATGCATGTAGACAAATTAATCATTCGAATAAAATCTGATTGAACTCACTAGAGGTCTTATTTTGATCAGTAGAATTATTCGATTTCGAAGTAGCAGTAATAATAGGTACTCCATTTGCGATATTTTTTCCTATATCTGGCTCTTTGTTAGTTTTATTCAAATACCAAAACTGACTCCTACGTTGAAAATTATCACGAAATTCTTCGTACGACTCTTCGATATCAGTGGGTAATTCTACGACACTTGAAATACTTGAACCTGACTTGAAATCTGAATACGATCTGGAATCAGATTCGGCGAAGCTATATGAAGATGCCGATATATATAGGTCTTCCGATGACGATTGGCTACGTTGGTGCTCTGACAATGATCGACGTAATTCGGCATTTTCTTTAGTAATTTTCTCACATTCTGATCGTTTCTCATTCAAAATGTTACGAGTATTAGTCAACTCTGATTGTAACGATGCAATTTCTCCGTCAGATCGAGTTTTGCATTGTTTCGCATAACTATGGAAATTAAACAGAGAAATTATTTTGTATAGATAAAATGCATGATCAGTAGGCATTTTTTTTATTCAAAAAATAATAACTTTTATGAACTTACTCGATAAATTCTTTGATCATTTTATTTTCCGACAATACTTTGTAACGTTCCATCAAAACTTCATGCTCCAATTTCAACGCAACCATATCCTGGTGAGTTTTATTCAATCGAATTTTCAAAGTTTTGCAATTGTCGATTTTTTCCATCAATTTCGATCGTAACGATTCTATGTATTCTGCGAAACTTTATACGTACGAAAATACACCATTATTTTTAATTCGTCGATGAAAAATAATAATGTGAGATTAACTCACCGAAGTAATTTTTTATTTCCGTGTTTTTTTTCGTATCTTACTAAATTATTGTATCTTGATTTTAACGTAACGATGAAATTGCGTCCACTGTTCGAATTCTTTTTTAAAGCTTCACGTTCGATTATCGTTTCGACAAATTTTAATCGCAGTTCTTTTAGGTCTTCTGCATACCTGAAGATCATATAAAAAAATGGTTTAATTTATACAAACGTTTTTGAGTACCTACCTACTAAAAAAATACGACGAGTTTACTCGAGGAATTCCTTGATTAGGTTATTTTTCAATAACGTTTCGTAAAGTTTGGTCAAATCGCTAGATTCAGGATTCAACTCCATGATATCTGCGTAAGCTGTGTGAAGCCATGTTTTTAAAAATTCGCAATCTTTGTCCATCGGAAGAAATTTTACTCGAACATTTTCTTGCAGTTTTGCGTATCTGTAACAGTTAGGTACACGAAATTTTAAGCATTTGATATAAGGATACGAATATAAATTGAGTTACGGCGAGTTTACTCATTGTATTTATCGACGTTGTTTGCAGATAATTGGTCGTAAAGGTGGATTTCATCATCGAATATACGTAAATCCACTGTTTTTTTAATCTTGATGGTTGAATTTTTAAATCTTAAGACTCTGAGCGTCATATTGATGTTAGATTAGTTATCCATGAATACGATTGAAAGAATCTAATGAAATAATGAATTAACGCGAGTGAAAGGAGTAATTTTACTCAAATTGTACAGTTTCAACTCACCTGAACGGCTTCGTTCAACAATCGCTAACAATCCTAAGAAATAATCCGAAATTTGATTCACACAACAGATAAATTCCCAACTGATAAGATGACGAGAGTTTGATATAGTCGTGACCGATGCACCACCGATGAATAATTATAATTACCTAATTGATCATAAAATTCCAGACCACGATGAATTCGAAGTTAGAAAATTGAAATTATGGGGATAATCCGCTGAAATGAAGGCGAAGATGAAATAAGAAATACACACACGTGCTTAGACAGAGTGGAAACAGCTGATAGAGTTGATAAATATCCACCCCCTCACTGTGTTACTACAATAACATCAATCGTGTTGTAACTTGTCTGGTAGAAAACAAGTTGCGTTACTCTCGCTTCTTCTTTCATTTGTTCCCGTTCACTCAGTCAGTGAGGAGCGATCAATTGTTTGAAAATTTTTTATTATTTTTTATAATCTGTTTCGGTGGAGTTCGCTAATTATGGAGACCACGTAAGTCAAATTTTGTCTCATTAAGAACTTCGAGTGAAATTTTCAAACATTTTTTATTGTTATATTAGGAACTTGTGTGAAGATCGTGCAGATTTCGGTCAAAATCCGGTCAAATACGGTGAATTGGTTTTTATTGGGTGAGTTGAGTACTTATTGTCAGCACTATATACTGACTAATTAGCTAGTTTACTTCAGATTCTATCGCCAACCTTGAGTAACTTTTGCTTGGAATTTTGTCTTTCTAAATAATTTTCACAAAAGCGTTATCCTGACTCTATAGATCTTTCCAAAATCAAAATTACGAAGGGCAGAAAAGTAAGAAATTCGTGCTTTTCAACAGAAACGTTCCAAATGGCGTGAAATTATCCACAACGTATAAAATTGATGCACCGTACGACACTCAGGTGAATTTAAGAAAATTAAATTTTACCGAAACTTCATAAAATTTCTTTGTCATAATATCTCATTGATCCAACGATCCAACCATTTTTTAGTATTCTCCCCTCATCAATTCATTCTGTTGATTTTTTTGATTCGTAGGTTAATTGGAATACCGATCAACATACGATATTATATTCTTTATCTAACAATCAAGCCATCGTTGTGGAATATGGACACGATAAAGATACCGATATATTTCAAGTAGGTATTAGGTACATCTACATACTGTACAGATTCTTATCTACCAGATTCAGTTATGAAACGTAACAAAATTACATTTATTTTTGAATTTCATCATGTTTAATTTTGAGTAGGTTGGTAGAATGCCTCGAACTGGTATAGATTTTGCACTCTTCGACAAAAATGAAAACAATTCGCCACGGATAGATTCAATATCGCGATTTGCTTGCCGAATTATATGTAATCGAAATGATCCGTCCATTTGTCGTATATACGCAGCTGGTTTCGACTCATCGAAGAATATTTTCTTGGGAGTAAGTTAATCTGGTTGTTTTCAGCTCATCCTTATTCTGAAAAGGTTTCTACACCGCTTTTATGTTTTTCGCAGCCAAGTGCTTTGAAATGGGAAACAGAAGATGGTGCGGATGGATTGATCACAAATGGTGCGCAAATTATGCATCCGAATGGCTCCTTCAGCGATGGCAGTGCTAAGCCCGGAATTTGGTACGAAGTTTCCGTTGGTGGTACCGTTCATTGTGTAAGAAAACCACGAAATGCTCAAGAAAAGCAAATGCAGGTAGCACACATTTAAATTGTTTTTAATTGCAAAAGTGCAGATTGACTTTTAATTAGGGTAAGTAGGTATCTAAGTAATTTTTTTGAATCGCAGGTTGAAGATGTTACGAATGTGTTACAAGATGGTACGCTAATCGATCTTTGCGGTGCAATTTTAATATGGAGGTCGGCCGAAGGATTGAAAAAAATACCCGTACGTGATCTTCAAGTTCAAAGTATCAAATTTACCTACTCAACTTTTTTCAATTTAATTAGCTTCACTGGAATTTCTTTTGGAACACGAATACTTAAACAAAGAAAATTTACCTATTATAATGTAGGTATTTGTAATCTTATATTGATAAATCCGTTTTTTCTCTTCCAGACAAAAAAATATTTAGAAGAATTGGTAAATGAAGTGAACAATAACAAACCTATATGTCCTGTAAGCCTCAACACCTTGATGATTTTTCCTGGAAGTAATGCAGAAGAAAATCTACAACAGCCTTACGTCAATCTAGCATGTGGACACGTCCAAAGCCCTCAAAATTGGCGTTTAGATGAAAAGACGGGATGCAGTATTTGTCCGTTATGTATGAAAGTGAGTAAATAAAATAACGTAATCAGTTTGAAGAAAATTTGAAATCGAAACAATTTACTAGATTATAAAAATTCTGCATGTGTAGAAAGGTATCTACGAAATTACCTATATTTGAGAAAATAAGTTTCAACGTATAATATCAAGAATTTAATCTGGTCTCTTTTTCTTGTAGGATGGAAAAATTGCGAAATTACAGTTGGGATATGAACCAGTTTTTTACGTAGATCGTGAATCAGCTGTGTTTTATGCTTTCAGTCCATGTGGGCACATGGCCACTGAGAAAACCGTCAAGTAAGTTTTAATAATGAAAATTGTGACCCAATTTCAGTCATAAAATTTGAATTTTTTTCAATGTTGAATGAAGGGGGGGGGGGTAAAAATCACGAAGTTGAGTCTAATTTTTAAAAACATCTGATGAAATTTCATTCTCTAATTCAACCCTTATCACTGTCCAATTTTCTTTAAAAATTTTTCAAAAAATTACGAAAAATCAAAATTACACTGAAAAATGGAAAAATCTTACTTACTTACCAAAAATAGTGTAAATTACGATGAATGGACAATTTTTATTTTTACCTCGTGAAAAAATCAATTTTTTCATTTTTCCCCCAATAATGAATTGAAAAAAATTATAATTTGTTTTCAATAAATAATTTTTATAAAGTATGGATATTATCACCCAGAAATTAATCCATTTGAAAAAAAATAAGCAAATATGAAAGGTGAGCCAGTTGTCAAAGGTAATGCGGCCGAAAATAAGTTGAAGAAAAATGAATCAATAGCGTCATTTTAATTCCAGACTTCAACCCGGACCCACAGGGTCGAGGGGAGGGAGATCAAGGCGAAAGAAGTACGATTATATCGCGAGTTTATAGAAATCAATATTTCTTGGCCCCTCAAAATTCATTTCTGGAGTAATCATCCCAAAAAATGAAAGAGCCTCAAGAGCCAGAGGTGCGGGTTAAGAGGCCAAAATCAAAAATTTTTCGATTACGGTATAAAAATGGATGATTTTTTACTTCTAGAATTTAATTCCTAATGCCGGTTTCATCCCCAACCCAAATCGCCATCTTTTGGGCTCCTTATAAGGAGGAGACCGGAAATTGAAATTTTCTTATTTTTCCAAGCGAAATATTAAAACGCATGGTTTTCAACCTCAGGAATCTATTTCTGAGGTTAATTTCACTCCCGTAACCCAAATCATGACCCCTAGAATGGGAAAGAGGGGCCAAAAATGCCAAAATTAAAAAATATTACAAAAAACTTTCGGAGAAATCAGCACAAACTTACCAAAATTCTCTCCGAAATTCAACGATTCGAAATAGGTAGATAAGTATCTGACTAGCTCCTAAATTATTTTAACGTAAATGGGATTTCGACTTTCGACGATCCAAGTCCAAAAAAATTTATCGTAAGTTTAAATTTTTTCAACTTCTACAGCTTTCTAAAAATGGTATCCAATATTGAAATTTATCCCAATTATTAAATTTTGAAAAATGAGAAATTGAAAAGTTGAAAAAACTTTAAAAATTAGATTTGGAAAAAAGTTGAGAAAATTTAAATTAAAAAAGATTTACCTACCTACTATTGGAAAAAATATTAGTATTAAAATTTTTCCAACTTCATATTCTTCAATTTTTTTAACTTGGGTTTAAAAAAAATCCCATCTCTAAAATTGTTTTGAAAAATTTAAATTAAAACTTTCCTTCGGTTTTTTTTTCAGCAATTTGAAATTTTTACATTTGAAAACTTATAAAACATTTTTCAAACTTTGGATTTTTAAAGAAAATAAAGAAATTTTCAACCATGTTTTTCAAAATTTCTTCCAACTTAATAGGTAGGTAAATTAAAAAAAATCTTAAAAAGTACTATAAATGAGATCGAAAAAAATCAAAGTTTAATAAAATTTGAAAAAATTTTAATTAAAAAAAAAATTACTGATGGAAAATTTTTGAAATTGGATACAGGGATGAATAAAAATTTTAAAAATCGAAGAGAATTTTCAATTTTGGTCCTCAACTTCTCATTCTCTGGAGAACTTTTTCTGATTTTTGATTTTTTTGAAAAAATAAGTAATTCCAATTTTCAAAAATGAACTAAGGTGGTAAAAAACATGAATTTTGGTACCTCGCTCAGTAATTCGAAAAATTTTCTATTTTTACCTCGGGGGGGGGGGGGGTGAAATTTTTAAATTTCAGATTTTAACGAATAGAAGAATAGAATTTTTAATAGGATTCAATTTTTTTCCCAGGTATTGGACGCAAACTTTCATATGCCCGTTTTGTCCGATTCCATCGGTGAAAGTATCGAGCTGCGTTCGACTTTTTTTTAATTAGATAGTCTAATTTGGTACCTATCTTTTTTATATTCATGTTTAATTGTTTACGCGATATAATTTGCTAAAGTGACATAATTATGAATAAAACGATAAAATAAATGGTAGAAGTCATTGTATGATCTTGAAATATAAATATTAAAATTACTTATCTACAACATTAGTTTATTTTTTGGTAAACAAAATACCAAAAAGAAAGCACTACGACATCGAAAATTCCTAAAAATGCGAAAACCAGTTTGATTTTTTTCGTGATTTAAAATACGTAAAACTGATTTTATCATTTATAAAAATAATTACCTATAAATTACGTAAAAATATTCATTAAAAACACAACCAAATTGGAAAAAATTTAAAATAAATTAACGTTGCATTTAACTAGAAAAATGTGAATTCTTAATATGAGCTTTAAGATTCTGTTTCCAACCATACTTTCTATGACATATTGCGCAAGAAAAACGATCACGATCACGTCTTTCGTGAATCCAGCGATGTCTTTTAAAACTCGTATAATATTTAAAAATCTTACTACAAATTGGACACTTGAAGGGTATTTGTAGGGTCTTTTCAGCTGATTTTTGAGATTTTGAACCATTTGCTTCATCTTCAGGACTATCGCACGATAGCGATGGTGTCGGTGGCATTTCTTCAGTCGTTTGAGCTGATTCTTCAGATTTCAAACTATTTTCGTCATTTTTAGGACTATCGCAGGGTATTAGTAAATTCTTAAGTATTTCTACCGGTTGAGCTGGTTCTTGAGATCCTGAACCATTTCCTTCATCTTTAGGACTACCGCACGATAGCGGTGGTGTTAGTGGCATCTCGTCAGTCCTTTCAGCTGATTCTTGAGATTTCGAAATATTTTCGTCATTTTTAGGACTATCGCATGGTATTAGTAAATTCTTAGGTATTTCTACCGGTTCACCTGGTTCTTGAGATTTTAAATTATTCTCGTTCTTTTCGCTGCTACCGCAGAGATTCAGTGGTTCAAGTCCTTCGTGCAGACGTTTATGGATATCCAGTTTGACACTAGTGGAGAAATTTTCTTTACAGATATTACAAACAAACTCTTGATGCTGTTTCGAAACGTGTAGAAGTTGGTGAACTTCCAAATACAGCGGAGAGTGGAACGATTTGCTACAAACAGGGCAGCTCATTAATTTCGGATATTTGGGAATTGGTTTACGAATCACATTATTGGGTCCATGAGGATGATACGTCGGCATAGGTGAATATTTTTGTGCATATGGACTGCCATGAAAAACTGGTGGATATTCTGAAAGAATTAAAACTCATTAATATCTAGAAAATTATGTTGAGATAGGTAATGCATTATTAAAATTGTAGGTACTTACGTATTAAAACTTCATTTTGCCTCGTTTGTTGGATATTTTCGAATAAATTGGCAGCGAAATTTGAGGCCGGAGGTTTTCGTTCTGTTTTGTATTTTTTTCTGCAATTTTAATGAGATTTTAGTTTAAAATATAGAGATATACGAAGGAAATCCAAAAACTACGGTTGGCCTCCTTTATTTCCCCCACCTCATTTCCCAGCAACCTAAAAGTTCAGCATCTTTCTTCTAAGAGGGAATTTTTTGGCATCGATTGGCTCAAAGAGAGGAAAGTACAGGGGGTCTCAAAATGATTTTTACCCTACGAATTAAAAAAACCTTTTTTATTGTTTTTTTAACGGAATATTTTCTAAAAACAGGGAAATTTAAAAAAAAAATGAACAGGTTGATCAGAAAATTTGACAAGTGCATATTTCCAAACACTGAACAAGTTTTCAAAAATTGAACCGGTTCCCAAAAATTGGACAATTTTTAAAAATTATACATCGAACTAGTTTCCAATAATTGGACAAGTTGACCATAAATTGAACAAGTTTTCAGAATAGACAATATTTCAGAAAATTGCATACGTTTCCAAAAACTGGGCTGGTTTTCAAAAAAAAAGAATAGGTGTTTAAAATTTGGACTTCGAACTTAATTCAAAGTATATTTTGAAAACGTCATCTTAAATTGAACAAATGTGCAGAAAATTGTATACCTTCAAGTTTTCAAAAATTGGACCGGTTTCCAACAATCAATAAATTTTAAATGAAGAATTTTTAAAAATGATTGGAAATGCATTGGAAAAAAATTAGACAAGTAGGTATCTCTTCGAAAAATAAAAATTGACAAGTTTTTAAAAATTGAACATTGACCCAGTTCTTAAAAATTCAAAAATTGGATAAGTATTTTAAAAAATCGAAAGTTTTTAAAAAATGGACATTGAACCAGTTTCTGAAAATCAGTCAATTTTAGAAAATTTGACACACTTCAAAAGTAGGACCGGTTTAAAAAATTGGGCAAATTTTTGTAGATTCAACGTTCCCAAAAATTGTACAAATTTTTAGAAAATTGGCCAAAAATTGAACAATTTTGGAAAATTGGTCATGTTTTTTCTAGAAAATTGGACAAATTCAGAAAATTTGGCATGCCTCCAAAATAAGATCGGTTTTCAAAAAATTAAACAAGTTTTTAAAAATTGGATATCGAATTAGTTTCCGAAATTTAGAAAATTTCCATAAATTGGACAAATTTTCCGAAATCTGAATAAGTTTCAAAAAATTGAACCAGTCAGTTTTTAAAAATTGAACACTTTCAAAAAAATGGAAAGTTACCACAAACATTGATCAAGTTTCTCCATGCAACTTTTCCCCATCCTCATTTTAAACCGATGAATTATGGAAAAAAAATTCATTGAAATAGAAAAAGTTATGCGAGGTGGGAACATACGAGATGCCAACTAAACTAATGTAGTTTTCAGACGCCAGCCAGTAGAGATTAATAAATATTAATTTTTCGGTCAGCTTACTTGATATAATCTTTGTTTCCAAAACTGTTCGCTAATAATATTTCGTAAAGTCGAATCAAATTGTTGTGATCGTAGCTCAAGGATTTTTCTTGTAAGTGATCCTTATACGAAGCTTTTCCAGTTGGAGGTATTCTGTTCGTCATGGTTGATGATTTTCCAATCCTGCCAAAAAAAAAAAAAATGCTTCAATGAAATTAATTGGTTTAAAAACGATCTTAATCAGTATAAATTTTTTCTAAAGGAAAGTCCAAACGAATGGAGAATTTCTGTGAAATTTCTACATCGCTACCGAACATCAAATAATTCCAACTCTCAAAAATGTATTGGATTTTTACCAATTTTCTAAAAATGGTAAAATAAAAACAGCTAGGGTCATCTCACCCCTCTTCTGATTTCTAGGAAGTATTAAAATCGATGTCGGGGGGGGGGCGCTACAAAAATAAGAACATATCCCACCCATATAGAATTTTTCTAATTTTAACAACTCAAAATGCCATTTTTTCAATTTTTTCTACAAAACAGACAATTTTATCTAAATCGAAACAGAAAAGATCTCATAATTTTTGTAAATTTTCCCATTCATGCACTCAAATTTAATTTTTTCACCAAAAATGAGATTTTGTGCTTATGAAGGTAAGATACCTGTTTGAGGACCTTTGACAGGTCTGATTTTCGACCCCCCCACCCACGTTACAAAGTATCTATGTGAAAATAAGTATCGACGATTCTCCGATTCTCGGTTATCTTTTAAATAATTTCAATCATCAAAATTAAAATAAAATTCTAACTTTGAATAATCGAGTAAAAATAGAACAAAAAATACGCTAAAATAAAGTTGGAAATTTTTTCAAATTAATTTTTCATTCCTAAATTTTCATGTTTTGAATTTTTTTCAACTAAAAAAAAATCAAAATATACCATAGAGATTTAAGGAACTTTTGTATAAAAATGGAGATAGAAAGAGATCAATGTCAAAAAAAAACCTCTACTTGATACATCTGCATAAGTAGGTAGGTAAATCAATTTTAGGGCATTCGAGTCTGAATTGGCTGAGAGCTCGAAATTAGCCCTCATCAGAGTTCGTACTGAAATCAAAAAAACAAAAATTGTGCTAATTTTTTGATTTTCAAAAAAACCCAAATTGATGACCCCCCCCCAAAAAAAATGAAAAATTCATGAAAATCTTATCATCGTGGGCACTATTTTTCAAAATTCAGAAATTATTTTCGCTGGTTTTTCCAGGTTTACCATACCAAGTTTTAGGAGTTTTTCAGACCTCTTTACGAAAAGTTCTCTCGCAAAGACAAAAGCATACTTACATATGTTTCTAATAATTTTTCAATGGGATTAAGCCCTTGAGAAATGGAGGTAGGTAACAGATTTCTATTCTTTTTCAAAATATCCTAATTTTCTGTGATGGGGAGAGAGGGAAGATCCATTCAATAAATTAAAAATCTATTTTTTCCTCACTTATCTTATGTAAATTCATCGAGCAGGAGGGGGCCAGGGTACAAATTTTTGAAGAAAAATGTATCCTAATAGAGCTAAAATTTCATAATTTTTTCAAAATTTCAGTTCTGAGGAAAATACGAGATCCTCAATTCCTTTGAAAATTTTACTTTTTAAGAGTTAAATTTTCATCGACTTTGAAATTATTAAAATTATAAAACAAACAAAATTATTAATATTCACTTTCGCTACTTAATTTTTGATAATTTTTTTGTTTTTTTCGAGAAATTTCGGGCTGAAAAATGAAAATTTGTGCTTTTTTGTGCCAGAACAAACTCGACATACCTAGTAGACGTTCCTTCCTTTATAGAAATTTTGGCTACACGAATGAAAATCTTAAAAAAATGTGAACAGTGAATAATCAAAAGGGTTAAGAATACTTTCATTTTTACGATTTTTAATTTTTTCGAGATCGAAATTTAATTTTTCACCTACCTATGAATGAATCTTCTTCCTTTTTTGTTCTACTTTCAAAAAATCAACATTTCTCTTAATCTAGACACTTGGTATGCATTAAAAACAAGAACCGAAAAAAACAAAAATTGAAAAATATGCCAAAATAATACGACGAGAACTTACCACTTACTCAATCGATGGGTAAAACTCTAGAAATCCAGCTCAAATACAGGGTGTTTCAAAGTTGACCGCGCTCCTTCCAACCAGTGAGTGGACCACTCATCCTGAGTCGAAGTACGTATGTTTGCCTAACCTTCAAACTGCAGGGGCTGAGTTATGCTCTTTGAAAAATTTTTTTTTTTGAATTTTGTTTTGCACTTTCTACCGAGCGTTACTCGACAACCAAGATAGGTAGAAAGTTGCGCTTTGCGGCAACGGATAGCCCACTTTCTCTAGAATTTTTCTATGCGGTTGATAATTTTTGCAGGTGAACTAGGGTGGCTGTACCGCATGGAATATTCGAAAAAAACGTGTAAAAAAGTTGACGATTTTTTCTATTTTTGTAAATTTTTAAAAAAGTTGTCCTCTATTGAGTGTATGATTATTATTGTTTCTAGAAGAAAAAACTTTGTTCTTTCCAATGGAGCAAACCCCACTCCTCTATCTTGCTTGAATCAAAAGTTATGAGCGTTTGATTTTGTGAAAAATACAAGAAAAACCTCACTTTTTTGATTTTTCAAATTTCAAAAATTTCTATCTTCGTAACCAAATGAGACCGGGATATGGGGTTTACAGCATTCAATTAACCAAGTATAGCACTACACAGCATAGGAATGATATACCTCAATTTTTCAAATAAAAATTTTTAATGAAAAATTTTTCGAATTTTTTTTGACAAAAATTTTTTTAAATGAAGAACTTGAAGATATTATTTCGATTTTATGTAGTGCAGTACTTCGTTAATTGAATGCTGCAAACCCCATATCCCGGTCTCATTTGGTTACGAAGATAGAAATTTTTGAAATTTGAAAAATCAAAAAAGTGAGGGTTTTCTTGTATTTTTCACAAAATCAAACGCTCATAACTTTTGATTCAAGCAAGATAGAGGAGTGGGGTTTGCTCCATTGGAAAGAACAAAGTTTTTTCTTCTAGAAACAATAATAATCATACACTCAATAGAGGACAACTTTTTTAAAAATTTACAAAAATAGAAAAAATCGTCAACTTTTTTACACGTTTTTTTCGAATATTCCATGCGGTACAGCCACCCTAGTTCACCTGCAAAAATTATCAACCATATAGAAAAATTCTAGAGAAAGTGGGCTATCCGTTGCCGCAAAGCGCAACTTTCTACCTATCTTGGTTGTCGAGTAACGCTCGGTAGAAAGTGCGAAACAAAATTCAAAAAAAAAATTTTTTCAAAGAGCATAACTCAGCCCCTGCAGTTTGAAGGTTAGGCAAACATACATACTTCGACTCAGGATGAGTGGCCCACTCACTGGTTGGAAGGAGCGCGGTCAACTTTGAAACACCCTGTATACACGCACGTTCAAATCAACAAACCGAATACGAAAATCACCGTTGAAACCACACAGCTCACGACAGACGTATTCTTATTCTTCAACTCTACAACCATCAGCCAACGAATGAAGATGAACTAGGTATTTCAAAAAAAGAGAAAATGCAAACCAGAAAACCTTTAAACCACCACCCAAATGTATCGCCATGGCAGGGAGGGTGAAAGTACAACTGTTATTGTTCCGTTAAGGGATGTCATGTCGTCATGTCGCCACCTTCCGACGAGACCGGTTCGAGGAAGCGTTCTTCTAGTTTTCCTCGCTATTATTACCCAGAACATGCAATTCGAATTTCTCAGAAATCCTCGGAGGGATCAGCTAGGTGAACAAACTCGCCAGACGATCGACAAAGATACGTGACGGTAACAAATGTATATTCGCAGGAAACAATACTTACGTCGGTTGTAAATCGAAAACTGACGCTGGACTGGGCTTTTGTGTGCATTTGGCATAAATAGCGAAACATGTTTCAGGTGCAGGTAGGAATGACCTCGCTGGAGACCGTACGGTAAATCGATCGAAAATGCTTTTAGAAGTGAAAAGATTTCTAGGTAAAATATTCCGCGTAGTGGGTCAATTTGTCTTTTTCTTAGTGGTTTTCGACAGCATGTCAAAATGAAACTAATGAAGATCTGGAGCTGGACGCCGGACAAGAGAAAATAAAGTAACAGTAGTCTGTTTATCGTCAGTGATGGTAGGTGAGACAACGATCTAAACAATGCAATCCTAAGAAGAAAATAATCGTCCTGTGGTCCTGAAAGTATAAAATAGATTTTAATTTTGGGCAAAACGAAGAAGACAAAATTATTCGAACACAGCCCTATTGGCAAGGAATCCGCTTAAAAAAACGCACCGCGTCAAATCTGGACTTTCGTGAAAAAAAACGCGCCTTGTGCGTTTTTTTTTACTTGTTTGATGGCGTTTTTTACTGCTGTTATTTCAGCTTCAACAACCTGTAAAAAACGCTATAAAAAACGCCTAAGAGTTTTTTATAGCGCTTTTAACAGTTTGTTGAAGCTGAAATAACAGCAGTAAAAAACGCCATTAAAGAAGTAAAAAAAAACGCCCTACCTGCGTTTTTTTTTGCGAAAGTCCAGATATAGCGCCCTGCGGTTTTTAAGGCGCTTTTTCATGCGTCTTACGCATGGTTAGTGTGTAATGCTACCTAGTATTACATGTATTATACTTACTCGATCCGCGTTCGCTGGTTTAGAGGAGCTCGCCACCACTTCAGGTGGAAGCTTAGGTATAAAATGTGATACTTAAACCTAAGTGTCAGTGAAATTTTTTTTTCTCAATTTTGATGAAATCAAGGAAATTTTTTGTTTATTGTTATTGAATAGGGAAAATAAAATTTTAGGGCACATTTGGAGGTTTCATATTTTACTCCTTAGGGGCTGGAAACTCAAAATTCACCATAAATTTAAGAAGAAATGAAAAATAAATTTTGGAAAAATGAAGACAATGTTTTTTTTTCAACGGAATGCATGAAATTCTATATTTTCAAGGGTGTACTTATGATTTGAATTTGACAATATGAAAGAATTTGAAATTTTCTGGAGTAATAATACATCAAAATCTGTATTTTTGAGGGGAGGGAGTAAAAAATGAATTTGGTACTTAGTTTTTCTTACTTGGGAGGTATCCCAACTTCAAATAAAAATAAATCAAAATTCAACCATAAACAAATTTGTATCTAAAATTTCAGGTGCTGGAGTTCATTTCTTGCATTTTACAATTTTTTAAAATTTCAAAATTTTACCTCATTTTCTCTGTGAAGTGTGAAAATGTAATAAATATAATCAACGAAAAAATGTGAAATTTAGTTGGTATATCTCAAAGTATATTACTTTGGTATATCTATTAGGGTGGGTCGAAAAACCAAAAATTTTGATTTTTGAAAAGTTACCCCCGGCAAAAGCTGTTAGCTGGATAGACTAGAAAAATGAAATAAAAAATTTCAAAATCGATTCGTATCTTCCGATCGTGCAAGAGCCTTCAATTCTTCGAAAATTGTCATAAATTCAACATCTTCAGAAATTTTGAAAAATTTATAAAAAAATCAAAATTCATTAAAATCAATTTTTGAACATATTTAGGACCTATTTAGAGCAAAATGTACAACTGTTTTGAAAAAATCTATGTTTTATAGTTTTTTTTAATTTCTCATATTTCTTTACCTCTGAAAAAAATTGAAAAGTTATAAAACACTGATTTTTTCAAAAAAAATGTGTTTTTTGGTCTAGATAGTCACTACAGAAGCTCTAAAATTAATTTTAGTCAATTTTAAATTTTTTCGACATTCTTGAAATTTTGAATTTTTGGTAATTTTTGAAGAATTGTAGGCTCTTGCGCGATCGGAAGATATGAATCGATTTTGAAATTCTTCATTTAATTTTTCCAGTCTATCCAGCCAACAACTTTGGCGGGGGGTACCTAACTTTTCAAAAATCAAAATTTTTGGTTTTTCGGCCCACCCTAATATCTATGCCTTGTTTCCGACCTCCCAAATCAAATGGATGCGGTTTCAATAAGTTTTGAAGGTTCCAAGAAATTTTGGAATTTCCCAGTGCTGGAGGAAAGCTAGTAAAAATGGTCTACATGAATTTCAGAACATACCTACGATCACGGATAATCAAAATTGGTGACCTATTTGATCGATTTTACAGCAGAATTTTCTGAAATTCTCTGTTTTGAGTTCAAATTTATAGGTATTTTTGGTAGACAATTTTTCTGGAAAAAATTCAATTTTCAATTTTTTAGCCAAGAACACAAATTTGCGAATTTGGAAAATCATTCTTAAATCAAATAGGTCAACGATATTGGTTATTCACGATTACTTATAGGTGCTGATGTCTACATATGGACCATTCTTATAGACTTTTTTCATTGATAAGATCATATTTTTCATATTTTGCAGGGCAATGAGGTGATTTTGAAATTTCAAAAATTTAAGAATAGAACTTCAACAGCTGGAATTAGGATGAAGTATATAGGGGTTTTTATGACATAAGTACTTTCAATTTATTTTTATTTGGATTCAAAATTTTACTTTGAGTTGGGATACCTGTCTTATAAGGGATGAATGGTTGGGTAGAGAGGGGTAAAACTTCATAAAATTTCAGAACTTTCAAAAAAACATTAAAGTTTATTTTCTAACAGTGTGTAAAACAATTTAAAAAAATTTTGTTGCACTGAATTTTAGGCGTTTTTTTGGGCGTTTTTTAAAGCGTCTGCGACTTTTAGAGCGCTTTTTAAGGCGTCTGCGACTTTTAGAGTGTTTTTTAAAGCGTCTGCGACTTTTAGAGCGTTTTTTTATGGCGCAGTGCGTTTTTTATAGCGTTTTTTAAAGCTTCTGCGACTTTTATAGTGTTTTTTATGGCGTTGTGCGTTTTTTATAGCGGTTTCCTTGCCAATAGGGAGACAACGAAATTTTCACTTGAAAAAATATTAAGACAGTATAATATTTCTACAGATGGGCATAAATTACAATTCACAAATTTATTCTTCGAATACAAACCAGAATTAAATCCAGTGTATCATTCAATGCCAGTTCTACCAAGTTTTGAATTTCAGTTTTCAGTTTTTGCTCAATTTTTTTTACAAGTTTCTGTTTCTCCCATCGATTTTTCATAAAATTACGCAACTTCAATATTTCGAATCACAAAATTGGCGATACTTGAATCAATTTAACCTGTGAAGTTAGAAATAGGATTGAAAGAAGATTCAGAATCGTTTTAAAAATGTTTCGAAGTTCAAAATTGAATTATTTTAAATCAAAAAACCCAATTTTTAGTAATGCACCAAAATTCAGAGATATAATTAAAAAATCTGAAAAAATCCTGCGAATAGGTTTTCATAATAAATTAATAATATTCAAAGATGGTAATTTTCATAATGGGATCTTGACCGTCGTCGGGGGACGAGAGGTAACGATCTAAAATTTTGGACAAAATTCAAAACAATTAAAAATTACAAGTGGCATGTCGTTTATTATATTTTTCGAGATGCTGAGTTCGAATATCAACTTAATATTCAAATTTTAATCCCTGATCGCCATAAAAGCCCTTTGGTCTAAAATATGAAAAAAATCAAAAAACTCAAGTGGCCTATCATTTGTTACGTTTTCGACGATGCTGAGCTCAAAAATCGAGTTACCTACCTATTTTTCGGTTTAAACTATCTGAACTTCTCCCATTACATTTGAATAATTTATTCACGAAAAAATCACGTGGCATGTCGTTTTTCATGTTTTTTTGGGTCACTGAGTTTGAAAATGATATTTTTTTTCAGAATAATCCGACAAATGCCTCTTTCCTTCTATACCGGAAACTGCAAAAAAAAAATGCAAAGCAATTATAAAAGAGGGCAGATCTAGATAGACTAGATGGAGTCGTATCACAAAAAAAAAGTTTATACTCGAGCTCATCAACGACCTAAATAATATTACAAACAATACACCGCACGACTTTTTTCACGAATAATTTATTCAAATGTACTGGAGAGGAAGGGTGGGAGCCTGCAAAGGATCGAAACAAAAAAAAACTCGATTTTTGATCACAGCGGTTTCGAAAATCAGACAAACGACATGCCACTCGATTTTTTCATTTTCATACATGTTTTGGGTTGATTTCAGACTCTTGTGGAGTTGATCAGAGCCTCAGAAGGACCAAATACAAAGACTACGTTGATTTTCGAACTTGGCACCTCAGAGACCATAACAAACAATAAGTCACTTGTAGGTAATATTTAATTAATTTTTTTGAATTTTGTCTACAATTTTGGGATGCCGAGTGCTCTTCAAGTACATATGAAAATTGAAAATTACCATGTTTGAATATTATACCTATTAGGAAACCCCATGCACAGAACTTTTTGCAATTTTTAAAATTATATCCCTGAACTTTGGTGTTTTACTGGAAATGAATTTTTTAAAAAGTTGAACTTTGACCTTGGATAATTTTCGATAATTAAAAAATGATTCTGAATCTCCGTTCAATCTTTTTTCCAACTGCGCAGACCAAATTGCTTTATGCATTAGAGCTACCACTTTTGTAACACACGTCATCGAAGTTGGCTATTTTTTTGCACTCGCGAATCTAATCATTCTAGAAAAAAATTATGACAGTATTAACGGTTTCAAATTTAAGATAATTATGTTTTAAAGACCGTATTCCACTTTTTTCAAAAAATGGGCGAATTTAGCAATGTAAACAATCGTCCAAGATTTAAAAAATCGTACAACGTTTGAAAAACTGTCCAAGTTTTGAACGTATTGTTAATTTTTTTTTTAAATTGTCAAATTTCTATAAAATTATGGAATTTTTCGAAAATAGTTCCAGGTTTGGAAGATTTCTCAATTTATAGAAAATCGTCCAATTTTTAGGAAATTCGTTCGGGTCATAAAAAAATTGTCCAGTTTGTAAAATTATTAACCAAATTTTGGAAAATTCTACAATTTTTAGAAAATTGTCCAAGTTAGGTATGAAAAATAATTCAATTTTCGGGAAATTATTTGATATTTGAACAATTTTTCAACTCTCTTTAAAAATTTCCCATTTTCGGAAAATTTTCATGTTTTTAAATTTTTTTAAAAATTGCCCCGATAACTGGAAATCTTTAAAATTTTAGAATATATCGTCTAATATTAATTGGAAAACCAACCCACACAACGTTTAGAAAAGTGTCTAATTTTTTGGGAAATTCGTCCAATTCAAGAAAAATTTCACAATTTTCAGAAAATTGCAAAAACTTTGAAAGTATATAATTCAATTCTTAGAAATTGTTCAGAGGTTGCGAAAAAAATCAACTAGTCGTACTTATAGAACCTTATAGAGCACTTTCATACTTGAATTATTGTAGATACCTACTAAAATTGTTGATATCTCTTCGAGACAGCTAGTAGCATTCCGTAGATAGCTGGGGGTTAGCCGCTCCTCTGCTCTCGTTGAATGTCAATTCGCTGCATTTTTTATAATTAGGTATCTAGGTACTTGGTTCATCATCTGCTTTTTTGTCTGAATGTGCAATCACACCAAAGACAACAAAACAGAAACACGGCGATATTTTCGATTACTAGGAATTCAAAATAGAAGATTTTAGTTCAAAGATCAATAAATACGAATTCAATAATGATATAGAGTACTCAATTTTAGGCAGCCCATCACATTTTCTACATCGCCAGGAGTTTATATCGTCTTTCTCTTCCTCTTAGGCATCGATTCACCACATTTTTCGCAAAAATATGACTCAACTCGATATTTTTTTTTGCGTAGATCTGATGTGCTATCATACCCTCTTTAGCGGTACTTAAACGATTTGATATCAGTGACAAGAGTCATTCGAAATGCTCACGGACCTCTGGTGCAGTAGAATTTGATGTATCAGCTGGCGAATGTGAACTTTCAGTACTTTTAGAGACATTTTGTCGAGCTGATACAAATAAAGAAAAATACAAACATGAAATCGATACCCAAACAGATTCGTGGCTGTAGCGATTTACCTAGGTATTTGATTCAGTGGCATTCTAATTCTGTTATCGAATATCCAGTACGAAATCGTTCCGTAGTCAGCAAAGTGAAAGAGCACAATGATTTGAAAACCGACGATTGGGATACCTATAAACAAAATGAGAAGTTAAAAAAGTGTTTTTTCAATTAGGTACAGAAAACTTTGGCTTACCAATGAAATCCGTATGAGGTCATGACGAAGTTGTCCTGTCCTTGGTCTTCGCAAGAGTAGAACGCGTAGATTCTTCTTCAATTCAGCTCAAGCAATAATAAAAGTTTTTTTTGAACTGTTTGACAGTTTCTGGAATTGAAACCCCCCATCTCCGGAACACCAATTGGACGTACCGGAAAATGATTTCAGAGTGTGTTTTGTCTCATTTCCGTTATTCCCATTACAAAGATACGAAATACAAAAGTTTTTAAATTGAATCACACACAAATTGTGCTTGGAGAATTTCAGAATCATTTGATCAAACATTTTTCCAAACCCCAGCAACTTTTTCTTATCCTTATCACATGAACGAAGCGGCTTTTCATTTTAGTTCAAAGGAGCATTATCGTTCATTGTTTTATTTTCCTCAAATCAATTCTTCGCTCGAAAGCAAATGTTTTAAAAATTTGAATTTTTTCTAGATCCAGCTACTGTTTTTGTGTACATTAATTAACTTGATTGGTTTTTGTTCTTGCAGGCAGTTTGGTTTCCCAACCTTATACTTTTTTCACAGCAAGAACTCGATTTTTCGATTTCTGCAGTTTCCTTTTTACACTCAATTATTTTCGAACTATCTAGAAAATGTACCAAAAGACTTCATACTTAAATTGAAAATATTCACTATTCAAATAAAATAGAAATACGAATAAACGAAATTGCAATCTTTATTTTATTTCTCTAAATAAAACGTATGGTTAATCAAATTGTAAAAATAATTGCACTTCATCAATTGTATACTTACAATAAAAAATAATAAATTTTCGATTAATAATATAGTTATATGAAGAACTGGTAACTACCAAAGCAGCAAACCAGTGAATAATGAACTAAAACACGAATTACAAATTGAATAACGAAAAAAAGAACTAACGAAGACTCGGATACGTATAAAGGAAATTAATATGGTAGACGAAATACCAATAATAACTCTGCTAATGAAGCAGTTTCCTAGCATTACAAATTGTGTGCATCTTTCAAATGTTTTAAAAAGTCCTCGCAAGACTGACAATGCTCACCACAGTGCGAACAACGGTACCGAACATTTTCTTCACATCCTATAGATACCGAGTGCTCTTCCACCATATGATTAACCAATTCTTTTCTTTCCTCGAATGATTGGAAGCATAATGCACAGGTTTTCGGTAACAATTCGTGAGTACGTTTGTGGAATTTAAGAGCAGAGGAAGACCTACAACGTTTGTCACAAACATCGCATTTATAAACGGACTTGACTTCGTGTTTTGAACGTAAATGTCCCGTCAGATAATCCTTTCTTGCGAAAGATGCACCACATTTGGTGCAAGCAAACGGTTTCACCCCCGTGTGAAGAAATTCGTGTCTTTTAAGTTTCTCTCTTTTTTTGAAAATTCGATCGCAAATGTTGCAAACATGAATAGGTTGCTGATCTAATGCAAATTAAATAGAAACAAAGCGTTGACCAAATCATAATGAATTACTATAACTATCGATTAACACGCTTGATTTACTTGAGACTTTATCCGGCACTGGTTGAACAGGGTCGTCTGGTTCAAGTTCCAGTGACGTCGTTGTTTCACATTCTTCCACCAATACATCGTTATTCAATGGTAAAAACGAAGTTTCAGACATTCCAGTCACATCAACTGCAGAGAAAATAGGAAATAAAGCGGGCGATATTTCTTCCTCCTCTACAACGGACTCGTTCACTTCATTCATGTTAACTTCGAAATCGTTCTCAATATGAGGATCGCTTCCAGAGTGAAAGAGTTCCGTGGGCGAAGTATCCATTTTCGAAACTGAAGCAGAATCGGATTCGGTATTCAAGCTAAAATCTTTATACGCAGCACGAAAACTTTTCAGCGGGCTCGGGATGAATTCTTTGTTCGACACTGTGATTGGAATGCCGTTTTGAATCATATCCAAGCACTTATTAACACGTTTGCATTCGAATATGGTTTTAATAAATTTTAGTCGAAGCGGCTCTTGGGATTTCGCGTAACTAGAATTTGAACAAAAAGTAGTTACTTATGACTCGAAATGTATATTCATTTATTGTAATAGATTATAGACCTACTTGCGGAATACTTTGGTGGGATTATTTTGAAACAAGGTGGAATAATGCCGATTTAAACGGTTGTATTCGGAGTTCAACGAGATAATATTTTCTTTAGCTTCGTCAAGGCATTTTTTAATGTACTTGTATTCATCACTCGTTTCAGAGAATTCCGATGCAGGTATTTCTTGGTTACTAGCGTAGCTACAAACAAAACAAATGTTAAATTTATCAACTGTAATGATTTGAATTGTTATAGATTCACTTACTCGGAAAGTTTGGCGAAATTTTCCTCTAATAATACAACACAGCCTCGCATAGAATCTTCAAATTCGTACAAGAGATTTACCATGGTGGAAACTTGTTTGCTTACGTTTGATATTAAAAACACTACTGAGTAGAATAAAATAAGTATGACAATCTATCGAGCATTTCATTACATTCCGTCAAACTATATAAAAAGTGATGAGCATGAGAAGTTTTGAATTTACGAAACCGCTATTATCAATAAACTTCGAACCTCTTATCATTGCAAGATGCATTGATGCAACGTGCAGTTTCGTTCTATTATTTTTTTAAATTTTCCAATTTCCATTTTCCCAACGGATCTATAATTATTCAACTGATCAACACCAGTAGAGTTTGGGATGTAATAAATTATGATTTATCGTAAAATCGTCAATAAATCAATCTAGAATCTATTTAATCAAGCCAGTTTTGAACTATAGGAACTCCATCCCTTTGATTATTCAAATGAAAAACGAATAAAATAAAACATATTTGCATTTGCAATCAAATCAGAAAATGCAATCACTTACAGAGCATTATTTATCAAATAGAAACAAAAAACAATATTGAATTAAATTCATAATTGAGACTACCTTCACCTACTCGACATCATACCCTACTCTAAATGAATGGTATTAAAAATCAACAACGAAATTGAAACATGACTGCCTCATAACAAAAAATAACTACACAGCAATTAAATAAACTTAAAATAACGAGAATAGTACAGTGTAATGAACGAAACGAAACAATTGAAAAAAGAGTTCATCCCTGATGGAAAATATTATGATTTAGGTAACAAGGTGCATTAGTACGAACATAGAAAAACACAAAAACAGTCAACAACACGAAAATATGAAGTACAATCGTTCACTTAAAGGCCCACATCAATCTATCATTCAAAACAAGTATTCATAAATAATTTATAACGAAACATATTCAAAATAATGTAAAAACAATACAGCAAAGAGGAAAATAACAAAATACTTAAGCATAAACATGACGAAATTTCCATTAAAAATGCGGATATGGGAGACTGAAGGATTAGTTGAATCTCGAAAATGCAAATCAATCACTACACCGATAAATCGTTAACCACAATTCGTTTCGTGCAACGATATAGAAAGATGGTTACGAATGAGCAATTTGCTCGTGCTGTAGTTTGGTGGCTTTGCGCAAAAAAGATCTATCGCATTGGGAACAACAGTATCTGTAAGATTCATGAATCAGCTTTATATGATTCGCCAGATTATCTTTTCTCGCAAACGATTTATCGCATATGCTGCAAGTGAATGGTTTTAGTCCGTTGTGTATAACACTATGTCGATCAAGATTTTTCTTATTGGTGAAATGTTTCTTACAGATGTCACAAACGATTGATTTACGTTGATCTAGAAATACAAAATGAAAAAAATCTTAAAATTTGGTCAGCTTAGGTATCATTAGAGCGATGATCAATACCTTTGAAACGAGATGATGCATCCGTATGATTTGAAGGGACAATGAGTTCAGCACTTGATCGAGGTTCGAGTTTCTTCATTACCACCGATTTTGAGATATTACCGCTGGAAAATGAAACCGTCGCATGTTTAAGATGGCGTCCATTTCGAGGAATGGCACCGTTAACACCGAGCTTCGGCTGTGAAACACGTTTATAAGATTCAGCACCGCAATTCCTACCATTAGGGCTGCAATCCTTATCCAAAAGGTTCCTTGATGTATCGCTACCGTCATCATTTTCAAAATAGTCTTGAAGATTTTGGCACTCAAATATGGTTTCGATCAGTTTCAACCTCAGAGGTTCTTGACGTTCGGCATAACTACAAAGTGAACAAAATCCAAACATATAATATTACGTACCCCGGTTCGTTTGAAACACGTAGCGGACTCACTTGGGGAATTCTCTGGCGAAGTCATGTTCAAATAACTTCAAATAATGTTCGGTCAGATCGTTGTATTCCTTTTTCAACATTTTAACATTTTCACTGGCAGAGTCGAAATAGGTCTTCAAGTTCGCATATTTTTCGTCCAGTTCATTAAATTTACGCACAGATGGCCCTCGATATTCGGCATAGCTAAACATGAAACAAACGTCATGTAACGATTCACAATGGTTTGAGTGATAGGAGGTAAAATATTTACTCACTTGTAGAGTTTTTTAAAGTTTCGGTGTAATATGTCCTCACAACGCTGTATAGCGTCTCTATATTCGTAAAAAAATTTCATAATTATAATTTTTTACCTAAAGAACTGGTAGAGAAATGATTCCTCGGGCATAAAATAGATAACTAAATGGAGTATACTGTTTGACTCATGCCTGTGAACTTGAACTCATTTAAAATTTGACGCAGAAATAAACTGGAGGGAGTAATTAAATGAACTGAACTAACAAGATTACTATCATTTATTCTCTTGAACTACGATTTCTTGAGCAACAAATACCATTAGTTCCGAATATTGATAAAAATGATAACACAACGCAACCCGCCGACGCCCACTCAAACCACACTGAACTGAATTCAAATTATGGTGTTTTCACGGTTAGTTCAGCTATTCCAATCAAAAGTTATAATTTTTCTTGCTTTTGTAGATTTTCAAATTATATATGCCATCAACCATTAGAGATAATCATTGATAAAAATTAACACAGTTTCACCACAAAAATATGTTAATAACTTTTACTTTTCTTAAAATTCAAAAATACAAAATATGGTTGAATCGAACCTCCGACCTCCGATAGGAATCATGACAAGATGAGAACAAAAACAAAGCCCTCAAGGAAACAAAATAGAACATATTCGAGAAAACATTACGTTATACAAAAAATTGAAAATACACGACTATAAACAAGCCTTGGACGTAATATGCATCGTTAAATTAGTTTTTGATCTGTAGCATTTTTGGCAATTTGCACAAAAGAACGTACTCTTGGTGCTATGATTTTTCAGATGTCGGTCTCTGTTAGACTGACGGTTGAAAGTTCGATTACAAATTGAACATGCGTATGGTTTCACTTTCAAATGAGTCAATTGATGCCTTTTCAAATGCGTGGATTGAGTAAATTTCGCTGGACAGTAGTTACACGAGTATGGTTTTTTTCCAGAATGAATACGCTTATGTCTAGTAACACTATCTATTCTTGAAAAGTTTCGACCACAAATATCACAATTGAAGACTTTAAGTGATGTGTTAGTCGGTGGCATTGGTATCACAGTCATCGTATGTCTTTTTTCGATACATTCAACATCTAAGTTAGGAATTGAATCCAGCTGGTCTATATTTACATAATCATTTGATGGCAGAACTGAAAAAAAAAAATCAATTAATAAGTCATCTAAAAAATAAAAATCATAACTAAATCAACAATAATAGGTACCTATTTCATACAAGGATCAGTTCGTTCTCTATTCAAATGATCAAGGTAAGTTCAATATTTAGCGAAAGGACACATTTTCAATAAAATATGTGCCTTCAACGCCCATTTACTTGTATAAGCCTTATTGCAATCGTTGCAAATATACTCTCTAATATTGGAGTGAATTTTTTGATGACGAATTAAAGTTCCTCTCTGAGTAAAACCTTTACCACAAGTAGAACAGCAGTATCTTTCGTTCGAGTGAACAAGAACGTGCCTATTTAAATCCCCAATATTGATATAAGTTTTTGAACAGATGGAACACGAGTGTGGTCTGAGTCTCCCAGCGGAGGTGTGCACGTTTTCATGCCTTTTTAGATTTGTTTTTTTTGAAAACTGGCGCCCGCAAGTTTTGCACGACAACCATTGTTTTGGAAATGCGGAAGACCTGGCTTTTCTTTGGCGTCGTAAAGCACGATAATCCTCTAGAACAGAAAATAAACCGGATACACATGCATTTTTGAAAAAATCATTACGTTATGGAACGATCTGATCCCAAACTCACACAAGAAGTATTTTTACCGAGTTCTTTAAATTACTTCATAGATCTAAATATGTACACTGAAATAAAAAAATAGATACCTCCGTCAGACGATTTATCCGTCATCTCATCCCAGGTAACGGTAATAACTTGAACGTCGCCAGTGACATCGACTTGATCCGAATCTGAATCTTCATTACATAAGTTGACAGTATCAGGCACAAGTAATTCAGGAGATTCGATCCTGGGAGAATCTGGTATAAATACTTCAGTCTCATCAGTATCAAAGGATAATGTATCATCTAAGTAAGGAAGTAGAGAGTGACTGGTTTGAGTAAGAAATTTAGTTTGTTCATTATCTGTCGTTGAATTGTCTTGATAATGCGAAGATACGTAACTGTTGATCGATTTTTGAACAGATTCTATCATCGATGAAACTCTTTCTCTCGTATTTGAGGGTAACCTTTTAAAAGAACCATTCAATAGCATTTGTTTGAGTTCATCAAACATACTAATCAATATATCTCTTTCATTGGTGGTTTCTTTCAACTTTGTATCCATCGCTAGAATATTCTCCGTAGCTGTTTGATAATCTGCTTTTAAACTCGCACGTTCGTTACTCATTTCAATGTATTTTGATCGAATATCATCTTCATTTCTGACGTAACTGTACCGAAAAACATAGGATTAATAGACGATGCGAAGAAAATGAACAAAACCGTTACAGTACTAACTTGAGGAAATCTTTTTCGCATGTAGTTTCCAAAAGTGTTTGAAAATTGATCATTAGATTATGAAAATCTGAAACCGAACACGATTCATGTCCCAATACCGGTACTTCTTTTTCATGTACATTCTCTCGTAATATTTGGTACCCTCGTAATAGGTTATCGAACTCGTACATTAGATTTTCTATTTTCTTCCTCATCGATATACACTGTGAACAGAAAATTATATTTCTCAATCAAAAATCAATCTATAATGGTGAAACCGGGATTCGGGATAATGTATCATTATCTAGAAATGCATTTTTGAATACTTACTAAAATATTTCGTAACATGGTGAAAGAGTTTTAGTACGACCATCTGTGGTAAATACGCTATAAAACTGATGAAGATTAACAAACTAAAATGAAAAATTAACCGCAAATACCGCAATTTTATGAAAATTCATTATTTTCTTTTCCCAAAAAATTTAAAATCAAATCAGAAATGAAATCATCAAAAAATTCAAAAACAGGGTTACTAGCAACAAACAACAAAACAGTAGTATTTAAACAGTGTAGCCAAACAAAACAGCCAAACTAAGTTTATATTTTTTGGTTCGATTGATTTTCGATTTTATGTCATAATTAATATAACCTATTTATTTATTTTTACCTACCAATTTTTTTTCTTTTTTAAAAAAAATTTAAATATTTTAGTTTACATTACATTTTTACTAATTCCTTACCTACATTTACAAGATTTTTTTGCCATTTTTTCCAATTTTTTACGCTGTTCTACGTACGAGTACGAGGTACGATATAGGATCACAAAATAATTTGTGAATTGAATTTTAATTTTTAATGTTGCATTATTCTCACCAAAAAAATTGCACAAAAACCATAATCATTGAATTATTTCTCCAAGCACTATATTAAATATAACAAAAAAACGTGTAAAATACACAAGAAAATTATATTAAAAAATCATCTGCCACCCTTCTTCTTTCTTTTATGTTGTATTTTACTTCTTTGTTGCAAACGAGGAGCATGGGCAGTGCTTTGCTGTCCAGTGCTGGTAGTTGGACGTTTCGTGATATCACTGTAAATAAAATGCATTGATTTATTACTTCGCAGGACCAAAATTGGAATAATTTTCAGACAAAAAAACTTACTATTGATCACTAGACGTTCCAGCTGCACCTTGTGTTCCTTTACCAACACCAGTGTCCCTGTGTCTTCGATCTTTCTTTTTCTTATAATTTGATCTTTCGTACCTGGGAAGCCATCGTTCAGGATCAGGAGGTACATTGGGATCGTAGTTTTTAGGCAGTTTGGGCTTCTTTTTCTTTTTCTTCTTTTTCTTCAAATTCGAGTCGTTGCCAGACGTTTTGCTATAAATCGAAAACATAAAACTATATGCATCGAAGAAAAATAAAACAAAATAAATGAGCAAACTCTTACCCAGGAGAAGGTTGTACTTTCAATTTCTTTTGTTTATTCGTATGCCAAGATATGTTCTCTAATGCTGATATATCGACATGGTCGACATTGATAGGTGGTAATTTATCACAAAACTCTGCAGCTTTTTGTTTATCAAACTGAAAAAAATGATACATGCTAAAAAACCGAATCCTCGCACTTTTAAAATAGCACAATCAAACTCACTTGCACATAAGCTATTACTAATTTAGCGACAGTTTTCTGATCTTGGGGATTCAATGATAACAGATTATGCAAGCATTTTACCGCAGCTTGAGGGTTGTTTTCTCGTAAATAAAATTCCGCGGCTTGTTTCCAAAATGATTTCAAATCGATATCGTCGTTCTGAAAATATAATTCACATCACTCAAATTCAAATATTGCATCGATGAGAGCGATCCGTTAAATTACCTTGTGCGAAAAATGCCACGCAACGGCGTCGTTTAACAAATTAACAGCGCTGGAACGATCTTCTCGAGCTCTGAACAATGTAATTAGAGCACTCACGAGCCCCGGTCTGTAATTATTCTTCGCTAAACTTTCTAAAAGTTGATAAGCTTTTTCTCGATCATCCTGGAGAAAATTTTTTGTAAATAATTGGCCAAGTGTATGGAAATAAATCGAGCAAATATCGTCAAACCTCTGATAATAATAACTGGACGGCAGTCAACGTTGGTTTTAGTTGATTGGAGACATTTTGCGAAGCAAATTTCAATAGAAGATCAACTGCTTCGCCTATTTTATTTTCTTTCGCCAGTATTACCGATTTGATCAGTACAGCGCCCTCGTGCAAAGATGGGAAATTAGTTTCTAATTTATTACATAATTGCACACAATATTCAGGCTGCAAATTGAAAGAATTTTAGCACATAATATCTTAACGGTGAATACGAATTTAGAAAATATTTTACCTGCTGATTATACAACGCGAATAAGCAATGATTAAAAGCAATGGCCCCACGTTGTCGAGATGCCAACTTGAATTCTAAACTTTCAACAGTACAAGATCTAATTTTCTTCTTGGAATCGAAAATATTTTGATCGCGATTTATCACAACGCTGTTATTGCTAGCCACAGCAATAACCGCAATATCTTTCGGTTTATGTTTCAAAATAGCATTGTACATATTTTGAGCTTCTTTTTCTTGTCCCAATTTTTGCATACAATAAGCTATTTGTGTTCTGGAAATACAAAAAATAGTAAATTAAATCATTTTAAAGCACATTTCAAGAAAAACAAAAATTAACTCTCGTACTTTATTACAGCTAATTCGTCTAAAATGTCTTCTTCAGCTAATCCATCATCTTCCAATGAATTACGACATAATTTTTCAGCAGCTTGTAATTTTGCTTTAGCTTCGATATACTGACCATCTTCAGCCAATCTACAAGCCGAATTGTACAACAGTTCGTAGGTATGTTCGCCAATCTGCGGTATATCTTTTTTCTAAAAAAAAACATAATACAATCAATTACATTTTCAATCATAAAGCCGATTTTTCAGCAAACTTACTGAATATTGCTGCGTTGCTACAATACTAGCAATAACTGCAGATAAATTAGTCATACGTTCGTCTTCATAATCATCGTGGGAATTTTTAATGATATCTCTGTACGTTTTGAAACATTCTTCGTACCTGAATATCAAAAAACGGTAAGAAACGGCGTAATATTTTCAACGGGTATAATTGACATTACCTTTCAAGACGATATAAAACTTGCGCCTGTAATTCCTGAAGCTTGAGCGACGATGTTTTACTAGATGTTATCACTTCGAGAGCTTTCTTCGGATCATTCAACCGGTAAAAGCAATAGGCTCGTTCGAACGTCAAATTCCTGAAATATTCCATTGATGGAAGTCAAAAATATGAACAAATTGTTCACTTTGAAGGATTTACATACGTACTCAAGCTGATTTTTGTTGCTTTCTATGAAGTTCAAAGCTTCTTTAAATTTTGATAACTGAATCAAACACACTATTTTACACTGAAAAGCTTCCAATTCTTCGGGATGTTTCTTCAAAACTGGAAATACGATCATGTTAAGAATTGATTTCTGTATTCAGTAGAATATTCCAATACTGTCTTACTTTTATCAGATACGCTGAGGGCTTTTTCGAAATCATTGTTAGCTTCTAACTTCTGTAATTCCGAATATAAAGCACACAGATTCGCCTCCGAAGATTCCATCTGTACCACTTACGATGTAGAAACCAGAACAAAGCGTATGACTTCTTCAAGAACTTCGAAAATTGTAAATTTAATACGTGCTACGTGAACATGTTGAACTTAATCTTCAAGTTTTGAATCAAATTTTGAACTCGCAGATTTTGATGACGATTTTTACGTGGAATTATGAAAATATGGCCGACGAAATAATTCGCTACAGAAAGTTCAAGCTCAGAGAAGAGCATATCAGTTTCTATCTTGAACTTTAAAATTTTTGTTTTCGTTCTTTCGAATGAATCATTTTGAATCAATGAGAACGAAAACAATTTTCTTTTGTTCTTATCATTTGATTCCGGGAATTTTTTTAAAACACTTAAAAATTTTCTTCTAACGTAATAAATTTTATAATTTCGTGCAAGTGAAGTGTGATTTTCTGAAATTATCGAAAAATGGCTTCAGATTGTGAAAGATCGGTTCCCCTCCTCAAGGAAATATTGCAGTCGAATCATAAATTTTCTCGTGATATTTACAACGTAAGTAAATCAGGGCCCTGAAGTAAATGAATTCAAAAGTATTACATAACATCTCGAAATTTTGTTAATATAGGTACCTTAAAAACAATATTGCATTAATGAATTCACTAATTTATTTAGATTCTAGCAGCTGAGAATGCAAATGTAATATTTTCCCCCATCAGCTTACAACTAGCTCTATTACTGACGCTGAGCGGAGCCGCCGGTAAAACCGCCCAAGAAATGAAAACCGGATTAAATTTGACCAAAGAAAAAGAAGAAATTTTACAAGGAGCTCAGCTCTTGCTAGAGAATCTAAAGGTGAACTTTCAAGTATTATCAATTAGAATAATAATTCATCAACAGATTAATGGAAAATTCTAACGTGTTGAGTACGTTTTTAGAATCCAAATTTGAAGATTGCATCTCAGATATTCATCGAACAGCAGTACAAAATTAAAACTACATACGAAAACTTAGTGAAGCAGTATTTGAAATCGTCTTTTGAAACCGTCAATTTCAAACAATTGCCGGACGAAGCTACCGAAATTATTAATTCGTGGGTATCGGAGAAGACCGAACAGAAAATATCCAATTTAATCAAACCCGGTAAAAATTATTTCAAATAGAAATTTATTGAATATTTCGAAATCAGTTGATATTTTTTTTGATCCAGGCCTTTTGAATAAGTTGACTCGGTTAGTGTTAGTCAATGCTGTGCATTTCAAAGACGATTGGCGGAATAAATTTTCTGGAAATGCAACTTACGACGAACCATTTTATTCGACCGTAGACAATTTTGTCAATGTCCCAATGATGCATTTAAATAAAAAATTCAAATATTTGGAGGCAGAATCATACCAAGTCCTTGAAATTCCATATAAGGTATTTTTAATTTTTTTTTTTTGATAATTCGATGATAATGCAAATTATTGATTCATTACTTTGCAGAATGAAGGTTTCCGCTTACTTATTCTTTTACCGAAAAAAATTGATGGATTGCGTGAATTAGAAGAAAAATTATTGGAGATTGAATTTTGCAAAATTTTCAATACTTTGGAAACTCAAAAAGTGAATCTAACGTTGCCAAAATTTAAAATGGAACAATTAACCGATATGAAAGCTGTTTTGATAAAAGTCTGTATTTTTAACTCATCAAGAGTGAAATATTTATCCATATCATTTGATTAAGTATGATTTTCAACAGCTCGGTATGGAAAGTATGTTCGAAAATGAAGCAGATTTCTCTGAAATGTATGCTAGTGGAGAAGAATCTCTCCAAGTCAGCGATGTCATACATAAAGCGGTTCTCGAAGTTAACGAAGAAGGAAGTGAAGCTGCTGCTGCAACTGGTAAGTTGATTTAAAGCTGTTCATTTTTAATTTGTATTTATAAAATTATGTTTTAGCAGCAGTAATGATCACGATGAACTGTGTCTGTAGACCTATTCAACTCATTCAATTCAAAGTTGATCATCCGTTCATTTTTGTAATTCTTCATCGAGACGTTATATTGTTCATGGGTAGAAAAACATGCGCGGCGTAATTTTTATGTTTTTTTTTTTGTATTCATTTTATTTACTATCGTGTTCATTTACGAACATTATTTCCTAATGAAAATTACCTCGGTGTCACTGAATAGATGATTCTATTTCAGCTGTAATGATGATGGTGCGAATGTGCGCTCCAATGGTCGAGGAAGAAGAACCGGTTGATTTCAAAGTTGATCATCCGTTCATTTTCTTGATTCTTCATCAAAATGCTATATTGTTTATTGGTAAAAAAAGCATCGTTTAATTTTTATTCGTTGTTTCTCTACCAAATATGATATTCGACGAGCTTCTCATTATTTGCATTTATTAAAAGTAATTTTAAGTTCATTTTTATAGTATTATTTTATTGTAATTTATTTTATGTACACTATGGTATGGGCTGTGTATATTGTGCCGTTCCTTTTATCTTACCATAATACTTTTATAAAACGCAGGTTGTATGTGATTATCATTATGTATAAAATCATCAACGTTTTAAAATTCTAATTTTGCATTATTCATTACTAAAAGTTCGTCAGATACTTACCTATTTTTTCAACGCAATGCTTCTATGTTAGTAACATAATTTCACGTATTATTATGTATATTTTATTGGTTTATTTGGCCAAAATTTATGAGCATTCTCTATTCTATATTCATAATTATTATAATTTTGTATTTACCAATTTCAAGAATAAATAAACGTATTGTCTTTTCAAGTAGGTATCGTTTAATTTTTTCCCCTTAATTTGAACTTTGAGGTTGATTCAGACTTGAAATTTCAAACAAATTTTAGTCTCGTGCAATATGCAATAACGAACCGTGTCCAGCGCATTTCTATAACACCTTCAATACGAATTTCTCATCATATTTTGATAATCAGCGATACAAAACTTACTCCAAATTGAACGTTCTGCGTAAAACAGTAAAAATCCATCCCACAGAACTGTAGAAGATAGAAAAATATTAAAAATAAAATCCTACGTTCAATTTTTTGAATTCCGACAGCTTAACGAAGATTCCCGAACGAAAACGAAAACCTACTGTTATCAGCTGATCAAATTAAATTCGCATCCCACTTGCATATCACTATAATTATTTTTCATCTGCAAGTGAAGTGTTTTTTTAATTATTTAATAACTTTTTTGAACTTATTTCAATTTAAAATCATTGAAAAATGGCTTCAGATGGTGAAAAATCTGTTCTACTCGTGAAGGAGCTTTTGCAGTCGAATCATAAATTCGCCAACGATATTTACAAGGTTAGTAGCTTTAGAAATTTTTCGATTGACCAAAAACACGGAATTATGTCTTTTTTCTTCAGATATTGGCTGCTGATGAAGACAAAGATTTGATATTTTCACCCATAAGTCTGCAGATAGCTTTGTTAATGACATTCAGCGGTGCTCATGGGAAAACCGCCGAAGAAATGAAAGCTGGGTTGAGTTTGAGCAAAGAAAAAGAGGAAATTTTGCAAGGAACGCAGATTTTATTAGAGCAGTTGAAAGTAAACATCAGTGCTTTTAATTTTCTTCTATAACCTATTGAAACCGAATTGTATGTTTTTTATTTTGGTTTAGAATCCAACTTTGAAGATTGCATCTCAAATATTCATCGAACAGCAGTATAAAATCAAAAGTACATTCGAAGAAATTACTAAAAAGTATTTGGAATCAGCTTTCGAAGCTGTTGATTTTAAGACATCGGCAGCTCAAGCAACGAATATTATTAATTCTTGGGTGTCTGAGAAAACTCAGAAGAAAATCTCAGAAATTATTCCAGCTGGTATGTATAAACGCCGGAAAAAAGATCTTCGGTTTGTGGCTGTAAAATAATTCTGTACTTTATTATCGCAGGTACTTTAAATGACAGAACTCGTTTAGTATTAGTGAACGCTGTACATTTCAAAGACAATTGGCTTTATAAATTCTCCGAACATGGAACCTACGAAGAGCCATTCTACTCAACTAAAGATTGCTGCGTTAATATTCCAATGATGCACATAAGTAAAAAATTCAGATATTTGGAAGAAGAGTCGTTCCAAGTTCTTGAGATTCTATATGAGGTTCGTATTTTTATAAGTTTCGATTGAATTTTAAATAATTCTGTATGAATGCAACAAATTCATTTGCTTTTGCAGAATCAAGATTTCCGTTTGATGATTCTTTTACCAAAAGAAATCGATGGATTACGAAACTTGGAAGGAAAACTATTGGAGACCGAATTTTGCCAAATATTTAACAAGTTGGAAAAACGTAAAGTAAACTTGACTTTACCCAAAATGAAAATGGAAAAATTTACTGATATGAAATCTATCCTAATGAAGGTTCGTACCAATATTTTTCTACGTGTTTTTCCTTCTTTTTTTTACGCGAGATTACCTATTGTTTTGAAATTTTATGTAGATCGGTATGAAAACAATGTTTGACGAAGAAACTGCGGATTTCTCTGAAATGTACGCTGACGGAGAAGATCCTCTTGTAGTTAGCGATGTTTTACATAAAGCAGTTCTTGAAGTGAATGAAGAAGGAAGTGAAGCTGCTGCTACAACTGGTAAGTTAATTTAAAGGAATGATTTTAAAAGGACTCTAAAATGTGTAACGATATTGCAGCGATGACGATGGCGGTACTTTGTTGTTCACGGTATAGTCCCGAGCAACCAGTCGAGTTCAAAGTTGATCATCCATTTATTTTTATAATTCTTCATCGAGATACTCTGTTGTTTATGGGTAGAAAAATCGTCCCGGTGTAAATTTCATTTAGTTATTGTCCTGAATTCGTTCTCATTTGAACTTTTTATACATTTATAGAGTATTATAATTTAAAATTACTTATTTATCGTTCCTATTCTACATATATGCGTATACCATTTTTAAAAATTGATATGGACTCCGTGTGCCTTCACCATATTCCATTGATTTTTGGAAATGAAATGTAGATTACGTATTGGATAAATAACGATATTTCATAGTTGAATTACGATGTTACAGCGGTGAGAGTAATGATGAAAAGAAGCCTTGATGTTGACTTTGAGGAACCAGTCGAGTTCAAAGTTGATCACCCATTCGTTTTTCTTATTCTTCATCGAAATGTTATACTGTTTATTGGTAAGAAGTGCGTTGGTTTATAATACGTTTAAGGTTATTTCTTTCAGAACCGTCCACATGAGCTTCGATTTATACGCATTTAAAAGACCTAAGTAATAAGTTTTAAAACTACATGAGTTTTATTAAAACGCATTTATTTTATATATATTTTATTTTTACAATATGTAATTCCAAAATAGAATTTTGGGCTGTGTATTTCATACCTTTCCTCTCACCTAATTCATTATTTTCCAGTTTGTGACTTTAAATTGATCTTTTGACTTCAAAACTCTTCCTTTTGTATTGTTGATATTTTATAGCTAAGCCTTTTAATTTTTTTCTTACCAATTTGCATTGCTTTTACGCTTTTAGTCTCTAATGAAACACTAATTTATTTTGTTATTGCGTGGTGCTAATTCTATTTGTTAATTCATAAAGAAATATAATGAATGCATTCTCATCTTCGATTTATTTCGATTTAGCCTAATAGCTGTTACTGTTGAAGGTAGCACATGAAAAATTAAATTATTACAATTATTTAAAACATTTTTGTACAGTATTATTTATTTTTGATGAATATTAATTAGTGTAAGCCAGCTTGATGGAGTGATGAGTCATGTTTGATCTCACAATTTCACATCTTTGTCCTTTATAGTCTACTTCCGGCGTCCGGCGTCCGGCCATCTTGATGAATCAAACTGAATCATTGAAGAGAGAAAAGAAAGAGTTGAAAAAGCCATTTAATGCGAAATTCGTTCTCCTGATTTATGACAAATTTAAATTTTAGACCAACTTGAAAGCTAATAAACAATTAAAAATGTACCGGTACTTTTAAAAGTTTTGAACTTGAACTTTCAGAATTTTATTATAAACGCTTGTTGTCAAGAAATATCACGAATCTTGTGTTTTATGTGTCGTCTAGTCGTAGTCGTCAAGAATTCAAATCCATAACACAGTCATCCTTCCTTTCGGAGTTCCAGACCAGTAAGTTGTAATGTTTGCGAATGAAAATTCATATCATTCGCAAGCCGGATTTAATCTGAAAAGTAAGCTTCTATTGTCAAATTTAAACACTAATCCGCGTCAAGTAGATCCTAATTATCTAATTGAAACTTTCAGATAAGTCACCATTCAATTCATCGAAAAAGTGTAACAAGAAGGCTTTGGCTGATGTCGGGAACGTAATAAGTTCCAAAAGCACTCAATCCTCAACCATCAAATCATCGCTTCACGCCAAAAGTAACGATTTCAAGCTGTTCGATCAACAAAAACCTCTCAAGTCGCCGAATCAATCGAGTAAAATCATACAGAAACCAAAAGAAATCACTCTGCTCGAAAATATGGACGAAGAATTTTTCCTGTGTAAATGCTCTTCGCATGATAACGGTGAGTAGAAAAATTCGTTACCACGAAACGATTGCGAGTCTAATTTTGTTCTTTCATGTACAGTAGATGATTTTTCCTATGAGCTGCCTTCGAGCTTACGACTGACTAAAGAAGAAATAAACTTGATCGCCACGGAATATAATGCAAAGCCGATGAAATACGATTACGATCTCATGCCTGGTATGGTTTCTCTCTGCGTATTTTTCAAATTCACGTGGGTTGTGTTTATATTTTGTGATTTCAAATTTTATTATCTAGTTTCGATCGAGGATGATTATCCTCTGAATGACGATTCCGCAAGTTCATCGTTTATGGACATTTTAAACCAGAGTCTGGATTGTATTTCTGAACTACCCGAAATAACTTGCTAATTGGATCATTTTTTTAACGAAATTGGTGTGAATGGATACGTCGTTCAATGCTGTGTTTCATGCGCGTTTAAATTTATTCTATAAGTAATAGTTTTGATTAGCTATAATGTTCATTTTATCGTAGTAAAAGAGATTTGTGAATTTGTAATAAATTTTATATCGTGATTCATTTTGTGTAGTGATTTTAATCCATGGTACGTTTAGATTAATATTTTACAAAATAGAATGGGTTATTGATTATTGTTGAATTATTAGCTAATACTTCAGAAGACTGGTTAAGGTTTTAGTGTGATTATTTTCAATTCAATGACATCTCAGGTGTTCAAAAATTGATTCTTCGATTGCAGCAGACATGGGTCTCACATCAATGGACCATTTTTGAGCGAAGAATGAACACGAATCGATTGTGTATTTTTGAATTTTTAGTTTAGTAAAATCGAATATTTTTTGCGTTTTGATTTTTTTTGCTATAAAGGTATTGAAGATAGTTATGGATATGAAGTTGAATGTTGATCATCAATCGAAATAGATGGAATTTTTATTCAATCATGAAGAATGAATATTTTGGGTACAATATTCGATTTTGAAGGGTACAATGAAGATGTTTACATTGCTCACACATAAGCACATAACGATGTAACTTTGCGAAGTGAATTTTTTCTTTTCCATAATTATTTGAATTACAGCCATTTTTAGCTGGTAAAACGTAGCAAAAGCCGAAATTGGAATAAAAAAACTGAAGGCATTATCTCGGTCTTTTAGAATGTGCGATTCTGTTCCCGTTTTGGAAAAATATTTCTCCATTATTTTAAAATTCAAATTTAGAAATCCGTTTTCACCGATCGAAAATTTCAAAAAAAGCAAACTAAACTAGTTGCAGGTTGCAGGGTGAAGGTGAGGGGCTGAGGGTGTGAGGGTGAATCACTCGTGCGCGGGTGCGCGTGCTCGCGCTTAGTTTTATTTAAAAATGGTTGCGATTGCGAGGAAGGTGTTCATCATTTTTAGTGTCGTATATTATTAATTTAAATTCGTCGTTGTAATAATTCTGGAAATCGTGGTGTTATTTTATATTATTAATCCGGTTAAATCGAGTTCGCGTTGTAATATGTGTAAATTGCCTCGTAATGGCGTCTTCAAATAACTCTAGAAATGTCTCAGTTGGTACGTGTTCCATTTTATGGTACTCGGCTGCCGGATTTGAAGTGATGGCGGAAGAAGTGTGTGATGCAAATCTATCTCTGCGATTGAATTGGTTTGTACTTCGAATGAGTAATTGATTGAAATAAGTTTTAGAAACATTGAAACTGAAATGAATTCTACAGGTGTCCGGTGTGTATGTTTATAGGTATCGTTTGTTTATGTTTGGATTCAAAATCGCATGGCCGGAGTGGTGTGTTTCAAAATTCGATTTTTCTCTCCGAAATGGCTAGTATTTTGTACGGTTTACAATTCAATTCGGTTTTACGAAGAAGTTTTACTTATTGTTTTGGAACCGGTAACCAGAATCGAATGAATTGCATTTGTTTACATCTTGTCACGAGTTCGAAGCTGAAGCTGATAATTCCATCGCCTGGCTAAAACGTCCTGTGACTCAACACTCGTTCCTGAAATCAAAACGGTTGGTATCTATTTCGAATATTCCTCTCATCGTAATTAATTCTTCATTGTTTCGGAACCGGTAACGAAAATCAGAGAGATTGATTTAGGAATTCGAAGCTGATAATTCCTACGTGGTCCAAGCATTCTCTGTAACACCATACGTTCATTTCCTGAAATCAAAACGGTTGGTATTTCAAATACTCCTCTTATAATTAATCCCTTATTGTACCGATATCGCGGTACCAAGAATCAAAATAATCGGTATTCATAAGTTCGAGTCCGAAGCTAAAAATTCCATCGCTCAGTCAAAACGCAAACGTCCTCTCCGTAACACGAACGCTCATTCCTGAAATCACATGTGTATTTCGTACACCGCCTCATAATAATTACATCGCTCAGCTGATAATTCCATTACGCGGTCCAATCTTTCTCTGTAACACAACATTCATTCCTGAAATCACAACGGTTGGTAATTCGAGTACTCATAATTCCTCATTGTATCGGTAATTCGGTATCGTGGTTACAAGAATCGAAATAATTGGTTCGTGTACATTCATATGTTCGAGCTCGAAGCTGAAAATTCCATCACTCAGCCAAAACGTGACCGTTCTCTCCGTAACACGACCGTTCATTCCTGAAATCACAACATTTGGTATTTCGTACACTGCTCATAATAATTACACCGCTCAGGTAGATTTTTAATCTTATTTAATTCGCTGTTAAGCTAAAAAATATCGTTTTGTGTATGCCATAGGTGTCATGTCGAGTGCTAAGATCATATGGCAGCAGGACAATGTATGGAGATGATTTATGTCATTTTTACGAGCACGCAGAGCGCTTGCGTCCAGCTTAACCAAGTAAATTCCGAAATTCGGCTTGCTTCTGCTCCTAGTCTTATCAGTGGTGAAATACTGTTACCAATTCGTGGTACCTTTTTAACGTGCGCCACAGCTTGGCTGAAAAATACGTAATTTTGATCGAAAAATATTAACGCATACCGACGTGTTAGTAAATTCTACAATTTCATACGCGGTAATTTATTAACGATTTTAGTAATTTTTTATCCTAGATTATGTGAGATTTGGATTTCGTCTTCATTTGCGAATTTTCTTCCGTCCAATTTTATCGTTTTTTCGTTCTTTCTTGGTATAATGCGGAACGTGCATTTTTACTTTTTTTTACAATTTCACGGTGTTTGGTGAAGCTGATAATTTATATTTAGTTTGAAATCTCCCAGTTTTTTTAGCATTGTTGATTTTTAATTATTATTGGTCGATTATTAGTTCTTTGAAAACGTTAAAAATTTGATCTTGAAAAGTAAAAATAAATCTGCAATGAGAAATTTACGAGGGTTTTCAAAAATCAAATGGTTTACCTTCCTTTATTTTGTCAATAGGTACCTATTCAAGTTATTTTTGGATCATTATCGAATTATTTAATTACCTATTTATAATTTTTTCGGTTGTGTAAATTGACGTTTTTTTTTGAGATTTTCTTTAGCTCGTGGTAGTGAAGTGGTTTGCCTAAGTGTAGGATTGAAGGAGTTCGATCTTATTTTGATCTTCCATGTTTAACTGAAGGATTTCTTATAGAATTTATTATGATTAAAGAGATTTGTGCTTTGTGATTCCAGTATCAAAAAAATCAAGTTAATTTTATTTTTCTTCGGGATGAATGTTATCAGTTTCTTTTTCCAATTCCTCATGCTTTCAAAAATCATTAAAAGTGAATTAAAATGGTTATGGATTCTTGGACAGTCTCGCTGATTAGCAAAATTGCTATTATTTTGAGACAATTTCAAAAAATATCAACTTTTAAAAAACTTCCTTATTTTTTCCCCTATTCTAGATTTTATTTAATTTTATTCGTAGAAATTAACAAAAAATTAATTAGGTTGGTTCTTGGTATTTAATTAACTTTTCTTTTTTCTTTCTTTTTTTCCTTCTAAGTAAGGAAGTGGCTTTTATTATTTTCGCTAGATGGTTCTCAGCTTGTTCTTTCAAAACATCCCTACTGCTCTTTCACTTTCTTCAAATACTCAAGATCAAAATTATCACTCAGGTACCTATGGGTTTGAATTCTATGAAATAATTGTCTTGTTAATAAAATGACATTAGGAGCTAAGTATTCTGGATTACCCTAAAAGGTTACTATTGGTTATTTTTCAACATCAAAAGTTACTATTTCACCAGAAACAAAATAATTTCACAAAAATTCAATTTTTATTCATATTGAAAACATAAAAATTGTACTTTTTGACCACCTGATTACAATTTTTTTTATAAATTTTCGTCCTTGCTTTTTTATTATTATAATTTTTTTTCTTTTTAAAAAAAAACATATTGAATCACATCCCAAACAAAATCGTACACATTTCAAACTTGAATAATGAATTTTATTTTTCAAAATCTAAAAAATAATTATTCAGTTGAGATTTACTGAATGTATATATTTATGTCTGGAAATTTTATTTTCAGAATTTCAGTCTCACTTCGCTCTGGTCTATCCACGATAATTTCACATTGTCTAGAATTGCAAGGTGTCTGATAGGTAGCGGAAGTAGTGAAAAAATGGTAAATTTTGTCTAAATTCCAATTTTAAAAAAGTCCAAAAGTATTTTTTTAAATTCCAGTTTCACGTACCTACTTAATAGCAAAAAAAAAACGAATTTCGTGTTTTTCAAGAGTTGTTGAACTAATTTTTGTCTTCGGTTCGTTTGGGATGTAAAACAACTTTTATTTTTGTCTTTCTTCGTATAAAAAAATATTAAAATTCATGTTTCACTCAGTTTCGAAAAATTGAAATTATGCCCTACTTGATTTGCTGAATTAAAACATTTTTTATTCAAATTTAAATTAATTTTTCCTCAGATTTGAAATTTTTTTTGGTAAAAAATTTGGATTTTATTTGAGAAGTGATATCTTTATTTTCGTACATTATACCAGAAAAATTTTCAAAACTAATTTTAATCATTTTTAGGTAGCTAGGGTGGAAAAGTAGATGGTGATTTTTGCCAAAGATGAATCAGTGATGACTGTGAATTTTGCAACTATGTTTGTTGTCAAATTATTTAAATGAATAATTCAAACTATTGCATCAAATTTGTCGTGTGACAATTTCACTAATTTTTCATGGTGAGAGGGGGAGGGGGTACGAAAAAAGTACGAATTTTGTTTTTCCGATTTCAGTAGACACCAAATCAGCAAAAAATCCAAGTTGAAATTTATAGTCAGTATTGAGAAGGAATTTTAAAAATTTTGATTACTTTTTTGGTAAAATAGGTTACTAAAGTTACTTTTTTTTAGTTGAAAATTTCATATCGATGCCTGAAGGAATACTCAAAAGTTTACAATTTGAATCTCAAAATCTCAATTTTCTATATCAATTTTTTGAATTCCAATTGACTCATTTTTCTTTCCTCGCAATTAGGTTCCAATCTGTTTGCACATCGATATTCGAATCCCAATAGTACGAATCACGAAACGAGGCCAAGGCAAGGAGAAAAATCGAAAATGAAATTTCCATATCGAAAATATACGTACATATTTTGCCATTCATAGTTTTTCAATAACCCTCGCGGTAATTCGAGTGGCTTTTGCTGGATTTATTCGTTGTTTTGGTGTCTGGTTCTGTTTCAGTGTTTGTGTTTCGTGAGCACAGTCTGCTATACCCTTACCCGTGTACCCGCATTCATTAATGCCACAGGCTAGCCCCTGCGATGATAACGATCTGCAACTGTTTCCATACCATATCGCACATCGCGTATTCCAATGTACATAAAGTATAACTTGTCTAATTAGCGTTTCAAAGGAAGACCAAAACCATTTGCAAGGACATCTCGTAAGGTCCTCTTCCTCTCCTCGGTCTCCAGCATCGTTTATGTGCTGTAAAAAGATAGCGGCGGTGCACGTGTATTATATTCGATTACGTAGAGTGAAAAGGAATGATGGGTGGAGGGAGAAAGGATCCTCTTTATTGTTCAAACATGTACATGCGTGAGTACACATTGCGGTGTAATAACGATGTAGGTACCTACCTGTGGTATGTTGTCTAAAAGGTGAATTTTTTTAAATGTTTGAAACCACTTGATGATGCGGAGACGTTGAGTTCATAAACTGTATGGGTTTATCCTATTTTTTTTTTTTTTACATAAACTTGCATATTATTATAATCTGTAGATACTATATCATCGATAGTGGAAATTGAAATAAAATTGAATGGGTTTGAGCGATGGAATGTGCGTTGAAATTCAAGGAATTTCATGACTTTGGTGCGTTGTCGTCTTGAAAATAACCGATCCCCTAATTCGATGCGCTATCAGTTCGAAAATTTGTAGCAATAAATCTCGAACTTCGTTGGAATAAATCGAATGCGTTGATAATGGTTTATCGCCTTCTGTATAAGAATGATCCAATCTGAGGTACATTTTTATGTGAGAAAGAGTTTTAATTTTATGATGCAAACAGCAATATGAAGCTTTTACGTGAAAGTTAGAGATCAGTTCGTGGATTTTTTGATATTTTGTTTCGAAAAATTGTAATTTTTTTCGAATTGAAAGATGAGATTTTTTGATAGATTTTTTCTTCAGGATAGTTGCTTTATTGTACAGTTTAATTAGCATGTCTTGAACTGGTTCATTTCCTTTTTTACTGGTTGAAGATGGCGAGTTGATTCAATAGAGTTGGATTTTTTACGACTGGATTCATTTATACTGACCTAAAAATGTTGATTCCATCTACAGTGTGCTCAAAAACTCTAAGATGTAGCTGTTCTCGAGAAATTCGAATGGGAAGGGAGAATTTTAATTTGGGATGTAAACAGTCTTCTAAATAATTAAAATTTCACAACTTTTTTTCACAATTGTATTTTTCTGGTGCTGCTGTCCCCAAGTGAAGCAAGGCGAAATGTTTGGAAACAAGAGATTTTCAGTCATCCAAGCCAATACGTACATTTTTTCATTATTGTAACTAAAAAAATTATAACCTTTAAGAAATTTTTATGAAAAAATTCAAGCAGAAATTTTCTTAAAAAATCATAATTTCAATGAAATAATTGAAATTTTTTCATTTTAATAATATATTTTTTTTGAATGAAACGTAAAGTTTGTCAGGTTTTGTCGATTATCGAGAATTTAATCGAATAAAAAGTCCTAATTTCAGAAATGTTCAACTGTAGAAAACCTTTCAAAAATTTCATCGTTTCATTATTTTCTTCTAATTTATTTTAAAAATTTCCAATTTCTTAGTCAGAAATTTTCCAATTTTTAAAAAATTTCCTGACAATTTCGAGAATTTGTTGAAAAAATATTCAATTGGAAATCTTGCGTTTTCACCCCCCCCCCTTTCTTACGAAGTTATTTTCACTGATAGAAATTTAAATTTTGCACAAAAAAGTAGTCAGAGAGTGAGACCAACTCGAAATTATCTTTCCTATGTACCTGAGATACGCTACGAATTTAAAAATATATAATAATTTCTGGTTCATAGTTCAGGGATTTTAAATCCACGAATAACCCAACATTAAAAATTTTCCTGTTATGAGATGAAAACAGAAATGAAGAGATGTAAAGATTTCAATTTGAATCTAAATTAATGCAGGAATAGAAAATGAGCTTTCATAGTAATTTTTTAAAAATCTTTATTGAAATATTGGAAGATCTTGACACCTGATTTTCTATGTGAATTTTCAAATTTTCCCTTCAAATCAAAAATCACCCAATCTCCTCTAATTTTTGTTTTTATTTTACGCATTTAATAAAGTATAAAAATTATTAATTTTAATTTTAAATCATGCGAGGTTCTAAAATATCTGAATTACGAACCCAACTTTGCAAATTTAGTCAGAATTTTTTTTTTACCAAAGTTGTTGCTTTTCCAAGGATAAGTAGATTTGTATATTTTATATTTTTTCAATTTCCATCGAATCACTTTTTGGATTAATCTTCCTCGAGTACGATACAAATTTTTTTCCTAAATGTTCCGCCAAAAAATCAAATTTGCTTAAAAACCGATCATTCGAATAAATTTGGAACAAATGTTTCAGATCATTCTAAATTGGCCATTTTTTCTACGTAGGTATTAAAAGGAAGTGTTTTTCCTAGGAAAAGAGAAAAGTTCACTCATATTTCATGCAAAAAATCGTCTCTCTCCTCAGTTAGCTATTGAAAAAATGTTTCATAAGAAATACATATCAATTTAAGTGATTTACAACCGGTTTGAGATTTTTTTTTTGTATTTTCACTTTTTTTCCATTTCAGTAAAACTACTTAGTTAACAACTAGTTCAGAACCATCAAATCGGTTTAAAAATTTAGAAATCAAAAAATGATCAGTTTTTAATGATGTAGAGTTTTCGTTTGTAAGTTTTTTTTGTTTCGGGCCCAATTAAAATATTCTCTTTATAATTTGATTCCTCAAAAAACGTTTGACGATTTTTAGGCATTTTGTGTTCAGAAATAATATTTTTTGTTCCATTATCGAAAGGACATGCCATAAGAAAAACCCTTTTCGAAAGTTATATAGGGGGGGAGAGGGGTAGTCAAAATTAATTTTTCTGTTCAAGTAATCGACGTAATAAAAATTACAAATAAATCACAAATTACTCTCGGTGGTAATTAAGTGTTGGAAAAAATTATGAAAATTCATCTTTTGATTGTATTTTTTCGTCAAATTTTTTGCTCTCATTTCGTTTGGACTCAATAAATTGATCCAACTTATATGTATCAGCAAAATAATTTATGTTTTTCAAAACTTTAAAGATTTTTTTCTGTCCTCATTGATTCTTTGTTTGGAGGAGTAGGTAAGTTGGAAAAATTACAGAAGCTTGAATCAAACTTGTTGATTTGAAGCACATGAATTTCATTCTTTGAAGAGGAGGGGTTGGGGGGGGGGGTGAATTACGGGAGAGTTTTGCAATTTTTATTTTCGAAAAAAATACGAATTTTCATTCTCGTGAATTTGTAGACAGTTTGAATTTTCTTTCAAATCTGACCATGTTGAAAAAATTGTATTGGATAAAACGACACTGGTGTTCATTTTTCACATTTTCCTAATTTTTTCATGGTACTTGGAGGGAATTGCTTTCTGAAGGAGAGTAGGGTAACGAGTAAAATCGTATTTGATAATTTTTTGGTTGCAAGTAGTATCTTATCTATATCTATACTTATTAAAATCGTATCGTGAGAAAATGTTTCAATAAAAATTAATTACCTGCTGTGCCATAGCCAGAAATTTCTCATGGAGGGAATCCGAAATTTCATAATTTTTTGAAAAATGTTAAGTTCAACCCCCCCTCTCCACCACACAATTTTCTTTTGCTACAAAACACTAAAAAAAATCAAACTTGAAGTTTTCATACGATTTGTATAACATGTTTAAGGAAAAAAACCTATGAAACTGTAGTTTCGGAACGAACAACTTACATACGAATTATTTTGACCTTAGAAACCAAAAAAAAAAAACAACAAATCCAAGCATTGGAGTCAGAAGCTTTTTTTAGGAGGGTGCAAAGTGGGTATGGAGACTTGGAATATCAGAAGGGAGTCATTTTTTGCATAGTTGATTCAAACAGTAGGGTGGGCTGAAAACACAAAAATTTTGATTTTTGAAAAGTTACCCCCTCCCCCCGCAAACGTTGTTGGCTGGATAGACTAGAAAAATTAAATAAAAAAAAATCAAAATCGATTCATATCTTCCGATCGCGCAAGAGCCTTCAATTCTTCAAAAATGTCGAAAAAATTTAAAATTGACTAAAATTAATTTTAGAGCTTCTGTAGTGACTATCTAGACCAAAAAAGCACATTTTTTTGAAAAAATCCGTGTTTTATAACTTTTCAATTTTTTTTTCAGAAGTGAAGAAATATGAGAAATTAGAAAAAATGTATAAAACATGAATTTTTTTCAAAAAAATTGTGCTTTTTGCTCTAAATAGACTCTAAATAAGCTCGAAAATTGATTTTAATGAATTTTGATTTTTTAATAGATTTTTAAAAATTTTTGAAGATGTTGAATTTTTTGACAATTTTCGAAGAATTGAAGGCTCTTGCGCGATCGGAAGATATGAATCGATTTTGAAATTTTTTATTTCATTTTTCTAGTCTATCCAGCCAACAACTTTTGCCGGGGTAACTTTTCAAAAATCAAAAGTTTTGGTTTTTCGGCCCACCCTATCAAACAGGTCATATAATTGTGATTTCGTTCATGCCCGAGCGAAGCGTTGAGAAAATTTGATTTTTAATGCTCCAAGAAGGCATTTTTCTACTTGAGTTCCTGAGGTCAGGGAGGAGGGGAAGTCGAGACCCTCCCCCTCCCCCCTCCGTGACTACGCCCCTGATAACCTGTTTAAATAACATGAAAAAGTGATTTTTTTCAAGCATCCTTGAAAAGAGGAGTAAGGTGGAATAGGCTTCGAAGGGTATAGCAAGGGCACCATTAGTAGGTATTTTTAGATAAAACATCTTTATAAAATATAATTTTTTTGGCAAACAATTTTTCGAAACATATTTTTCTAATTTCTTTAACTGCTTTCCTCCATTAAAAAAAATATTTTGAGTGTAGTGAGATTTTAAGGAAAGTTGTTGAGGAGGGTTAGAACTTGAGAGATGAGTGTTTCCGGAGGGAGGGAGGGAGGGAGGGAGGGAGGGAGGGGATTTTTACCATATGTTTTTGAGGTCTAGACACAATTTCTCAACTACCCTCTCCCCCTCCATTAACGTTCAAAAAAGAACAATACGATAACGATTTACCCAAATTTTGACCCTTTTTTGGACCAAATCCGTTGGAAAAAATCTCTCGTATTCGTGTTCTGTGGATTGCTCTACGTTGCAAAATGGAAACCCGTATACATATTGCGGTCATCATACCCAGTATAGACGGTATTTGTTCGAGAGATACTTAGGCGATGTTGATAAAGAGAAAGAAAAACTAGCCATCGCCTTTTTCTAAAACTCGAAAACAGCATTATTGCGAATGTATTTTATACGTATCCGGGAAAAAAGACTCGTTCGTTTAGATTTAAGGATAATGGAGCGAAAATGCTACCTCGTTATACTCTTATGTAGATGAGCTGCTTTTGAGAAAAGCTTTAGATAGGTATTTTTTTACCACCGAAGATGAATCTGCGTACTATACGTATATTTATTTACAGATTATCGACCACAGCAGCTCGAATAATGCCCAGTCGCCGATCATTCGTCGTATCCGTTCGAAAATGCTGTTTACCTGAACCATGGACGTAGATACGATAAACCCGGCCATCGCAGCGTACCTCGACGGCAGAACGAGATAAATCGGCGTATCCGGCCCAGCATCATTCTCCACCGTCATGACTCGCGTGAAAATCAAACTCCAGCTAAATATCGCGACTGAGACAACTACCAAGGCGGATTCCCACCTGTATGGCGACCAAACGAGGCGAAATTTCGTTCAACGAAGACGCACACGGGGGCAAACATGAACGTCGAAGCGATTCTGGATCATTTCGCGTACAATGTGAGCAGCATCGTGAATGCTACGACCAGCGAAGACGTCGTCGCCGACGACGACGTTTACAGCCTTACGATACGTAAAATTTCCAACCTGTCGCGGAATCGTATCGCGTTAGGTGTCCTGTTAATATTATTCTCGGTAATTACGGTTTTGGGTAATTTACTCGTAATCGTGGCCGTAATTCGGGAACGTTATTTGCACAGTTCGACTAATTATTTCGTCATGTCGTTGGCGTCGGCCGACGGCTTAGTCGGGTTAGTGGTAATGCCCCTAAGTACATTATACGAGATCACCGATCATCATTGGATATTCGGTATAAATTGGTGCGACGCTTGGCGGTCTCTGGACGTGCTCTTCAGCACGGCCAGCATACTGAATTTATGTGTAATATCGTTGGATCGATATTGGGCCATCACAGATCCGTTCACCTATCCGACCAAGATGAGCCGACGTAAAGCATACGTGTTGATTTGCGTCGTCTGGGTATGCTCGTCGGTTATATCGTTTCCGGCCATAATATGGTGGCGAGCGGTCCGCAACGATGTCCCTAACTACCAATGCCCGTTCACCGAAGATCTAGGATATTTGATATTTTCCTCCTTCATCTCGTTCTACCTGCCGCTTTTCGTAATGGTGTTCACGTATTTTAGAATTTATCGCGCCGCCGTATTCCAAACGCGGTCCCTCAAGTCCGGCAGCAAACAAGTGTCGTCGACCGGCGAGACCGGACTCACATTGAGAATACATCGCGGCGGTACCGAAAGACAGGCGTGTACGTCGACGCTGCAGCTCAACAATTCGTTCACCTCGGTCAACGGCGGATTGTCGAGGCAGCCTTCGGCCACCTCCACCAATCGCATCATGCAGAGCAAGTCGCTCCACAAGAATTTCTCGCTCAGCAGAAAACTATCGAAGTTCGCCAAGGAGAAAAAAGCCGCCAAAACGTTGGGTATCGTGATGGGTGTTTTTATCATTTGTTGGTTACCGTTTTTCGTGCTCAATCTGGCGTCCGGGTTTTGTGATAAGGATAAAAAGTGCACCTGGAACGAGAATTTGACCTCCATTGCAACATGGCTCGGCTGGATGAATTCCGGAATGAACCCGTTCATATATGCGTGCTGGAGCAAGGATTTTAGAAGGTAAGCCCCAGCGATGGGTTTTTCATTTTTTAGTTAGTAATCGGCTTATTGAGGTAGAATATTCAATTATTCATTGAATTGAGCTATCCGAACAAATCTGATTCATATTTATTGAAAAAAAGCGGTCAATTACCCAGTCTTTTGAGAAAAAATATAAAGATATTTTAGTTGAGAATCTTCGAATAATTGAAATCGACGATTGAATATTGGCCAAAAATCGAAGCCAGTGATTTGGAAATTGTTCACGCGTTGCTTGATTTTTTCCTAAAAGTTGAGAGAAGATGAACATTTTGTAATTCAGTAGGAGGAAGGGAGAAGGAAAAATATGAAAATGATTCGAATATTGAGTTGAAAGTGAGAACCTATTCTCTCATTCTGAATCAGTGAAAAGTCACTGATAAATAGTCAGAATTGCGGCACAGGAAAAATCAGCAAAATTCATTGATTTTCAGTGGATTTTCACTGATTTTTCATCAAATTTAATAAATTTCACTGACTTTTCTGTGAATTTTCACTGATTTTCCAGTGATTTTTCTCACTGATTTGTTTTCAGTAAAAAAAATTTCACTGATTTTCTCCTGTGCTGGAATTCTGACTGTTTTTCAGTGATTTTCGATAATTTTCACTGATTTATAATTGAGAGGGAAGATAACCAATGATGAATGATGATAGCTTTTCGTTTTTTAAAATGATTTTGTTTGTATTGCTTTCTTTTTCAATTCTTTTTCATGTTTTCGATTTTTTTTGACCGTTCACCTAATATTTTCGGCAAAAAACAAATACTCATACGATATCAAAAGCTCAAGATCAGCCAAAATGTGATTAGGGTTTTCCATTAAAAATGGTCCAATTATTGTTTTTTCTAAATGCTGCACAATTTTTTTTAGGCGGCTTGTTTTATTTACGTATTTCTTGTTTTCCAAAATTATTTTGATTTTTTTTGAACAGTGCGAGAGAATTTGAATTACTAAAATTCTCTTCTGGAAGGGATGAGTAGGAGAAAAAATTTCAAATTATCAAAACTCTTAGTTCTTTTTTTTCTGAAGAGGGCTTGTTTTTTCTGAAGTTTTTTTCATGAAAGTGGTGTCGTTTGTTTTTTAAAAAATTTGTTCGAAATAGTTTGATTTTTCGATTTAAAAAAATTTTAAAAAACGAAGGATAAGTAAACCTGTTAAGTGTTTTTTTCGACAAAAAACTAAAATAAGGGTTTTATTGAAATGGTTTGATTTTTTGGATTTTTTTTGTAAATAATTGTATTTTCTTATTTTTAATTACTCAACTTGCTTTTTTATAATTTTCTACGTAGAAATTATTATTTTTTTGCATTATTTTGAAAACAGGCATCATAGCGTGGTTACTTTTTTCGAGACAAGTTACTTTTGGTTACTATTTCCACTTCAAAAGTTACTTTGGTTACTTTTTACCTCTAAAAGTTACTTTTTTCCAAAATTTCTTAAAAAAATGTACCTTTTTTTCACAATTTTTCTCTAAAAATTGATTTTTTTGAGCGTAAAGTGTCTGATTAGTTTCGGTTTAGTCGAGTTTTGGAGACTTTTTTGTTTCAAAAAATTTCGCCCTCGCTCCGCTCGGGCAGTACATTGATCTCTGTTTCTTGAATACACTATCATTCCCTAAATTTGAATCAGTCAAAATTGGTGTATTTTCATTCTCTTGGTTAAGTATAGTGAAATAATTTTCATCAAAAACTAGAGATTTTCACCCATATTTCAGTCAAAACTCCAATCAATTTCCAATTTGTCAAATAAAAATCAGTAATTTTGATTAATATTTCAATGAAAAATCACTGATTTTCATATAAATTTACAGGTTTGGTAGGCTAGATACTCACTTTTTTTTACTGAATTTTGACACACCCTCATTTTTTTCAAATTCTTCCCCGCCCTTCCGTAATGTTTGATTAAGTCCCGGAGTCGAGCAGATTCAATCCAAGCTCAATAAAAAAATGAAATTTTACCTCAAAAGTGTTCAGAGAAGTACATTTTATTACTCTTCAAAAATATTTTTTCTTATTTCTTACATTAGAATATAACTTTCTAAATCTACATCAATCAAGTTTTATAAAAACTCTGCCTTTTTGAACCAATCAAATAATTTTCATTGATATTGCAGTCAAAAGTCGTTGATTTCTTAGTCGATTTTCAATTAACCAGAAAAAAATCAGTAATTTTGACTAAACGATCAATGCGAATCACTGATTTTCATTTATATTCATCTCACTGATTCAGATTTAGAGAATTCTTGCAATTTTTCAGTTTTTCTTCACTTTTATCTGTATTACATTTTTTCATCTGTCCACTGAAATTAACCTGACTTTACGAGCACTACTGTAAAAATAGATTTTGAAGTTTGTTACGAATTTTTACCCCCCCCCACCCCATTTTTCTCCAATTCTCAGCCCCTCCCGTACATAATTTCTGGGAGCGCTTATAAGTTATAATAATTGCATTAAGTACATACATGTTTTTTTTTTTTTTTTACAAATTTTACCATTAAAAATTGAGTTTTTGGTTACTTTTTGGTAATACATTGGTTACTTTTTTTCCCAAATTGGGTTACTAAAGTTACTTTTTTCCCACCAAATTTCACTATGATGTCTGTGAAAATGGCTTGATTTTTTCTGGTTTTGTTTAGTTTTTATTTTTCTGAAAATGTTTTTTTGCGATTTCAATGAAATCTCAGTAAACGAAAGTTTGAAGGAGCTTTAAGATCTGGTGTGTGAATTTTGATATTTTTGATGTGAATTCGTATCAAAAGTCTTAATGTGTGTTTCGATTTTTTGATTCTTGCTTGACATTTTTGTTTCAAAATTGGTTTAGTGTTTTTTTTTTGAAAATGGTTTTTTGCTTTTCTAAAAATTGTTAGGTTTTTTCAATTGAAAAAAATGTTTTTTTTTTTTCTTTGAAAATTTCTGAAAACTAAGGATGAATAGACCTTTGAGATTGAGCTTTTTCCTTGACAAAACCTAAAAATTAAGTATCTAAAGTATTTTTTGGATTTTTTTTTGATGAAATAAGTAAGGTCATTTGGGGTAATTGTAAACACGGGGTAATTGTAAACAAATCATGCTGTAAATACTTAAATGCACCTAGCGAGCTGGAGTTGCCAAAAATAAAAACTTTGAATAATTGGTCATACTATAATAAAGAACTTCGGGTTCTTGGTGACAGCTGTGATGAAAAATTTCGCGATGAAAAAAACATGATATTAAATTTCGATTTTCACACAATCTACGTAATCTTCAAAATTCGAGAAAAAATAGAAAAAAGTAAAAAAGTTGGTGTTTGATGCATTAATTTAGTTCTACGGACATTCAAAAATGATGAAATTCAATTCTTATGATTTTTGAAGCTGATAAATTAATTTTCTGCAGCCTTCATAAATACCCATCAAATTTTTCGGGTGTGGGGTAATTGTAAACACGTGTTATTTAAATGGGATTCACAAATTTAAACACAAAATATCATTTTTTTTGGTTTTGATTTTTTTTGATTTTTTTTCACAAGTTAGTTTTTCCACACGTTTAAATATTTAATCTGTATAATTTTTTTCCAAATTATGCAAAAAAAAAACGAGAGATACGTTTTTTATGGGGCACAATGTATGCATTTACATTTACCCCATCATTGTGGGGTAAATGTAAATATTCTTGTCCAATTGTAAACGAAGTCCATAATTTCGGAATGAATAATCGAATCGATGAAAACAAACCGCCATATTACTCCTCATACATTCATTGATACATGGAAAAAATTTCAATCACTTTGCTTTCTTACTTACAGAGTAAAACGAAAAAGAGTATCACAAAATCGGTTCAATTTTCCGAAAAATTTACAATTACCCCAATTGACCTTACCTATTATAAATGTATGTTTTTTTTGAAAACTTTTTCTGTTTTTTTCGAGCACAGTTTGATTTTTCCAGTTCTTTAGTGATAACTGATAATGGTTTGATTTTTTTTGAATGGATTAAGATTTTCTTCAAGTTAGAATTGTGCTGAAGGAATTCTCATGAAAATCAAGACGTACTTGAGCACCAGTGCTGCTAATGAAAATGTTCCCGATGAAATTATTAAAATTTTAAACGTTTTATGTGAAAAGGAAGGAGAAATGACCGAATGAAAAATGAATATTTAATTGGCCAAAATAACTCGATCAACACTATTTTTCCCATCATTGCGAACGAAATCTCGAAATCCAGTTTTTTCATTAATTTTCGATGACTGAACAAATTCAGATAGAAAAAATGAATTTTGAGTATTTGATTAAAATGATTGCCAACAGAATGATTTTTGGGGTATTTCAACTCATTGAACGTGAATTTGACATTAGTTTTTTCATTCTCTAGCAAAGTGTCTAGAATCAATTTTTTTTTGGTAAAAAAAATCAAATTCTTCGAATTTTACCGAAATGGTGGCACGAATACTGTTGGAGGTGGTAATTTGACTTGCTAAATACGAATTTGAAGTTTCATTTTACATTTTATTACCAATTTTTTGAAAATTCGTCGTTTTAAAGTTCAGGTAGAGCGTTACGAGTAAGGAAATTACGTGAAATAAAAATAATTTTTAAAATTTTGAACCAAAATTTGCAGATACAGCAGCCAGAATACCCCCCCCCCCCGCCCCAAGTGGAGCAAAAGTGAAATTTTATCACCACTGACGTGATCTCCGTGTCTTTGGCTTGAAATAAATTTAAAAAGTTTCAGTTTTGCTGAACCAAAACTCGAGTAAGAATTTTTTAAATTTTACTCTCTCATTTCGAATCAGTGAAAAATCACTGATAAACAGTCAAAATTGCAGCACAGAAAAAATCAGTGAAATTCACGGATTTTCAGCTATTTTTCACTGATTATTCAAAGAATTTCACAGATTTTTCAGTGAATTTCATGAATATCACTGAGTTTTTATTGAATTTTCACTGATTTCCAGTGGGTTTCTTTTACTGACTTGCTTTCAGTGAAAAAATTTTGACTAATTTATTATTGTGCTGGAATTCTGACTGTTTTTCAGTGATTTTTGATAAATTTCACTGATTCAGAAATGAGAGAGTATAGATGTGGACCAAAGTCACTAAAAAATCACTAGAATCAATGATTTTCGAATCTCAAATATAAACTTCGAACTGTCAAAATGACAGTTCAAAATTGAAAAAATCTTCACGAAAACAAAAATGACGGGTATATTTCAGTTTGAATTTTTTTTTTCAATTTCTTGTCGATAAAGCCTGCTTTGATGATCTTTTTCTAAAACCAAGCAGTGCAATACATACATTTTTTTAAAAACTGAAGATTCCGAGCTTTCCAAAAATATGTAACACTTTGACCCTCCCCCTCAGCTTTACTAACTTATATTGCATTATCGGGTATTAAATCGTACCAAGTTTGATTGCGGAAGGGATGAAAATAAACTCTGTTGAATTACTCGCGCGAATTCGATTGGATTTTCATGAAAAATTTATTATTCGCGAAATTTCTCCGAGTAGGTACACCGGAGCATAAAATTAATCGCTATGAACGATGGGAAACGCGAGCGATATTGCATCGGTAAATCGATCTCATCCATCGTTGACGATTGGTTTTCAACAAATATGAAAAATACCCTCTATCCATGATGACGACGATGATGAAAAAAAAAACAATACGCGAAAATGTACCCACTAACCACTATCTACGTGAACGTATATTCGAATACAATACGTCGTCCTAATCAATCCCTCCATTGAGCCGGTTAGTTTGAGACTCTTGTGTATATGTATGCGTGCTGAGCTGACCAACTGAAGCTGAAAATTAAATCCTCTTAATGTCGATGATGCGTACCCTATGGTCAACGTGTAGGTATTTACGTGTTTAGTAGCACGCCAGGATATTTTTAATTTATTCTAAATCCGGCGCCTTGTTAATTCTAATAAAAGGCATATCGAATATATGTTCACGTTGAAAAAAAAAGATGAAACGAATGAAAAAAAAAATCCATTTTAATACGATCGAATGTCGTATTATACCTTTTTTTCAAAGTAGTGTAGGTAATTTCGTAATGTTGGCGAAAAAAAAAACCATAATGGATAAATTGGTATCACTTGGAGCTCTCGTAGTTCGTAGAATGAAGCAACAGTGCGTTGTATTCGTTTTTTTGCATCGAATCATCGGATTAATTAATTTTGAATCGATCTTCTGGTGGTAAAATTTATTGAATTGAGTCCTTTAGCGAAGCGAATACGAAAGTTTTGACTAAAAAGTACGCTCAAGGCCCAAAATTGCTCAATTTTTTTCATTTTTGAGTCGTCAAGAAGGATCGCCTCCTTCAATAAATACGCCCTATATAGAAATTATTACCATAGAATCGCTTAAAGCAGCTGAAATCCATCAATGGAGAAATTAAATTTAAAAATATTGATTAAGCTTTTCTCAAAGACATAAATTTTCCTCGAATAAAACCCCAATACAATTTAATAATAACTTTTGATGATTAAATTTCTTAGACGAGACGTTGAAAAGAAACCGATTTCAAAATTTTTTTCTCTAGGTATTTTCTACGTTTCGAATCGAAAACTTTCTCAATGGTCGAGCCCTAAAATTTTCCTGTTTTTTTCCTCTTTTTATTAGTCACAACTCCAGCAACGACATAAAAAATGTAATAAATACAGTGATAAATTTTTTCAAAGTTAATTTTTTATGTATAAATTTTGCAAGCAGTTAAAGTTCATTTCTGTTTAAGTCTAATGCGTAAGCTTGTATTTTTATTCGTATTTCTATAAATAAGTGATATATTTTTTTTTTCGCAAATGTAATTTGGAATGGGGAAGAAAACGTCAAAGTTGGCGGTCGTTTCGTTTGAAGCTTCATTTTTAGAAAAATGTCTCTCGATACTCGAGGGAATGGTTTACACCTCAGTTTTGCCGGCGGTTCCAACTTCCATTCAGACATTTAGTACTGTTTTATTATCTCGTAATTTCAAGTGTCGAACGTTAACGATCAATTTATTCGATATTGAGATCGTAAAAAAATCTCGAGCCAAGAATGTCTCTCTTAACGTTTTCCTTCATTGTCAGTTCTATTTTTCACTTAGGATGTGTAAAAGTCGACGATGTTTTACTATCGATTGTTCGAAGTTGATGTTTTGAAAGTTATACCATGTTGGGAGTTTAATTTTTACTTTTTGAACACACGGTCTGGTGAAGAATTTGACTGGAAATTATCGGGCGTTGGAAAACTTGAAATATGATCTTGAAATACACAATCGACCTTGTTTCAAAAGATCACGAATTTATGGTTAAATTTTTCGTTGGAATAATTAGGACGATTAAGCACATGTTGAAAAAATTTACTATTAATGTAAATTCACTTTGCATAAGGAAACTTAAAATGGCATTCGTGGATTGATTCAACTAATTTTTTCCATATTCTGAAGTTTGAAGATTCTTAGAATGATTTATATTGAAAATTTCTGGTTGCTCAATCGCAAAATTCAGGGTTACTTATCTTTCAAAAGTTTCAAAGTTTATTCATTTTTGGACATTTTTCAAGAAAAAGTGAAAAAACATGCCAGAAAATGGATTTTGATTCGAATCTACGTTTAGAGGTCCCAAACATATTCTGAGGCCCAAATTTTATTCAATAAGCAGGGTTCGCACTGACACGAAAAAGCACGAAATTTTAATAAAATTGTCTGACGAAAGTAAATATTGATTTGCTCTTTTGGAATTTTCGCTCCAAAATCATAGAATTTTTTTTAAACAATAAAATACTGAAAAATGATCAGTTTTGTTTCCAAAAATCTCGAAATTTTCAAATTTTAGTTCTCCCTTCGCTCGAGCTTAATGAATTTACAAGATTCATTCTCAAAATAATTGTATGAGATTTCCATCTCAGACAATATTGAATATTTTGAAAAAGAAAAAATTCGTCTTTTCAATTTTTCAGAAGCTTAATTTCGGTTGAAAATTGAAATAAAAGTGCACTTTCGTCTGTGTTGACGTCTTTGTGTAAAAAGGTATGGAAATTTTGTAAAAACTGGTACACAAAGCGTGAATATCAGGGAAAATTTATTCTTAAAAAATATGAGCGATTGTGAATAGGATTTTCATAAATTTTTCGATTTATTGAAAGTCAAGAAAGAGGAAAACGGAGAAAGCATGATTTTTTTTAAAATTTCAGTTCGACGTTGCCAACTCTGATAAGTGCCAGAAAAGGTCAAGAAATGATTATTTCTTCTAGTCACAGTTCGATTCCTTGGAAGTTTCTAGATTTTATTATAACCCAGCAGAGGCAGCAGAGTGTTTTTCGATTTTCTGGTAAATTAATTAAATATTTCAAAAAATCGAAAAATGCGATTAAATGGTTATCAACTTCTTATTCCAGATAACATTTCGAAGTTCTTATTCAGAACGAGAACCCAAATGATTATTTTTTTTTGAAATTAAGGCTCCTTAATGGCTTTAAAAATTTAAATTCAAATTATCTGCGAAAAATCAAAAAAATTATGAAAAAATCCATAAATTTTTCGAAAAAATTGAAAAATATTTTTTTTTTAGAAATTGGTTTAAGTACAATAATTAAAACTCTACAAAATTTTTCTTATTTTAGATAAAGGCTCTGGTGCAATAAGGGGGTCATTTGGCCTCAAGTGGAACTTTGTAAAAATTCTTATGCCATTCGATTTGTATTGGTAAAAGATGATTTTAGAGCGCATGAGCGAATTTTTATCTCACCCCTGGGGGGCTGGGGGCCCAAAATATGCGATTTTCAAGCTAAAAACTTCTAAAAATTCTCTCTCCGCGAGTTTTCAACCGATTTTTCTCAAACTTGGCACATAGGTAGAGGTACTGGAGGGGAGTGCTCTGAAATTTTTTCAGATTTTTTCGACCACTTTAATGACCTTGAATTCGACTTTGAAAATTTCAAATCGCCCTGGGGAGCATAGCTTTAGTGCTGTCTCAAAAAAAATTTCAAATTAAAATATCCCAATGTATTTCACACTTCTGAGAATTTTTTCAGATTTTTTCAAGTGGTGGAAAGTGGTCAAACATTCAAAAAACTGGTGTAATTCATCATTTTTGTTGCTTAAAATCATTGTTTTTCATCAACTTTTTATTTTTTATAAGTTCCTGCTTAAAATATTATTATCTACTCGCCGTGTCCTATTTCGACCTTTATTCATTAATTTCTTACGACTATGATGTTTTGAGCGAATTCAATGCTTACACCATTGCAGTAGTCCAATGTAGTCCCTGCGGTTAGCTTCGGCATACTGCACTTTTTGAACACGAGTATAAGAATTTTTACAAAGTTCCTTTTGAGGCCAAATGACCCCCTTATTGCACCAGAGCCTTTGAAAAAATTTGCTTATAAAAATAATCGAATAGCATTCGTGATATTTTAAACTTTTGGTGAAAGAAATAATATGAACGATCGAACGAAATATATGTGAGCCTGAATACTTGAACCTACATTTGGGGTCAAAAATTGGTTTTTGAGTTGACACTGATTTTGAGCCTCTCAGAGGGAGCAGAATGAAGGAGGAATCTCAACCAAAAACCAATTTTTGACCTCTAAGGGTGGTTTTAACATCTTGGCTCACATATACCTGATTTCAGGGAACAAAGAGGATTGAAAATTTCTTTTTGAATATCTCTGAGGAAGGGAGGGGTACTCATGCGTATTTTTCACTTTTGGCTGATGGAAAATAAATACTCACCTAAAAATTAAACGAAATTTCGGAATCTTTGGACATCAGAAAAATTCTGAATTTTCCGATTATACAATCTCAAGGAAAAATTAAAGTTCACATTAGGGGACAAAAAACTGAAAATTTTTCCAAATTAGAATAGGTATTTCCGATTATTATGATTGGAATTTCGCTCAAATGCGAAATTTTTGATGATGAAGTATTATCGTTTTTGCATTTTTTTTACTCGAACGTAACTTTTTGATTTTAAAAAGGAATTTTACTGTGGGTGACCCCCCCACCCTTTTATTTTGGTCTAGCGTCTGGTCCTAGCCAATTATAATTTTTTTTTAGTCACCTGAGTCACGTAACTTTCAGGGGGAAAATTTTCAGATTATAAAATTATTCAAGAATCTTCCAACAATGTTTACGCCATTTTAAACAATTTTTTTATCGAGTTTTTGACGAATTTTACGCTATTTTTAATAACTTGAAATTAAAATTCAACGATTTTTTGCCACATTAAAATTTTTTTTGGCGATTTGTTGACAAATCTTTCAACTTTCATGGTATATAGAAAATTTCTAACCCGATTTCATTTTTCAGAAAGCTTCAAAATTAATGAAAATTCTTATAAATCGATTTGTAAGAAGTAATAATACGATTAATCTGGAAATCTATCCACTGTCCAAATCGAATGAGTCCATCTAGCAATTCCATTGTTAAAACTCAGCCTGAACTGAAATCCTGCATCTCAGTCCAATACATCGAAAACGTGACCCAATTCAAGCCAATATCTCGACAACAAAGCTCTCTTCGGAGAAAATAAATCAACACCCACGAACATACTTCAGCAAATATCCCATACCCAAAAGCAGAAATTCATTCGTGCTGGGGATTAATTCATCTATGAAAATACTCTTCTACACGTAGGACAGATCGAGATCCAGTCAGTCCGTACGTGAACGTCGAACGTCGAGAAAAATACGTATAAAGAATTCGCATTTGCGAAGAATAAGAGAGAGAATGCATGTAATACACAGATACGTAGTATGTTAGCCCTTATCACGCATAAAGTCACGTAAAAAGGTCGATTACAGCTTTTAAAAGCTCGAGCCCAAGGTCCGGCGTAGAAATATGTGAAAGATATGGCTGGCACATGTGTACCAAATGGCATAGTTATGTGGGACCGCATCTTAAAACGTTCAAAATTCGTCCACCGTTCTCTTTCTCATTCCTCGCCATCTTTCCTTCGTCTCTCTCGGGTATATGGGTACGGACTGTACGCAGCGCTGCGTCCTGTACGTCTACACATACACCGCCGAACTGCGAACTGTAAGCAGCGAGCATTCATTTTCTAAATGAAAAACCACTTCTGGCTCGCAAATCCCAAAATAATTCGAGCGAATATTACTTTTCCAAATGACTAACAAAGCTGCGGATAAATTTCATCGCGTCTTACGCTGCCGCCTCGTACCTTGGACGCGGCCGCGGATGGCGCGAAGCGAATACTTCGTATATTAGCGAATAAATTTGCCTCGTAATTTATACCCGAACACGTACTTCTTCGCCGAATCAACGTATACACCCACACTCACACATTAGGGTACGTACTACGAATTATTACCATTTTCCAAAGTACCACTTTCGCGTCTTTCTTCGACGTCGACCAAGACAGTCGTCTCAATATATTCGAGGAAGTAATTATACTAACAAGATGGCGATAAAGAGCCAACGATTTGGGAATGCCACGATGGAAAAATTATACGCATATTGTCCCAGTCATTGACCCGAAACACTTCGCGAAGTCCACAGGAACAAAATTCATGGTTATTTGGAGAATTTCAGAATTTATCGAGAGGAAAATAAATGTTCCTTGAGGTTTCGTTGAGCTCAGAAATTTACAAGAATTGCACGATGATTCTGAATTCTGTACAAATCTATTGAGGAAATTTATCGCAAGTGATAACAACTGCGTCGCTAATGGAATATTTCAGAATTTCAGGCTGCTAAAGTCAAAAAATAAAGTTTTCCAAAGATGTGAAAAATATGTCCAGGTTTTCATTATCTTGGTGTAGTCATTTTATGTGCCCAAATATACCGAAATTGTTCCAGCAGCATTTACTTGATTTAATTATGCGCTTCAAGTATTTCTAAGTACGTTTCGCAACCACCTGCAACTTCCGACAAAAATGAACTTTTCAAACAAAATTGAGAAAATGAGAGATTAAATTCTAATTTTTAAGAAAATTTGTGTTCGGTGTCAGATTACATGTTTTTTAGGGTGCCGAATTCGATTCTGAATTTGTTTTCACCTCTTCTGATAATTCCACCTCCTGTTCAGCGGAACGAAAACTCAAATTTTTGGAAAAAATAGTTTGACCTCCTACGTGATATTTTCAAAAATTTGAGTTTTTATCTCTCTGTACAAGGAGTGGATTGTCAGAAGACATGAAAACGAGTTCAAAATCGAATTCAGTACCTCAAAAAACATATTTCAACACCCAACACGATTTTTTCAAAAATTTGATTTTTCATCTCCCTGTCAGGGGATGGATTATCACTTATCAGAAACGGTGAAAACGAGTTTAAAATTTAATTCAAGATACCAAAAAACATTTATTTTGACGCACAACACAAATACGATATTTTTCAAAAATTTAAGTTTTCATCCCCTGTACCATGAGTGGGTTATTGGAGGGGTGAAAAAAATTAAAAATCGAATTCAGCACCTCAAAAAACATATATTTCAACACCAACACGATTTTTTCAAAAATTTGAGTTTTCATCTCCCTGTCAGGGGATGGATTATCAGAAACGGTGAAAATGAGTTCAAAATTGAATTCAGGACACCAGAAAACATATTTTCACACCCAACACGGTATTTTTCAAAAATTCGAGTTTTGATTCTCCTATGCGGGGGGGTTATCGAAAGGGATGAAAACGAGTTCAAAATCAAATCAAAAAACATATATTTTGACACCCAACACGACATTTTTCAAAAATTTGAATTTTCATCTCCCTATACAGTGGCTGAATTATCAGAAGAGGTGAAACCGAATTCAAAATCGAATTCAGCACCTCAAAAAACCCCTGTTTACCAATTTTGTTATTCCTAGTCTCGCAAATTCTATTTTTGCAGCCTTAAATTTTGAAATATTCCACTGTGCTATTCGTATCATTGATCAGTGATCACCGCTTTCTTTTGACCTGATGTTCTAAATATTCGAGCTTGAGGTATTTATGATTATTGGAAATTTGATAATTACGGATTCATGAGGAGCGTTTCTCTTGATAATTTTATTTTCACAGAATATCCCAACAAAATTACAAAGTTTCCGTCACAAGAGGGCAAGGACATCGAATTTTCAATTTTTTGTCACAGTTTTTCTACTCCTACGAGGAATTTAATACTGTCGTATCTGATAACAAATAAAAACAATATGGTACCGTTGCAGCTCTCAAAACTTTTATTCAGAACTATAAACGCAGCTTTTATCGCAGAAATTAATCCAGAAAATGTGCAATTACCATTATATTAAAAAAAATACATTTAACTAGAAAAGTATTTCCTCTATGGAGTAATAATTGAAAAAATAATTTTTCATAATTCAAAACAGATCGTAGTTAGAATCAGTGGCGTAGCCAGAAATTTCTCATGGAGGGGGGGGGGGGTCCAAAATTTCATCATTTGAGAAATTTTGAGTCCCCCCCCACACTAAATTTCCTCTTATTATAAAAACACTAAATTCAAACTTGATAATGTTCTCGTGCGATTTGCATAGCATATTTAAAGAAAAAAACTGATGAAAGTGTTATTTCAGAACAAACAACTGTCAAACTAATTATTTTGACCTTAAAAACCAAAAAAAAACTTCATAAATCCAAGTAGTGGGGTCAGAATCTTTTTTTGGGAGGGTGCAAAGTGGGTAAGGAAAATTGGAGTTCCAGAAGGGGGCCATTTTTTGCATAGTTAATTCAAATAGTTGAGAAAATTTGATTTTTAATGCTCCAAGAAGACATTTTTTTCACCTAAGTTACTGACGCCAGGGGGGGGGTCGAGACCCCTCCCGTAGCTACGCCCCTGGATAGAATTACTTATTAGAGAAGCGTAAAATTGAGAATTTCCCCCTTTTATGGTATTTTTCTGTTTTTTCAACTTGAAATACAATTTTTTTTCAATTTTTTCTACTTTAACTGCCAATTTTATTCAAAAAAAGTCATCATTCTCCATTCTAATCGAATTCAATTTTTTCAATTTAAAATGCAAATTTTGTGGTTATATTAGAACCTTGTCCCCAGCAACACCCCATGGATCCGGCTTCGAATGAAATTTGTGTAGAAATTTCAGGTCGGATATGAATTTCTTAATCAACTTTTTAATAAAATGTTGGATTATGATATTTTTTCACATTTGAATAATCTTCGTCGTTCATCAAAATGAGGGGGTTTCCAAGAGAAAGAAAATAATCACTTTTGAGTTTTTTTTTCACCTGTCTTCCCCTCACAAAAAAACGAAAAAGTTGAGAACAGCAGAAGAGACAATAATGACCTGGGGGAAGGAGTAGGTAAATTCAGAAAAACTGAAAAATTGGTAAGAAAAATTATTACCTACTTGAAAATTCACTAGGTATTTTTTTTAAAACAAGTGATGGATGTTTTTCATTTTTTTTTAGAATTTTTCTCCTTTTTAAAAATTTAAATTGATGCAAATTCCTCCTCCCCCACGTGGTGTACAAAAAGGGAAATAAGAAATACTTACTTAGAACTGAATAAGATTTTCTTTCGATGTAATGTTTGAAAAACTTGGGAAAAGCCCTACAAAATTCTTGTGAAAATCTTGCCTTTTCATTTTGAAATTTTGAAAAAATTGTTCTGGAAAACATTATACTTATCTGAAAAAAAGCGGATACCTTGTTTTTGCATTACATTATTTATGTACCTAGATATATTGACAATATTTATTCATTATATCGAAAGAAAATCTTATTCAGTTCTAAGTAAGGTATTCCTTATTTCCCATTTTGTATACTACGCGGGGAGGAGGAATTTGCATCAATTCAAATTTTTAAAAAGGAAAAAAATTCTGAAAAAAATTGATTGAAAAACATACATTACCTGTTGTAAAAAAAATACCTAGCGAATTTTCAAGTCATAATTTTCCTTACCAATTTTTCAGTTTTTCTGAATTTACTCCTTCCCCCAAGGCCATTATTGCCCCTTCTGCTGCCCTCAACTTTTTCGTTTTTTTTTGAGTGAAAGGAGAGTGAAAAAAAGCTCAAAAGTGATTATTTTCTTTTTCTTGAAAAAATCCTCATAACGACATTTTATTAAAACTTTAGTCTGACGTTTAAAAACTTGGAAAAATTTCTCCATATTTCTCTTATTTCAGGTCCAGAGATATTTTTCATCGTTTTTAAGATTTTTTAGACATTTTTCAATCCACTTTGAAATTCGATTTTCAGATTTTGATACCAGTCTTTGTTTCAGTCACTACTTTCTGTCAAACAGTGACATTTCAACATTATCAAAACACCCATATCCTGAAATTATACGATACGAATTGTACGTAGGTATATTTTGCAGGAACCACAAAAATTGAGGGAGTTATTATTCTTGGAAAATTCTCCCAAACTTCGCAGCTATTCGCTCCCTAGTAAAAAGTCTCCTTTTATTCGAGAAAAAACCAATGTGTCATACACTCGGTGTATAGCGTTTCTTAAAACAATGCAATTTTATTTCCTTAAAATTATTACAACAAGTAATGAAAATAAGAAAATGGTTTACGTAGGTAGACTTACATAAGCCTACTCCAGTACTCAAACCCCAAACTAAAGGTCTGTCGCTTCCAAACAATGAAATCTTCTCTGGCGTGGTATGATGAAGTGAAAAAACTTAGCCTCGTTTGTTTTATTATCGCGAAAGCACCTATGATGTATGCAGTTTTACGAGACCGTGCGAAAAATTACCTATTTCAAAGTAAATAGGTATACCAACTGCTTGCCTACTTGACGAAAACAAGTACCTAAAGTACCTAGGTATAGGTTGTCTTTCCATAGAACCTCGTCCGAGGTAAAATCATTAAAATAAGGTCTCCGAATAATTTGTATTTTTAATTAGAACGTTGTCGCCTTAAAATTTACTGATTAGCTGGGTTTTTAGTACGCTCGGTCCTTTTATACTTAAGTAATATCTCGTCGTCGAGCTGGGTAATTTGCTACGGCAGAAGAAGAAATCTTGTTAGAATTTTATTCGCGGTGGCAACTTTCGCTGTTCAAACAGTGCAAAACTCCGGTACCGTATTCAATCGCGTGTGTTTCGCTCAAGTTTACTTTTACGAATACTAATATAAGTTTTTTACTCGGCATCGGCTTCGGCGTGGTGTTCATTGAGATACTTATTAAGTATAGCTGCGTACCTACTTGAAACGAAGAAGAAATACCGAGATAGTTACGTTCTCGCGACACCCCAGATTTGATTAATTTCCCCAAACTTGTACGATTCGGATGTTGACAAATTCGCGGTAATTGAACCGCAAAACGAACCCATTACCGATTGCGCGAATCCGTCGAGCTGGAACAAAAAAATACCTTCAAACGGATTTATCAACCAGAATTTTCCAAATGAACTGCGAATTAATACCTACGAAGGTGCCCGTACAACCGATCTTTTCAAATTAATACAATTGTTCGATGGAAATACCGAGCTTCGGTTGGATTTTAATTTCAACGAGATACTCTCGTTATCTAATTAGATGATCTGAAAGAGAATTTCGTTCGCGAAGAAAACAGACATTCATTTATTTACTTTGCACCACACGATACCTAATCGAATTCGAGAGCAAAAAAATCTAATTCAACGTACGTTAACATATTTTTATACTACAAAAATAGTGAAACGATATACTTTACAGAAAGCAAAAAAAAAAACCATCGCAGAAGAAAAAATAGTAGCAAAAGAGAAACTTTGATTTGTGATTTAATGCTTTTGTTATGTCAGCTTTTGAAAACATTTTAAGTCGCGAGCAATCCGATTCTGGGCGAAAACTCAGTATGGGTTATAACTTTTATAGAATTTATTACTCTGTAATGGAAATTCAGCTAAGAGAATTTACAACGCGATACGACGAGCAGCTCTCGTACACAATAATACCGAACTTAATGTCAATTTATCGTATACCGGATCGAATTTTCGCGCTTGTTATGTCATCCCTTCCCCTACCCCCGCCAATGAAAATGTCGTTAATCTAATATCATTCGATGCTGCGGGCCAGTTGGATTTGGAGATTGAATTTGGTTCAAAATTTTATCAATTAATGTTCAAATTGGATGAGGAAATTGAATTTTTTTTTGTCGGTGGAGGAGGTTTGAAATTTTCAACTCTAACAATAATTTTTGAAAAATCTTGGGAAATTAAATTTTTTTCGACTTTTGCGAGGAATTATTGGAAATTTTGGTTCATTTTTCTGTTAGCCAGTTTGATAATAAATTTGTTTCGAGCGATTTTGAATTTTTAGAATTTTAGCAAAGATACCAGAAAATGGCTTGAATTTTAATAATTTTACTGCAAGAAACAGGAATTTTCAACATTTTCTTTTTTTCTTGAATTTTTTAATGGAAGGATAAAAAGAGGGGTATTTTTGGGCAAATTCGAAGCAAGCAAAAATTGTATGAAAATGGCAAGAAAAATCCAGAAAATAGCAAAAATTTTTATTTTTTAGATCCAGTACTCTCTCAATTATAAATCAGTGGAAATTATCAAAAATCACTGAGAAACAGTCAGAATTGCAGCACAGGAGAAAATCAGTGAATTTTTTTTACTGAAAACAAATCAGTGAGAAAAATCACTGGAAAATCAGTGAAAATTTAATGAAAAGTCAGTAAAATTTATGAAATTTGCTGAAAAATCAGCAGAAATTCGCTGAAAATCAGATAATTTTGCTGATTTTTCCTGTGCTGAAATTCTGACTATCAGTAACTTTTCAGTGATTCAGAATGAGAGAGCAGACACCATGAATAATTTTCAGTGTTTTAGTTTGTGTCAAAAAATAAAGTAAGAAAATTTAAAATATGAAAATTTTTCTCCAGCTTGAATCAATCAATTGGTTTAAAGTCGAAATGATATTATAGTCCAGTTTTTATCCATGTATGAAGGTCTGACTGCACTCAGAATAGGAATAAACCGAATTTGGAATTATTGAAGGAGCAAAAATGGAAAATTTCTCACTGAAATATAATTTTAACAACTCTGCATTTAATTTTTGACCTTTTTTCGATTCAATTTGAAAATTGCCTTCAAAAAAATCATCATTTTTGTAAATTTTTCAGTTCGAACTTAATTTTCTCGACTAAAAATCATAATGGGGGGGGGGGGGAGGACCTAGTCGATACGGCCTTGTCCCAGAACTGACTCGAAAACTTTTTTCACGTGGTAAGTATGTATAACTCGAAAGTTAGATCATGTGTGAATATTGTTCATTTTCAAGATCGAAGGAGCTACGAAACTTTGGATGATTTCAAGCTTCCTAGTCCTTTTAATTTTGAATTTGGGGAATATGGGCAAATTTGTTTTATAGACTTTATTATGTTTGTGTGGATATTTTATGGTTATCTATTTATGTAAGTTCAAAATTGAAGGCTCGTATATGATGCTTGAAAATTGTTTGGGCGTTGAACCGTGGTTTCCTGTGATTATCAAGCAAAAATTTCATGTTGGGGTTTTAATCGTTCGATTTCTGATTTTATAATTGAAATTTTTCATGTGGATTTTTGTCAACTCTTTTGGGGGGGGGGGGGTGATGGGGTTAGACTATAAGGTCCATTAGCCCAGCTCAAACATTTGTTTATTCAAAACAGGATTGAACAGAATTAGGGGGGGGGGGGGAGGCAAGACATGGCGAAAAATTTTTGGCTTTTGGCTTTCAGTTTTTAGCTTTCGCCTTTCAACTCTCAGCTTTTGTTCAATTTTTATTGCATTTTCTATTAGTTTATTTTATTTTGAGATCTTCGATTGTTCTTTTTTCAAAACAAATTGAACTTCATTTTTCAAGTGGGGAATGGAGATTGCAAAAAAGTTGTGTTTGAACTTCAAAAGGACCTGACAAAAGTTTCATTCTCTTCCTTTCCTCACTCGGCCCCTGTTATTTCAGTTCTGAATTGCTCGTAAAATTTGACCATAAATATTTGAAAATCTTAAAAATTTAACAAAAAAAAAGTGTTCAAAAAATGGTTTTAAGAATTATAGCGAGTGTTTTTACAAAAAAATTGTATCATTGAAATTTTTTTGAGAATTAGGTACCTACCCAATTTTTTATTTCAGGGACAAAAAATAACAATAACTAAACCTAATTGAATAGTGTCAAAATTGAAAAAAAACAGACAAAAAACTCGTAAAAATGAAACTGTTAAAGCCTTGAAAAAGTTACAATTTTCGTACTTTAGCTTTTAGCTTTCAGCCTAGCTTCCGATCTCAATCAATAATGAAGACAAAATTTCGTTTTCAGCCAAAATAATTAAAAATCGAGTCAGAGAATTTGCAAAAATAATTAATTTTGCATTTCCAGTTAGCAGAATTGAAAACATTTTATTAAAATATTTCCATCATCACTCCTCCCACGCCAACTTCAATTCTTCCCTGGACTCAAATTCAAATATGCTGAGTGTTTAGTGGAAAAAATTTGGTTTGAATATGAAATTTTACGAAATTAACAATCTTTTTATCTTTTTTGGGGAGGGGGAGATTTTCGTTCTGAATTAAAGAAAAAAAAATTAATTTCAGTCAAAAATTTCGGATTGTTTTGCCTCACCAATTATAGCCAACTCAATTCTGTTCCTGAATGGAGAACGAGTGAAGAATGTACTATTGGATTTTTTTTTTAGGAAATTATTGAGCAAAAAATGAACATTTTTGGGATTTAAAAAACAGACAACCCTGAATATTGTACGTTGGCTCGTATTGAGTCAACTAGTTACTGTGTTGAAGCAGGTATTCCATAATGTAGCGTACTTTGTATAAATTCCCGTATTTTCAGCGCTTATATTTCATTTCTAGTTTTTCCAACTCGAATATAGAAACTTAACCATAAAAACCACGAAATCTTATCATTTCTGCACTTAAGCCACCTAGAGGGGTCAAGTACACGAAAGTTCTCGTTTCACGACACTTTGACACCGTTGCTTACTGCTTCGTAAGTACCTACGTAAATTTCAGTCCTTACAACTGAAGTAACGAAGAAAAAAAAGGGTGAAATAAGATGATGAAGTACGCTAATAGGTGTATACGCACCTCAACACGACAATGAATAAATTTAGCCCTTATTGCCAACGTGAACGCTGCGTTGGATACAACGGTTGGTGTGCCTGGCTAGGTTCGATAGTGAAGCACGCGAATCTCGGGAATTTTATTTTTAAAGGCACTTCGCTCGAATATTAATACCAAGCTGAGTGTAGACGTGTGTGGAAAGTACAAAATCGCCACGCACGGTCAAACAAACCGTAGTACCAGTGGAAGGCTGGAAGCCAATTTCGCCTTTGTGTGGTTTTCTTTCGGGCTGAACTAGTGGTCAGTTGGGTACCGTTAACGAGGAGAAGATGGTCCCTCACCTGTTCGTGGGGTTTAACTGTTTATCTATCTTAGATTTTAGTAGGTGCATTGTGAGAATTGTTGAAATTCTAGTGAAATTGATGAAAATCCCGAATAAGTTGAAAATTGCCTGTATAAAAATTATTGTAATTTTTATACGGAGGGTCTAGAAAATATTCATTTTATTTTAGGAGAATTTTTTTTCTAGAAGTAGAAACTTGTTGAAATTTTTCAAATGGTAGACTTTTTTTTCTTAAAACGGAGATGAATAAAACAGAACGACTGCTCTTGATTTCAAATTTTTACCTCTACAAATTAGTGTTTTTAGAAATTTTTTATCAGAGGCATCGTTTCTCACTCAGGTATTTGATTTCTCAAGGTGAAAGCCAAAATGACAAATGATTGGTGAATTTTTCGGCCTTTGTTTTTTAAAAAATTTACAAAATCAAATGTACAGGGAAAGTTTCCATAGAAATAAAAATGTTTGAAAACCTAAATTTTTTCTTTTGGTGGTTGCTATTATATTATAATATCATCCTCGAATTAACCTGAATGTAAAAAACATGAATTATTTTGAGAACATTGTTACATTGTTTTTTAAATTTAAAACAATAGGTACAAAATGAAATCGTAAAAAATGTTTGTCCAAATCTAATTTTATTAAATTAATAAAAAAGTAAAGTTAGGGTACATTTCTTATGTGGTTTTTGTTTCTGTAATTTTACTTGTTCCGTTTTATTCAAGGTTGCAGGATTACTAATTTCGAATTTTTTCAGGGAGTTTTTTTTTTTTTTTATTTCAGTGATGGTAATTTTTTCATAACGTATTGAAATCATCGAAATTTTTCACTAAAAAATACAAAATTCAATTTTTTTATTTTGAAGGGAATTTAAAACCAGTTTCCCTATTGACATTTTAAAAAAATTGACTTGTGTAATTTTAATTTCAATTTTTTCCCCATATTCATTTGCTGACAAGGGAGGTATCCCAACTCGAAGTGAAATTTTGAGGAAACAAAAATGAATCTAGAATCCCATATACAAAATTTCAGATGCTGAAATTCATTTCTTGAATTTTGGTAAATTTTCGAAATTTCAAAATTACTTTCATTATTCTGCAAAATATGAAAATTTGATCTAATCAACGAAGAAAAATGAAATTTGGTAAATACCCTATTTTCGACTTCCCAAATCGATTGAAAACGGTTTCAAGACATTTCAGAAGTGCTAGAAAATTTTGAAATTTTCCAGCAGCCCATGAAAATTGTTCATATGAACTTGAGCACCTATAATCGCGAATTACTCATATTAGTGACCTATTTTATTGATTAAAGCACAATTTTCCGAAATTCGTAACTTCCTTGTTCAAATCCATGTTTTTTGGCTGAAAATTTTCCTAGAAAAAATGTAAAAAATTGAAAATACGCCAACAGCGTACTCATCGTGGTGAAAGGCTGAAAATTGGTAGATATCCTATTTTCGACCTCGATAGATAATCCTCGATTATGGGTGCTTAAGTTCATATGGACCATTTTTATGGATTCCCGGACATTTTCCCGAATCCAGGTTCCCGAATGTCCATTTTCCCGAATGACCTTTTTCACGAATACGTTTTTCACGAACAAAATAATCCCGAATCCCATTTTCCCGAATCCATTTTCCCGAATACCTTATTTCACGAATACCCATTTCCTGAATACCCATTTTCCCGAATACCTTGTTTCACGAATACCCATTTCCCGAATACCCATTTTCCGAATATCTTTTTCACGAATTTTCCCAAACGATATATATTTTCCATGGTAGCGATAAGTAAAGTTAACTGACTAGTACAGTGGTTCATTTAAAAAACGTCACAACTCTCCGAAAACAGCAATGGCTGAGATAATTGAAAAGAAACTAGTAATCGACGGTTTTGTATATTTAAGGTCTCGTGTAAGCAAGGGCCGAATATACTGGGATTGCAGGAAACTACGAGGGAAGGAGTGTACTGCAAGAGCAATAACCAACGATCCTGGACATGGCGAAAGTGTTGTTGTAATAAAAGGTCCATCTCAGTCGCCGCATCACCATCCACCAAATCAAGAGGAATGTGCTGCGGAGGTGGTATTGTCAAGAATAAGAGACTTCTTAAAAATAAAAAAATTTAATAAACACTTTTTGAAATTCTGTTCGGGAACAAAGGATTCGGGAAAAGGGGATTCGGGATTAAAGCATTCGTGAAAAACATTTTCGGAAAAAAAGTCATTCGGGAAAATGGTCATTCGGGAAAGTGTATTCGGGAAAATGGCCGGGAACCATTTTTATGGGGTTTTCTCCAGTGCTAGAATACTTCAAAATTTTCTGGAGACTTCGAAACTTCTCGAAACCGCTTTCAATTGATTCAGGAGGTCGAAAATGGGGTATCTACCAAATTCCAGCTTTTTTCGTTGATTAGATCAAATTTTCATATTTCGCAGGGCGATGAGGTAATTTTGAAATTTCAAAAATTCGCCAAAATTCAAGAAATAACTTTTGCACCTGAAATTTTGGATACTTATAAGATTCTTTTGTCATGTAATTCCGATTTGTTTTTGTTTCGGCTCAATATTTTACTTCTTTGAGAGGGATAGGAAGAGCTCGGGGGGGGGGCGAATTATTAATTTGGGAAAAGTCGAAGTGCAATTCCATGGCATAGCAGATCGAGAAATTTGACACGAATTTTGGCAGAAACCAAAGATTTGTTTTTATGGCGTTCACATGTTTGAAAACTTAAAATGACTTGCGAGGGTAAAATGGAAGGAAGGGAAGGGAAGGGAAGGGAAGGGAGGATGAAAATGTCTTGCCAAATGTCCTGAAAAAAGTTTACAAAAGTCCTACATTTCGAACCGAAATTTTTTTCGGACTACACTTGATGACGCTTTATACTAAAGAACAAAAAAAAACTCCTTCATTATTTGAAAATTTTCGAAGTTAATGCAATTAAACGAATAAAAAAAGGAAGCAGGAAGGTCAAATTTTTCTCGATTTTTCTTTCAAGAGACAGCTTGAAAGATTTGAAAAGAAAATCGATGAGGGAGCTGACTTCAATTATTTCATTTTGTTCGAGCTTTTGTCAAAATTAGTAAAAAATCAAGTTTTAATAAAAAATATAAAAAAATTGTACTTCAAATCGTAAAGTGACATTGAAATTTTTAAAAATCAAAATCGATCGAAATCATAGAAAAATCTCTTGAAATTTCTCATAGCATAAATTTTCACGATGAAGTGAACACAGATAAGGAAAATGAAAAGCTAAGCTCTTCCAATGCCTAATACTTATTATTCTTACTTCGATTTTAATTCGAGTTCCGAGTTCATGGCATTATGGTCTCTATTGCATTCGTAGATAATTAGATCAAGGTGTTTCTTATTGCCCGATAAAATCATTTCGCTGATAAGGTTATAACACACATATATAACGTGAACAGCAGCAGCAGAATGCGGCAAAGGGTGACGCAGCGTGGCGCCGCGATAGATGAAAAATATTTAAAACGAGCGAACTGTCACAGAAGACTTTTTAATAATGATGAATGAATCGTCGGTTTGATGTCACGCGTTTATACTCTCTATATATTATGGTTGTTGTATTATATAGTATATTATATGGCGAAACTTTATAAAAAGATCCAATTTACCCCCATAGAGAAGCTCGCCGCATCCTGCGCTCTGCAAAGGCTTTCGTTTATATGGTATATAAACCTTGTTAAAAGGTATGCTGCTGTACCATTTATATACGCGAGAGTATATAAAGCGAGCTTGTCGAAGGGTGTTGTATGTGTGAAGGTGAGGGGGTGCTGTAGAGTTGTATACGTGTGATGTGTTATTCGGGGTATTTTGAGGAGGCTGTGTGCGTGTGCGACGATGTTGATAATACACGACCGCAGATTTGGCACGTTCCTATTGCGCGCTTCGACACCCTTTCGATATAGTTGATCGATTCTTATTTTGAGCGAGAAATTTCATTTGTGGTGATGAAATTAGCTAAATCAGCACGTATTTGGATTGAGTTCGGTGTGCTCAACTGGTCACTTTTTGTCACTATTTTCGCCAAGAAGTCACTAAAGTCATTTTTTTCTAATTATTATCGCTGTAACGAAAAAAAAAAATAAAATTACATTTAAAAAAATAAAATTACTCTAAAAACTGAAATATTGGGGGAAAATACAACTTCAGCTTTTGATTTTTTTTTTTTACAAAAATTTGACTTTGACAATTCATAAAAATAATTTTTTGTATCATTGAAATGGACTAAATGAATGAGTAACGTTGAATGATTTTTTAAACATTTTTCAAACTGATCCTGTCCTAAAAATTGTAACCCTTCTTTCAATATATTTTAATGGTGTGGAAAACGGGAAATGGTGTGTTTTTTCCTTTCCATATGAAGCCTTGAAATAATTCGAACTCATCTTATCAATGTTGAAAAATAACTATTCACAAGGTGTCCACTGTCCACTCCCTCGGAAATCTGGAAAACCTGGAAAAGTCGGGAAATTTTAATATCTTGTCTGTAATAGTCGAGGAGTTTCAGAATTTTCCCTGGAATGTTTCAAAAATCCAAAAGAAGTATATGTAAATCATCTAGAAAATCGTTTCTTTGCTGATTTTATTATAAATTTTTCAAAAAATTTCACCCTTGCTCCGCTCCGGCCAAATTATTACTTCTCCTAATTAATTTTTTTATTCATCCTCTTCTGTTGACTGTGATGTACGAAAAAATTGATATTTAAAGGCATACCTTTCTTTGTCCAGTAAATCATGAATTTTTCAAAAAAAAATTTCCTTGCTACGCTCAGGAGTAATTCATACTATTTTTTTGTACGAAATTCATATAAAATATAATTTTTTTTGAAAACGAACTGTGATGAAAAGGGAATGCCTTGATGCCATTGACCACGATGTTGAAAAAAAGAGGAGGAAATGACAGGGAATTCGAAAATTCAAGGTGTCCATTCTCTGGAAAACCGGAAAAGTCAGGGAATTTTGTGGTCTGGAAAAGTCTGGGAATTTTGGAATTTTCCGAAAATCCAAAAAAATGATAAATCATTTGGAAAAGTGTTTCTTTGCTTATTTTATTATAAATTTTTCAAAAAATTTTGCCCTTGTTCCGCTCGGGCTAAATTATTATATCTTTTATCTGATTTTTTATTTATTCATAATTTTTTGTTGACCGTAATGTACAATAAAATTGATATTCAAAATGCATGTCTTTTGTCCATTAAATTATGAATTATTCAAAAAATTTCCCTCGCTACGCTATAAATTTGAGGCATGTGTTTTTCATTGGGGGAGGGGTGGGCATATTCTGAAATTTTTGAATTTTCAGCCCGGAAAAATCCGAATTTTCATTCGCTTGATAGACACCCTGGCATAATTTATTATTCATTTTTCAATACTTATTTTTGCGTTGGAATACTTTTTATTATTTATTTGAAATTTTTTCTGTAGGTAATAAAATTTAAATTTTCAAATTTTTGTGATGAGGGAAAGTTGGATGGGCTCAAAAATTTAAATCTGTTTTTGACCCGAAGAGGAGCATCTAAAGATCTCGTAAAAAGTATTTAGTGACTTTGAAAAAAAAAATCGTTAGACTCCCCATGCATTTTATATCATTCTTACCGATGCGAAATTTCGGGATGTAAGTAAATCACGTGAAAAATTACCCCTCCCCCCATTGGTTTACGAATATCATAATTAAAAGGCCTGGAAAGTTTTGAAAAATTGGTCGGGAAAACCTTGGGAAAGTTGGAGATGATCATATCTGAAATATAGTGGACACCCTGGAAATTATAGGCCACGTTTTAGAAATCCTCGATGGGGAAAAGTAACGAATTTTCATATTTTGAAGGTCTTTTTTGCAAACATTTTCACCTGAGCCCTCGTCGATTTTTTATTTACTGCGACAAGCCGAAAAGATTGCAGAGGCTTGCGTGGAATTTATGAATTTGAGGAACGCGAACGCGTTTTTTGGGGGAGGGGAGGGGGGAGGAGCAATGAATTGTAAAGAAATGTTTAAATTTTTAGCCCTGAAAAATTCGAATTTTATTCGAAAGATTTGATAGACACCCTGACATAATTTGTTTTATTTTTAAAAACTTTATAATTTTGCTTTAAAACAGAGTTTTTTTCTTATTTGAAATTTTTTCTTTCTGTAATGAATTCAAGTTTTAGAGTTTTTGTGCGGGGGAGGGAGGTTCAGAAATTTTCAAAATTAAATTTGAATCGTTTTTGTGGCTGGGAAAGGGGCATCTAAAAAATCTCGTAAGAAGTAGTGATGTTTGAAAAAAAAAAACTCGTTAGACATCATGCGAAAAAATGATTCTCTCCTCCATGCTTCATGAATATAATGAGTAAAATGTCTCGAAAACTTCAAATAATTGGTCTGGAAAACCTGGTAAAATCAGGGAAAATAATTTTTGAAATATTGTGAGTAGGTACCCTCATTCGTTGCTTTTTCAACAAAAAATTTTCAAAAAAAAAGTATTTGGGCAAATTTGATTTTTTTTTCGAAAATCATGTCATTTTTTAATTTTTTCTCATTCAAATGCAGATTTTTTTTGACATCACTGCAGTACAAAGGTCGAAGTTTGATGTTTACCGATACGAAACTAGTATGAAATTTTATTGAAAAATACGAAACTTTCTGAAAAACACTCGAAAAATGCAACTGAAATGCTGTAAAAATTGAGTACTTTTTACGATACAAAAATTTTTTGGTGGTAAACATTTTTACCCTCAGTTCGCTCGGGCTTAATAGAGATGTGGTGAGAATGAGGCTTAAAAGTGGAATTTCAAAGGTGTTATTCGATGTTCATCTGATACGTATTATAACAAGACTCTGGCTGGCTGTTTTAATTTACATACATCGGTTTCGATAACGCGAATCTTTTGTAAAAGCTAAAACGTTGTTGGCGGGTTATTTCGATTTTTCAGACTTTTTTTGTTCAAATTACACGTTCGTAGTACATACAACGTTTACGTATATTCTGCGTATTGATAGGCTGTTGTTAGTTGTTGGTATCTATATCGCGAGTGTACGCGAATACTTTACCATAAAAATGTGCTTTGTGCTTATCCGCAGCAAAGAATGCATAAAATTTGATATTTTAACCGATCACGCCGCGAGAACCTTTTCTCCCTCTACAGTTTGTAATTCTTTCGATTTTGTAACGCGGTTCCCGCGTTTGATATGGATTTTATTATCGGAAGGGGTTTTCATTTTAATTTCGAGACATCGACATTGCTGCGTTACGTCTCACGGTTTTATCCGAGGAATCTATGTAAAAGATGTCACGAGTGGTTTGAAATTTTCGCGCCAGGATTGCGTATTTTTTCCAATTTTAGGAAGAAATTTTGTTTAATTTGGTCTCGAGATGGTATTGCAGTGTAGAGACGAGTTTAAAGGTTACAAAAGGATTTAGATTTAGGTATTCAAAATATGACGTAGGTACCCATTTTTTGAAATTGATTTGATGAGACATGTATTAAGTATGTCCTCAAATATATTTCCTAAAAAATATATTTTTAATTCATAAATTAGATATTATGATGGTTAGTATTCTCCATTTTTTCAAAAATTTTTCCCTCGTTTTGCGCGGGCAACGTATATGTATTTCTACAGCGAAAGATGGATCGAAAATGGAAGGTGAGCAAAATTATAGCTTTTATTTTTCGGATAAATGGACAGAGAAGTGTTTGAAGAAAGGAGGTTGGAAAGTCTCAAATTCTTTGTAAAGATTAAAATTTTTGTAAAAAATGATGAAATTTTAGGTACCTATAATTCGTTCTGTGCAAAATTTTTCACTCTCGATTCACTTGGACTTGAAAAATTTCCTTCTTTTCCTAAAATAATTAAATAATTGGCAAATATTTGAAAAAAGAAACATTTCATGGCATCGAAATGGTGGAAATGTCCATTATCTATATTCCCAATTTTCCACAAGTTTAACAAAATGTCATTATATAAATCCGCCAAAATTTTTTGAAGTTTTTTCATATTTATTTTTTTTGTCACAGATCTCAATAATAATAAATATAACATTTTTATAAAATCTTTATATTTCATTAGTCATTACCTATATCAATTCACTCAAAAAATGTTTTTAAGATTTTTCAAGTTGAACAAAATATCATCTTCATTTTTCTTGAAAATATTGCATGAATTGAACTAGGTGTCTATTGGCAATAAAAAACAAGAAAATCAGAAAATAGCAAAAATTTTCACAGTTTTTCTCTCTCTTGAATTTTTTAATCGAAGGGTACAAAGGATGGGTTCTTTTTGGGCAAATTTCAAGCTAGAAAAATTTCAGGAAATATTCAGGAAATGGCAGAAGTATTTATTTTTCAGATCCAATGGACACCCTGACAGGTATCATAGTGGGTCACTTTTTTAGGGCGTTTGTCATTTTTTTCGACTGCAGACACTTTTGATTATACTTTTCACGTCTAAAAGGTCACTTTGGTTACTTTTTTTCCCTCAAAAGTCACATTTTCTTCGCACTTCCAGGCAAAATTTCAAATTTTCACGTAGTAATTACTATTTTTCAAAATTCTTCAATAAAAAAATAAAAAAATAGATTTTTGCTGGTTTGTTTGTTGTTTTACGAAAGAATTTAATAAAAAATGAAATTATTCACGTCTTTTCAGTTGATTTATCTTTGAAATGTTTGCAGAAAAGTATAAAAAAATGGCCCTCGAAAAAATTGAATTTTTTGTCACTATTGGTTACTTTTTGGCCATTTTTGGTCATTTTTTGGTCACTTTTTGGTCAAAAAAAGTTACCGAAAGTTACTTTTTCCAAAAATTTTGCTATGATGCCTGCCCTGATGAATTTCCTTCAAAATGTCTTCAAGTTTTCAAATCAGACAAAAGTCTGACGAAATGTCATCATACAAATCAATCGTTTTCTGAAATATTTATCTCCCTTCAGTCAAAAAGTAACTTACAAAAAAATTTCTCCAAGTTTTTTAAAAGTCATACCCAGATATCATCATGTCAGTGGCCTTCAATTTATTTCAAATTTTTTTCAAATTTTTAAAAGTTGGACAAAATATTAATATGATTATGTAGGTAAGATGTCTATAAGACGTCGCGTCGCGCGAAAAACGTGATGCAAACAATTTTTTATCCCAGCTCCAAAACATGAAACATGTTAAAATTTTATAGTGTTAACTTGCTTGGCCCTGCTTTTTTGAAATTGACTGGGTTTCTCTAAGTGGGAGAGTGGATGGTTTCCCTATCTCTCCAAAGTTTTAAAAATGTTAAAAACAGAAAATTCAAGTTGAAAAAGGAATTTTTACCCCCCTCCCCCCCACCAAAAAATCCTAAAATATCTGAAAAATTTGAAAAGTGAAAAAGTGAAATGAAAAATAGAATTTTTGACCCTCTCCCTCCAAAAAAAAAAAAATCGTGACATGTTTGAAAAAGTCCTGCATTTTTACGATAGAATTTTATTATATATTTTCATAGCTTGTTGAGCTACAGTTTGGAAAAATTGTATTTTGATTGAATTGAAAAATAGACTCTTTTCAATTTTCATCCCTCGATGAAGAATTTTTCCATTCTGTAAATTATTTCCTCGACAAATAAGAAATACAAAATCACTCATTTCCTGTAAGTATAAGAAAAAAACATGGTATTACTGCGGTGAAGCGCAACAGGGTGTAAACGTGGAGGTTGTAACGCGACGTCTAAATACAAATATGTACATAATGCGTAAAAATGTTGGTAGTTTGCTATCCGAGTAGTTACCCCTTTTAATTCACGTAGGTGTATATTTATTTGGTTTAATACCTATAACTTACCCCTGACTCATTTCTGTTTGTGTATCTAGACGCGATAAGTCTTAATTTTGACGACGTTCGTATAGGTATACCCCTTATTTCTGCCCTTGCTCATGGGTACGGTATCCCAACCGACGACAATAATTACCCGTATACGATACACGATTGTACTGCCTCAGCATAAAATAGTCTTTAAACACGAATAACTCCAACCAAACCCATACAAGTGCCTGCCGCAACAACTCAGTGATGAAGGAATGGCAAAAAGGAGTAGAAATATTGTATGCTTACCCTTTTCAAATCGTTTTTTCCTGTTGCTCGATACGAGCCCTTTTTAGTGACACCGATATATGCATGCAAAAAAAAAAAATGCAAAAGCAAGATGAATTTACACTTTACTTTTATCACCAGTCAAAATCGCATACTAAACGATTAACATATGGCAATGATAATAATCCACACATGTAATAATAATTATAATACAAAATTGGTAATTTTACTTCAAATTGCTGAAAAAGTACTTTGCTTAACCTTGGGGCTTGGATGAAAAATTTACGACATATTTTATTGGTAAAGAAGTGAAATGAATAATTGTTGATGACGAAAACGAACTTTAACTTTATAACGTAGAGTCGTTTGAAGAAACCCATAAAGTCCTACTCGGTTAATGATTAAACTCGAGCAGATTGCGAGTACCTAGTTTTATTCAAATTCTACCATGCTTTGGTACAATTTGCTTTACGTGATTTGAAATGTATTCAGTTTTATCGCCCGTGTTTCTAAATATTCGTATTTTAATTTAAAATTATTGGAGGAAAGCTTCAAATGATGGAAAAAATATTCCATCTTATAAAAAAGCTGCTGCAGTCGAATCATAAATTCACCAATAATATTTATAAAATTTTCTTATTCTATCTATTATTTATTAAGGAATACGAGTATTTATGATATAGTCCCTGCGGTTAGCACAGGAATACTTCACTTTTTGAACACGGGTTCAAATGTGGTTTTTATTTTAGTATGACCCCATATAAAATTTTCCAGAAGGGGACCCATCAAAAATTTCCCTTAGGGGAGGAATGAGGGGGTTTATAGGGGAGGTTTTACCCCTATTTCTCCACATAAAGGGGTGAGGGTAAATTTGGTGTCATTTTCATATAATTCGACCCTCCTGAACTGGAATCTGCGATTAGTTTTCCGATCAAAAGTACAGAACTCGCACAATCGTACAATTTGTGTCTCAAAAAGTGGCCAATTTTGAGGAAAAAGAGGTAAAATTACGATTTTTTCAATCTGGAGACCAGTAATGTTGATCAATTGGGGTTTGAAACAATTTTTTAATATAATTCGAACCTCCTGAATCCGAATTTGTTATTGGTTTCCAGATAGGAAGTGAAATACCTTCTTGATCGTCGATTTTCGGTAGCGAAAAACAGTCAATTTTCGCTAAAATCGACCCGAATCTGCAATTTCTCATTTTCTGAGCCCCATACCTCGAACCAATACCGGTATGAAACCTTTTTTATATTTAATTTGAACCTGCTGAACACGAATTTTCGGTTAGTTTCCCGATTGGAAGTGGAGAATTCTCACAATCGCGAAATTGGTGCAGCGCAAAATGCCCTATTTTTGCTAAATTTGACATGAAATTGCAATTTTTTTCATTCTCAACTCTATATCTCGAACTAATACCGGTATGAAACCATTTTTATAAGTAATTTGAACCTCCTGAACACGAATTTTCGGTTAGTTTCCCGGTTGGAAGTGGAGAATTCTCTCAATTGTGAAATTGACGTAGCGTAAAACGCCCAATTCTCTCAGAAATTGACTCGAATCCAGAATTTATTTTTTCTCAAATCCATACTTCGAACCAATACTGGTATGAAACCATTTCAATACATAATTTGAACCTCCTGAATACGAATTTTCAGTTGGTTTCCCGATTGGACGTGAAAAATTCTCTCAATTGTGAAAATGGTTTAGCGTAAAACACCCAAATTTTGCTCAATTTTCATAAAATTGCGATTTTCAATCTTCCCAAATCCTATATGTTCTGCTGCAGTTTAGGATATAAAATTTCTTTTCACCCAATTGGCCAACAAAAGCTGACATTGGAAATACATCTGATAATCAATTAAATTAGCTTCACTCGACTACCTACCTACTGATTTTTTTTTTTGGAAGACCCTACTTTGAAAAGTCAAAGCTCAGCCCCAGGAGTCTTAAGACCCAAAAAACTTTTAACTGCATTCTCTGTGCACAAGAAGTTTCAATTAGGTGAAAAGAGATTTTATAACATAAAATTGGTAGGATGTACAGAGTTTGAGAAGATTATTAGAATTCGTAATTTCATATCAAATTTAGCAAAAATAGGGCATTTTGTGCTGTACCAATTTCGCGAATGAGAGAATTCTCCACGTCCAATCGAGAAACCAACTGAAAATTCGTATTTAGGAGGTTCAAATTATGTATTAAAATGATTTCATACCAGTATTGGTTCCAAGTATGGATTTGAGAAAAAATAAATTCTGGATTCGAGTCAATTTCTGAGAGAATTGGGCGTTTTACGCTACGTCAATTTCACATTTGAGAGAATTCTCCACTTCCAACCGGGAAACTAACCGAAAATTCGTGTTCAGGAGGTTCAAATTACTTATAAAAAAGGTTTCATACCGGTATTGGTTCGAGGTATGGGGCTCAGAAAATGAGAAATTGCAGATTCGGGTCGATTTTAGCGAAAATTGACTGTTTTTCGCTACCGAAAATCGACGATCAAGAAGGTATTTCACTTCCTATCTGGAAACCAATAACAAATTCGGATTCAGGAGGTTCGAATTATATTAAAAAATTGTTTCAAACCCCAATTGATCAACATTACTGGTCTCCAGATTGAAAAAATCGTAATTTTACCTCTTTTTCCTCAAAATTGGCCACTTTTTGAGACACAAATTGTACGATTGTGCGAGTTCTGTACTTTTGATCGGAAAACTAATCGCAGATTCCAGTTCAGGAGGGTCGAATTATATGAAAATGACACCAAATTTACCCTCACCCCTTTATGTGGAGAAATAGGGGTAAAACCTCCCCTATAAACCCCCCTCATTCCTCCCCTAAGGAAAATTTTTGATGGGTCCCCTTCTGGAAAATTTTCTTAGGGGTCATACTAGAATAAAAACCACATTTCAACCCGTGTTCAAAAAGTGAAGCGTACCCCTTTTTTTTCATGCTAACCGCAGGGACTAATAGATACTATGTTTATTCTTACTTTTTTATTTTTTTCGTCTTATCGTAATGGCTGTTGCAGCTGTAGCACGTAACACATAAAAAATTACTTGTAAGTGTACTTGACTTGTGTAAATTATTTTTAATGGATATTGGTGTGAGTCATGTTTGTCGTTCGTATCGCGGTTTCGTATTTTTTATGTGTCGTGTCCGGTGTCCAAAACGTTGATGGTTCGTTTTCGTCATCTGTCTCTGATTTCTTGATGAATATTGAACGGTTTTATTGAATTGTTGAAAAAGGAAAGAGAAACGTCTTCAAGTGCGAAATTCCACGTCTTGATTTATGGCTAAGAAAAGAAGGAACGCACGTCTGTAATGTGAGACTTTTTCTCATCAAATTTTGATCCAAATGACCAAAAACAGTTGTAAATAATTACATTTGAAGAGATTGGTGATTTTTTTTTTTTTTAGAAATCTGACAAGGGGTTGCCAAAAATTTCTGAAACCCAGATAAAAAATTCTTCCAACGCTGAATTTAAATTTTCAAAATTATTTCTCATCGGAAAAGGTTTCTTAATTTTTGAAAATTTGAAGTACAATTTTGAAACCTTCTCGTTGAGTCCTGGAGGTGGTCTTCGCATGGTTTATCACCCTTGTAAGATATTCTGGTACTTCTGAAATGGTAAAATTCATCAAATTACTGTGAGATTGAAATTAGCATCGACTCAATTTTCAGGTCATTCAATTGGGCCATTTTTTGAAAGAGTTGAATTTTGTGCATATGAGCACTAGAGCTGATCGTTTGGACATTTTTTTCAAGAATTGAAGATGGGGTAACTAGAAAGTTATATTTAGACCTCAAAACTACCTAGTAAAAATTTCATTTCCTGACTCCAATTTTCTGACTATGTTTAAAAATTTTTGAGAAATTGAAAAAAATTGTTTGATGATTTTTTTTCAAAAATGATTTCAGTTTGGGCGTTTTAACTGAAAAATAGTATTATCAACACTTTTAATTTAAAAAAAAAATTAATAATCATTTTAAAAAACACCAAAATGCTTATATTTTTTTTGAAAATCGCAAAAAAATGAGATAAAGATGAAAAAATAGACGTCAATAATATTTTTTGACAAAAACACCCTAAAAGTTTTTTCAATTTTTCAATTTTTTTGAACATACTTTTTAAGGTGCGATAGGAAGGGGGAAGGAGGGATGAAGGGAGGAGGTGAAATTTTTGCTAGGTCGTTTCAAGATTTAGACACAACTTTCTTTCTACTCTGTCTTTAACTTTCAAAAATAAAGTGCGAAACGATAACCTCTTAATGGGCACCCCTGACAAAAACTTGAAATTAGATTATATCAAACTATCAACTAGAATAACAGTTTTATTTGGTATCTGTTGGATTTTTTATGAACATTGATATCTTTTCTAAAATAAGACCACTATTCACAAAAAAAGGCAAATGATTGAATCAAAATTGTGTTTTGATTAATTTTTCCCCCTAAAATGAATGACTGCCATACAAAAAAACTCGAAATTTCCCAAAATATTCAAATACCTATATTCAATTTTTTTTTTTGAAAAATCGTAAAATATGGGATAATTTTGGACAAAAATATTCAACTAGCAATCGAATATGTGAATATATGCATTTTTATGCAAAATATTAGAATATTCGAAATTATGTTGGGCTCATTTTAAAGGAAATTTTCTGAAACGGAAAATGATTTTATTACTTTTGTAATCGGAATGCAACAAAAAAATATTTAAATAAATATTTTGGGTTGTCCTATTTATGGCGGTAGGGTGGATTGAACAAGGGGCAGGGGGTAGCTATTTCCCCTCATGATCACAAAATTGTATTTTCAGTTGAGAAAATTAGGTTTGAGTTTATTATTTGAGGAAAACGATGACCTTTCTCTCCCTTTAAGAAAAACTTATACGTCGAAAAATTGTATTTTATGCTGAAAAAAATGCCATTCGAGTCGAAAATTTCAATTTCTCATCTTTTCAGTATTTTCAATGTTGCTTCACTCCTGGTTGACGGATGACGGTGTAAAAATTTTATTTTTATCTATAGGGTGTCCAAATCAAAAAACGTGTCTTTTTATTTTCTTTAGAAATTCAAATGTAAAAGGGAAAATTTCAATTCGGTTCATGATACCATGACTGGTACAAATTAAGAATTCTTATATGACATATTTACATTTTTGGAACCGGTTTCGTAATTTTCAACCAGTTATGAAGAATTCTTTGAAAAATGAACATTATTTTTTAGATTTTTAAACTTTTAAACCGGTTTTATGGGCTTCCAGTTATTATTTATTTTCATTGAATTAAAAAAAATGGAATTACAACAAAATCTCTATTTATTTAATATTATTAATTTCTTATTCTAAACATCCCTTTTGTGTACCTAACGCTGGATAAAAACGTTTCATGCATTACGTGTGAATAAATCCCTCCTCCTTCATCCTTCAAAAGATAAACATCTTCCTTTTCGCAGATAGGAAAAAAATTTCGAATAAAATGGAGAATCCTAAATTTTCTATAATTATATTTTTTTATTCACCTAGACAAAAGATGAGCTAAATTGACCACTCAAAATAAAATTTTTAAACCAATGTGTGTTGTGGTGCGAGCATTAAAATCCTTGAGTACATAATTTCTTGTCCAGCAATTTTGTTCTTCCAAAAAGCGAGAGGATAATTTGTTGGGAACCATTGGACTGATTTGAAAAAGTATACGTTTTGAAGTTTTTTGAACACCCTGTAATTGGGATCATTCTTTCAAAATTGGACGAGCATAAATAATTTTCATAATTAAAATCCATTACTTTCGATATCAACTTATGTAGAAGTTGAGATCTTCAAACAATAAAAAACGATGGACTCCAATCGAACTTGAAAAAGCATGCGCAGATATTTTGAAAGCTTTGAACTTGAACTTAATTTTGGATGCTAAATGGATCAGTTCAATGTGAATACAATTTTCATAAATAGTTTTTATTTAATGATAGATACAGGATGTTCCATGAATCGTCTGCCAAACATGTTTTTTTTGGATATAACCGGATACCACTAAAAAACCTTGAGATGAACATGTTGCCTATTTTGAAAATTGAAGGGACTAATGCTGGTTCTAAAAAAATCTCGTCAAAATATTTTTTCAACCATGGGAATGAATAGTACTTTGAAAACTGAGTAAATTTTCACTTCATGACTTTTTGCCTATCTATTAAATTGAAGGCGCTACAAAAAAAAATGTTCTAGAAAAATTCTCAAAAAAATAACTGATCAAGGGAATGGATAGTACGTTGGAAACTGAAGAAATCATGTTCTGTAGACTTTTTGCCTAACATCGAAAATGAAGGGACAACGGGTCACTCAAAATAAATAGGCTTCAAAAAATTTTCAAATTTTCTCAATTTTTAATGACTCTTGGCCCCTTTATTTTCGATGTTAGGTAAAAAGTCTACAGAACAAAATTTCTTCACTTTTCAACTTACATATCCATTCCCTTGATCAGTTGATCTTTTGAGAATTTTTCTTGAACAATTTTTTTTGTAACCCCTTCAATTTTAAAGATAGGCAAAAAAGTCATAAAGTGAAAATTTGCTCAGTTTTCAAAGTACTATTCATTCCCATGGTTGAAAATTTTTTTGACGTGATTTTAAGAAGGAGCATTTGCCCCTTCAATTTTTAAAATAGGCAACATGTTCATCTCAAGTTTTTTTAGTGGTACCCGGTTATATTCAAAAAAGTACATTTGGCAGACGATTCATGGAACACCCTGTATTAGTTTGGAAATGAATTATTCATTGCTAATACAGTTTTATATGGTGGTGTTAATAAAATTGCATAATCTGTTTGCCGTAAAAATTGTCATCGCTGTGTTAATGACGTTAATGTGAACATTCTGTGCCTTGTACATATGTATGAAATATGTTTATACAAATAATCGAGGGGCTCTCGTCACGAGGGAGGGTGCGAATGAAAAAAATTTCGAACAAAAATTAAATTTAGTGGAAATTGAAATTTCAAAATTACATATTGAATTCGACTTCACTGCCTTCAAAATTGAATATCGACTGAAATTCTGCCATTACCGACGTGGGATAACTTTTAATAGATTTCTGAGGTTGTGGCTTTTCTAATTTTTACAAGGAATGAGTGAAAAAAGTGAAAACTGTTGGCCATCAGGTCCTTTTTCCTAAGCGCTATCACAATGGCATTATTTTGTTTACCCCGTTGTCCTTCTGATTTTTACTAGCTCCTAAATCATTTTGAGGCAAATGGGATTTCGATGATCCAAATCCAAATTTATTTTAAGTTCAAATTTTTTCGACTCTAAATTTTTTCAATTTCTTTAATTCTCATTTTTTAAAAATTGTATTCAACTTCAACATTGAAATTTTTCCAAAAGTTCAAATTGAAAATTTTGATTTTTAATTTTTTTCATACTCATATTTTTGAAAATTTCTTCCAATTGATTATTGTGCTAAAATGAATTTCGAAAACATAAAGTTGAATTTTTTTTTTTTTTTTTATAACGCCATATACAGCAACTAAGGCTAGAGGCGTCTGGGAAAGGGGGTTACGTCAGAGTAGGGATTAGTTGAAATTTTTTTAAAATTCAAAATTGAAAAAAAATGAGAAAAAGTTTGAAATTATTGGAAAAAAGCTTCGAGATGGAAAAAATAGTAAGCTGAAAAAATTGAAAAATCAAGGTAGGAAAAATGTTGTGAATATTTAAATTTAAAAAAAATACAGTAGGAAAAAATTTAAAGAATGACAAAAATTTTAGCATAAAAATTTGTTTTACTTAATTCAATTTCTTCAATTTTTTTAACTTTATATTCTTAAACATTTTTTCCAACCATAAAATTGTTTCTAATAATTTAAAAAAATTATTAGAACTGCATAGGTATATGAAATTTTTCCAATTGAAAATTCACTAAAATTTTTTCCAACTTTGAATTCTTTAAGAAGTTTTTAGCTTCACGTTTTTTAAAATTTCTTCCAACTCAATAAGTAATTAGAAGAAATTTCAAAAAGTGGGTAATAAAAATATGAAAATGAAAAAAATTGGAAATATCAAAGTTGGATTTCTGAGAAATTTAAATTAGACGAATTTGCCAATAAAAAATTTTTAAAGTTGGATAAAGCGTTGAAAAGAAATAGAATTAAAGAAATTGAAAAAATTTAAGAGGTTGAAATAATTTGAACATGGATCATCGAAATCCAAAGTGAGTCAAAATGATTTAGGAGCTAGTCTGATTTTTGAGAAAAGTCTTGAGAAAAAAACTGTTGAACGATTGAAAATCTCCCTCAACGATTATTCATGGTGACAAATGAGCAATCGATAATTCTGCGAGTTATGCCCTCTCGTCCTTTTTTTCGTAGTTTTGCTATGCGATGCTGTTTCCTACGCTTATACGACTGGAGTTCCTTTTTCTCTATAATACCTATATTTTTACTCGAGCATTAAGAAAGAAACATCGAATCGTCGTAACGATAATTCTACTCGGATTGCGGGTGCCCTCCGCATCTCCGCCTGTCTGCAGCATGCCTTTGTATCTGCGCCGAGCAGTGGCAATGGTAACAACAGCAACAACACGACGACGTGAAATAAACGAATTCTATAAATTTTGGTCTTCTGCCAGTATTTACGATTTTCGCCAAAAAATGACAGTTACCTAGCTACCCAACGAGCTGCGAGAAACCAGAAACAGCCGCCAAAGTCGCAACGCCAATCCCATTCGAATTTATGGCTAATAAATCGATTAGGTATAAAGGTACCCAAAACGAAGACCCCGAGGGGGAAGGGTATGCGAATTATCCGCCGTCTTACTTACGATGCTCAACTATTTCTCTTACTAAACTCGGAATGAAAATTTCAAAGATATCTTTGCGAAGAGGCTTTTCGAAAACATCTTCATCACTGCAATAAGCTGCTTCTCGATACGAAGCCTTCGGACGGAAAAAATTACCATCGATTGGTCCCAAGCTGAAGTGATTTTTTATCAACTCTCCTCCCTTTATAGTTCTGTCTGAGAAGAAGATATTCCAACGACTATTTCGTTGTAATGATGAAAAGGGTAGGTCGAGGGGGGGGGGTTTCTTACGCGTGACAATATAGTAACGTGCTATGTACTCGTAAAATAGTCTCGTAACTTTATCAGTTTCTTATTACATAGTGACTGACCCATTTTGGCGATTTGTTTGCGTCCCCTGTCCCCGCACCGTACTCCTTAATCCAATTTACGTAATTTGCGGTCGAAATATAGTTTTTTTTGCGCTTTCTCGTTGCAGCGATTTTAAGAGCCCGGTTGTTACAGTCGCGTTATATTGCCACGTTGATAAGAAACGTAGTAGACATTTGTTGTTATCTGTTAAACGCAGCCATTGTTCGAGATTATATGGCGGTTTCGTGCTCGAGTGTTTTTTGCCTTTCGTTTGGTTCCTTTCAGATTTTTTTGGTGGTAACTTTTATATCATACTGGGGTAAAATTTTATTCGAACGAGTTGGCGTTGAAAAAATTATAAGTCGAGATGGACAACTGACGACGAATAAGTTGACAAATTTTTAAATTTTTTCCCTTCGAAAAATCCTCTTTTACATATTTTTCTGTTAAGTAAGTACGTGGAATGAAAAAAAAAAAGTGATTGGAATTGTATTCCCACAAGCTGAGGTTGTTTTTGAGGAAGATAAATGCGAATTATGAGTTTCTCTCCCTTTAGAATGTTGACACTTATTGCGACTTTTACTGCGAGATTTTTGATTTGAATTAAATTTGCCATCTTCTTTTTTCCAGATTTACTTTTTTTTGGCTTCCTTATTCGCGCGTTCTATCTTTATTTACAACAAATTATCATTAGGTACTTTTTTAATTAAAACCAAAGTACTCTTAAATGTTTCGTGATACTTTACTCATCCAGTCAACTGCAAGTATTCGGTAGCTGGAAATGTTTCACCAACGAAAGAAATCCAATACGACTACAAAGCAACTTTTTATTATTCGTAATCTTAAAGCCATCCGTGCGACGAGATGATGAAAAAATACTACGAAATGTGCGAATTAATTAAAATAATTGCATGTAATTTTTGCGCTGGGTTTTTTCTCTTTTAATCTTCCCTCTTGAGTTTTTAGTTCGTGGTTTTTTTCAGACAGGAAATGAAAAGGTAGCGAGGTTTATCGCAAATGAGGTAAAAGTACTTGTAAGAAAGGTGCGAGATGTACGACCGACTCGACGTCTTTTTCGTTGCTGAGAACGTGTTTTATCGAGATGAGTTTTTTTTTTGCAGTAGTATGATTTCGAAAGTGCTTGTTTTTAGGTTTTGATTATCTCTATATTTTTTTGTAGTTGAGGAAGGAGAGGAAAGGAAGGTGATTTTTTGTCGCTTCGAATGTTGAATTCTTTAACTAAGTATTTTTTCGAAATAAGGTCCTTATTTAATTTCGACCTTTCAAAATCAAACGCTACCGTTTTAGTTTCTTCGGAGTTTTCGAGTTCTTCTGAAGACTTGAAAATCAACTCGAGAGGTTGAAAATCTAGGCCCTTTCTCTTTTCGAGTATGTAGTTCAAGGAGAAAATCTATTCGAAAACCTCAAAAGGGGTTTTTATATCAAATTTCAATTCGACCAGTTTCAAAATTTTTAAGAATAAAAGCATCTATCTTAGAATATGAAACCGATTTAAATTTGGCACAAATCCTCAAAATGTGAAAGATAATGAAAAATCAGTGATGTGTGAACGAGTTTCGGGTTTAAAATAAAATAAAGGAAATTAATTTTGGAAGTGTGGACCATTTTTAACTTTTTTTTTTGCATAAAATTAGTTTAAAATATGTAAGTAGGTAGTTTTTGGGATTTTTTACGTACTTATAAGGGCAAATAGTACATTCTTATTGTGATCAATATCATATTTTTTAATTTAAAATGTTTGTTTTTTTGTTCACAGGTAAGTTGCTGGCAAATTATTCCTTCCTCGAGCGTTTCCTCGTTCTTTGATTCGTAAGTGAAGTTAATTAATGTTTAATATTTTTTATTGTCATCTTTTGGAATTCTGAATAATTTTCATAAAGGAAAACTTAATACTTATTTTCTTTTAAAAACTGCAATTGAGCTTAAAATTTTGATAGAGTTATAAGGTCATGATGTCTACTGGTCAGAAAAACAAGAAAACCCAAAAAATAGCCAGAATTTCCCCTTTAGTAGCAGGAAAATCAGAAAATCCCATGAAATACTGCAAAAAGCAAGAATTTTCAACATTTTCCTCTTTCATTTGAATTTTTTAATAGAATGATAAAAACAGGATTCTTTTTGGGCAAATTTGAAGCAGGAAAAATTGCATGAAAATTACAAGAAAAATTCAGAAAATCAATTATTTTAATTTTTCATATCCAGTAGACACCACGCAAGGAAGACAGGGGGGAGAGAGTTTCTCCAGAAAAAAGGTAATTATAGGTAAAATTTCGAACAATATCTACTATGCAGAAACTTTTCCAGGAAAAGGTTTGGAAGGTCTACAGATCGACACTAGGGATGATCGTTTTTCAACTTTTTCAAAAGTTAAATATAGGAGTAGTTCAAAAGTTGTGTTTAGAATCCAAAATGGTTTTGTAAAAATTTCAGTCTCCTGATCTAACCTTTTACTCTCCACATTTGCCTTTAAACTTCAAAAATTCAAATTTATTAAAAATTGTTTTCAAACTTGAAAAATAATTTTTGAAATTTTTTTACCAGCATTGATTTTGATATCATCGATGTTCTTAGTTGAAAAGAAAGTTTCAAACATTTTTCATTCCCCCCCCCCTTTTCAAGGCGTATATTTACAAAAATAATTTATTTTCACTTTTTTTCTATTTTTCTGCTAAAATTTGCACGACCATATTTTTGACAAAAAAGGATTACTATTGGTAATTTTTTACAATTACCTCCTTCGCCGGCTTCGGTGAATTTTCAAAAATTAAGAAATCTTTTTATTTTGAAGACAGTGTGGAAGTGGAAAATTGTTGACAATTTTTTTCAAAATTATTACCATCTAGGTACGTACGTATTTATTTTTCATTTTTAACAGAGCGATAGAGATTTCAATATTAATTTTCGGATGAAAACAATAAACATCTACATTAAGATCATTTTCAGTACTTTTTTCATTTTTTTTTCATTTTTCAATTTTTTGAACGTATCGAATTTTAGGAATAAATGAGGAGAGGCAAAAGCTGAATTTAAAGGGTCAACATTTTTTCTAGGTTACTTTTGTATTTGAACCCAATTTCTGAATTCCCCTTTGCATTCAACTTTCTAAGAAAAATATAAAATGATCACACCGGGTCGACATTCTAAACCTCCCACGGTAACTAAGCCTCTGAATTTAGATGGTATTTACTTTAGTATTAATCAAGATACATATTAGGCGAATCTGCCCTAGTTTAAGATTTTTGAAACACCCCTGTAGTTTGCACGAAATTTTTAGTATCAAAAAATTTCACCCACCTCGCTCCCTTCTTTTCATATGCCAGAAAATCACGATTCCCGTTTTCAAAAAATTCACTTTGTTATCTACTTCATCAAAAATTTTGACCATACTGCAATATGTACGAAAAATAGAGACTAATTTATTGGAATTTTAAAGAATTTAAAAATTTAAAAACTTAACAGTTTTATTCAATGTAAAAGTGTGAATGAAGCAATAGAGGTTTTAAAAAAGAAAAACTGCGATTTCAAGAGAATATAGAACGCAGCTACAAAAATTAAAATGACAAAAATATTCAATCGTTTCATCTTGGAATCAATTTTTTATTTCCTGTATTCTAGTCAAAAATCGCAAAGAAAACTTTAAACTGCTGTGCAGGCATCCCAGTAGGTTACTTTTAAAGTAACTTTGTTACTTTTTTCAAGGAAAGTCACTATTAGTTACTTTTGGTTACTTTTCATTCAAAAAAGTTACTATTGGTTACTTTTCATTCAAAAAAGTTACTATTGGTTACTTTTCATTCAAAAAAGTTACTATTGGTTACATTTCATTCAAAAAAGTTACTATTTGTTACTTTTCATTCAAAAAAGTTACTATTTGTTACTTTTCATTCAAAAAAGTTACTATTGGTTACTTTTCATTCAAAAAAGTTACCATTGGTTACTTTTCATTCAAAAAAGTTACTATTGGTTACTTTTCATTCAAAAAAGTTACTATTGGTTACATTTCATTCAAAAAAGTTACTATTGGTTACTTTTCATTCAAAAAAGTTACTATTGGTTACTTTTTATTCAAAAAAGTTACCATTGGTTACTTTTCATTCAAAAAAGTTACTATTGGTTACTTTTCATTCAAAAAAGTTACTATTGGTTACTTTTCATTCAAAAAAGTTACCATTGGTTACTTTTCATTCAAAAAAGTTACTATTGGTTACTTTTCATTCAAAAAAGTTACTTTTTCCAAAAATTTGAGCAAAAAATCAATTTTTTGGTTTTTGTTTTAGAAAAATTGTTTTAAAAAAAATTTTGCTCTAAAAAAAATCAAAAATTGCTTTAAAAAAATGATTTGAACTTGAAGAAAGTATACCATGGCATTTTAGTATTACGAACCCTTGAAGTAAAAATTCGAATGACTTTTACATTTTCTAAAGGTGAAATCATGAATTAAAATTTTAAAAATAGGTTACTTTTTTGGACTTTTTTGCTTACTTTTCCGTCTGTCAGAGGTTCCTAAAGTTACTTTTTTTCAAATTTCAGCTGGGATGGCTGGCTGTAGCTCTGGACCTAACTACGATGCAAGTTTTTTTACTCAAATTTGTCTCAAATAATATCGTTTTACATCATTTTAAATTTTTTCGAGTTATAGGTTGTGATGAAAAACTGAGAAAAGCCCCTTAAAATGCGTTTTATGTTCAAAAAATCACGATTAAGCAAAAACGATGAATAAGTGAGTCGTTCAGCGTCAAAGTTTGTGCCACACTGCCTCATGAAAAATTTAGACAAGTATGGCACAATATATTTTTTTCCGAAAAAACTCTACTAATTTTTTTCCATTAGGAAGTCATCGTCACATTTTCGCTTAATTGAATTAAATTGACCATCTATTAACAAAAAATTTCCACTCTGGTGCAAGTTGCCCAATATTTCAAACCCATTTACCGATACGATTGCCTACGTCGTTTGTTCAAATATTGCCAAAGTCAGGGTAACAATACGTTTAAAGTGTTGAAAAAAAATGGAAAGGGGGTGGAAAAGCACACATAAATTGTATCAAATACATACGATGTAGCCGGACGCATTGCGTTGGTGGTAGCATGCTTTTTAATACATGTTTACCAGTCGTCCTCGCATCGTCTTCGTATAATATTTATCTTGAAAAACAGTACGTACACAAATAAAAGATGCCGGGTAATTCGAACTCATAAAGAATGCACACGCCCTATAGCGATACTTTTTTTTTCGTTCATTTCTTTCGAGTCGATCTGTTGTACGAGTATTTTGTGCTGTACACGAAGAGAAGGTCGTTCAAGTCGCTCGTTTCGCGTTTTTTTTTTCAATCGCTATACTGGCTCGAAAAAAAGCTACCCTTTTCTCACTCTTCTGCTCGTTAAACTTGGCTCGATGGGGTGGCGATGGCGTATAACACACGTTAAATTCATCAAACCAAATCGTCAAAACAAATTAACTCGCCGGTTTATTATATCGAACGAACGAATGGGCCATAGCTCGGAAAAATAGCGCAATTTTTCATCCGTCGTTGTTTTTTTTTTCATATTTTACCAGTCGACTATGACCGTATTTTTTCACCCTTCGCGTGGCCCTAGTATGGTATGTACCTGTACCGGTGGCGCGTTAGAATGGTATGAAAAGGAGGGTAAAGGATGGGAGGAAAAATTGAAAATATCTATTTTCAACGTCCTCGCTCTCCTCGTATATGTACGTGTAGTATATAGCCTTTGCTAGGTATGAGTTTTTAAATATAGTATACAATACGGTATGATCGGGATTGGGTTACATGTACCTACCTCTATTTATATATAGTACACATATTGTGTACACGGTGGCCTATGTGTTGCTGGGAGGCAGCGCAGGGGTGCAGGTAGTAGTCCGCCAAAGCTATATCATTTATTTCTATTATCGTATTCTTATGACAGGAAAATAAACCGCGCTTTGCACAACGAAGCGACAATAAAACTATTTTTCTTCATTCGCGTATGTGTGTGTTCGTGTATTAACCTTTTTCCCCTGCCCTCCGTAGCTTACTTTTTGATAGGTACTGGGTGTATTGTGGGGATTTGTGGTGCTGATGAGGGGTGTTCAAATCGACGGATGATCATGGATCAGGTTGTGAAGAAAAATTTTTAGAAGAAAAATTTTAATTTCCGGTACCCAGACTAACAAGCTAATACATTTTACAAAAAAAAAAAAAAGTAAAACCAGGATTTTTTGAAAAATTGGGCTTTATGCGAAATTTTTGATATTTTGTGTTGTAATAAAAATGTAATTTTTCTCCACTTCGAAATTAAATTTTATAATTTTGAATTTTCTCAAATTGCTTATTTTTTATTGAAGTATTTTATTTTTATCCAAGTTTAAAATAATCTCAAAAATTCAAAATTGTTTTCAGTTCGGCAAGAAGTCAAAGAAAACTGACGATGAAACGATTGAATCATCAATTTTCTACTGTTTGTAATTTTTTTGACGTATTTCCAAGTTGAGGAAATTTTGAAGGCGGAAATGAATTTTGAGAAAATTCAAGTTAAAAAAATTATGATTATTATGAAAATTCAAACGTAATAATCAGAGTTGAAAAGATTTAAATTTTTAGAAAATTTGATTTTGAAAAATAAAAAATAAAACAAGCTGAGAAAATTATCTATGAAAATGTGAACTTGAAAATTTTAAACTTGGAAAATTTCAAATTGAGAAAATATGAACAAAAAAATAATAAAGGAATGAAACAATTTGAGAAGATTGTGCAAATTGAAGATAAAAAATTTTTTGAACCAACGAGAGAGGTATCCTAACTGAAGTAGGTATATCACAAAAGTACTTTATATCCAAAGTTTCAGATGCGAAAGTTCATTTTTCGAATTATCGTGAATTTTTGTAAAAAAATTTATCATCACCCTGCAAAATATGAAAATTTGATCTAATCAATGAAAATAATCTGAAATTTGATATATACCCTATTTTTGACCTCCCGAATCGATTGGAAGTAGTTTCGAGACGTTTTGGAGCCTTCAGAAAATTTTGGAATTTTCCAGCATTGAAGAAAATCCCATAAAAAGAGTCCATAATATGGACTCTTTATGGGATTTTAGTTATCTACTAAAAACTCGTATTACCCATACCTATTAGTGACTTACTTATTTGATCGATTTTAGAGCACATTTTTCCAAAATACGTAACTGCCTGTTCAAATTATTCTATATTTTTCTTCACCAAAAATTTTCGAAGAAAAAAATTGAAAAATGAGTCTAAAAAACTGAAAGTTGGTAGATACCCTATTTTTGACCTTTCAAATCGATTGGAATTAGTTTCGAAACATTTTAGAGCCTCCAGAAAATTTTGGAATTTTCCAACTCTGAAAAAAAAACCATAAAAATGGTCCTATGAATTTCGTCATCTAAAAATGCAGATTACCCATATTGGTGATCTAGGTATTTGATTGATTAAAGCACAGTTTTTCAAAATTTGTAATTTCCGTTTTAAATCCATATTTTTTGGAAGAAAAACTTCTCGGAAAAATTGAAAAATGCGCCCACAATTAGCGTCTGCATCGAGGTAAAAGACTGAAAGTTGGTAAATAGGTAGGTTCACCTAGATTTTCTCGCCTTTTCCTTAGAGCTTCAGAACACCTCCATTTCAATTTCTTTCAAAAATTTTTGTTATATGTATTAGAAAAAAATAGGAATTTGAACAGGCAGTTACAAATATTTGAAAAATGTATTTTAATCGATCAAGTTGGTCACTAAACTAGGTAATCAGCGGTTTTAGATTCTGAAGTTCATGGAACCATTTTTATGAATTTTTCTTGTGTGCTGGAAAATTCCAAAATTTTCTGGAGGCTCCAAGACGTCTCAAAACCGCTTCCAATCAATTCGGGGGGGGGGGGGGGGGTTAAAAATAGAGTAAATACCCAATTTCAGATTTTTTCGTTGTTTAGATGAAAATTTAATAATTATGTATTTTGCAGGGCGGTGGGGTAATTGTCAATTTTCTAAAAATCTCCAAAATTCGAGGAATGAACTTGAGCACCTGAATTTGTGGGTATTTTGGCCCAAAATTTTACTACCGGTTGGGATCCTTCCTCGTAAGTTAAAAAAATTGAGATTTTTTCAACTTACAATGGGTTTGGACTACTAGGTCTATTAGAAATTCAACTTGAAAAATTTCTAAGTAAAAAAAAATTAAAATGAAAATTTTGAGAAAATTCAAACCAGAAACTTTGGAAAGAAAATTATTTGTCATTTTTCAAAAATTGACGAAGAAAAAAAAACTTTTGAGTTTGGTTCCTAATACATTTTTAGTATTTCAATTACACATTTATTCCCTTGTATCCAAGTTGTAGACAGTGGCATCGTGAAGCTGTTCTTTGGGAGGGTGCAAAGTGAGTACAAAGACTTGAAATAATAGCAAGATTTTCGGGGTAGGGGGCAAAAAAGGTTTTTTTTTGCAATGTCAATTCAAATAATTTATATAATTGTGATTTTGTTCATGCCCGAGCGAAACGAGGGCGAAGCTTTGAGAAAATAGAGTTTTTAATGCTCAAAAAAAGCATTTTTAATGTTTTAATGCTTCGAAAATCTCTCTCTGGTGTAATTGGGGAGAGGGGGTGTGTGCAAATGATACTCTGCACCCCTGCCAGAATTTTGGGGAGGGGGTGCAATGCACCCTTTGTATCCCACCTTCCGACGCCACTGATTGTAGACAAATTGGATGGTTGCGATTCAATTCAAAATACTGTGAATTTTTTTTTTAATTCGTCAACATTGTTTTAATGCTTATTTCAAAACAGATCAACAGTTCCAAAAAAATTAAAAAATTATTAATCAAAATGATAATTTAGAATATGCAGACCCATAATAGATAATATAGGTATTAGGTACCTCATGATGAAGACTAGAATTGACTCGAAAGAAGGAATAAACAGTAAATTCTCAAACCACCCTAAATACCTTCCTGAAAACATCTTTCACACATTCCAAAGACACAAAAAAGTCATACCTCAACGCAACAATTATTAATTTTTGCTCGCTGCTCTTTCCTTCATCGACGACCCCTCAGTACTTCGACATTAGCAACAGCAAAAGGTAAAGAAACGCGAACGAGAAAATACCAAACGTACGTAATAACAATAAACGCAACCGATAAAGTGTTCATCGCGGCGCTACACGCCAACTAAGTATAAAAAAAGTTTACAAAAGCATATATTTAATGATAGGGCACACGTTGTTTATTTTTAACCTTTCAAATTACCTTTTTAATTGGTAGTTGTTTTTTCGCTCGTATAACTAAAACCTTTTGGCTGGCAGCGTACTTGCATATTTAACCTTTTTTTTTGCCCCTCCCCCACTTCCATTCCTTCCGTTCGGTTCGTTCGCTCTCTCATTAAAACTTTCGATGTGTGTCGGTCGCGCTCACACGCCGGCCCTTTTCAAAAAAATAATTTCCTACGTGGTACCTACATACGTATACCTATTCAACACCCCCACGTCTATCGTAATTTTATGTCCATATACACACACGTCTCGCGGTATTCTATCGAGAACCTCACCCGCAACACAACTTTCTTCCTTCTCTTCACCCCTCTCCCTCTCTTTGCTCGTTCTATACATACGCTAATTTAATCATTTCGTTTATATTCTCGTTTTATCGGTTAACCAATTAATTTACGGACCCTTTTTTTTTCACTCCTATCCGTTTGCGAACGAACGAAAACTGACTAGATGTGTGGGTATATCGTATCGAGTTCTATGGTTTGACGATGAAATTTCAATTGATGTAGCAATACTGTGCAGTTTGCTTAGCCAAGCTGCAAAAATCGCAGGTATTGGTTCAATTGATTCGTTGAGTATTACACCTCTTTAGAACAAGTGTAAGAAGTGAAGATTACGAATGATGAAAACTGATGACTCTGCAAGTCGAGGGATCCAATTCTGAAAGGATGAAATACGAGGTACGAGGAATCATTTTCCAGATCCAAGTTTAGGAAATTATCTACTTATTTGATGAAAAGAACAATTGTCAGAAGCAAAGGCGATCAGGACCAAATCAAATAGCTCAACCCCCCTCCCCCTCTAATATTGCCAAGATTGCATTCAAAATCAAAAAAATCGCACTTGAGTTGAAATTTTGAGAAAAAAATTTTAGTCTTGAAAAATTAATTTTGAAAAATTTGAAGTTTGAGAAATTTTGAGAAAAAATTTTTAGTCTTGAAAAATTGAGGTTACAGGAAAAAAATTCAGACCTTGAACAGCTTTTTGATAAAATTCTCATGAAAGTCGCAAAATTGAGTTGAAAGAAGTTTATGAATGGTTCTAAGCAATATTCAAGAATGGGGATGACTTTTTAACTTCAAAATTTCACAAAATTTTCACATTCAGGGGGGTGGGGGCGTAGGGGAGCATCAACAAACTTAGAATATGGACATGTGATACATCAAAATATACGTTTTCTAGGTCGCAGAACTCGATTATGACGAATTTTTTTCATTGGTGGTGGGGGGGTGGTACCCCTTCTGATGAAACAGAGATAAATCCACAAATTTTGGAAATTAAACACGTTCATTATAATGAAATTGGAAAAAACATGGTAAAGAGAATGTGAGCGACATGAGTTAAATGAAAAAATGAAAAACAAAATTTGAAAAAATTATGTAGGTAAAAGAAATAGAAATTGGAATAGACATAAAAAAAGAGGGAATGGTAAAATAAAAAAATGAGAAACGAACAAAATAATAATAAAATCAAGTGATTCGCGAAATTTTGGTTTTTTAAATGAAAATTTGTGAATTTGTCTATATTATGTTTCATGAGAAGGGGTACCACCCCCCTCCCACCATCAATGAAAAAAAATCGTCATAATCGAGTTCTGCGACCTAGAAAACGTATATTTTGATGTATCACATGTCCATATTCTGAGTTTGTTGATGCTCCCCTACGCCCCCCACCCCCCTGAATGTGAAAATTTTGTGAAATTTTGTGAAATTTTGAAGTTAAAAAGTCATCCCCATTCTTGAATATTGCTTAGAACCATTCATAAACCTCTTTCAACTCAATTTTGCGACTTTCATGAGAATTTTACCAAAAATCTGTGAATTTTAAAAGCAGCAGCTGCGGATCGGCAGACTGGTGGTTTTCAAAATAGGGGGTCATACTCTAACTTTTGGGACAGGTCCCAGCTTTCAATTGTTTCGGCCCATTTTCGGTAGGTTCGGCTCTTGGACTATTGCTCCAAAATGGATTTTGATGAGAAATGAAAATGTACATTTGGTGCTGAAAAACAACTTCTGTTTGAAATTTTTTTCATTACGACCCATTGATAAGACGATACACATGTTTTAAATGTTGGGGGTGGACCCTGGGGAAAGGGGGAGGGGATGAAAAGGGCATACGGGCTTAGGTATTTTCTTTGGTTCAGTGTCCAGAACAAGAATCAATCATAAAATCAATTTTAACAGGAATAGCGCACGGATGTACGATTGAGACCTGACTACTTCTCTTTCTTCTCACGTATAAAAAATGTTTAAAAGTTTGAGTCGTTAAAAAAAAGATTTCTCTTCTACCTACATCTCAATTTGGTCTCAAATTATAGAAAACGTCTTCAACTTTTTAAAAAATAAAAAAAACATTCATAATGTCCCAAACATTGAACATTTTTTTGAAATTTTGAAATTTTTTTGTGGCTTTTTTAAATTTTGGTTGTCAAAAATTTGAAATAATATTTAAGAAAAATATTTTTTTTTCTGAGATGATAGATGAAGAATGTCAAATCCTTATGATTTTGTTTTGTATTTCTTTTGAATCTAAATGTGGCGGTATTAAAATTTCCTTAGTCAATTGCCCCTTACCAGTTAGATGTAAAATTCTAAAAAATTATTTGTGAATTCTCCTCGAAAATTTAGTGAAATTTACAGTACTTTGGGAGTACACGATGAGAATATTTTTGAATGCCTATATAATCAGTTGATCGCCAACAATACTCGAGGTTTACCCAAGAGTTCATTTTTCTCACAATTCGCAGCTGGCGAGAAAAAAATCCCACAGAAAAAGGAAAATTTCGCTCGTAACATTGCTATCGAACCGAACGTCTCTTCTCGATACGGAGACTTAGGAACCCGCACGGTTCGATGATAAATACTCCTCCGCTCGAAACTCTTACGACGTAATATATTAGTAATTTTTTCATTTTCATTTTTTCTCGCGATAGCGTTTAAAAACTCGAATGAGTCGAAGCATCGCGACGTTGGGGGAAAAACGACGAATTTGGGGAAACACTGCGTCGTCTTATAAAATGAACTTGTATAAGAGCAGCACTACCTACATAAGCGCGTTATATGAAGTCTGCACGATCTCTCGCCGCACATCTCTTGCTACCCCAAAGCGTTTATATACGTACTATATATTATAAGCGAGCTTGATAGCCTAATATTTCCGCTACGTGAACCTGTCTAGATATTAAGAAAGCGTTTTCTGCTTCTTATACTATATTTTCGTACGTAAGCGGACGTACAGCGAGGACGGAGGCGAACGGAGTAAAAACCGGTGATTGTGAAGTTTACTACGTTAAACTTTTCAAAGCTTCGGTAATTTAAGTGACTCGCGACTCGGTCTCGTGACTGGGGCGCGATTAATGCATAGTCGCGGTTTTTGTGCCGCAGCCAACAAAATGGTCGTTTGGAAGGAGGTAGGAAAAAACCAAGCATCCGGCGAGACGCTGATACGACTAAACAGTGAAAAGGTAAAGGTACCGGAGATCTAGTTTTTTTTTTCGCTGCTGCCTTAAGTGACTCGAGGATCTCTTATCTTATATACGAGCTCCCACAGCCTTAAAAACCTACGTGTCGGTGTGAATGGTATTTCGCAGCATCCTCCTGCGTTGTCAGCGACAGAAAGACGAAATCTTAATTTACCGACAACGTGTGGGTAATCAGGGCACAGAAACACTCGAACGTTTTCGTCGTTACTTTGTATAGGTATAGAATGAGTATCAACCGTGTTCTAGTCCCCTCACGTATACGTGTTCTACTGGCGAGGTTCATCTCCCTCCTTTTCTATGTCTTGTTTCGCCTTTACCTAAATTCTGTGCGAATTAAACGTTTCATGTACGCAGCTCATAACCAGGTCGTTTTGTACCTTTTGGATGGGGGGACTACGATACACTTCGTACTCTCGTATTAAAGTCGTGTATGTTAAATCGGCTGAAACTGTTACCGCGTTACCCCCTCCTTCCTGCTGGCGTCGACGATAGTGTTGCTGTACAAGATGTAGTATGTATGGTTTGAAGGCAGCGCAGAGTCAGCGCCAAAAACCGTGTTTTCGACATTTATCATCTGGACAAAACCCAACATCCGATTCTTGTCACTTTACCTAATACATCACTTGGCGATACCGAATGTACACGTGCTATAACAGACCCAAGAACGAGAGGGTATCGTGCCTATTGCCTACCTACAGATTCACAACGCCTACTTCGATTGTAATGTATTATCATCTTTGGATTTCGCTTTCCATTCCAGTTGAAGGCAGTGAGGAAGTAGAGCTCGAGTTTTAAGGATTTTGCAACGAAATTTTGGCGAGATTTTGGACTAGTCTTGGGAGAGAGTTGACGAAGAGATCTCTCGAGACTCGAGCATGTAATTTAGGTATTTTTAAATGGTTTTTATGGTGTTTGGAAAACTCTGATTAAATTCCTTCGAAAATAAAAATAGACTGCATAATCATTTTCTGTGTAAGGTGGGATTTTTTTTTAGTATTACCATATTTCTTAAAATTGCTTCAAAGGTGAAATCGTGGTTTTTGAGATTTCGTGTGCCAAGCTGTCCACTGTGTCATGGCACAGTTGTTTGTTTTCAAATTCTCCAAAAAAAAGTATGATAATTGACGGTGTCGAACTTGATTACGAATTTTTGAAAAAATTGTCCTATTTTTAATGATCGAAAAATTATCTATGTTTTTGAAAATCAATCTGTTTTTGAAAAAACTGTTACACTTGTGAAAAAAATTGTAAACTTTAGAAAAAAAAAACATTGAATTTTTTGTAAGATTATCTACTCTCTCATTCCGAATCAGTGAAAAATCACTGATAAACAGTCAGAATTGCAGCACAGGAAAAATCAGTGAAATTCACTGATTTTCAGTGATTTTTCACTGATTATTCAAAGAATTTCACAGATTTTTCAGTGAATTTCTTTCACTGATTTGTTTTCAGTGAAAAAATTTTCACTGATTTTCTCCTGTGCTGCAATTCTGACTGTTTCTCAGTGATTTTCGGTAATTTTCACTGATTTATAATTAAGAGAGTACTTGATGCAAAAATGTCAATTTTGAAAACAAATTGTGCAGTTATATGTGTTCGGAGAAATTACTAAATTTTTACAAAACCCTTCAATTTTATTGAGAAATTGTCTAATTTTTGATAAACTCGTTCAATTTTTAATGACTGTAAAAATTGTTCAATTTCGGAGGAATCGTCCTACGTGTAGAGAAATTCAATACTTGGCAACATGGTTCAGAATTATCAAATTTTTGAAAAATTGCTTATTTCTTGAAAACGATTACCCAGTCATAAGCGCACCCAGAAATTATGTAAGGGAGGGGCTGAGATTTTCAGGAGGGGGGGGGGGGAATTCAAGGAAAAAATGAAGTAACCTGCTGTTTCAGTGGAACTGGAGTAGTTAGGGTAATTTCAGTAGGTAAGTTGAGGGGAGTTAGCGAGTTGATTCCCAGCTTTGAAAACGGTTCTAATTGATTCCCATTTTTTTTTGAAATGTCCGAATTGATTCCCACTTTTTTTCAATGGTATGTACGAATTGATTCCCTCTTTTTTTCAGGCGTATATGCGAATTGATTCCCCTTTTTTTTCAGGGGTATATACGAATTGATTCCCTACCTCTTTCAACAAAGGAATTTTTCAGAAGAGCGAATTAATATGCACAAAACGTTTCCACGACTTAAAATTAGGTTAAGCAAATTTTGTTTTTTTTCAAAATATGGATTTGGGGCCTACAGAGCAGGTTTCACTTCAGTTCTCAAGAATTGAAATGAAAAATTTTCCCATATGTTTCTAAATCACAGATCTTCGAAGTTTTCGAGCTTTTTATTTAAAAAGCACAAAAAATGTGTTGAAATAATTTTTTAAATCTAAAATAAATAATACCATTGTTTTTTTCGTAAAATTTTATTTCCGAAACTGCGATTAAAAAATTCCCAAGCATAAGCGCACCCAGATGAGAAAATTTTTCATTTCTATTCTTGAGAACTGTAGTGAAACCTGCTCTGTAGACCCCAAATCCACATTTTGAAACAAACCAACATTTGCTGAACCTAATTTTAAGTCGTAGAAACGTTTTGTGCATATTAATTCGCTCTCCTGAAAAATTCCTTTTTTGGAAAATAAAGTGGGAATCAATTCATACATACCTTGCCAAAGAAATGGGAATCAATTCGCACATTCACTTTTGAAAAAGGGGGAATCAATTCGTACATCTTCAAAAAAAAAAAAATGGGAATCAATTCCCCTGTGTTTTTATACACAAATATTTCTTTGGGAATCAACTCACCTACAGCCAAGTTGAGTAGGTACCTACAGATTTGAGAAAAAAAAATTGAAAATGAGATTTTCGGATTTTTTAAAATCAAAATTACTGATTTTTTCTGATAATGGGGTATTGCTAGATAAATTGGTAATTTTTGACTAAAAATGCGAAGGCGAAAATTAAAAAGAAAAATCATCCTCTTTTTTGACATTTTTATGGTGGAAACACCTCCCCCCTCCTTGAGTGCGCTTATGATTAGGACTCGACACAATGCGAAAGTTTTGTAGAAAAATTAGAAAAAATAGGGACTTTGACTTGAAAAATGTTTATAGTTAATATTTTTCATATTTGTTTCGAAATTCCTTAAAAACTGCTCAAAATCTGAAATTCTTCTACAAATTCCTTACAATTTTTCACGAACCTCAAAATTCTTCAACTTTATGGCATTTTTCTTAATTTTAAGAAATTCATTCAGGAATTTCATATTTTGAGGAATTTTTAAGGAATTTTGAAACAAATATGAAAAATTAGATAAAACACCTATCGGCTCCCTAAAACCAGGAAATTACGTAGATGTAGGTTTATTTTATATTCAGTCATTTTCATTGTATCAAAATGAACCCCAGCAAATAGCTATTGATTACAAAGATAATATCTTTGATAGGTAATACATTTTGATGAAAAATTCGGTCATCTCAAGGTTTAGGTGTGAGAATTTTTTTAGGCTAAAGCCCCCTCTTTTTTCTAATTTTTCTTCAAAATTTTCGCACTGTCCAATTTTTTCAAATTTCTGCCCAATTTTAACCAAAAAAACGGGGGAAAAATTCAAAAAACTTTTAAAATTCAAATTATGTCCCTCCCCAATCCCAAATGGTACTCTAAATTATCGCTTACATTCTTCGTACAAATTTGTCACGATCTCTAAAAAAAAGTTTAAAAAAAATACATGCAACGTAATAATTTGGCGTAAAAATAGGTCAATTTTTAGGTTTTTAATTCATTTTTTTCAGAATTAGGTGGCAGCATAAGCACACCCAGAAATTGTGTAAAGGAGGGGCTAATAAATTAGAACACTTTCAATTGGCAGATGATACCAGTACAAATTTCGACAGAGAAAAATTGAAGAATTTTGGCATTTTTGGTACAAATAATCAATGCACTGAGGTACTCTCTAAATCTGAATCAGTCAGATTAGGGTGAAATTCTGTCTTCTTGAATCAGTGAAATAGATTTCACTCAAAGTCAGTGATTTTTCACTGATCTTTCCGCCCAAAATTATCAATTTTTTCTGTCAAATTGAGAATTGACTGAGAAATCAGTGATTTATTTCATTGATTTATTTCATTGATTCAAAAAGGCATGAATTTTCACAAAATTTGATTTTGGAGAATTATATGTTCATTCAATTCAAAAAATGGATCCTCAATTTTTTTTGTGAAAAATTATATTTGAAAAACAATAAATGCACTTCTTTCTGACATTTTTATGATGAAAAATTTCCTTGGCGAGCTTAGGAGGGGGAGGGGTGCTCGAGCCCCCTGAGCCCTTCCCTTGAGTGCGTCTATGTGCCCAGTTATTGAAAATTTTTCGTTTTTTTTTTTTTTTTTTGGAAAAAATCGTCCATTGTGAACGATATGAATTTGGGATGAATTTTTATCCCAGAAATCATCCCGCATTTTTTCTGAGTTTTTGAAGATAGGATGAATATTTGAATGAAGTTTCATCCTAAAAATATCATTACACGATTTTTCCGAGCATTTGTGGCTGCGATGAAATTGGGAAGAATTTTCATCGCAGTAATCATTCCGCGTTTTCCGAGTTTTTGTGACTGAGATGATTATTGGAATGAATTTTCATCCCAAAACAATCATTCCACGATTTTCCGAGCATTTGTGGTTGCGATGAGTCTGGGATGAATTTTCATCGCAGAATTCATCCCGCGTTTTTCCGAGTTTTTGGTGATGGATGATTATTTGTATCAATTTTTTTATCCCAAAAAAATCATTCTGCGATTCTTCCGAGCATTTGTGGCTGCGATGAGTCTGGGATGAATTTTCATCACAGAATTCATCTCGCGTTTTTCCGAGTTTTTGGTGATGGGATGATTATTTGAATGAAATTTTTTACTGAAAGATGAGTGAAAAATCACTGATTTTCAGTTAAATTTATTATACTGATTCAAAAAAGTAGTCTTTTGCTAAATTTGTGCGATGCAAAAATTTAGAGAGTATAATTTTGATTGTTTATTTTAAAAATCTAGCAATTTTCCAATTTTTCTTTGCTCAAACCTGTATGTATCCGTTTATTAGAAATACCCTTACTCCGCCAGCGGCCAGCGTCATTGAAATAATAAGTTACTAATTTTTTCATCAAATTCTGACCCTTCTCTCATCTTTTTTTCACGAATTCTCAGCCCCTCCCTTCCATAATTTTTGGGTACGCTTATGAAAGAGGGAGTGAGTTCTTTCAGTTTTCCAAAACAGCATCTTCAACCGTTATGTCGATTATAATTTGAGCTAGTTCTCCAAACACAAATCCAGTCATCAATTTCTCTGCTTAATTTTCGTTTCATTAGATTTCGAGAAGTTTCTGCCTTCAAAATATTACTTTTTCGGTGACCAAAAACTCTAACATGGAAAAAAAACGAAGATTCGGATTCGGCGATCCAAAATCAGATATTTACGAATTGGCTGAGTTTGATTTTCTTGATTACGTAAAATTTTAGAAAGATATAAAAACATAAAGATATTCGTTTCAGTTTTCTTCAATAAGATATTAAAAAATTGAATCAGAACGAAAACCAGAGTAAGACTAGAACATAAACGAATGTATTTTTGTAATCCGATACGTATATACCTAATACAGAAAAAAGTTAAAAAATTTGGTCGATGACCTTGAACTGCTTAATATGACCTTTCAATCAACATAAAAATAAAGTAGGTATGTATTTTTTTTTAAAAAAAACTTTTGAAAAGAATGTAGGTAGATAAATATATCAAATTATTTTTTGGAAACACATTTCTCAAATGTGATATTTAAATGCGAAATTCCGACAGTGAGATCGTGGGTTCGTCGTATTCCCTTTGCTTCGATAATTGCACGATTCAGCCGGCAGAAAAACAAATTTTTGTTCGCCCACGTCGCTCGCACGACTGACAAACATCAAAATACATACATGAATAGCCGTACATCTACCTGTACGCGAGATTTACGTGGCAAATACCCGCTATTTTTTTCAATTTAGTCGATGACGTTGACAAGATTGATTTTTCACGCTCAGCTAATTAACAAGTCGAACCAGCACAACGACCTGAAGCTTGATTGAAATTCAACAACTTGACATATATCGCCGCAACCCAACGTAATATTTTCGAAAAAAATTCCTCCCAAAGCCCTCCCTTCCCCTCGCTCATCATTGATGGTATTTTGACGAGACGCATGTGAGTGAAAATCGTCTCATAATAGAACGTGTCAAATACGTTGACGAGAAGGATTGGACGAGAAGGGAGAAGAAATCGAAAGGGCGAGGACCTACGCGAAAGAAATTATGCGGGTTGTGGTTTCCAGTAGTTAAATGCCATTTAAACGACCTTAGCGGAAATTTCATTGAAGAAAACTTCAACGATATTGTGTTCGTTTCAAAGGAATCACGAACCGAGACGATTTGAAGGGTGGTAGTGTATCCTAAAATATGTGACAGTTTTGTAGTTGAGTTGCGAATGCAAATTGGCAGCGAAGATTTTTTGATACGATAAGGAAATGGGTGGAGAATTTATGGTTGAGAAAATTGACGACTGATTTTTTTTTTAAAATTCAATACAGAAGAGGAGATGTAAGGACAATCATTTTAAAAATTACGAAATTAGCACGAAATTTTAAGAAAAGAAATAAATTGACCAAAAATGCAGTTTTTTCAGTCGAAATTAGTATTTTTTCAAAATTTTTTTTTCAAGATTTGTAGCTTTATGTTTAGAAGACATATTATTTTTTTTAAATAACAATTTTTAAAAATTAACTTGCTGAACCATGAATTTTATCCATGAATGTTGAATACGTACGAGTACTTGCTTTTTTTGAAAATCAAACATTAAAAAAGTAAAGTTTTTGGTAGCTGTAAAATTCTCAGTTTTATAAACAATTTTGCTTTTGCTTTGTTCGAGCAAACGTACACTTCATGGTAAAAAATAGGTTGAAAGTAAAAGTTGAAAAAAGTTGTATCTACTATGAGAGCAGGAAAATATTTAAAGGGAGGAGGTTGGAAAGTCAATTTCTTCCTATCGACTGAAATTTTGAAAAAATTATGAAATTTAAGTTGTAATTTTTTTGCAAATTTTCCCCTCTCTTTGCTCGGACACAATTTTTTTCTTTTTATGAAATAATGAGATATGAAAAAAATTATGGCATCAATTTTTTTTTCAAATCTTTCTAGTCTATTCCTGGGAACTGAGAGAAATCCTGATATAAGAAGAAACCAAAAGGGGTATGTCTGTGTGACATTTTTAGTCGCAGTATTTTGAAATTGGTTGGGCACCGCTGGAGAAGGGAGGGGTGATTTTTGTAATTTTTTCGCGCGAGTGCATTCAAATTTCCTGCGAGTTTGTTCCTAATTTTTCGTGAAAAATCTCATGAAAAGGAGGGGGGTTAACCCAAAAAACTGTAAAATTGCCCTCCTCCTCCCCAAAAAATTGAATTTTTGGTCATTTTTTGGTCACTTTTTTCTCAAAAAAGGTCACTTAAAGTCTCTTTTTTTCTTCGGAATTTCGATATGAAAATGAAACAGTTTTTGATGGAGATATATTAATGAAGTGGAAAGGATCGAGGATTTTGAGGCAATAATTTCATCTTCGTCAATCGTAGATCAACACTTCACTCAGACTGATTTGACGAATTTTCTCAAGAACCCCAAAGGCGTCGTGGGAGATTCTGGCTCCGCTTACCCCCCCTCCCCCTCATCCAAAAAAATCATGTTGAAATTTACATTACACTTATATCAGATAGAGATTTGTGTCTTTTTAGGACATTAAAAATCCAATTTTTTCAAAGCTTCGCTCGGGCATGAAAAAAAATCAAAATTCCATGATCTATTTGAGACAAAAGTACGAAAAAAGGCTATTTTTTTACCCCCTCCCTTTTGAAATCCTTCTGGTATTTCAAGTCTTCATGCCCTCAAAAATCAGTCCTCCTTTTCCGCTTCGAAAAAGCAAAAAAAGTTGTCCAACACACGAACCTTTTTGTACCCCTCCAATTTTCAATTCTGACAACGCCATTGAAGAACCCCCTCCCCTCATTATTCTCTCTTTACCCTTTGAACTTCACATTAAGACCACAAAAGGAACATCTATCTCAATAATTTTCTTAATCCAGCTTTTAATATCTTTACGACGAGTATTCGGATGGAAGAAAATGGTATTTTTTATTTTCTCATTCGCCAGCATCCCGAGCCCATTCGTCGCGAATTAATTCAACGAACCATATTCGCGACGACCGCAGACGACGACGACAAATAGAAAAAAGAAAAAAATATCCGCAACTACCTACATTACAGCCGGGCACTATACGAAACCGAATGACGAAAAAAAGAATCCAAGGTACCTTATCCATCTCGTTTCCCCGCCAGCTCCATCACGCGATACATAAAAACCTAAAAACAACGCATATAAATTTCATTACCAACTAAATTCTTGGGAGAATTCGTAAAAAGTTTCCATTCTCATAACATCTCTGCGAGGCTTTAAAGACCCACCGAAGAAGGGACGAGGAAAGGTTGGCAGCAGAATAGAAAAGAATAACGAGGAAAAAGTTTACCTTTAACTTGACAACTTTTATTAATAATGAAGTGCACTTTTTTCTCGTGTACTACGAGTTTTTTCCTCGCGTCATTTTAATACCGGTAAGAGTAAGAAGTACCACGCTCTTTGGGTGGCATTCGTTACTTAATGTAAATGATTCTGTAATCTTCCCCTTGCTTGGCCGAGGTGCGCATTTCTTCGACTTTTCATTGTTTGATTTGTCGAACGTCAATTAAATTCAACTTTATGCTCGCTACGATTTTACAACCGACTGTGTTTTCGAATTAAAAGAATTGTCGTGCAGTTTTGCTATCGTTGGCACAAAGAGACGACAATTTGCCTTATGCTCCAGGAACAATATAAGTCGTTTAAGAGCGCTTTACTATTTCTTTTTTTACGCGTTCTCTTTTATATTCCGGTGCAGTATTTTTTTCTGCCTCTTTCTCTGCGCAGTATGTTGAAAACGAACGAGTAAATTGTCAATTGTCGTAATGGCGAGATAAGTACCTACGCTAGGTATCTATAGGGCGAAATTAGCCTTAATGAAAGAACCAGACGATTAAGTTTTTCTTCTTTTTGAAATGCATTGTATACGTGTATCAAACCTTAGCTTTCGTTATGTACAGTGATGCGAAAGGTATTCGTTGGTATGGTATTATTTTTCAAAGAAAAGAATCTCGACTGTTGTAGGATCGTTAAAAGTTCAACGTTTTTGTCGACTTTTGCAGCATTTTTGCCTACTCTAGTCTTTTTCACGTTTTTCTGTAATGTAAGTATGTAGATAAAGGTGGGTCGAGAAAAAATCCTGGATTTTGACGAAAATTGGTGAGGTAGTTTACGTTGAGTTCAATACCTCCCAAAAAGTTTTTGAGCTCTCCAGTCCAAAATGGGACGGAATTAGGAGACCTTAAAGTGAGATAATTTTCAAAAAAATGTGTTTTTTGCAAATTTTGGGCAATGCCACCACCTGGGAACCTCGGTTTCCCCATGAAAAGTTTCGATTTGAGTTTCTACACCTCTCCGAAGTATTGAACTTGAAATTGAATACCATTTTTTTCCTCTACGAGGAGATTAAAAAATCGCAGATCGCGAATTTGGCGAATTTTTGATTTTGACAAATTTCAATAACACTTCAAAATCGAGTCCAAATTTTTTTTAGCTGCCTAGAATAATATTTGGTTGTAGGTGAGTATTAAGTGCATAGGTTTTTTTATTCAGATTTGGAAAGTTGTCTTAAAATATAATTTTGGGACGTTCGAAAGGAAATTTTCACCGAAATTGCCTTTTTTTTGGAAGAAAAAAGTCTGTTTTGATGACTAATGAAGTAGAAATTTTGTGCTGATGAAAATGTTTTACGAACAGGAAAAAGCATGACTGAAATTATTGTAATAAAGGGACTCAAAAATTGAAAATTTTCGACTCAAGTAAATTTTTTTCTAATTTTACAAGCCATGGTGTCCATTTTCTGGAAAACCAGGGAAACCGGGGAAAGTCAGGGAATTTTGACCGTCTGGAAAGGTCAGGGTAGTCAGGGAATTTTGACTTTTTCGGCATTTCCGTTAGAATTTTGTAAAAATCCAGAAGAAGAATAAATTATCTGAAGTTTCTGGACTCGTTTTATAAAAGGGAAGGGAATGGAAAAGAATTTGTATTTTTTTGGTCACATTTTGAGAAATTTTACTGGAGTGTGAAGTGACGAATTTTCAAGTTTTGAAGGGTCTTTTTTTGCAAACGCTTAGCTCGGGCTCATCGCAGTTATATGTCTCATCAAAATAATTTATATTTTACTCCTTATAGATATATTATTTATTTATTGGGTCAAGCCGAAAAGATTGTATTTGGGACTTTGGTAAAATTTATAAATTTGAGGTAGATTTTTTGGGGAGGGGGAGTATTTAATTGTGAAGAAAATTTTTGAATTTTCAGACTGGAAATATCCGTACTTTTAGTCTCACGATTTGGTTGACACCAAAGTTTTCCCTTTTTATTTTAAATTTTTTCTGTTATAAATTGAAGGTCTCAAGTTTTTGTGCCGAGTTGAGAGTGAGGTGGCGTCAAAAATTTTCAGAATTGAATTCAAGTCTTTTTTTGGCCGAAAAAGGGAGCATCTAAAAATCTCATTCATAAGAAGTAATGATTTTTGAAAAAAATAATTGTTGAACATTATGCAATTTAAGTCATTCTTCTGCACAATTTCATCACGCAAAAAACCCACCCCTTCTCCATCCTTCAGGAATAACATACTTAAAAGATCTGGAAAATTTCGAAAAATTGGTCTGGAAAACCTGGAAAAGTCAGGGAAAATCATTTCTGAGATGCAGTGAGCACCCTGCAAGCTTAATTTGACAAATCTTTGTTTAACTCAATTTTTTCGGCTAAAAATTTCCTCCTCTCAATTATACGATTGATAAAAGATCCATACGTACGATATTTTCAGTCATAACAAAAAAAAAACTCCAAAGGCAGCCTCCTCGTGGCATCTCCTGCTCTCTTATTTCTGAATCAGTGAAATTTGTCAAAAATCACTGAAAAACAGTCAGAATTGCAGCACAGTAATAAATCAGTGAAAGAAAATCACTGAAAATTAGTGAATTTCACTGATTTTTCCTGTGCAGCAATTCTGACTGTTTATCAGTGATTTTTCAGTGATTCGAAATGGGAGAGTAGGTAATACCGATATGCTGAAAGAGGTTAGAAATCAACTTTTTCATACCCCGAAAAAAAATTGGAATCCATCGCACATTTCTGAATTCAGCGAATCAACTCCACCAACTTCCTAATCTTTGATAATTTTTTTTAAAATTTCCATGGCACTGCTGTCGGCTGCATTTTGATTTAGGTGCGTAATTTTCATAAAATTCAAGTTGTTCATTCAGTTCTTTGAAAAGAAAGTTGAAATTTTTTCTAATTTTTGAAATTAATTTTAATTAATTTTTTAGAGAATTTTTGTGGCAGTGTTGCCAACTGAAATGTTGAAAAACTCATAAATCAAAATGAAGCTAGCAACATTGTCTTGAAAATTAAAAAAAAATTCTTTAAATCACGACCTGAAAATTTTCTACTCTCTCATAGAGGGCAAAAAGTGATACCCGATTTCGAGCTCAATGATTCAGAGAGGTGTCGAAACTCTTTCAATTTTTCAGAAGGGGGAGGGGGTGGCCGAGGTTCCTACTTCCTAGCTGGTAGCACCTTTTAAAAGTGGCAAAAATCACAATAATTTTTTCGAAAGTGACCCAACTTTAAAAGGTCTCTCAGATTTGTGTCCTTTTGAGTTGGGGGGCTCAAATTTTTTCGTCAAAATACAGGAATTTTTTTTATTCATTCTTATTTACGTAGATGAATTGACAAGGGTTCTCAAAATTTATCGTTGTAAATTTTGGATAATTTTCCAAAAAGTTTGAATTTTTCACGAGTGTAGATAAAAATTTGAATTTTTGTCTCCAAATCACATTTCAATAACGCGTATGAATAATTTTTATTCAAATGGTAACGTAAAAAAAAAAGAATTGGCGAAGAGTTTTCGACACGTAACGACGTCTAGCAGACGCCTCGAATGAAAATACTGAGCATATAACATGTCCTTGTTACCTGCGTAATACGTATAGAGAACCTGGGTCAACGTAGCGTACAGTATTACGATTATTTCCGCGTCCAGTTCGAAGGGTAGATGAATTTTTTGCGCTATTTTTTTTGTTCGCTCTCGCACAATGACGAGATTTTTTCGTTTTTGTTTTCACATTCGAGTCGCGGTCGAGCTTGGCGCGAGAAAACAATGTTTTGACGGGTTTAATGGACAAAAAGTTTTATACAAATGGAAAATTAGTGACGAGGGTTGATTATTTTTTATTTTATACGACGACGACAACAACACCAACAATTACGACGCGACAGCGAGAACGAGCACGAGGTTTGGAAAAAAGAGTGACTTTTTGACAAAGAATGTAATATTTAAAATTCGCGGTATCGTCCCTCTTCCTATCCAGTGCTTCAAGTTTTCGAGCGAGATTTTTTACTCGAATGACGAGTGTTCGGTTGTGCGGAATAAATGAGTAGGAAGGGAGGGGTAAATGTCAGCGATAATCAGGTACATGTTTTCCTTCTCTAATTCAATAATAGTATAAATGTAGATTTGTTCGATTTGGAGAATTTATTGTACCGGGAAAGGCTGGGAATTGGAATATTTTTTATTCGCTGGAGAATTTATTTTTAATTTTTTTCATCAAGATTTGCGGTGCTTTTGGAACCAAAATCACTAGAAAAATCGTTTAAAAATGAATTTGAAAAAATGTTTGTATGCGTTCACTATTTTTGCAAAGTCTGAAAAGGTATTGAAAAAATTTTGTTCTCTTTAAACTTGGTCTTAAGGGGCCTCGAGATGGCTCAAATCAATGAAAAAATAAGAACATTAAAATTTGTAAAATGTTTGTGTCAGATTTATTTTTTGAAAAATGCGAAAGAGTCAAAATTCTATTGTTTCGAGGATCGAGGGTAATTTTTTTTGAACCATTTCACTTAAAAAATAATCTGAGCATATTAGGTAAAATACAAATAAATATTTTTGATTTTTCAGTGATTATTTTAATTTTTTTAAAAACTTGAGGCAATTCGAAACTTTTTCAATTCTAGTTTTGGAAACATTATGATTTATGAATTTTTTAATATTTTGGGGAAAATTGTTCTTTCGTAGAAATAAATGGAACACTTGGAAAACTACGAGAATTTTCGGTGTTTTTGATTTAAAATTGGAAAGTATAGGAATGTGAGAGTAATGAACAGTCATCATAGCGGGTCACTTTTTTAGTGTGTTTGTCACTTTTTTCAAATTCAATCACTTTTGGTTACTTTTCACATATAAAAGGTCACTTTGGTTACTTTTTCCCCCTCAAAAGTCATTTTTTCTTCGCACTTCCAGGCAAAAATTCAAATTTTCACGTAGAAATTGCCATTTTTCAAAATTCTTCAAGAAAAAAATGAAAAAATAGATTTTTGCTAGTTCGTTTTGACAACGGAAATTAATAAATGAAATTATCCACGTCTTTTCAGTTGATTTTTCTTTGAAATGTTTGCAGAAAACTACAAAAAAATTGCCCCTTCCCCTAGAAAACTGTAAAAAAATTGCCCCTCGAAAAAATTGAATTTTTGGTTACTTTTTGGTCAAAAAAAGTTATTGAAAGTTACTTTTTTCTTCAAAAATTTCGCTATGATGCCTGTAATGCACCCTTTTTTCAATATATATTAACTTGGATATGTTATAGCTGAGTGAGGGGGGTGACCGAAAAATTAGTCTTTAAAAATTAGGCACCAGAATTGTGATCCAAAAATTTCAGATATTTTCTGACATGAGTAATGATATTTTAGATTTGATTGTGCAATGACATTTTCTCAGGCTAAAAAATTCGTAAAGGTATTTATAAAATTTATAAATATTTTTTCGATTTTCTTACCGTCAGAATTTATTGGGAAAATTGTAGGGAAAAATAAAGGTATTTGACATTTTAAGAAAAAATCAAATTTTATGCGAGATTAATGATTGGAAAAATTATTTTTTTAATTATTTTTTTTGTCTGATAAAATCATTTGATATCATGTGCGGGACGAACCAAATTATATTTTTTAGTTTAGAGAAAATAATTTGTAACTTGAAATCTCTAGCTCGGATGGATTTTTTTGATTTTTCTGACTCAAATTGCAGTTTTTTCAAAATTTATTTTGTAAAAAGCTCCAAAAGCGACCCATTTATTTTGCCCATTTAAAAAAACAAAATTTTTGATGACGATTTTCAATTATTAAAACAAAATAATGTTAAATTTATTTTTAAAAATACGTTTTTATTATTTTGTTGGAAGAAAATCAACCAATTTTTCAATTGTGGAAAAATGAAAATTTTCAAGCTATTTCGTAAGGAAAATTATTATTTTGAGTTTCTAATTCTAATACTGCTCTTTTCTCATCTGAAGCCATTTTTTCATCTGAAAGTTTTTGAAATTTGAGGATGGAGGAAGAGAGAAAAATGAAGGTAACAAATGCCATTATTTAAAGCAGATACTCAAAATTCTCATTTTTGCTAATTTTTTTTACGAATTATTGAAAAAATTGGGTCAAAAAAATGAATTTGAGTATTTGCTTAAGATAATTATGAAACACATGTCAATTGAGGTACTGGATCCACCAAATATTATCAGATGTTAGGTTTTTCATTTGATCATTTCTTCTCACATAAAAGCTCAAAATCTGAAAAATGTTGAAAATTCATATGCAATGGTCGCTTAAATACAGAAAAAAGGAGTAATTTGGCCTGTTGAACTCAAATCTGATGATGGTTTTCCATTTGAACATTTCTTCTTTAAAAATTTATCGTTTTCAAGTTTATAAATCGAACATCAGAACAAGGAAATCACGCCAGACAAAAACTAGTGACAGATTCGTGTTCTTAGAAATCGATATTTCTCCGAATTCTGTTTTCCAAGTGAAATTTTGCAGTTTAGAAAAGAGTGTCCTACTTTGAGCACTTCAGTACCTATTCGAGAAGAGCAAACGCGAATATTTTTTACGATGTAGTTCATGCCCTCGGCTACAAGTAGAGTCAAACAGCTTCAATCTATCAACTAGAACGGATAAGAATTTTTGAGATACCTTCGTCACATTTTTTGATAATTCAGCATATTTCTGTTTGAAATGCGAGCGATGCAGTAGCATTGGTATTTCGAGTTGATACCTTCGAAAATAATTTCAAGCTTGTTTTTTTACTCGAGTTCGTTTTATCAGCTTTCAAAATTTATCGTTTTTTGAAAGAAATCTATTATTTTATTTTTTTTAAATTCATATTAATATTCGTGTTTTCATTGAACTTCACCTATCACCCGAAACATAATCCAGTCTATGTAAAATCTATGGCAAATAAGTATATATGTAGACTTCTGGAGTTGGCTTCAAATAATTGACGCGAACGTCTTTTTCTATTCCTCCTCTCCCTCCCCCTCCCCCATCACCCTTATACTCGTTCGGCTTTTATTTGTGTGGGTTTTAATCTTTTCTTTTCTTTCTTTCCTTTATTTCTCACTTTTGGAAAATTATACGGTTTCGAGTTTCATTATTTGCTACACCAAACACCAAACACCGAACGTCGACGAATACGACGTCTTTACCCTTTAAGCGACTTCCTTTTTATAGTATACGCGTGTTGTACCCTGAAGGCGTCGCGCAACACCGAAAATAAACCACGAACAGGCGACGATAATAATTTTAAATAATAGAAACACGACAGGTTCTTCGTTTTGGTAATCTTACTTTTCGAAATTCCTTTTTTTTCATCTCTTGCTTCGCCAAAGTCGTCATTTTTCTATTCGAACGCTGCGTCGGTGTGGAAAATAATCATCTAGCGGTGAAATTAAAATCTCTGGTCTTCGCGTTTGTCAATTAAACGACAACCAAAGTTTCGTACAAACCAACTGAGCCTGCTGCGAAAAGTTTTTGTCGAGAGGTGGAGATTTTCAGACGTAATCGTGGTGTGTGAGGGAGGGGGATTCTGCGCCAGGAGTCACTTTAAATAGGTTATGTAGGTTTTCAGTTGAAGTATTTTGGATTATAACCATAAATTACGTAAAATTTACTAATTAATTGATGATTTTTGATATTAGAGTAAAATTTGAGCCGATGATTCATCGTCTGCGAGATGATTTTTGGCATTCGAATGCAAATTCGATTCAGCTGCACGAGCATTCAGCGAATAAATAAACCGTAGAGAAAAAAAATTCCCGAATACAATTCCCTATTGGGGTATCCACGTTAAAGGTGGATATAAGTACATTTTTGCGAAAAAATTGAAATTAAAGCCGATAAACACGCGAAAAATACGCATTTTAAAAAGGTACTCGGGTTCGTGTTTCCTTTCTCATTGTCGGTTCGCGCAATGGGAAAACTTTTTTTTTGTTTGTCTCTCTCATTTAGATACAATACCGAGCGCGAATATACGAAAAAGCTGTTATTAAAATGAAAATACCGCCGGTACGGCGTACTAAATCACGATGGAGGGAGGCGTCAGAGGTTGCGGTGGCGTGGAAATATACTCGTAGTATCGTAAATTTGGTCAAATGATCGCGTTCGCGTTATTACAACGAGGCGGAGAGGCATTTGCATCGGCAGCGATTCGTGAAATTTAAATTTCGTCGTGTTTTCGCGGATTGAATTTTGGGCGCCTGGTTGTTGTAATTATTGGCGGAATGTGGCGAATCTATCGCCGTCCTGGGTTTTTCATTTCGCGTATGAATGAAATTGTTGTATTTTTTTTAATTGTTTGAATGTAATTTGGTTTCTAGTTGATCGAGAATTTTTCATTTCGGAATTTTCACGAGTGAAAAATCATGATTTTGGGAACTTTAGCTGGAGTAGAAAATCGTAAAATTGTCGAAAATCATGATTTCTATTTTTTAAATTTTTTAAGTTGGTAAAACATTATTTAAAAAATGTAAAAAAGTCCAAATTTATAATTTGAAAGCATATTGGAAAACTTCTAAATTTGACTTGAATCCCATAAAAAATCATTTTTTATGGCACATGAGAGGAAAAAAGTTCTAAACTTGAAACCTTTTTGAAAATTAAAAAAAAATCTCGATGCCACGATCTTGAGAAAAAAGTCCCAATTTTGATCCTAATGTGGTGTTTATTTATTCTCTTGTCAAAATAATTATTTTTCCAATTCCAAATTGAAATTGTCAAACTTATTAATAATTGACTATTAAATTTTTCAAAATGATGACTTTTTAGCTGGAATAATTTCAAATTAGAATTATGATTTTAGATGTTATGAATTTGAAAAAAAATCTATTCTTAATGAAGTCTTGGATTTTTTAAATTGAATTATTTTGATATACAAATATGTGATTTGATTTGCGATAGATTTTATACTAATTTTTGACTTTTTTTTTGTTTGTGTTGCAGGTGAGTTTTTTGTTTTTTTTTCACGTGATCGAACGGTGGAAATTTTGATGCAGTGATGCTGTGAATTTGGGTCTCAGGTGAGCCAATTGTGTGCATATATTTATTTTTCATGTCCGAGGGAGGGAGAAAAATTAAGAATACAGAAGCTTAGGAAGTCCTGTTATCTGGTATGCTTTTGTAATCTATATTTGGGAGGAGTGTCGTTTTAAAAATTGACTGATGAGGAAAAAAATGGATATGATATTTTTTTAAATTCCCATGCATGTACTGATCTGAATGAACACCCCTCTCCTTTTTGATCGTTTTTCTTAAGTTATTATTAAGAGCATAGCCGGATATAAGCATAGTGAATTGACCCCCCCCCCCCGGTATCAGAATGATATTTGGTAAGCGCATAGGTGCCCTAAAGGTGTATTAATCCCAAAGTTTCAAACCACAAGTGTGAGTGGCTCTTGAGTTATGGCCCAAAACTAAAAAAAATGGCAAAATAGTTATTATTTTTTTCTCGGGATTGAGTCGACCGATTTTTTCCAAACTTGGATCTAAACGTAGGTACATAGAGGGGTTTCATTTAAAGAAATCAACAGTCCCCCCCACTATTCCCCTAAAACTAATTTCAATATTTTGAGGAAGTTCTTACTCTCTCAAATATAAGTCAGTAAAAATTATCGAAAATCACTGAGAAGGAGTCAGAATTGCAGCACAGGAGAAAATCAGTGAAATTTTTTTTTACTTAAAACAAATCAGTGAGAAAAATTACTGGAAAAATATTATCAGTGAAAATTCACTGAGAAGTCAGTAAAATTTATGGAATTCACTGAAAAATCAGTGAAATTTTTTTGAAAAATCAGCGAATTTTACAGATTTTTCCTGTGCTGCAATTCTGACGATTTATCAGGTACTTTTCACTGATTCAGAATGAGAGAGTACCTTTGAGGGACTTCGAGTACACCTGTGGAAAAATTATTTTTAGATACGGTTTTGACCCTGGAATAACATATAATTTTTTCAAGTACACAATTGTCATAAAATTCAAATTGTTCATTCGGTGACTCGAAAATTAATCTAAAATTTTTTTGGTCATTCAGAGTGTCTAACACCTCCTGTTCGTCCTGTTTGTACTGTTTTGGGCTGAGTGGTCCTGTTTGTCCTGTTTTTGTACTGTTTTGGGGCTTTTTCAGTGAAAAGTCCTGTTTTGTAACAATTTTGAAATTCCACCCGCCAAAATAGAAAAAAATTTCAATAAATGATCGTAATTGAAAAAAAAATTAAAAAAATTAAAAAATAGCTAATTTTTTTGGAACTTTTTTTTTGAGAGGCCGTTAGTGGCAAAACTGTGTGAGATACTATCTTCCTTGTCCTTGAATTTTTAAAATAATTTTTTTGCTCATTTCTAACAATTATTGAAAAAATTCGTTTCAATTTTTTTTTGCCAGAATAGGATTTTTTTGGAGGGGGGGGGGGGGGGTACAAAATCGATCAGAACCGATTTTTTAAAGGTCCTGTTGAAGGTCCTGTTTGTCCTGTTTTGGGGTTTTGAAATTTTGTTAGACACCCTGTCATTAAACTAAAATTCAATAAAATGTTAAAAATTTTTTGGGGCAGTGTTACCAACTGAAATTTAATGAAAATTGCGAAAGTCGAAATGCAGTTGACAGCACTTTCCAAGCGACCAAAAAAATGTCAGGCAGTCAGGCTCGATTCTAAATCTTTGAGTGAGCGATTTGAGTTTGGTAAACATGAAAAATTTTTCAAATTCGCGATCTGGAACTTGGTCAAAAATGGAGTAAACTGGGGAGGGGGCAAAGAGCAATAATGGAAACATGAAAGTTGATATTTTGCATACATACTGCTTTTGTAGCTAAAAACTCACCATCAAGAAGTGAAAATCCCACCGAGCTCTCGATTGGGCTGCAATGGCACCTCCCCGTCCCAATTTTGGGTAGGAGGTACATACTCTCTCTTTCTGAATCAGTGAAAAATCACTAATAAACAGTTAAAATTGCAGCACAGGAAAAAATCAGCAAAATTCACTGATTTTTAGCAAATTTTCGCTGATTTTTCAAAGATTTTCACTGATTTTTCTGCTAATTTCAGAAATTTTACTGATTTCCCCGTGATTTTTCTCACTGATATGTTTTCATGGAAAATTTTTTCACTGATTTTTTCCTGTACTGCAATTCTGACTGTTTCTCAGTGATTTTCGATAATTTTCACTGATTTATAAATGAGAGAGTGGGCAATATGGGGGTCGTTTTCGCATTAATTCAACTTCCTGAACAAGAATATGATGTCAAATCTTCGATTGGACTATCCCAAGCCCTTAATTGGAGGCAGTGAGCTCAAGAAATAAACATCTGAATGAATGTTGTACTCTCTCATTCTGAATCAAAGAAATATCACTAATAAATAGTCAAAATTGTAGCACAGGAAACATCAGCAAAATTCACCGATTTTCAGCGTATTTTCACTGATTTTTCAAAAATTTTCACTGATTTTCCAGTGATTTTTCTCACTGATTTGTTTTCGGTAAAAAAAATGTTCATTGATTTTCTCCTGTGCTGCAATTCTGACTGTTTCTCAGTGATTTTCTGTAATTTTTACTGATTTATAATTGAGAAGAGTACAAAGGGAAAAAACGAGTCCAAAATAATAAGGCTTTAATTTTGAAATTGAAAAATAAGACGAAAGTAAATGACGTGACACGCCCCCAAAAAATAATAACTCGTTTCATCATGGAAAAAAACAATATTAAAACGTAATGCATCAATTAAAAAAATGAGAATTTTCAAAAATAAATTGCAAAAAAACGAAGTTTTGACAAAATTTGATTTACGAAGATAATTGTCTGTGGTCTTCGAAAAATTATTTGATAAGTACAAAAAGCATGAAAAAAGTATGAATTTTTGGTTTTTAATTTCAGAACAAACCCGGATTCATTTTCAAAATTTTGCCTGGAATTTGACAAAATTCCCAAAATTTGAATAACTTTCAAATATGATAGCAATAGATTTTTATTAAATTCAATTTCACGTATGGCTGAGAAAAAAGCGTTAAAACATTAAAAAATTAATTTTTTCTAATAATTAAATGCTGCCTTTCCAAATTCAGGACGTTTGAAAATTGCAGGGGGGGAAGGGATTTACATTAAAAATTTAATTTCGAATTTCATCAGGGAAAGAAAGAGGTATAACCATTTCTGCATCGGAGCCCAAGCTCGTGCTTGTTCTCGTTGTTTCTGAACTCGATGAAAAAGTAGGTAAAGTCTGAGCAAATGTTTTCATTTCAATTATTGAATATTTTACTTTCTAAATAATTTTCTAAATTTGATAATGGAAAATATTTCAAGTCGAAAATAGAAAAAAATACCCGAAAAACGAAAATATGGAAAAAAAATCAACATAAAAGTCACTAGTCCGGTTACAGAGACGAATCTACGTAATCGTATCGTCGTCAAATCGACAAAGAAATCAAGCATCTCCATTCGGAAAACTCTCGCCGAAGAAGGCGCAACGTACGAGGTTACGAGGACGAGGCAACCATGCAGTGTCTTTTTCGCTCGTACGTACGTCTACGTTGAGGAAAGTAGTAGAAAGTTTTTCGATTAAATGGTAGAAAATTCCTCTCTCTTTTAACAATAACACACAAATAAGACCCGACGCGGAATACTCGGCGGGAGGCGAAAGCGAAATCGTAAAAACACTCGGCGTATCCGTACAAAACTTACCGACGCGCGATATTAACTCAACGTATTTAATTTGAACGTGCGGCGGATGAATCCTTTATTCTTTCAATTTTTTTCCCTCGCTGCCAAGAATGAGAGCGGAGCTGTAAGGTTTCATTTTCAAAAATATACTTACGCGTACAAGCACCTTAATTACATCCGTTTCTTTATGACAAGCTGTATAGCTTGAAGAACTTGCGCAGGTATTTGAACTGCCAGAAGGAGGGTGCAGGGACAGATCAGACGTATAAACATATAACTTGTCTGATACCTTACGGCTGCCTTCGTTGTAGATGTTGAAATTTATTTGCTGCAGATTGTACGTAGGTAGTTAAATAAGGATTTTGGACACTGAAGAAATATCTTTTAATCTTTCTCATTCCCTCGAGTTTCTTTCGGCGACGATGCGATGTAATAAGAGTGGGATGATGAGATTGGTATTAAAAAAGAAATGGAGTGAAAAATTTCTGTATGGTGCGACAGGTTTAATATAGTCGTCGTTCCCATCTTTACCTTCCTAGTTCCTACCTACCTACTTATTTAACGACGATATGAATATACAATATTTTTTAGACAACACGAACGCACGCAGGTATATAAATGTACTAATCCGGGCCCTGGTTTTACACTTTTTAACCCTTTTTAAAGGCAAACATCGCCCAGTACCAACCTTGTTAAAGTGAAAAATGGCCATGTACTTGTTCGAGTCGACCTCCTCGTACCTAATACAAGTGTTTAGGGGAGGTCCACGAGCTAAAGCCTCACTTACATAATTTTCATTTCGCATATAAATGTCTGAAAAATATTCGCACTTATTACGTGCTCAAGAACCTAAGAATCGAGCTGCTTTTATCCTGGGTTTCCTTTTTTCGTTGGTGTTTTTTTTTCAAAGGTAAGATCGCGTTTTTATCGAGTTTAAAACGCGGGTGGTTGTGAAACTAGGGCAAGTGATGAGGATGGAGTAAGGAGGGGTTTGAAGTTGGTGTAGATGGCGAAGTAATGAGGAGAAAATTTTGGTAAGATGGGAAAGGCTGTAGGAGGCTGGAATGCGTGTGACTGGCTTAATTTTGGCGCTGCCACGAGTCGAAATAAATGAGATTTTTTCGATTTTCATGTGATCTTTGATCTTGTATTTTTGATGTGTTTTTTTTTATCCAAAGAGTTACATCATATTTATTAAAAATTAGTTGAGAAAATCATACTTGAGGTGTCTGGCAGGGCTGGTAAGCCATTCAATAAAACTTAAACTTAAGCTTAAAACTTGAAATTAATTTTTAAAAATGAAACTTAAACTTACGCTTAAAGCTTGAAGCCAAATTTTTTAAAACTTAAACTTAAACTTAAAGCTGAACGGCCAAAAATCATTGGCTTACAGCTTAAAGCTTAAGGCTTGGAGCTTAAATCCATTTTTTATAATTTTTCTTGTGGGGAGAGGGGAAGGGGTGGTGAAGGAAGTTTGAAACGAGATCGATTTTTCACTTTTTTTGCGATTAGAAAATTGATTGCATTTTTTGAATTAAAAACGAAGAAAAAAAAGAAATTCAAGTTTTTTTCTCTAAATTTTTTCAAGCTGCTCAATTTTCTTCTTGAAATGTTTTCAACAGGGCTGGTAAGTCAGCCTTAAGCTTTAAGCTTTAAGCCGTTAAGCCGATGATTTTTTCAGAAATAAGCCTAAGCGTTAAGCCTAAGCTTTATTTTTAAAATTTTAAGTTTCAAGTTTAAGTTTAAGTTGTATTTTTTTTGAGCTTAAAACTTGAAATTTTTTGCCCCATCTTTCCATTTTTTCAATTTTTTTCGAACTAACTTTTTTCATCTCTTCCTAATCTTGACATTTTTTCAAATTGAAATTATTCATTAATTGTTCGTAAAAAAATTTTCTCAATTTCTTTCCAACATGAAATTATTTCAAATTTTAGAATTTTTTATCATTTTTTTCTCACCTTGAAATGAAACATTTTTTTCAAACACAAATTATTTTCAGGGCTGAAATTTTTCTTGAAACATTTTTCTATATGTATATTCTTGAAATTTTTTCAATCTGAAATTTCCTTAGATATTTTATCAACTTGTTTTCCAATCACTTTTCAACTCAAAATTTTTTCCAGTTTACAATTTGCTGACATTTTTTATAAATCTGACTTTTTTTACATATTTATCATTTTTTCATTCTCCAAAAAAATTTCAATAAATGAGAAACAATTTCATGATGTGACTAGAATAGGTGTGCAACAGGAGACATTATTTTACATACCATAATACTTTTGAATTCTAAAATTCAGAGTATGAAAAAATATTAGGATTGGATACAAAAATTGAGTCGAAAAAATGTTGAAAAGAAGCTTTAAAACTTTGAAGTTTTGGTTTGAAAAAATTTTAAGATAAGAAATGGAGTTTGAAAAGGTTTTGAATTCAGAAACAATCTTGGGTTTAAAAATGTTTTTTGGGAAAAATTTGGTTTGAAAACATTTCAAGAAGAAAATTGAGCAGCTTGAAAAAATTTAGAGAAAAAAACTTGAATTTCTTTTTTTTCTTCGTTTTTAATTCAAAAAATGCAATCAATTTTCTAATCGCAAAAAAAGTGAAAAATCGATCTCGTTTCAAACTTCCCTCACCACCCCTTCCCCTCTCCCCACAAAAAAAATATAAAAAATGGATTTAAGCTCCAAGCCTTAAGCTTTAAGCTGTAAGCCAATGATTTTTGGCCGTTCAGCTTTAAGTTTAAGTTTAAGTTTTAAAAAAATTGGCTTCAAGCTTTAAGCGTAAGTTTAAGTTTCATTTTTAAAAATTAATTTCAAGTTTTAAGCTTAAGTTTAAGTTTTATTGATTGGCTTACCAGCTCTGGTTTTCAAACCAAATTTTTCCCCAAAAACATTTTTAAACCCAAGATTGTTTCTGAATTCAAAACCTTTTCAAACTCCATTTCTTATCTTAAAATTTTTTCAAACCAAAACTTCAAAGTTTTAAAGCTTCTTTTCAACATTTTTTCGACTCAATTTTTGTATCAAATCCTAATTTTTTTTCATACTCGGAATTTTGGAATTCAAAAGTATTATGGTATGTAAAATAATGTCTCCTGTTGCACACCTATCCTAGTCACATCATGAAATTGTTTCTCATTTATTGAAATTTTTTTGGAGAATGAAAAAATGATAAATATGTAAAAAAGTCAGATTTATAAAAAATGTCAGCAAATTGTAAACTGGAAAATTTTTTGAGTTGAAAAGCGATTGGAAAACAAGTTGATAAAATATCTAAGGAAATTTCAGATTGAAAAAATTTCAAGAATATATAGAAAAATGTTTCAAGAAAAATTTCAGCCCTGAAAATAATTTGTGTTTGAAAAAAATGTTTCATTTCAAGGTGAGAAAAAAATGATAAAAAATTCTAAAATTTAAAATAATTTCATGTTGGAAAGAAATTGAGAAAATTTTTTTACGAACAATTAATGAATAATTTCAATTTGAAAAAATGTCAAGATTAGGAAGAGATGAAAAAAGTTAGTTCGAAAAAAATTGAAAAAATGGAAAGATGGGGCAAAAAATTTCAAGTTTTAAGCTCAAAAAAATGAAATAAAACTTAAACTTAAACTTAAAACTTAAAATTTTAAAAATAAAGCTTAGGCTTAACGCTTAGGCTTATTTCTGAAAAAATCATCGGCTTAACGGTTAAAGCTTAAAGCTTAAAGCTTAAGGCTGACTTACCAGCCCTGGTGTCTGGTCGGAAATCACGACAGTGGTGCATTCTTTTTTGTTGCACTAGTCGATAGAAGACAGGAACCAGGGTTGTACTTATTCGAATCATTTTTGATTCACTTACTTTATGATTCGAATCTTTTGTCAGCAAATGATTCGTGATTCGTTGGAATCTTTACTGTGATTCGTGATTCGAAATTTCGAATCATTTAATTTTTTTAAAACTTCCCTCGTTTCTCTGACATTCGCACATTTTTTGGCGTAAATATTCGGATATTTTGCTACGATTAAGTACATACAAATACACAAAAAAATTCCAGAAAATTAAATATTTGTTTTAAAAAATTTCTAAATTTCTGTCTTGAAAACTGAAATTTTAATTTGAAAAAATATCGTGAAATATGACTGTGTGAAAACTCCATTTCTCAGCCAATAAAATGTGTTTTTTTGTGTGTTTATACATATTCTTCTAGTAAAATATCCGAAAATTTTCGTTAAAAAATGTCCGAATGGCGAAACAATTTCAAAAGAATTAGGTGTTCCGAAAAATGATTCGAAAATTACGAATCATGTCGATGATTCTTGATTAGTGATTCGTGATTCGAATCAAAATGAATGGTATTCGGCACAATCCTGATAAAAGCTCGATTTTCTGTTACTTAAAATGATTTCCTCGCGTTAGTCGCTTGTGGTGCTGAGAAAAATCAAAATCCAGCTGGATGCTCCAAAATGACAGGAAATAGAGAAATTCGGTCTCAAAATATCCATATTTTAGGTGAAAACTCGATTTTCACCAATTCTCCTCGGAAAATACATTTTTTCAAAAATATTTTAGTTTTGTTGAAAAATGATTTTTAAATTTTCAAAAATTTGCCAAAAAAAACACAAAAAATTCAACTTTGCGATAGAAATTTTAATCACTAAATTTTTGGAACATGCTGTCACTAAAAATTTTATCTTCTTCTATAATCGTATCGGATATTAACACTTCAAATGATTTTCTTGCGCGTTCATTTAAAAAATACGAGAAGTTTATTATACTCGAGAGTTGAAATATCTCCAGTAAAATTTTTTCAAGTTGTCTAACAAGTCCTGCATGTTTCATTAAAAATTCAAATTTTAAAAGTGATTTCAAATTTTGATTTTTTTTCATCTTACCTATTCATTTTTTGTTCATTCTTTATCGTATTGATGAATTTTTGACTTGAAGTTTTTTCTAGTTCCTTGCGAGGGCGATTTTATTGGAGAGGGGAGGAAGGAAAATTCGGAAATATATTGTCGAAGGTCCTGCAAAAAGTTTGAGAAAATCCTGCATTCCGATTCGAAAATTTCTTTGCTAAACGCTCTGTTTCTACAATATTGGTCACACTTATTTTTTGAGAAAAATTCGTTATTTGTTCAGGGTATCTAAAATCTGGCAAAGGTGGTGAAAAAGTAGTGAATTCGGTCAAAATTGTAATAAAAAATTACACAACCTTTTTCTTTTGGGTAAAAGCTTTAGATCATGGAATAAATAATTTTTTTCCCTTTTTTTCAACCTTTTTAAATACTTTTTAATTTTTTTTTTAATTTTCTAAAATACTTTCGTTTTTTATTTATTATTTTTTAAAAATAAAAGATAATACTTCATTTTTGGATATAACCGGGTACCACTAAAAAAAACTTGAGATTAACATATTGCCTATCTTGATAATTGAAGGAATAAATGCTGTTTCTAAAAAAAACGCGTTAAGAAAATTTTTAACCATGGGAATGGCTAGTACTATGGAAATTGAACAAATTTTCATCTTATGACTTTTTGGCTAACTTTAAAATTGAAAGGGCTACAAAAAATTGTTTATAAAAAATTCTAAAAAAATAAATCAACCAAGGGAATGGATAGTACGCTGAAAAATGAACAAATTTTGTCCTGAAGACTTTTTGCCTAACATCAAAAATGAAAGGGCTACGGGTCATTTAAAATAAGTGGGCTTCAAATTTTTTTTCAATTTTCGCAATTTTGAATGACCCGTAGCCCCTTCATTTTCGATGTTAGGCAAAAAGTTTTCGGAACGAAATTTGTTCATTTTTCAGAGTATTATCCATTTCTTTCGTTGATTTATTTTTTTAGAATTTTTTATAAACAATTTTTTTGTGGCCCCTTCAATCTTGAAGTTAGGCAAAAGGTCATAAGATGAAAATTTGTTTAGTTTTCAAAGTACTATCCATTCCCATGGTTGAAAAGTTTTTTAACGTGATTTGTTTAGAAAGAGCATTATTTTCCCCTTCAGTTATCAAGATAGGCAACATGTTCATCTCAAGTTACAATTTAGAAAAACACTGTTGCCAATCGCAGTTGATAATTCGAAAGTCAAACACCGTACTTTTTTTTTGAATAAAATTTATGTTGCCTCAAGAAGTTTTTACATTATGTTACAATTTATAAAAACAGTGTTGCCAATATTGCGAATTTAAACCACCATTTTTTTTAAAAATCAAACTTTATAACATTTTATTGAAATTTCAATTCAAGTCTAACAGAATGTCAATATCCTTGACTCTTTTAGAATGATCTAAATGCAACTGATCAAGAAAATATCAAAGTTGTCATTCGTTTTTGGAGGGAAGAGGGAACCAAACATGAAAAATTCAACTTATGGAATTTTTCGAATTCTTCTGTTTTTTTTTAGACATTAAATTCGAAACTTTCCAAATTTTCTAAAAGAAAAGGGTCGTTCTCTCGTGAATTACCCAATTAAAAACGCAATTTTGCCATTATGGAGAGCAGCCTTCAATGTCATTCATTTAGTCAAGTTCTGTAACTAGTTGGAACCGTTGGCCTCCAGTTGATGGGTATGCTTTTTTGTATTCAACTACATATAAAAGATTACCCGAACTATTTATACTTACTTTAATCTCTTTCGCAGCGAACTGAAAATTTTATCCAAGTAAAACAAAAACAAAAACGCCTCCACGTGTACAGCAAAAGTAGGTATACGGGAGAAAAACCTTTTCGTATAACAAAAGACACCCCTCCTCCTGTATAAAGGAGTAAAACAGAAAGGTACAAAAAAAAAAGAAATCAAACCTCGGCTGAAAAAAGGTAAATCACGTTCATTGAATCCCTCCCTCTTCGTTTCCGTCTCCCTTTCGCCTTCGCAATGTGGTACATGAAATTTAGTTCCAAAGACAATTTCAGATTATGGAAAGTTTGGCGAAATTATATGCCCAAATGGTAAAATATATTGCTGGCGAAATAAAACGTCATTCCAATCCTCTCCCCAAAAAAGAACATATATCAAAACGACCTAGGCGAAAAAAATTTATCACTTTTTAATAACAAACGCTCAAATGATCAGCGCACATTTTTCCTCATTGTGTAATTTTTACTTTTCTTTTTTACTTTATTGTTTTTCCACTACTGCACTGACGTCGTCGCCGACGTCATTCGCCACGTATGAAGTTTTCACTTTGATGGTCTCGTCGCACTCGTTCTTTCTGCTCATGATCCTTTAACGATACGATAGGGTTATTTTCGCTTGCTCGAAACTCGGTGTTATCGTTGATGGTACCCCTTCCTCGCCGGATCCCTTCCATTCGTGTTTCCTCTATGGTTTGCGAATGTATTGAGGGTAATTACCTAAAGGATATGGTTGTACGTTGCGTTTGTGTAAATATGTATCGGCAATAAACAAAATTTTTTATGTTATTTAACGTCGTATATGGTTTATTACGACTATATAGATAGGTACGATAATCGATATGTACGTAATTAGGTAATCGAGTGCAAACCTCGTTGAATTACGTTATAGGTCAAGGTGAAGCGATCTTTTGTTAGAGGTGGTTTTTATTTCGCAATTCTATTAATAATTATTGTTTTTCTCGTGGTATATTGTACGAGGAAAAATTTATTGTAGTTATGATAGGTAGGTACATTAAGAATTTATGCTCGTGATTAGGCTTTTTTTGTACCAATTTTCCAATAAAAATGCCTAAAAACGTTCAAAATAGCCAAAAAGTATGGGAGATTGTTCATAAACTTTGTTGAAAATTAAACTGAAAAGTAATTCAAGATGTGAAAATACTTCTACAAATAACATAAAAAAATAAATAAAATTGCAAAAAAAGCCCTTATGATATAATGGTGCAAAAAATAGTTCCAATTCTGGGGATAGAAAAAGGCAAAATCTTAAAATTTTCGATTCTAGTGGGTGTTTTCATTACTTGATGTGTTATTTTCAGTGATTCTGAAGAAAATAATTTTTTTGCTTTTTTTTGTATCAGAATAATTTCGAAATGTAGATGCATTTTGCAATTTGCTGTAGGTACTGGAAGTCTGATGCAAAGAAAGGTGTATTTAGGGGGTAGGAAGGAGGTCTGATCCTTTTCTCGATGATTTGAAAATTTGAAAAAATGAAGGATTTATGGAATTTTATGCCTCAAACGTCTCTTATGAGTGAAAATTTCTTCATGTTTGATTCGTTCGTGTTCAATCAAGTGGAAAGTGTCTTACATCTTTATGAAATGCGTGCTGATCAAAATATTTTTAAGGCTTTGAAATTTTCTAAAAATTATTTTTCGTCCATCTTTTAAATTTAAAATTCTACAAACGCAGATTTTTGCAAATAAATGTAAAAAAATTATCGTGAAAATGAATGTTATTTTGATAAAAACTTCTGAACAAAGATTGTTTTTACTTGCAACAAGATTGAAAAGTCGGCAAGGCGAAGACCAGGATATGATCCTTTGGTATGCTCTTCAAAATAAGTAAATTTTTTATTAAAATCAAGAAAAACCTTTGGGAAAATCTTCAAAAAAATTTCTTGAATTTTTCTCAATTCCTGTTTTTTTAAACGTAGAAATACCTGTTTCTTTTTGATAAAAATAGTCATTTTTGATTTAAAAAAAAAAAAACAAAAACATTTTCTTGCGTTTCAGTTTCTCGTGGTTTTTAATTGTTTCCTGTGACGTAATCAGAAATGGAAACTGATTAACTAGTTTGACGTCCACTGTCATAATTCGAAGATGAAATTCGCAATTGGATGAAGTTCTTACGTCAAAAAAATGAAAAAAACTACAAATTTTTCGTTTTTGATTTTTCAGAAATTTTTCAACATTACTAATTTTCATCAAGAATGACAAATTGATGAAACGACGAGTCGTTCTTTAATACACGATTTAAAAAAAAATTCTCAGATTTTGTTATATTTTTTTTCTAATATCGTTACGAAATAATTGCGGTTTTTAATATTCGTCTTTTTTTCTTATTCAAGGTGTCTATCGGGTACGAAAAGTACGAAAATCCGAAAAAAAGTACTTCACTAATTTTGCTGAACTATTCGCCTTCGTTTTGCTCGGACTCTATATCTTTTAGCGCAATGGCTGATACATATTTTTCTAAATTTAATAAGCTCGATTTTTTTTCTTCACGAACCTCTCCTTCCTCTCATTTGATTATTTAGGTGTTGAGTGGAGCAAGCTGGAAAATTTGAGAGAGTTTGCATGGAATTTCTCGATTTAAAGCACGTATTTCTCTAAAAGGGAGGGGCAAGTAAAAATTCTGAAAATTTTTTAAATTTTTAGTAAGTACCCAAGCACGAAAAAAGTAAGAATTTTCATTTTTGTGATTTAGTACAATGAAAAAACACTCCAAGAAATAAAAAATAGAACGTGTTACAAAAAATGATAAATTTTATTCAAAAAAATTAAATTTTATTCAAGAAAATAAATGTTATCCTAAAAAAAATTTATCCAAAAAATAACAACGGGGCATCAGTTACAAATTTGGTAAAATTTAATCTAAAAAAAAATATACCTTATCGCGAAATTTGGTAAAATTTATTGCAAAAAAATAAATGTTACCAAATTTTGCGATAAATATTATTTTTCCAGAATAAATTTTACCAATTCTGTGAATGGTGTTCCGTTATTAGGGTATAGCCGGATAAGGGGTGTTTTGGGCCCCAGCCTCGATTCTCAATGTAATGCTCCCAGATTGTGTACCTTGATGAAAAAAAATTCTGGAAAAAATGTTGGCTCCCCAACCCCTCCCTTTCGGAACTATGGCTATTTTAATGCATTATTTTGAAGAATTTTTAATTCCAACGGAAGTGAATTTGGCACAAAGTTACATCTCGTAGAGGTCTATTTACGATAATTGTTTCATCAATTTTGGTGCTCCTTCATGAGGTTTTGGCCATTTGAAATTTTCAACCGTAAAAAAGACCTTAACAGCGAAGTTCGACTAATTTTTGAAAATATCCTAAAAACGCGTTTTTTGACGTAGATTCACGTTACGTATTCAGTTTTGGCGATTTCGATGCCGCAATGGCCAAAAATTGCCAAACACCGTAAGAAATGTTGTTATTTTGGCAGATTTTTCAAATCTTGAGCATTTTATATGGAAAGAAATGACCAAATGAAACGTGTTCAGCAGGTTAAAATTCCCCAATAAACACGCCGTTCGCGATCATTTTACTTTAAATCTCGAAATTTAGTTTTATTGTCGCAAAAAATCAGTGAAAAAAGTGAATTTTGACATTTAAAGTTGAATGATCGCGAAAAAGGTGTTTATCGGGGTATTTTGACCTGCTTAACACGAATCCGACCTTAGTTTCTTCATTTGGTCACTTCTTTCCGTATAAAATGCTCAAGATTTGAAAAATCAGCCAAAATAAAAACATTTCTGTAAAAATTTTGCAAATGGGCTGTGTATGGGTAATTGTTCTGCATTTTTTTTCGAAATTCAAATGTGAGAGAATGAAAGGGATGGCACAAAAGTTATCTTTAGATCTCAAAACAATTGAGTGAACATTTCATTCCCTGCAATCCTCGTCCTTTTCACTCGCACTTGAAATTTGCCAATGTTCAAGATTTTTTTTTTAATTGAACAAACAAATGTTATGGTAAAAATTTACAGATTTTTGAAAAAAAATTACCGAATCTTGGTTCTCTCCTTAACTATTTTCCACCTTCTCCTTCGCCTCATTTTTCAAAAATATGTATGTTAAAAAAACATCTTTTTCATATTTTTTAAATTTTCAATAAATTATTCAAAAAAAATTGGGGAATTTTTTCTCGAAATGATCTTTATGTGGTTATTTTGACTCAAAAAAATCATCGACAGTAATTTTACTTCTAAACTCAATTATCAAAAAAAAAATTCAAATCAAAACAATTTTTTGAACAGATACAGATTTTAGGCACGAGATGGAAGGGTTAAATAAGTGTAGAGTCAAGAGGGTGAAATTTTTAATAACCAGGTTACTTTGAGGTTTAGATTCAACATTTATGCTGTCCCATTCGACTTTCCAAGAAAATGCAAGAAAATCGCTTTTAAGGGATAACTACTCACTGGAATCTTGCACGTTATAAATTCTTATTTATCAAAACGTTCAACAAGTGATATCGAACTGGAAAGTTTTCGAACAATCAAACCTAGCTTCCCATACTTCGTCACTCCTGATCGACGTTTTCTTTTCGCCATAAAAAAGGAGGTCATTTCAAGGGTAAAATTACTCCCATTTCTTTTTGGTTACGATCCGCTGTGTTCGGCGGTGTTTCACATTGTTATAGCAATTAGGTCTCGTCATCGCGTGTAATTAAAAAGGCCCAGCGAGAAGAATTTTTCGTCATCTTAAATACGTAGTACTCGTCGTTGTAGTGGGTCGAGATGATGAGAAGACGATGATGGCGGAGGACGAGCAAACTCCACGACAACGACGACCAAGAAGACGACGTTAAACGAGTCAAATCAACACTGTGTGCGCCATGCTCAGAACCGTGAAGAGAAAGAGGAAAGAAACGGAGAGGAAAAAAAGATTAATGGAAAAAGAAGAAAATAATGCGCATCAGGGGCGGGCTCGGCGAGCGGCGGTCTTAGATATTAATTTTTCCGCCATCATTAATTAAATTCCTGTCTGATTTGTTATTTAATGATGTTTTCGGTGCTTAACGGTCTCGATCCGACGTACGTACTCGTATATTGTGTGTAATACACAATATAATGATGAGAAGAGTCGTAGTCCGACAAAAATTCCGAGTCTAATTATTCGTTCGCGATGCTCGATGTGGAGTGCGAAAATGTACGGGGCAGTGAAGTGTTCGCTCGAGTGGAATGATACGAGAATTTCTCCAAAAGTGGACACATATTACGAGTGGATGGTTTGGCTCGAATTTGTGACGCGTTTTGAACCCGTTACGTTGTCGCGCAGATTTGTCAGTTTTAGTTTATTTTGCGTATTATTATGTGAGAAATATTATGAAAAGAAAGCGTTCCGTTGGTGACGAGTGTGCGATGCGAACACCGAAGACGGACGGTTGAGCGAGATTTTTTTATTTATCACGAAGCCATCGATGCTGAATGAATTTGTTGCTTTTTTCGGAAGAAAGAAATAAATGAAGTGGAAATGGAATTTGTAACGGCAGAAAAGGTTTGTCGAACGGAGACAATTCGGAGTGTGAAGTAGAAGCTTTGGAGCAGGATGGTAGGTTCGGAGCTGTAAAGTTTGTTGATGTGTTTAAGGAAGATTTTTTCAACGATTTTGGAGCTGCGAAAGTCTAAAGGTCGTTTGATCGGTGAAAAGATTATTGGTTGTTTTAATTGATTTGTAAACAACATTTATCGCTCAAAAAAAATGTCATGGATTTCTACGAAAATTGGCGAGGTAGTTTATTTTGAGTGGAGAACCTCCAAAAACATTTTTGAGTTCCCTAGGCGAAAGGGGGGATGGAGCTAGAGGACCTCAAAGTGGGGCCATTTTCGAAAATAAAATGGGTTTTGCCTCGTCCTTAAAAACTGTGATTTGAGTTTCTTCACCTCCATGAACGATTTACCTCGAAATTGAATTCCAGTTTTGCCTTCTACAAGAAGATTGAAATGCTGCAGATTGTGAATTTGAAGATTTTTTTATTTCTCAAATTAAAAATCGAGCAAAAACATTCTCCTTGGTTATCTAAAATAAGCTTGGATGTTGTGTATTGTTTAAAAAATGTTCATGATAGATACGCACTTTCTCATTCTGAATCAGTGAAAAGTCACTGATAAATAGTCAGAATTGCAGCACCCGAAAAATCAGCAAAATTCACTGATTTTTCAAAAATTTTCACTGATTTTTCAGCAAATTTCACAAATTTCACTGGCTTTTCAGTGAATAATTTTTATTGATTTTCCTGTGATTTTTCTCACTGATTTGTTTTCAGTAAAAAAATATTCACTGATTTTCTCCTGTGCTGCAATTTCTGACTGTTTCTCTGTGATTTTCGATAATTTTAACTGATTTATATTAGAGAGAGTAGTTTTAACAAACGCATTATGATTTGCACAATTTCCATAAAATTTAAATTGTGCATTGATGGCTCGTAAAGTAAGCCACTAAATTTTTTAGTCATCAAAATGAATTAATTGTTTTGAAAATTTTTCATAGGTGTGCTGTCTACTTAAATCTTATAAAAATTGATCAAAATATAGTTGGTAGAACTGCCATGATTTTTTTTTGAAATTTTCTTTATAATTTGAGAAGGCAGCAGTTGAGGAAAGTTTCGTTATACGAAATAACCCAGAAAATATCAAAAATTTTACTCGAATAGCAAAAAAAAAACCAACAGAAAATAGCAAGAATTTTGATAGTTTTTTTGTGAAAATCTAGAATGTTAAACTTTTTGTCTTAAATTTTTTAATGGAAGAATTGCCTTTTCTTCTTTGCTTTGCTCGGGGAGGACTTCCGTGTTCTTTTTCTTTAAAATATCTGTGTTTTGGAGAATGATTTCAAAGCTATTATTGTCATTTTTCGATTTTATTTTATTAGTCAAAATATCAAAATTTATTCATCTGTAAGTACATATTATAAATGCTGACTGGACGAGGCCAATTTCTTCAACTTGATTAAAAATTGATGAATTTTGTACTTTCAACTCTTCACATTATTTCTGGTTGGTAAAATATTCATGCTCAGAGTCCTTTTGTATTTTGATATTTCAGTTTTCAAAAATTTCTGTCCTCGCTTCGCTTGTGACAAATTATTTTTTCTTCTCACGTTTGGAATTTTCTTGAGTTGAATGATTTATTTTCTCTATAAGGGTATGGTAGGATAAGGGGGTCGAATTTTCCCCGGAAAGCTTTTCGAACGATTCCAAGGCTAAAAGGTGAACCCTATGGAGAAAAAATTTTGACAAAATTTTTGGACCCCCACCCCGCCTACTTTCCAAGATATTGGCAAAAACGTGTTTTTCAGGTTTTACTTTTTTTTCTCCATTTTTCTCGCGTTGTTTTCAAGATGTAAAGCTGAAATTTTTTCTGTAATTTACCAATAAGGGGTACTAACAGAAATTTTTTAAGTTTTTTTCAATAATTACTCTTCGAGTTATGCAGATTTGAAATTTTCAAATCACCATATCTCAAAAACTAAAATAATAGCAGTCGCGATTTTTTTTGAGAAATATATTTTTATATGTAGTAGAAATATGACATAAAAATTTCAAAATTCTTCAAGTGGTGAAACGTGGTCAAAAAAATTGAAAACCGCATTGGTATTGTGTAATACACGCAACACATCCCGGTAGCGTGGGACACTACTCCACGATGACGCGTGGAAGAGGCAACGAATGTTACGCGCTCGAAACTGCGTGTGATACAAATTAATATGGACATTTTTGGTTTTGACCCAAGAAAAAATTAGCAGAAAGAGAAAGTTTCGTATATAAGCCCAGTAGGCGGGGTTGGGCAAAATCAGGGACACAAGGATTTCAAATCTGAAATCCGAAATCATCTCTATAATAGGGTTTAAAATCCAAAATCCTTTCAGCAGATTTTAAATTTAAATTTCAAAATCCAAAATCTAGGTAAAGATGATGAGAAAAAAAAATGTTTCAAAGGATATGGCCGGATAAAGGGTGAATTTGGCCCCAGGCGCTTTTGGGCTCCTAAACTCCTGAAGTGGAGTATATTGACTGGAAATAATTTTTCACAAAATTTGGGACCCTCTATCCCCTCCTTTGCGGAGCTATGGCCATTTTATTGCATCATAAAATTTGTTCTAAGAGTCTTTTTTGGTGTATTTTTAAAATTTGTTGTCATTGTTTCGCTTCAAATCAAATTCTTAAGAAAAAATATCAACCATCATAGAAGAATTCAAATAAAATAGTTTGAGGAAGGGTAGGAGGATGAGACAATTTGAAAAAAATTATAGTCTTTCTGTTGAAAAAACATTAGGGAATAGAGTGTATGTTTTTTTTTTCAAAGTTCAGGAGAAAAGTTCTGCTTTTTGATTTTCAGAATTTGTTAGTTACTTACTTCGAATGATTTTTATTTTGTTCGAATGCTTGAAATTTTCTATAAAACGAGGAAACGCCAATTGGTGGGAGAGAGGGAATTTGAAACAAAAAAAATCTATAAAATGGCAGGAAAATCTAGAAAATGAGGTGAAAATTCATTTTTCAAATCCAGTAGGTAACATCTTGTAACAATCATGTTTTAGAGAGAATGAAAATAGCTTTCAAAAAATATTATTTATTTTTCAATTTTGTACAACTTTACAAAATGTTAATTGCATATTTTTTGTCACAATATCTAACGTTTCAAATTCGTACGAAATCATTTAAAAATTGAAATTGTTGGAAAATTTTCTCCTCAGTCCCCCAAAAAATGTTTTGTCAGAATTAAAAATTTTTCTTCGAATGAGAACTGACTCGCGGTTAAACGTTCGTCATGTTGTAAAATTTTAGTCTTATTTTCGTCGCAGTCGTAGTCTTAGTCGACGTCTAGGATCGAAAGTAAAAACCACATTGTAAATTATTTACCGTCTGCTGTTTTTACCAATTTATAACGTCGACTGCGAGCTTTTTCCCCCTCTCCTTCGGCACGCTGGCGAAGAAAAACATAAATTTTTATTTACTTTTTCCGTTCCATTTGTCGTAGCGTTGGCTCAAGTTACATTGTGTACTATATACGCATTGAGTACCGTATACAGTGGTCCCTCTGTTTGTATTCCTCCTATTCGGAGATCCCAGTAAAGCCACCAATTTACCGACTCCTTTTCGTATTGCTTTTAATTTTGATTTAAACGAGGCCCTGCCCCCTGGCAATATACCCCCGCTTTGCGTTACTTTAATCGACGATTAATTTAATTACGCGACGTAAGATTCCGTTTGGTAGCATGTACGCCAACGCTTTTCGTCGTGTGTATTTATTTTTTTCCACCATTTGGCGGATGCTGGAAACGTGATGGGATTTTTCCTTATTGGATGAGCGTGTTCGATTGCAAAGTGTGGTACTTTGATGAGAGTGTACGAGTACTTGGAATGTAAAGATGCGAGGGTGCAGGAAGGTCATTGTGTTTGAGGTGTTTTATGTGACTTTTTATTTTCGTAATTTTCGTAATGGATGCAGAGGTTGAGTTTTTTTATTGAATGTTTCATTTTCGATTCCGTTGCTGGCTTGTAATTGAGTATCGAAAATCTGAACGATCTGTTTTTCGGATTTTTGAAATTCTGTAATTAATGAATGTTTTTGAACTCGAGATCTACTTGGAAAATTTGACAATGGAATGATTCAATTTAGAATTTTTTAAAATCTTTTGCGAGTTTGACAACATTGAAAAGTTATAGAAATCATGAGAGTGTTTCTAAATCGCGATTTATCTGGTTTTTTTTTTCAAAAATGAACAAAATCATAATTTAGAAGACGTGCAAAATCATTACATCACAAAAAATTGAACTGTTTTCTCCCCCATGTTTTTTTCTATTTTAAACGCCTTCAAAATCGCCATGTTTTTTTTTCGAAAATAAAATTATTCGTTGATGGGATATGTAATGTACCACCAGCTGTAGATAGAACATTGAAAAATAATCAATTTTTATTTCTTAATTTTTTTCTATGCCTATAGGTAAAGAAAATCACAGAATGTAATTTTTGAAATTTTTTCCTACCATTACCTATACTTTTTCAAAATCGATTGGAAAAAAAGGAAAAATGAGAACTGAACTCTGTACCAGTTCTCAAAAGAAATAACACAAAACAAGCTCAATAACTTCTGTTTCAATTTTTTTTCATCACTTTTTTTGAAATTATTGACGTGTTCTAAATTACTGAATTGGAAATTAGTTTCAAAAATTGTCATTTCGTTTGAAACTCATGTCTTAGGTATTTATTTGAAGTTTTCAGTAAACAGCGGAAGGAAGATAATATTCAATAAAATGTCTCTATGTATCCGGTTCCTTAATTCCTAGACATCCTGAGAAAATCACCATTGTTTCCCAAAAAAGTCTAATTCCATACTAGTTTTTTTTTCAAAAATGACCTGAGTGCTAATTTCAGCTTCTATTCGAGGTTACTTTTCAGTGAATTGGTCTCTTTTCTCGACTTCAGACTTGAAAATAATTTTTCCCTCCAATTTTTTTAACAATAAGTCATGTCATCTTTTTTCTTGAAAAAAAATCAGTTCATTTTGAAAATAATTTCGTAAAAAATTGAGAGGTAAGGAATCAAAGTTTGAAAAACAAAATTAGGTTTTTGTTTTTATTTTGTTATACGGCATGAAATTTTAATTTACGAAAATTTTAATATTTTTATCAAAATCGTATTTGAGGATGAATTAGGTACTCTTTCCAGCGACGCACAGTGGGCGAGGAGACCTTCTAAAACGCTCGTTTTGCGCAGAAGCTCTGAAAAGTCGGTTAAAAATTCGTAAACTTATGGTTGAAATTTAATTTACAATGATATTGTGTATTTCGTGCTCAAAAAATTGTAAGATCAGGAGGATAGGGCAGCAGGTGGAGAATAAATTAAAAACAGTCGTTTTTCGTCGTTTTTGAAGAAACGATCGGAAACGACGCGACGTCGACGCCCTACGCCTCTACTTGATATCTTAGGATGGTATGATTTATGAACTTATTAGGTTTTTGAAAAACATTCTTTACATTTCTTCAAAATACTAAAGACAATCATATTTTCATTTTTCGAAAAACGACGTAGAAAACCCAAAAATGACCTTTTTGGAAAATTTCAACGGACTTTTGGTGAATTGGATGAACTTTTGAGAAATTCTGAATTCCGAATTCGGGAAAATTTTGAAAAGTTTTGTCTGTTTTTCTTTCGCATAAATATTTCATGGAAACATCTTAAATTAAAAAATTCCAAATTTTGATGAAATTTCACTTTATTTAGTAGATATAATCAGTCATTGGGCTAATGGAGAAGGAATGATCTTTAAATTTGAAAAAAATAGTCCAATTGCCTCATTCACCAACAGCTCAATGTTTCAATAGCCTTTGATGCTGCTGGAAAAAAGTTCATGTAACTTTGATTAAATTAATAGGGTGGACCGAAAAATCAAAAATTTTGATTTTTGAAAAGTTACCCCCTGCAAAAGTTGTTGGCTGTATAGACTAGAAAAATAAAGTAAAAAATTTCAAAATCGATTCATACGATGAATAATAAATTTTATTCAGAAATAATAATAACGAGGCCCCATTCACAAGATAGGTAAAATTTATTCTAAAAATCAGTGTTTTATAACTTTTTAAAATTTTTCTTCGGGGGGGGGGGGGGGAAGAAATATAAGAAATTTAACAAAACTATAAAACAGGGATCTTTTCAAAAAAGTTGTGCTTTTTGCTTTAAATAGTCCCTAGATAAGCTCTAAAATTGATTTGAATAAATTTTAATTTTTTAAAATTTTTTAAAATTTTTGAAAATATGTATTGAATTTTTAGCAATTTTCGAAGAAATGAAGGCTCTTGCGCACTCGGAAGATATAAATGAACTTAAAAAATTTTCATTTTATTTTTCTAGTCCATCCAGCCAACAACTTTTGCCCGGAGTAACTTTTCCAAAAACAAAATTTTTGGTTTTTCGGCTCACCCTATTTGTCTAAAATACAAAAGTTCATATCGTTGGACTCGTCGAAGGGAGCTCTCACTCTCTAAATCTGAATCAGTCAAAAATGCCAAAATTGACTGATGAAATACTTAGTCTGGATCATGTCACTGATTATCAGTCAAATTCCACTGATTCCCCAGTTAATCAGCGACATTGTACTGCCAATCGGTGAAAAATTATCGATTCAATTAGTGAATTTTCATTATTGAATCGGTAAAAATTATTTGACTGATTGAAATCAGTCAAAATTTACTGATTCAATCAGTGAATTTTCATTGTTGAATCAATAAAAATAAAAATTCACCGATTCAATCAGTAATTAATTACTGATTCAAACTGTGAATTTTCAATTTTTTACTCATTCAATATTAAAATTCACTGAATGAATTAGTAAATTTTTTTTACTGATTTTACAGTGACATGATTGCGTCGATTTAAATCAGTCAATTTGACTGATTCAAATTAAGAGAGCACACTCTCCCTGTGCTTAAAAATATATTACCAAAATGCTCAGAAAATATGAATTTTTTTCTTTCCCAGAATTGGTTTTCGTAAAATTTTCGCTTTTGTTTCGTTCGAACAGTATTTTTGTATTATTATTTTCATTCGGTAAATGTATTTTTATGATTTTTATTCGGTATTTTTTTAGTATACCATTCCACATCTGCTCATATCGTCTCTGAATCTGAACATAGGTATCTACAATTTCAATTTCTACGATTATTTTTAATCTTCTCAATAATATTGGTAAATATTTTGAAAAAATGTCAAAAGCTCTTCTTACAATTTCACTACAAAGTATTTCTTCATCCCGCCTATATTTTATGTCTCTACTGTAACTTTCTGAAACCCTGGATATGCTGGTCGATCGGAACCGACACAGTTCACAGAGGTCGTATTCTAAAATGCAGGTATCTCGTCGAAAACGTCGAATCCGACCGAAATTTCAATCCAATCCGTCCTCGTCAAAGATACGGTATACTTGGAAACAAAAACGAAAACCGTGGGACGCCTTAATTAAAATTCATTACAATTTCGTCTTTCGAGTACCTGTCATCAGATACACATTCACGAGTAGCTACACCTTTTATACACGTTGTCGCGTCATCGTCGCCATCATTGTGGAAACTCTCGAATTTCTGCCCAGTATCCCAACATCGGTCGAATTTATATTTCGTACGAATCATTTTGATCGATTCGTTTTGCCTGAATTAGCAACCAGCATCGTTAATTGACAATTCGAGCACGAAAACTGAACGAGTTCGTATTCCATCGAAGGGAAAAAAAATTTCCAGCCAAATTTTCTCTATCATCGGAGCCAAGGCGAGAAAACGGCGGCAGGGGGTGCGATAAATCACCGACTAAGAAATTTTTTCGCCATTAAAAACTTTTTTCGCGGTGCAATAAATCTACTCGCTCGTCGGTATCGTTATCGTTGCTCGAATTCGATTAATAATTTATGCGAAATCGACTACGAAGAACGGAGGAGGGATGTGTGAAGTTGGGTTGAAAACTTACCCTCTCTTCTGGAGTATCTGCGGTTCCTTCGTCGGTAATTATTTCATTTTAGCTGGTACGTGTCTGTATTTGCGTCGAATGGTGTACTACCGGCGTGCAGAAAACACCAAACAAGACGTATGGTATAACTTTTCACGCAACGCACGCAAATGCATTTGACGTATCGAAAAGCTCTCTCCGTGCTCTGATAAACTTAACGTTGTTGCCGATGGTACCGCTGTGCGGTGGTTGTGTTTTTGTGTCGTCGTCGTCGAATGTGTGAAAATTCACGCCACCATCGGTACCTCTCCCAATATACTTACCATCAGACCATACTTATACTAGGTAGATGAAAAGTAGAAGGAAATTTTAATAAAATCGTCGATTTCTGCCTCGTCTCTGCCCCTCCCCCCCCGCCATTCGCTCGTTTGAATCGCTCGAAACGAAGAAAACGAGCAACGTCGAAGGTTGCTTTCGTTTGAGCGCGTTAATAAGCAAGACGACGATGGGATTTCGTATTCTAGGAAGTTTTCGGTTGGGCGGAAAGTTGGCGCGGTATTTTTACGTCGAGCTTTTATTTTAGTATTTACTTTCATCTAGGCTCCTTTTCTTCGTTCAGTTTGCGCGAGTTACTCGATATAGTTGTTAGTTTTAAGGCGAGTATACATCGCGAGAATAACGACGCCATTTTACTAAACAATAACGCTTAAAAAGCAAATTTCATTAGCAATTTTTATCCCTCTCGACTTGTGCGGTGGCGTGCTTGGCTGCGTACCAATGCCATAGAACGTCTTCGATGAGGCAGCGAATACGTCGATGGGAGGTTTGAAATTTCACGTGTGTTTTGGTTTCCCATGGAGTATAGATGGGAGATGAAGAAGGGAGAATGGGTGATCATTCCGGGGGCTGGGAGGATAGAGACGTATAAATGGTTGAAACGAAATAGCGAAATTAATTCACCTGCCATTCATCTGTGGAATAAAGCAGCCGATACGATGAATGAGTTATGTGATAGTTTCGTCGCCTCGGAACGTATGTGGGTGGATTGATGAGTGATTCGTTTTGCGGGTTTCGAGTGTTGCGTTGTCCCATTTCTAATGTAAATGATGACTTTAATTTTAAATGTAGAAATTGTAAGTGTATCTGCGAGCATTTCAATCTGGTCGGTGTACTTGTTCTAAAGAGGTGTAGGTTTGGTATAAAGAGCGGAGATGGGTTGAAAATCTATCCACCTTTACACCTACGAATAGTCTGCGGTTTCTTTTGAAAAGAGATTTGTCTTTTGGTTGAGAACACGATTCGTGTGGCTTTATTTTATTGAAATTTCGTGATTTTTGATCGGATCAAGTTGCTGATTGCTGGTGGACGTAGAGTCGTCAGGATTGGTGGGTTTTAAATGAGGCGATGGAAAAAGATCCAGAACCAAACTTATGAATTTGAGCGACCTGGCGTAATTTCAAGAAATTCTACGTTTACTTTAGGTATAGAATATAATATCTTTGGTTATTCATAATAAAAAAAATTGTTTATAATGGGGAATTATGTTCCTGTTTAGGTGCATTTTTTTTTGAAAATTGAAGAGGGAGTAGCTTGAAAGTTGTGCTTAGAGCTCAAACGACATAGTAAAATTTTTATCCTTCTCACCCCGCATTTACCCCTTCTTTCCAGACTCTAAAATCTGACGGTAAAAAAATTTGAAAAAATTGAAATTTTTTTCAAAAATAATTTTAGTATGGATGTCATTACCCAAAAATACCATTTTCGCACATTTTAAATCCAGTATGTCTAACAAGTCCCGCTGGTCCTGTAAAGCCCTACTTTTGGCTAAAAGATCTTACAAGTTTTGCAAAAGTCCTGCTTTTTTTCAAAGGGTACCGACGGTTAAGATAGGCGAATCTGCCCCCGAGGTGAAATTCGAAACTAACCAATGGAATTTGGTTCTTAGAGTCTGAAAACCACGTGGTAAAAATTTTGCCCCCCACTACACTCCTAGCCTCAGTTATTGGACAAAACGTTACTTTTTTCAGCCTTTTCATTAAAAATTTTTATTTTCGCGAGTTATATACCAAATTTTTTCAGTTGGGGGCCAAAATTTTTACCACGTGGTTTTCAGACCCTAAGAACCAAATTCCATTGGTTAGTTTCGAATTTCAGCTCGGGGGCAGATTAGCCTATCTTAACCGCCGGTACCCTTTAAAACCCTAAGAATAAATTTGTTTTTGTTCTTCCTCATATTTTTCAAGATTACACTTGCGTAAATACAATATTTTTAAAAAAGTCACGAATACCTAATTACTTTAGTTGTGTTATTTTTTCCGAAAATTGTTTTCTCAATTGTTTTTTTTGGGGGGAGGGGTGCAATATTCATTAGTGGTTTGAAAAGGTTTTTCTGAAGGTCCCAGTGGCGGATTACCCACGACGCTAATGAAGCTGAAGCTTCAGGCGGCAAAATTTTGAGGGCGGCAAATTTTTCGATTTTTTTTTTAAATATTGGTGAAAAAATCCGCCCCTTACACGTTACGTGACAGACTAGGCCACTGAACTGAAAAGAAAAATAGTCTTTTATTCATACAAATTATTGGCCACCAAAAAAATCATCTCTGAAAGGTACGACTTTTTATTCTCGTTGATGATTTCGTTTTTCATGTTTTTTTCTCCTATCATTTTTGTACTTATGACAATTCAAATTCATAAGCGCACTCAAGGGCAGGCTCAGGGGAACGAGCCCTCCCTTAAGCTCGGCAAAGCGATTTTTTTATTATAAAAATGTCAAAAAAAGAGTATGATTTTTTTTTTAAATTTCGCCCTCGTTTCGCTCGGGCAGTATTTTAATAACTATTTCTTGAATATACATTCCACTCTCTAAATTTTATTTGAATCAGTTGAATTTGCAGAAATTCTGTCTTTTTTAATCAGTAAAAAATTTTTCATTGAAAATTAGTGATTTTCACTGATTTTTCGGTCAAATATTACTAATTTCTCAGTCAATGCTCCATTTATCAGAAAAAATCAGTAATTTTGCCTTTAAAAAATCAGAAAATCTCTTCATTTTTCAATTTTTCTTCTCTCAAATCTGTAGATATGTATTATCTGCCTATTGAAAATACCCTAATTTCTCCAGCCCCACTGAAATAACAGGTTACTTCATTTTTTCATTGAATTTTGACCCCCCCCCCATTTTTCTCGAAATCTGAGCCCCTCACTTACCTAATTTCTGGGTGCGCTTCTGTAGGTACCTAACTATTTTATGAAGCTTCTAAAATTAGGGGCGCGGATTAGTGGTTAGCTTCGGGGCGGCGATGGTCTTAATCCGCCTCTGGAAGGTCCTGCTAAGGCCCTGTTTTTAGGTTTCGAGAGTTTGTTGGGCATGCTGTAATCATTACCCTATTTTTCAGCGATCCTTTAAAAATATCACGTTTTAAAAAGTTTTTTCATTAATAAAAAATCGAAAAAAATTTCTCTAGGATGATGTTTTAATTCACAAAAATCATCGGCGCCGATTTTCCTTCCATCATCAACTTATCAAACTCCCTTTAGGCTATTTTTTCAAAATAGGTGAAAATGCATTGTATATTATGTTCTTTCAAAAATTGGAAAGAACGTTTTTATGGGTTGAAATAATCATACTAACATTATTCCAGGGAAAAATTGTTCAAATTTTTGATTAGAGGCTCATTCCACCCCAAAGCTCTCAGGTTTTGACCTCAGTTCTTCCGATTTTGCTCAAAATCTTTTTACGGGTGAAAAAAATAAAACAGTGTGTGACATATCGATTCCTACTAATTCGAGGGTGCTGAGCTCGATTATCAACTTACTTTCTCGATCTGCCTCCCTCGTGCCCCACACTGACCCCCCCCGCCATTTTTTCCCGCAGAAATACATTTAACCGAACATTACGTTACAATGAGTGTTTCATGAAAAAAATTGAAAATTGTATAAAAATTTGAACGACTTTCTTCAACATATTCCAGTTTAACAACGTCGCGTGCATTTCATCCTTGTTATGTTTGACAACGTGTTGTGTAGAATGGTTCGTTTTTTCAATTTTTTGGTAATTTAAGGGTAAGTGTGGGACACGGGGGAGGTAGATCGAGAAAGTAAATTGATGATCGAGCTCAGCACCCTTAAATTAGTAAGGATGTATATGCCACATGCTGTTTTAATTTTTTTCCATTTTTGTGGAGGCTGCGGAGTATTGGGGGGGGGGGGGGGTCATATCTGAAAAATAAATTAATATTTGGACTCAGCAACCTTGAAAACATGAAAAACGATATGTCGCACGTCATTTTCAATTTTTTGAGATTTTAGCCATGTTGAAGGAGTGAGCGATGGGTTTTAGAGGGGACGGGCCAAAAAAGTAAGCCAATATTCAAACTCAGCGTTCTCAAATTAGTAAGAATCGATGTCACTTCGCTGTCTTCATTTTTTTTTGAATTTTGACTAAAATTGAGGACCCTTGAATCCCTTAGGGGTTTTCAGATCCCATCTTGAAAAGTAATTAGTTAAAAAACACCCAGAAAGTCTTCCTCTTTGTAATTTTTTCAGATTTTTAAATAGTGGTTTTGAATTTTTGTACTCGTAACGAAAAATTGAGCTTTTATCTCAAAAGTTCAACTTTGAGTTCTTAAAATTTCAAACATTTGTTTTGAATTTCTTCTCAGTTCTCTACAAAACCAAGCAAACAGACTCATCTTGGACCTAACCCAATTTTGAGATATGAGCCTTCAAAGTTGAGCAGTTCCGCCAAAAATCCCAACTGTACGAAAAGTACGAGGACTACCCCACCCCCGGAAGAATTAGGATCGAAATGACGATGATTCTTTCATTAGACCATCGAGGGGAACTCGTAAAAAAATTTGAAAAAATCGGAAGTCCTAAGGCCAAAACTTGGGCGATTTGACCTAGAGAATAAGTTTAATGTAAAGAAATAATTTTTTAAGGATCCCTAAAAAATATGATGATGATGAAAATTAGGTACCAATGGTGTTTTGGGGTAAAAACATTCATACTGAACCCACCTTTGAATAATTTTAAAAATCAATTTTCCAAATTTTTTGAACATAGTTAGATTTTACGGTTCATTGGAGGGGGAGGGGTGAGTGGTGAAATTTTACCGCTTTGTTTCGGGGTATAGACACAACTTCTGCTATCTCCCCGTCAACTTTCGAAAAAAAATGTGCAAAACGATCACCCTATTGAGCATTTCTTCAATTGATGAGTTAGTGAATGAGCTCCTCCTGGCGCAGAACTTCCATAACGATTATTGCTCTGTTTTTGGTCAGATCATTATTATTTTACGTATAGATTTCATTTAGACTGTAACCTAATGTGTTGCTTACCTGGACATGGTGGTTTTGGTTGACATAAGCAATGCTGTTGATAGAAAGGGAGAAGCGAAGAGGCGATTGTGCTATTTATGTTTAAAAATATTCAGGTTTTGTTTTCAACATAGGCATTAGAGTGGATAAAAAAAAGAAATATTCCGAATTTTGACAAAAATTGATGACGCGGTTTACTTGAAAAGGAAAACCTCAAAAATTCAAGTTTTTTCTTTGTATCAGCAACATTTTTAATAATTTTTATTTCCAAGCTTCTGGTAACTTAATTTACAAAATTAATTTTGCCCCTTTTAACCATTTTTTTTTTCAAAATATAAAAAAAATTGGAAAACCATTAACAAATGATTCATCACACCACTAGCATGACTTTTTTCAAAAAAAAATCGAAACATCCGTGTTACCCCCTTTTAACTGAAAAATTATCTTCAAAATATAAATTTTTAAAAAAGCTAGGATCAGACGAAATGTATTTTTTTCAAAAATTCTGAAAAAATCTGGGTTTTATCTAATAAATGCCATAAAGAATTGAATGAGTCCTATTTTTCAAACTCAAACAAAAAATTACCCAACATCGAGACCTACGTTGATTTTTTCTAAAGAATTTCCAAAATTCCAATTTGATATTCATTCTAGGTTTATGAGTATACTTCGTAATAATGAAAAAAAAAATCATCTAGAGTTCGTAATTTGCGAAAAACCAACCGAAATAACGTCAGATGTTGTAAAGTGGCCAGAAGGATGTAAAAAACGCCACTTCGCAACGTGACAACAAAAACTTTAAAGACACTTAAAATTTATGAATTTACTCTCCAATGCGCGAGATCAAGACAGATACCTTGAATTTTCATTGTTTTAATTTCATAAAGTAACTGTTTCAAAATTAATAAGTCGTAAAGGCAGAAAAACATTCCACAAATGAATCCTGTGTGGTAAAATCGACCATATCTGCGCATACCTGCGAAAATAACTTAAAATGACCAAAAATATGTATTACGGACCGTGGAGTTGAAACTCAGCACCGCGAAACACCCCCATCAATGTGACCACATTTTCATCTGCCTCAAACAGGGTCAAAATAATTGATTCAATCAACTTGGAAATAATTATCTGCGTGAATGTGCCATCCATATAACGTAGAGAAGGGCTAAGTATCATATACCTACGTAGATATAATTTAACTGAAATACCGGACGAATGTGGTTACTCGGATATTCTTGATGTGGTTACGTATGCCATTTCATCGTGTATTTTGAAATACTACACATGTATGGCGGAATTTCTCTGTAGTGGTTCATTGTACGATGTATTTGTCGAAGAATTCGTCGACGCTGGCGAAAAAATACTCCAACGAATGATTTCGAGAGTCGAAAGATTTAAAAAAATATTCGACATGGGTATGGTATTGAAATTTGAAATATCACGTGTCTCCTACACGGGTACGAAATTGATTTTTTTTTTTCAAAAAATTAGGACCGAGCGGGGTAGGGGGAGGCTGTCACGGAATAGATCTGGAGAAGAAAATAACAGTTATTCGTATAAATATAGGCGAAATAGGAAGTAAGGGTATCATCGTAGGTATTCCTCTTTTATTTCTTTTTACTTTATTTCAAACGAAACGAATTTTTCGTTATAGGTGAAAAAATGGACTTTTGACTGTTGCGTGGTACGAACTCGTCCCCCTGTTCCATCCCAAATACAATGATTAGTTTTCCGTATATCGTTTCACAAACGAAAAAGGATTTACACGGGGTTGAAAGATTCGCAGGTATTTTTCATACGAATACCAGCCCGTTGGATATTCAGAAAGCGAACGAACGCCCACGTTTACACGTGGTTCGGCTTTGAAATTAACCGTACCCGCGTCATCGTTATTGGTTAACCATGTATTTTTTTTCGCTTTACTTTCTCTAAAAGGAAACTGGATAAGCTTTGGTCGAAGAATAGTCTTAGAAGGGTACTTTAAAAAGTATACGAGAAGTTTTTTTAATTTTCATTTGCTCGTAATGGCGCTCTGTGGCGTATTTTCGGATGCTGTAGCTACTTGTTGCTTCGTTCGCATGGTGGCGTCGTCGTTGGGTTATTTTTCACGTTCTTTATGCGACGTGTTTTGCGGTGGGGTTTCGTAAATGGTGCGAGGAAATGATGGCGTTATTAGAGAGCTTTTTTCAGGTGTTTAGCATTTGGAAGGGTTTGATGGTTATTTCGGAGGAAAATGCTTACCTGTTGTTAATTGGTAATTATTTCTCGGTGTAGTTGGTAAATCGATGCTGGTTTATTTTTTTGGCCCGTTTGTTTCGATATTTTATCATTCGGATGATTCCATAAAATAAGGGTTGATTAGTGATTTTAATAGTAGTTTGTTTTTTGATTTCCTTTCTTCATTCTTCCACCTTTCGTAAACAATGTCGTTCAATGAGAAACCAGAAGTATTTAGTTTAAATTTTAACGAGCATGAAATTTTCAAAAAATGAACTCCCAAGTTAGTTTTTTGATTTTTGGTTACTAAATTTAAAAAAAATTATTATTCATTTAAAGTATTTTTTGTTGGAAAAAAGTGATTTTCCAGTAAAATTGAGGAAAACTTATTCTCACCCCCCCCCCCAGGAATGAGCAGAATCACGGAATTGATGATCGATCTCCTCATATAATTACAAAAAAAGATAGGGGAGGGGGTCGGGTTAGAGCGTGGGCATAAGGTTCTGATTGTAAAGTAAGTCTATACTTTTTTTTTTTGGCCTCCATTCCAGATGGTGGGGGAATTTTATTTTTTATAACCTACTACATAACCTTGGTTTATTGGTGCTCTGCCAAAAGACCTATGAACATCAAATAGACTAAGGGGAGACTTTATAGTTAACAATTATACAAAATAAGAATAATTATAAAATTTATATACAAATAATAAACTAACAGTATATAGTATCAGAAATTGAAAGACTCAGAAAAAATTGTTTTTCTATATTTTTTTTCAAATTTTAATATTCGAAATCGCAATTCATGTCGCAATAAAATAAAAAAAAGTCGTTTTGATGATTGAACAATAACATCTACTGGAGTGTTACACGACTATCAAGTTTTGATGTAGCAATCCATGTGAATTTAGAGTTGTTGGAAAACAATGAAATTTTGATTTTCTATGTTCGAAATGTAAACATGTGATTGCGATTAGCATCATTAGCATTACACACCTGCTCCTACAAGTCGGAAAAAAATTGAACTAAAATGATGAAATCTTGTAAAATTTGCAGAAAAATATCCTTCAAAAATTCCAGTTTTTGTTAAAATTTTGGTAATTTTGCGGTAAATTTTGGTGGTGGTGGTGGTGGTGGTGGTGGTGGGGGGGGGGGTGGTGGTGTTACTCAACTGGCGAACATCAGTATTAAAAAATTTTTTGTGACACCTTGAAAAAATTTACTTCTCCACCTCTGAGGTAGTGTAATAACTTTAAGATGAGTTTTTCGTTTTTTGTGACATGGTTGTTGCATTAATGCTCATAGATGCCATTTTCAACACTTATTGTGACTTTTTTTTACTTTCTAACCTATATTCTAACATTTTTTGATAAAAAAAATACCAATTTTCATTCATGGTTTGAATTTTGTCAGAACACGGTTGCGTTGTTAATGCCTCACCCTGTAGAAGAAATTGTCTACATAGTGTTTATACAAGAACGTTTTGTTTATACGAATTTCTCAAAAACGGCGACATTTGTGTAATTTTTTGTCTGAATAGGTTTTAAAGATAATTTAATTTACTTTAAATTTAGTTCTTATAAAAAATTACGCATCTGCCATCGTTTCCGAGAAATTTATAAAATAATAGAACGCTTCTATAAAAACACCATGTAAAAATTATTTTACACACCATTTTCAAGTTGGCCCATCTTCACTCCACGCACCACGCCACGTTTCACGTGTCAACCCCGAATTGGTAAAACATAATTTCCATATATAAATGGCCGAATTGTTCAGTATAGAAAAGTAATTCCGGATTTGGGGAGGTGGCATCAAATTCAGTGGTGTAAAATTTTTTAGTGGAAGTAATGAGGGGAAGTGTACATTTGAAAAGGTGGTAGAAAGTTTCATTTTCAGTTTGGCATCTGCATGAAGGTAATTTGAATTTATTGATTGTGAATAAAAAAATTTGAAAAAAACTGTGTCCAGTAAACATTTGGGATGTATGATAAGTTATTTGAATCGAAGTGGAATATTATGGTTCTAATTTAGGAACTAAAATATAGATAATTTCGTTTTTTTTTTTAGAAAGATTCCATCTCAGTTGTCACCTTGCAAGGGCCCATGATTCCAAAAAAGTAAGTCGATACTGGAATTCTGTGACCTTAAATTATTGAGAATCGATGTTCCACAAGCTGTTTTTGTTTTTTTGCACACGTTTTTTTCTTCTTCAAAATTTGGGGTCTAAGGGGACACTGAAGGGTCATATCCAAAAAATAAGCAAATATTCGAACTCAGTGCCTTCAAAAACGTAACAAATGATAACGTCACACGTTTTTTTTTCAATTTTTTGAATTTCAACTTTCTCAAGGAGGCTGATAGGAGGGTTCAGAGGAGCCGAATGAAAAAACCAAGTAAATATTTAAACTCAGTGGGTGTTATTTCAATTTTTGTATTTTTTTGAATTTTAGTCCCAATGGAGAACCTCTGTACCTCCAGAGGTGTCCAGATCCTATTTTGAAATTCATTTATTGAAAGTTGAGCTATCACCACAAAAATTCAGCTTTGAGCTTTTTAAAATGTAATTATTGTTTTTGAATCTCCTATCAATTCTATTTCAAACCCCGCAAACAGTTTTTGCCCAAGTACAACCGATCTCGAGGTATAAATCTTCAAGGTTGAGTAATTCGGCAAAAAATCGCAATTCTTCAAAAACCACGAGGTCTACACCCCATCCCCTTCGAGGGTTGGAATGGAAATAATGGCGTTTATTTCATTAGATCATCAAGGGGAACTCGTAGTAAAAAAACTGAAATTGGAAGACCTGAGGACCTGACTTCATTTTCGGTTTGAGTTGATGTAGAATAGCTCTTTTGGTACACCATTTCTTGCTTGATTCGAAACACTTCGAATTGTATGTAAAGTGATTCGAATCACAAATCACGATGTGAGGAAATGATTCGAATACGATTCACTATCACATCTCGCAAAATAATTCAAATCAAGATCTTCGAATTGAAAAAAAGAAGATTCGAATCATGCCCATTCCTGCTCCCAGTCAGCTCTTATATTTTTTACACTACTCACGCCTCGAGCCTACTTTGTCTTTTTTCATTTCTTAGACAAAGATCTCTACATTAAAACAAAGATTCAAGAAGACTATCATTGCATAACTTTTCAAAAAAATTATAAAAGGATTCGAGATAAATCAACTTTTCAAAAGCATACAACGTCCCCGAAGGTTTTGAACGTTTAATATACGTATTTTTATACATCATAACTGCACTGTATGGTATTCGAGAAAAAAAAGAACAAATATTTGAACCGAATAAAATAAATAATAAACGTACGACGAAAAATAATTTCACGATGAATTCAGCCATGTCATTGGTACTGGGGGTAACGGAAAAAATTATTTTCGTCGTCGTGTTTTTAATATTCTACGTAATTCGTTTCAATCGAAATTTTTTTTCATTGGATGCAATGTTGCGTAAAATTTTTATTCGCGGTTAGATTTTTATTGAAAAGGAAAGAAACTCGTTTAATAATTTTTTGTGTGTTTTATTTCCATTTCAATATCGTTTCGTGCATGTGGCAATGATAGAGTGACAATTTTATACATTATGACAATTTTTTATTCGTATGTAGTACCTATGTAGTTATCTTCATAAGAAAAATTACTGTATTATGAGAGTTTAATTTTTAAGAATACCGATTAGTTTTACTTCCCAGCAAGATTTTTCAATTTGATTGTTGGGAATTTAGAAACAAGGAGCTTTCAGAAAATTGCAATCAAAGTGGATTTTCTTCATAAACAATTCGAAAGGAGGCGTAAAGTCGATTTTTAGCTGCCCAGATTAATTTTTACGTTTTCTGAAAAAATACGAGAAAAAAATCAAAATTTCGCAGTTTGCTTCAAAATGGATGCTATCTAATTCATGAATCGCTGAAATACAGTCGCAATTTCAGTGCAGGTAGAAATCAGTGAAAAAAATCACTAAATGAAAATTTTGGTGGAAAAAACCACTGGAAATGTAGTTAAAAATCACTAAAAATTGGCGAAATTAAATTCATATTAAAATTTACTATACCTAAAATCAAGAAAAATTTGCCGAAAATCGGATAATTTTGTTCAATTTTCCAGAGCTGCAATTCTAATTGTTTACCTACTTTTATAGCGGATCAAAAAAAAAAAACATATCTTGAAATCTTGGATTTTGATGAAAATTAGTTGATATAGTTTGTTAAAAAAAAAAAAAACGATTTTTGTAACTTTTGCTGGTGGCTTCATTTGCTGGAAACTTCGGTCACCCCTCTAAAAAGTGCGATTTCATGGTGTCTACTGGCAACAAAAACAAGGAAACCCATAAAATAGCAAGAATTTTGCAAAAGAGAAGAATTTTCAATATTTTCCTATTTTCTTGAATTTTTTAATGAAAAAATTTCCTTTATGATGGGCAATTTCGAAACAAAAAAAATTGCATGAAAATGATTTGAAAAATCCAGAAAATAGCAAGGATTTTTATTTTTCAGATCCAGTAGACACCGTGGATTTAAATTTCTACATTTCCCAGATTCTCCGACCTCGAAATTTAATACTACTTCTTGTCCTCCATAAGGAAGTTGAAAAGTTGCAGATCAAAAATTTGAGAACGATTAATTTTTTAATTTTTACCAAATTCGAATTACTTTTTCAAACACCTCAAAATCGATTCAAAAAATTTCGATCGTCAAAATAATGTTTGATGGAATTTTTCAAAAAATTTTCAGCAGTGTTGCCAATTGAATTTTGATCTACCCAATTTTTATAAAATTTCATTTGGCAGCACTGCGATAAAAATTTCCAAAAGACAATTTAAAATTATTTCAATGGCCAAAAAACGTTTTTGACTCACTTTTAAAACTTGGAACCGAATGAACGACTCGAATTTAATGAAAATTCGGCCTCATAGTGTGACGTCACATTTACTACTACAAATACACATTATCAGTTTGTGTACTTTTTCAAAAAAGGGATTGCGAAAAAATTAACATTGATTCTTATGGGAGGTTTATAGTTTTTCTAAATTTTTTCATTTTTGATGTGTTTAATTCTTTTTGTTTTGACAATTTTGACTAATTTGAGAGCTTAACTCGTCAAAATTATTAAAAAATAAAAAAATTCAACACATTAAAACTGAGAAAAATTGAAAAAACGATAGTACTCTCATAAGAATCAATGTCAATTTTTTCGTCGAAAAAGTACACAAATTGGTACACGAACTGGTATTTGCATTGTAGTGGTGCAATGACGTCAAGACTTTGAGGCCGAATTTCGCGAGTCGATATGCAGTTAGTCAAACAGCCATAAACAATTTTTGATAAGCGTTATCAAAAAGTATTTTAGGCGGCCAAATGTTTTTTTGGCTCGATCATGAAATTTGGTAAAAATCGAAAATTCTGAATTCGCGATCAGTGAGCTTTTCAACCCTCTCAAAAAGGACAAAAAATGATATCTAATTTTAAGATCAACGGTTCAGGAAGATGTAGAAAACTAAAAACTCAAATAGTGCCTTTTTTGGGTGGAGTGACCGAAGTTGCCTAGTTTTATCCTCTTTTAGTCTGGAGAACTAACATTTTTTTTAAGAGGAAAAGAGTTAAGAAGAAGATAACGATAGTATTGTGGAGTTGAGAATTTTGAGAGTTCTGGTAAGTCTCGTCTCATGCCCCCTCTTCATTTTTTATCGAATTAATACTGAGTATTTTAATTTTAGGAAGCGATAATTCAAATCCTCAAGGATTTTTTTTTGAAAAGTCACCTTTTTACAACAAAAAATGGCCAAAAATCAGGGAAATTCATTTTTTGAATTTTGTTTGTTCTAATTGTCTTGACGCATAATTAGACAATACTAAATACACGTTTTCTGATGATTTTTATGGTTTTTTAAAGACATTTTGGAGGGGTTCGTATCAGAAGCCCAAAATTTTTTTTTTGAAAAATCACCTTTTTACAAAAAAATCCTCAAAAATTGAAGAATTTATTTCTTGTAATTCTATTTCAGGTTGTGATAGCCATCCCTTCTAGGAACAATTTAAGCCCATTCATACCTTTTTGGGAGTTAATGGGGTCACTCTAGAGTCAAAAAACAAGATGGGTCCATATTCGGCAACCTTACCTTACATAAAATAGTGATGTTTTTCGCTCAGAATATTTGAAAAATTTGAATTTTGAATTGCACCAAATCTCTCGATTTGGAATTTTTTGATCTTCAGCCTCTCCCCTCTCTTCGTGTTATTCCAGAACTAAAAATTTTTATAGTTTTTTATCGACACATCTCTCACGTAATTTTATAATAAATAAAAATGTTTCAATTTCCACATACGAATGTAAAACTCGACTCACGCCTGGATTTAGACTCGAGAAACAATCAAAAATTATATCATCTCCGAGACGAGTTCGAAAAGAAAGAAGTACACACGTAAAAAAAAGAAATACAACCATTATTACGGGCTTGTTTTTCGGGCTGTTTACAGCATCTCTTCAATAGTAGTTTAACAAATTAGCCTTAAAGGCTAGAGGCCCGATTTGGTGGCACGACGCGCGAAAACGTACTCGCGCCTCGCCACCTCACCTTGCTCTCAAAAGCTCGACCGGCAAAAGAGAACGAATTTCCATTAATTATATGGAAAAAGGAGTTACACAGTCGCCATTTACAAACAATCTATCACGGAAAGAATGACAAGGCTTGTCTGGAATCTCTTTTCATTAGTTACCACACGTATCGTGTACGAGTTGGCTTTTCTTTCGAATTAAACTTTCTCGCCGGAGTTTTTTTCTTCGCATTTTTTTTTCGTTACTTCCCCTTCCTCCTTCCAGCCATTCGTATGGCTGAAAGAAAGCACGCGAGCGCGAAATCCGCGCGTAAATACCATTTTAACAAGTCGAAGCGGCTGGAAAAAATTTCTCGGCGAGGTTTCCACGACGTAGATTGTCAGTAGGAAGAAGAAGGGGGAAGGGAGGCAGGAAGGAAAAAAACTCATCGACGTATTGAAAATTGCAATATACGAAGGTATATAAGCCAACGAGACGTTGGTAATTAAAATTCATTCTTTGAACTTTCGATAAATTTCAACTCTTGTGTTTCTTCTTCTTCTTATGGCTTTTATAGCGTTCGCGAGTCGTAGGCGAATACCATTAAACTCGAGAGTTAAGAAAGTTTTAACCGTAAAGATATTAAAGCTCGGGTGTTTTGCGGTCGAAATTCACGTCAAGTGGCGAAAAATTCTCGCCTCTTGTCGAAAGTCGTCGTATTTTCGTATGTCGATCACGTGTTATCGATGCGATTTTCATAATTTTCAAATCCTCCGCGTCCTTCCGCCTGTGCAGCCTGGGAATGAAAAATTTTCACTTTTTGCCCCAACGACGTGGCGGTTTCCATTTTCTCGGCGAGCCTGGCGAGAGTCTGGTAAACGTGCGTAATTAATTTCGCAATATTGAGTTATTTCGCGAAGGTCTTTGTACGAACGACGTGGCAAGATTAAAATAATAATATTTCATTGTACGTTACGTACAATTTATTTTACCGTACGTACTCTAAAATTACAGTATGGGCAATGTTCTCTGTGTATTATATGAGTACACGTGACGTTGAGAATTAATCAACGTGATTTTGTTGTTATTTTTTTCTCGTTGTTTCATTTTCAACCCTCATCGGACGCGACTCGTTTTTACCTTAATGGATTTCGCGCGAATGCACCTACGCGTACGTAACGTGTCAAATGTTCGGATTTGCGTTAACGTTGAAAAATTCGCGAATAAGATTAAACCGAAACAAAGCTGTGGAAAAAAAATCTCTAAAAAATACCCCGACCGGGATACCCCTCAATTAAAAATATTATAAGCGTTTTGATTCTTTTTTGTCGCCGCCGAACATTTTTCACAAGCGGGTATTTTTCATTAAAATGTATCGCGCGCCAAATACACGTCACGAGAATATTTTATGTGCGACGAGTCTTGAAACGTGATGCGAACATTCGCCTTGGTAATTTTAAACGTCGCTATTTGCCGGATTTTTTTTTCCACAGCGGCGAATATTCGGCTAGTTGGCGGATTTTCAGCCTCAGATATGAATAGAGAGTTAATGATGTGCGGAATGAATGCCGGTGTTTTTTGTTCGAATTATCGAAATTGCTCGATGGAATGGGGTATGAGCTGGGGAATTGTTCGAGAATGTGGATGGAATTTGGGGGAGGGGTATAATCGAACATTTTTCTCCTTACTTTTCTTTTCGGTTCTTTGAAAAATATCAGTTTTAGAAAATTACCTTTAAAAAAATAGTGGGATATTTTTGAGAAAATGTCGATTCAGGGTTGGAGCTATTTTAGTCGAACGAATCATCAATGGCGAGGTGTCAACCATTTCCTAAAGTTTAAGAAATTTTTTCAACAAAATATAGCGATGATATTTTTTGGTAATTTTATTTAAAATTTATGTGAATGAAGTGAGGATGGAAAATCACGCTTATTGATTTTATTAGGGGTCTGAGGCTTTGAGAATATCAAAATTGGTTGAAATTTAGATTTGGAATAGGTATTAATTTCAAAAAATATGCACTTCCATATTATTCCAAAAATTGCCTTAAATTTTGAGTCAACTTTCTCTAACCCATTTTTGAAGAATTGGGATCAAAATAATCCCAAAAATGTTCCCAGAGGCCTTGAAAACCTCAAAATCATTTTTTTGAGCAATATTTTTTTCCATAGAAATTTTTTTAACTTTTTTGAATGTTTTTTACATGTTTTCCCCGGTAGGCAGGTAGGTACCACTTAATTACCCACTTGCAATTTAGCTCTGATCTTCTCTAAGAGCACAAAAAATTGTCAGACCTGAGCAGATCTGATCAAATTAGAAAATTGGTCGCATCTAATCTGATCGGCTGAAATTCTAATATGATCAGGACTCCTCAGATAAGACAATAAGAGCCTAGATCTACTCAAATCTGACTATTTTCTCCATGAATTGATCTGCTCACACCTAATCTGATGTGATTAGATCTGCTCACAAAGGAGCTACCCGAGGTCTGACATGCCAAATTGAAAAGTTTTTCACAGGCTTGTACAGCATCACAAGAAACTTCCACAGCCAAAATTTCAGCTCCTAAAGTTGGGGTTGAATTTTGAATAATCGCCCAATTGGTACACCGAAAGAACTACAAAAATCTAAATTTTTCACCCCCATGGCATTTAGGAAATAAATTTTCTGCGACTACCCCATCTCCAGATGGCCTACAAATACCACGGGTAGACAGAGTTGGATCCCAAAAGAAAAAAAGAGGGCAGGCCACCGAGATATGTAATTTTATCAGGCCGCTTCGTTTCATTCAGTCCACCCACCCCCCCCCCCCCCCAACTTAAAAATAAAATAATTTTTTTTCAATATTTAGGATTTTTTTTCCTAAAAAATAATTTTACACTGTGAAATGGGTATTCCGAGGCCTTCCAAAGCGATATGCTCCATGGGGGAGGGATGAGGACTTCAAATTTTCCAACTATTTTTTGTTTTCAAAATTATACCAGTAAAAACTATACCTACTCCAGAATCTGAATGATCTGCTCCATTCCGAATAAATCGTTTTTTTTTGAAAATTCCATTCAAAATCGCTAGATATTAAGTGCTTTGATAAATGACAACAAATTTTTTCCGTTTCAAAACATTCAGTTTTCTGTAATGGAAAGCAAAAAAGTTCATACCGCCATTTTGAGAATAAATTATGTAAGTAAATTTGTTGAGCCCGAGCGAAACGAGGGCAAAAATTTATGAAGAAAAAGACATTCAGAATTTGAAATTTCTACACTAAAATTCGTGCTATTTTCATGCTACTTTTATGACTTCCAAAAAAATTAAAAAATTTTGAAAATTTCGGTCGATTGTTCGTAAGTTCCATAAAACATAAATGAGGTGGACAATTTTTTTCCACCTGAAAATATTCAATTGTCTGTGTTGGATAGAAAGAATAAGTTGAAGTTTCATACCATTATTACGAAAATAAAGTATACCTATGTATTTACTGAGCCCGAGCGAAGCAAGGGCAAACATTTTTCTAGAAAAATACAACCAAAAATTGATTTTTTCTCATTTTTGTAAAATCGAAATCAAAATTTTAGTATAGCGAAATTCTTAACTCTTTTTTGATAACTTAGGTATATTTTTAGCTTTTGAAAAATTGATGATTTTCAAAAGACAAACAGTGCGTTTTTCAATGGTTTGTTGTGTAAAAAAATTCCATAACTGTGGAATCAAAATTTCATGCTCTTCGAGGATTTTTTTTACGAAATTTGGTACTTTTTTGGCGTGCTTTTCTGTTTTTTTTTGCTACATGGCAAAAATTTGTGTTTTCCCTTTATTTCGTGCTTTTTTGTGCAAAATTTACCAACGTCGCGTCGTGAGAAAATTTCTATAAAAAAAACGTCAAAAGTTGTTGTTGTATAAGTTTACAAATTTTCTGAAAAAGTCTGCAAATTTCGTTTCAAGTAGATACATTTTCAAAAATTTTGGGACTTCTGGAAAAAAATTGTCGATTCTCAGCCTAACCTGATGTACTGCGTTTTTACTTCTAAAGACGTTTACTGCTTCCTGCAGTACTTATTTGTGAGGTGAAATGGAAAGATAGTTTTTGTCTACTTATAATTCATAATCGTCAGGCCATTTCTACTCTTACGTCAGGCCACTTCTGCTCCCATCAGCGCAGACCACCGAGATTTTCTTGAGAGCTCGCCGATTGGGTCCAACTCTGCGGGTAGATCGTGGTAGAAAATTCATCTCCTAAATGCCATATGCGGGGGCGAGATATTAAAATTTTTGTAATTTTTTCGGTGTACCTATTGGGCGATTTTTCTAAATTCAACTCATCATAACTCCACCCGAAGGCAACTTTAGGGGCAGAAATTTTGGCTGTGGAAGTTTTTTGTTATGATGTATAAGCATGTGGAGATTTTTTTAATATGGTGTGCCAGACCTGGGGTTGCTCCCTGTCAAATGGGCCAATTTCCAGATCTGATCATTTTCCCCTGGACTGCCTAAATTATAATCTGATTAGGTCTTCAGGTCTCCTCAAATATGATCATGAGCCCAGATCTGATCAAATTTGACTATTTCTTCTATGGATTGGCCTGCTCAGGTGCGGCCAATTTTTCCCTGAAGTATGTTTCAAAATCACTTGTTGTCGTCAAAAATTTCTGAGCCATTTAGAATAGTGATCGTGAAATTAAAAATGGCGAATACCTGGTCTGGGATTTTGGTGTGCTTATCATACACGTGTTAACGTATGAATTAAGTACTTTCGTGTCGAGTTTTACATCAGACTGTGGTCTGACACGTGTATTTGGGTTCTGCTGTTGAACTTCACAGGTTCGATGGCATTGCAGAGAGGTGAAAAACATCGTATAATAAAATTCTTAAAGGATTAAGGTGAGTTGTGCCTCGGAATTTATTAAAGCGAGAACATAACGTTATGATTTAGAATTTCGGTCATTACAATACAAACCATACTATGATTTAATTACTGAAAGTTTATCGTCGCAGTAATTTCGTTGTTTTTCTGTCTGCTTCAAGAATTCCATGTCTGTGTACGTGTATTTTGACGCGTATCAAGACCGTTCTGTTTCTGTGTTTACACGCGCTTGTCCTACGGTTTTGAATTTTATTAAAACTTTTGCACATAAATTCGTTAAATTACCTTAAAGCTGTTTTCAAAGAAAAACTACCAAACACGCGAGATCCTTTATGCTTCGTATCTTTCTAAACGTGATGTTAACACATGTTAAACAACCCAAACAAAAAAAATCAAATCTCGAAGAAATGATTTCATGTTTAATAACACTTTTAACTAAACGTAGGTATATTCCAGGTATACCCTATACATCTATACAGCGAAATGTAATTCAGACGAAATGGCAATTTATTCGCGTTATCCATTAAATAAATTAGTGTCGGACAAGTCGCGTGACAAATTATCGAACCAAGTTTTCTTCTTTCTCGGGATTATTCTGATACATGACTGTTTTTTACTCGATTATTTCGCTGCCTCTCCTTCCACTTCGGGTCGTCGCATGCGGTGGATTAAATGGCGAGAAAGGAAAACGAAAAAACGAAAGAATACTGCGAGCGGAAAAAAAAAAGGTGAATAAACAGCAATAAGCTGGTTCGTGTATTTGGGAAGATGCAATTTCCAAAATGCCCACGTGATCCGTTCGTTTTCTCCGGGGGTTTGCCTTAAGAGTGTAATTTTCCATATACGTTGTGCGAATACTGCTGGTAAGCGCGTTGAACTCGAATTTTCGCCTTTTTTACCCGACAGAATCGGATTTTTTATATTGTGATTTCAATACACTGGTTGGGTAAAAATTACCTTGTGGATAAGGAGTGTTCCGGGTTGATTGAATTCGATTTCAGGAAGAGACAGGTTCCGTAGAAATAATAGACAGATGTGTGTAGCGTAGGTGTGAAAAGAAATATTTTGCTGGGGATAAAGCGAAACGGATTTTTTTAAAGGATCGTACGTGAGATTTGTAAGAATGGCAATCGGTTTGCGAGATGGGTTTGGAATTGATTTTTTGGATCTGATTGAAATTGTCGGGCTATCGGTCAATTGAATATTCTAACGTTTGATAAATTATACTTCTGTGGCTGGAGATTTATATGGGCAATAATTACAAAAATTGATATAATTGTGAAAATTTTTGAGTTAGGTACCTACCTATCTACGTGCATGTTTTTTGACACCAACCTAAAACCGAGACCTCTGGAGTGGCTGGGGGTCAAAGTTATTTCTCTTATTAATCCCAAAGGCTCTATAAAGCTCACTTTCAGGTCAAAGGTCAAAATGACCTCAGTAATTGATTTTGGGGCGTCAAAAACATGCATTTTGATAACTCATTTGAACATTTTTTAATTTTGGCCCTTTTTTCAACCCATACCCCTGTGGAACGCTGTGGCTTTTTTTTTTTTTTTTTTTTTTTTTTTTTTTTTTTTTTTTTTTTTTTAGAAAAAAACCTCCTGGGAATAAGCTTGGAAGGTCAAAAACTTGGGGTTTTGGCAAGGTATCCAACAGGTCATTACAAAAGTCGTATAAGTCATACAAAAGTGATAGGTAATTTCAGATTTTGGTCCATAAAAATTGTACAAATCGTACAAAAGTCATATGTACTTTTGATCAAAAATTATCTAATAATTTTTCTCCATTTTCTCCTGTTCACCAAAGACTGAAAATGACTTGTAAAATGTTTTAAAAAAATATATTATTTTTCAATATTCAAACATACTTTCTATAGAAGTCTCGTTTTTTCTTCACTCGAGCTGGACGATTTTTTTTTCTTTTTTTAAACGTAAAATGGAAAATAGTTTAGGAAATCCCGCAGAAAATAATTTTTGAACGATTTCGACTCCTGGTCAGCGAACAAAATCATCGACGAGAGATGAATAATTTTAGAAAACAGATATCATAGCAGGTCACTTTTTTAGGGTGTTTGTCACTTTTTTCGGCTTTAGTCACTAAAAGTCACTTTTTTCATCCAACAGTCACTTTTTTCATCCAAAAGTCACTTTTATCCTCTCAAATTCACTTTTTTTCGCATTTTCAAGCAAAAATTCAAATTTTTACGTAAAAATTGCTATTTTTCAAAATTCTTCAAGAAAAAAAATTAAAAGTTGATACCTAATAATTTTTTTAAAAAAAATTGCCCGAGCGAAGCGAGGGCAGTATTTCAATAATTCTATTTCTAAATTTAAAAAAATTCTGTTTTTCTAAAATTGATTTTTTAATCAATTCCCCATTTGACAGAATAAATCAATAATTTTGACTAAAATAAATCAATCAACAATTTGAAATATCACAGATTTTCAAATAAATTCATTTCACTGATTCAAAAAGGCACAGTTTTACGAAAATTGACTGATTTAGATTTAGAGAGTAGATATAGGTCATATATTAATTGTTTGTTCCAAAAATCTCGTCATTTTTCAATTTTTCTTTGCTCAAATCTGTATAATTGAATTAATTATGTATATCTGCCTCCTAAAGTGCCACTAAAAAAATTAGATTTTCAGATTACCTAATTTCTTCATTGAATTTTGACCCCCTCACCTCATTTTTTCTTGAATTCTTAGCTCTCTTTTAACTGTAAAAAAATTCCCCCGAAAAATCGAATTTTTGGTTACTTTTGGTTACTTTTTGGTCAAAAAAGTCACTAAAAGTCACTTTTTTCTTCGAAATTTTGCTATGATGCCTGTAATTAAAAAAATCCCCCAAAAAACTGTAAAATTTCCCCCCAAATAAAATTGTATTTTTGGTCACTTTTTGGTCACTTTTTTCTCAAAAAAGGTCACTAAAAGTCACTTTTTTTCTTCGGAATTTCGCTATGATGCCTGAAAGTACGAAAAAATACGAATTTATGATTTTCAGATTCTGCTGTATGATATGACTATAATTTTGGGAAGTTCTCTCAAAAACCACGTTATTTTTTCAATTTTTTTATTGCTCAAATCCATTTTTTTCATTTTCTGATATGTATTTGCATTTCTACTATTCACACGTTTTGCCTCTCTTTGAAAAAATCATTTTGAAAAATGTTGTGAGAAATTTAATTTCCCCAAAATCTTTATTTTAGAGGCTCCATAGTCGCAACAGTCATTTAAAAAAAAGGTCATACAAAAGTGGCAATTTTACCATGCTAAAATCATACGTTTGAAATTTTCATTTTAGTAAATACTGACATCTCGCTCGATAGTTTTTATGATGCCTTTCCTCTTCTTCCATGGGGCTCTTTTGATTGGGGGGGGGGGGGGGTAGAAAATTACCCCGGAAATACACTGAGGGGAGGGGGTGTCAAAAACCATGAACTTCGATATCACCAGAACTTTTTTCACCTAGATCCCCTCTACCTCCCCTCCCCTTGTGGGCCCGATTCTAGGGTTTGGGGTCAAATTAATACAAGAGTTCGATTCAGAGGCTTCGAATACCTCCGGAGTCTAATTTTCAATTTTTTTCCCCGAAAGTTCATCTATTTGTATATTTGGAGTGAGTACCTATTTTTATAACTTCTTTATTTTTTTTCGAACTTCATTTGCAAATTGATTTGGCCCAACCATCTCAAGTTTGAAACGAATCCACAAATCCACGAATAATTGTTTTTATTTTAGATTCAAATATATTTCGCATTTTCATGAATCGAATGCGATTACGAATCCATCGTCATCGATTGGGGAAATATTGATTAGCAAAAAAAAAAGTCTTACACTACTAAATCCATAACACAGCAGAAACCAAATCTACTAATATAAATTTTCGGTTTGGGAGGATTCCCAAAGGCATAATTTCCCCCCGTTTTTCCCTTACAAGTCCCCAAAGGCTTCCAAAAAAAACGTGGGCCCGGACGACCCCCCCCCCCCCCACTGAAACAAAAAACTGAAAAATTCTGGAAGAATTCTTTAAAACAATTCAACTCCATTTCACGAATCCGTTATATATTTTTGATTCGAATCATTGAAATAAATCGAGTTTTACGTAGTAGATTCGAATGAATTTTTTCGAATCTAACTCGAATCCTCTCCAACCTTGAACCATCCTAGGACGGAAAAATTTTAAATAACGAATCCGATTCAAAAACCTCCAAGAAATCGAATGCTGTCAATTCGAAAGCTCTATCTTCAAATCGATGGCTTTGTCGCAACTTTGAATTTCCGGTGTCTCTATAAATGGCCCACGGGTCCACCCTGTAACCCTGTATTTGCATTCTGGATGCGGTTTCCCTAACTGCCGAATTGAATGGAGCTACTTTACTTATGAAACACCCTGTATAAAAATGAAATTTGTTTAGTTATCTGGTGGAATTTCGACGATAACGTGTTATAGAATATTTACCTCCTCCCCCATCTCCTTTCATATTCAGCTCTCTTATTTTCAGTGACCTTATCTTAGTATTCGAAAATTTTCTCAAAACGAACAAAAAAATAATTCCGTACATTTTTCAACATTTTTTTTTCATTTTTTATTTATTTGCCACGTGAGAAAATAGTCGGAACTTACGAAACGAGGATATAAACCGAGTAGATTATAAAACGAAGGGGAAAAAGTCCTGTGAGAAAAAAGGTCATCATCGTCGCTGCCAAGACGTGGAAAAATTCCTTTCGCAGCTTTTCTGCTTCAAAGCGGCGTATTTTGCTTCCGAAAATAGTAAGCAGGGTGAAAAAGCCTCGCCTGTTAGCTCATTTAGAGCGCTTGAATAACGAAACGAAACTTTATAAATTTTCAATAACGCCTTTACTTTGGTTGGTGGCTTATGGCGTATAGTATAAAGGTATACATAGTGTTATTTCAAGGTAGATACTACATAAGAGATCCCTGAAGATTGATTACGCTTACGCTCGCTTTATTTCATCGAATCCAACACAATCGAACGACTTTACAGTCAAGGTTAAATTCATATAGTATTCGTAGTACGTATAGTTTTTTCGTTCCTTTCATCCAACTCCGCCCTGCTGACCTCCCCTGTCCTCATTTTCTGGCTTTTTTACAATCAATATATCGCTATTGTGTACGCGAGAGCTTTCCATCGTCCTCCGCCTAGCGTTCGTAGTGGACTTGAAATTTCCATGTAAGATATTCCGCCTCGTCTGCTGCGATGCCGAAGTAACGAATATAATTGTCGAAGCATTTGTTGGTCTGGAAACAGGTGGTTGCTTTAAGTAAAACTTTCAAAGCGGAAATGAACTTTCATCGGTGCATTACTGATTAGAAAACTTTTTGTAGTTGCGGTTTTAAAAGATGGCGTTTAATTAAACCTGGTTTGGTGGGCGTGAAGTGGTGAAAGAGTGGGGTATACAGTTGGTGCTCATTTTGGTCTGTGACCTTTTAATATTTGGATTTTTTTTTCCTTCGAAAGATTACGTTTTCAAATATGTATACATCTAATTATTAACATTGAACTTGGTAAAATAGGGAAAAACGCAACTCGCCGTGAAATTTGTAGGCGTTCCTGGTGCGTAAAATTTCATTTATTTTTTCGACGAGTCGTTTAAAGATTTATAGAAAGTGGGCGAAAACGCGTAACGAAAAATAGTCTTATGGCCATAGTTTCGCCTTAAGGCAAGATTCAGCTGCAGTAAGGATGGGTGGAAGCTTTATGTAAGATACAAATACGAGTGAGAAGAAAAGTAGAGAGAGTCGCCATAGGAAAACATAACATCTTACGGCGTTAGTCTGCTTTAGCAATGAGAAAAGATTTATTTAAAAGATAAACGACGTTTGAAAATTTTAAACAACAATGATATCGTCTTGGTTAACTCGACTGGTTCTTTGTTTTTCACGATTTTTCCTTCTTCGCTTGTTCATATATAGTTTGGGTATGTATCGCTGAAATGTCTCAATGTATTTCACGATATTCGCACATACGAAGTTTTCCACTTTATTTTCCACTACCGGAAGGTTCGAAAGTTTACTACCGTGGAGAGTTTTTGAATGGAAATTGTTGATCAGAAGGCGGTTGGAGGTGGATTGTTTTCCAATATTTTTCACGTGAGATTGACTGGTCGTTGTGTTTAAAGCTTGGAACGACTTGATTAATGAAAATTTTCATTTTCCAAATGTAGGTAGGTACCTATCAAACTTGTGAAAAATCTCTTGTTTATGATTTTTTGGGTAAAAATTTCTTTTAAAGATACCTACCTAATTTTTATTGGCCATTTTTAAAAATCACGAGATTTCAATTGTGACACAGGGAAGGATAATTGGTGAGCATCAAGCAGGAAGTTAGGTTATGAAATATCTTTTAGATAATTTAGAAATCTACTCTATCATTTTGAATCTGTGAAAAGTCACTGATGAATAGTCAGAATTGCAGCACGGGAAAAATCAGCGAAATTCTTTGATTTTCAGCGATTTTACTGACTTTTCAGTGAATTTTCACTGATTTTCCAGTAATTTTTTCACCGTTTGCTTTCAGTGAAATTTTTTCACTGATTTATACTGTGCTGCAATTCTGACTGTTTTCCAGTGATTTTCGATAATTTTTACTGATTTATAGGTGAAGGAGAATCCCATTTCTTTTTTAGCTTGTGGGATCGGATTTTTTTGAAAGGTTTTCCACTCAACTCAGAGGAAACTACCTCACCAACTTTCTCAAAATAAAGAGAGTAGATGATAATTTCGAGCTACCTTCAACCAAATTTTTAAAAAAAACTAGAAATGATGGAGTATGGATGATTTTATTTTTTTTGTCTTGTGATACCTATTTTATGTGAATTCGATTTTTTAGAGCACCAAGTTTGAATAATTATCGATTTTTTTGGCACGACTTTCTTACCTTCCAGGTCACTTTCTTCCTATTCTTGCAATTGAATCAGAAAATTCTGCGGGGGAAAGTGTTTGATGGAGTCATATTAGGTCTGAACTGAACGGTGGGAGGAGGGGAGGGATCTGAAAATGTAGTTTGCTCCTTTCCTAATAGGTACTTGGTAGGGTGAAGTGAAAAAAAAAAACATTCCTCGGATTTTGACACATAAATTGGCGGATCGGTTCACTTCGAGTGCGAGATCTTTCAAAAGAAAAATCAAGTCTCTTCGTCCAAAGGAGAACGATGGTAAGGGTTTTCAAACTGTGCCACTTTTGAAAAAGGCACAGCTTTTTACTTTTCTTGGGTACTGTTTCCTGCATTCAAGATCTCGGCCAGCCTCCTGAAAAATTTCATTTGAGAATTATATTTTCCCAATTCATCAACTATGAAATGGGAAGGGAGGGAAGGGAGGGGGAAGAGTTAAAAGTTGGAAATCGTGAATTTTAAGATTTATTGGTTCTTACCAGACTAAAATCGCTTACTTAAACGCTGAAAAATTGAGTCCTTTTTTTGGGGTTTTTAGGAATAAATTTGGATGAAATTTAAAAAAAAAATCAAGGCAGTATTGTAAACCGTATTATTAATCACGCAATTTTATGAAACTTCAGAAATTTTAATTTACAATATTGCAGCAAAAAAATTCCATTTTGATCGGATTAATTGGGTATAAGTCGAAGAATTTTCAAAAATAATTAATTTTAAAATAAAAAATGGAAAAAATTGTACTTTTGAGTATGAAAAATAAAAAAACGTACTTTTCAGTTGAGATTTTTCGATTTTTATTTCTGCACTCAACTGTGTGGTACGTCCCTGGATCATAGAAAAAAAGGAGATCATATTTTAAAGTAATCGTCTCAAAAACATAACAAATGATAGTTATGCTACACGAAAGAATCGATATTCACTTATATTCACTTTTAACCACAATTGCCCCCTAACTCTGTAGTCATCATTCGAAAAGAACCCAGTTTAAATTCTACAGCAAGATTCTGTAAGCAAATCTTGAAAAAATTCCTGGCTAATTTTCCAATTTGATATCTCACCGGAAGCTGTGACTTTTAAATGTTCTTAAAAACGCTTGGTCATTAATCTGAGCCATTTGGTGGGGTATTGAATGATGTTCAACTCGAATTCTTTCATCCGCAACTTTTAGCAAACAAATTGACGAAATTTGAGCTGCGCACTTTTTATCATCCCACTGAACCCAGATTTAAGGTCAAGCGTTCCTTTTTCATTCAGATACTCAAAAAAACATCTGAAAAGCCGCAGATTTCGGTGGGATTTCAAATTGAAAGGTTATCCAGCAATTTTTTTTTCAAAATTCGCTTATAGAATCCGACTGTAACCGAGAATTTAAGCTGGTTTTTCGTCGAATGATGACAACGGAGTTATGGCGCGATTGTGGTCAAATGTGAATATCGATTCTTGTTGCCAATATATGTAATTCTCTATCGAATGCATTTTTTTTTTTACTTTTTTTTAATCTCGATTTTTGTATAGGAAATATGAAAGTGGAGGCATATAACCATCATAAGATGTACTTAATATTTTTATAATTTTTTTTACGGAGCCATGGAAGCTTTTTACGTGTGATTAATTCTGCGATGAAAATTCATCCCAAATTAATCGCAGCCCAAATATGCTTGGAAAAATCATGAGATGACTATTTTTGGCCTGAAAATGCATTCCATTGATCATCCTGGGCTCAAAAACTAGAAAAATACGTGCGAGTAATCCTGCGATGAAATTAATCGCAGAATTAATCCCAGCCCAAAAATGCTCGAAAAAATCGTGGGATGATTTTTTTGGGATGAAAATTCTCTCCAATGATCATTACGGCCTCATAAACTAAAAAAATACGTGCGATTAATTCTTCAATGAAAATTCATCCCAAATTAATCGCAGCCCAAAAATGCTCGAAAAAATCATGGGATGATTTTATGGGCTGAAAATCCATTCTATTGATCATCCTGGGCTCAAAAACTAGAAAAATACGTGCGATGAAATTAATTGCAGAATTAATCCCAGCTCAAAAATGCTCGGAAAAATCGTGGGATGATTTTTTGGGCTGAAAATCCATTCCATTGATCATCCTGGGCTCAAAAACTAAAAAAATACGTGCAATTAATTCTGCGATGAAAATTCATCCCAAATTAATCGCAGCCCAAAAATGCTCGGAAAAATCATGGGATGATTTTTTTGGGATGAAAATCTATTTATTCCATTTTCTGCTGTGAAAGTTTTTATGCAAAAGTTCGTGATTGGTTTTAAAAAATTTTATAAACGCTTTCGAAACTACTTCAAGTGTATTTTGAGTTTTGAGATGTAATATCTAGGTACTTCTAATGTCAGGTACCTTCGTAGGAAACTGCAGACGTGAAAAAATGAACCTTTTTTCCATTTATGTAGGGTCTGTGGAGTAAATGATGATAATTTTGCAATTCGTGAGGGTAACTCGAGTCTGTGAAAATTTCTTGAGCAAAATCGAATGGCGCAAGCTGAAACACCGCAGATGCTATTGATTTAAGAAGGAAGAGCTGTTATCTTGGCGAGTTCGTACAAAAAATCTATTTTTAAACTCGACATCCTAAAAACTGATGAAATGATTAACCACATGAAATTTTCATGTAAAGAATACCTAATTCATAAGTGATGGAGGATCGTAATCGAAGGAGAATTCGATTTTTAAACCTTGCACTATCGAAAACACGACAAAAGAAATGCTACTCAGGTTTTTTTATTTTTTTCATTTTTCACGAAATTTGGACACTTGTGAAAGGGGTGGGAAGGGAAAGGAGGGAGAGATTCGCATCATCTATGAAAAAATTGATATTCAAACTTGGTGTTTTAAACAAATTTAACAAGCTGTATGTCACACATAATTTTCAATTTTTTGAAAATTTTTATCAAAATTGTTGTAAGATGTAGGTAGTTCTATAGTTACTTAAATTTTTCGAAAAATTTGTAAACTCCGTTGTATACTTACCTACTTTTTTTTTTTACGATTCAGTCTAAAAAGTTTTTTGTGGCTTATATGTTCACAAAATTTTCCTCCTGCTAAAATTAGAATTTACGACACTTCTGATTTTTTTTTTTTCATCGATATTATTTTTATTTTTCATTTTTGGCGGAAAATTTAAAATTTTCAATTTTTAAATTAAATTTTTTTCCTACTAAATTTTGCATCCTCGTGGATGGACTTTCTCACGTTATGACCTTTCTTCAAGGGTTAGAATTTCAAATCAGTCGGTTTACGAAACGGTTTCCGGCCAAACACATTTCTTACGCATTCGTAAACGTACATGAATGACAAAAGCGCACCGATGGTAATACGATACGATCGGCATTGCGAATCGAATGCCAACGGCGGTTGTTTCAAATTAGTATTTAAATTCCAACGGTGGTGTTGAGGGTGGCGATGGCGTATACCCGATAATACGAATGAATAAAACTAGACGCCGCAATGCTTCCCATACCCAATACAACTGCTGCTCTTAGTCCAACCACACAAACGCTACTGCCGAATATCCATTAATGCTCGCGAGTTTGCGGTCACGGTTGTCGGGAAGCCTTTCTCCGTGTGCGGTGAGATTCATAGTATCGGCGTGATCGACTCCATTAACCTTGTATCTTGGAATATGGTGAACGAGCTGCCTACTACGTTTATAGCTGACAATGTCGTCGTCCCGATGTCCGCTTGTATTATTCAAATTTTAATTAAACGTGCAAATGTTTTGCAAATCTTAAAAGCTCTACCTCTGTCGAGCTACAATTTAACCTGGGTACGTTTCCTGCTCGTGTTAATCCGTTCTAATGCAAAGCACTTCGTAGTGTGCCGCTCTACCATGTTTTTGTTTGATTTTGATACGACAGTTGATTTTATTGTTCGAAAAAATAAATTTTTCATTTCCAAATCGGATAATAATTGACGATTTAATAACAAGTATCGTGTCCTCGCCGCGTACCGAAACAACCCCGCCGCAAAGTACAGCTGCTTCTTAGCTTTTTCTGTCGTTGACACCGGTGTCGAGCTCGTGAAACTTTTTTTACGCCGGCGTCGCACCGCACCGTCGAAAATTTCTAATCCAATTTCACTTGTCAAGTGCGATGGTACCTTTGGTAGCTGGCGCGTTTAACGTTTTTGTATTCCCAGGACAATTTGATGAAATTATTGGGTCGCCGATTACGCGTTCGCGTTGTTGTACTTCGTCAGTCTGGCCGGATTATGGATTAATTGCATTTTATACCTTACGCGAGAGTATATTCGATTACCGGCGACGAAGTTCCCCAAAATTCAATTTTAAATAACCCGAATGAGACGAGAGAGGTTGGAGGCTTGTAGAGTCGGGCGTTTGGTTTGGAATTTTTAGGGAATGCGATGGGGTGATTTTCGAAATTTCGGATTCGCGTTCGAGAGAGAAAAATTATTCGGTGAAATTTCCGGTTTCAAAGTTGAAAATGGATTGTGAGCAAATTTTCGCGTTTTTATCTCATTTGAAGAAAAATTCGGAGGTGCTGAACTCGAGGCTATGTTTATTTTTTAATTTTGGTAAATTTTTAGCGCTGTTACAGGTGATTTCTAAGACGTTAGAGTGTTTTAAAAAGTATTGGTGTATTCATTTTCTTATCTTCGCACTTTTTTACGCATCGGACCAAAATTCGAAAGTGAACATTGCATTGGTGAAATATGAGGGATGAATAGAAATTTAGGATTTCACTATTGAATGAAGTTCATATTACTCGTTAATGAAAAAGCTATGAAATTTTATTGAATTATTCAAAGGAAACTTGAAATAAATGGAATGTCACATTTTTATAAAAAATTGAATTTTTCAGAACCTTTTTAAAAGATCACAATTCATTATTTATTTTTCGATTTAGCACTCCTGGCGGAATTTTCACTGAAGCTCCTTATTTTCGATTATCCGGATATTTTCCAAATATCCGAATATTTGGATAGCATTCGGATTATCCGGATATTTGTTGAACCCTACCCTGTAAAAGATACCGCATATCATTGTTTCTTTTGTGAATTATGCATTTCTAATCCGAATTTCAAAATTTTTTACCGCTTATATTTGCTTATTTTGACTTATATTTAGCTAAAAATGCTCTATAATCGTTTTTTTTTTTTAGCACTTATTCAAGTCGTTTGCGCTGATTTGAAGAAAAATGGCGAAAAATCGACCAAAAAATCCAAAATCTTCATTTTTCGGTCCAAAAAAATATTGATTTTTTTTTTTTTAATTAAAAAAAAAATCCGAACATTTTAATCTGTGACTTGGTAAACGAATTTTCGTTACGCATTTTTTCATTCAATTAATTCAGTTCCAACTTTACTGGTGGGTAATTTTATAGGATTTTCTTACTCAGGATGAAAATACCTATATTTTGATATTCAACACGGCATACTTTTATATCGCTCATATCTCGTTTTTTAGCGCTTTGAAATCCTTGCCCTAATCATAATCAAGCAAACTACCTATTGTAAGTGAATCTTGAAACATACTAGAAATCAATGCATCATAATCAGAATATCTAAATTAATAAGTATACTTTGAATTGAATTCGAAAGATCAAAATATCGAAATCGAAACATCGATACTTGAATTTAGATGAGGTAATAAAGTATTGAAATGAAAACATCGATTTATCGTGATAAATCGGATGATATCAAAGTATCAAAGGTGGAATATGATTCTTCGGAGAATTGAAATCAAAACATCGAGACGTTGAGATCGAGTTACATTGGAATAGAGGCATCGAAATATCAAAATCAGATTATTTTGGATCGATACTTCGACATAGATGTATCGATTTTTCAACATCGATATATCGATTCTTCAACATCGATGTGATGATCGATTTTTCAACATCGATGTATCAATTCTTCAACATCGATGTATCGATTCTTCAACATCGATGTGATGATCGATTTTTCAACATCGATGTGATGATCGATTCTTCAACATCGATGTGATGTATCGATTTTTCAACATCGATGTGATGTATCGATTTTTCAACATCGATGTATAAATTCTTCAACATCGATGTGATGTAACGATTTTTTAACATCGATGTGATGTATCGATTTTTCAACATCGATGTGATGTATCGATTTTTCAACATCGATGTGATGTAACGATTTTTTAACATCGATGTGATGTATCGATTTTTCAACATCGATGTGATGTATCGATTTTTCAACATCGATTTTTCAACATCGATGTGATGTATCGATTTTTCAACATCGCTGTGATGTATCGATTTTTCAACATCGGTATATCGATACATCAGAATCTTTTGTCCTGCTTTTCTGTCAAAAATGTCAGTGTCCTGCTTTTTTTTCAAATCAAACTTTGAAATTTTTAATGCATTCTTTTCCACTGTTCAAAATTTTGGAATTACCTACATTGAAAATTTTTTATTTAATTATTTTTTTCATCTGATAGAAAAATTATTTGTTACCCCTTCCCACGCCTCAAAAAATATCGTAAAATGTTTGAAAAATATTGTTTTTTTTTGTTAGATATCTTGAAAAAACACCTGGCTCTGAATTAAAAGCTTTCAATTTTTCCAAAGTACTACCTATGATTTAAAAAAATTTTTGTTAAAAAAATGTCAATAATTTTCCATGAATTTTAAACAGAATAATATTACACTGTTGACAGTTTCGCAAAAATTTTGGAAATTTTTACGATTTGAATTTCGATTTTTCGATGACTGAAAAAATATAGTAGATAAATGTCTTAATAATTTACAAAGGCTCGTATTTCTTACACTTCCTAGATTAAGTATTCATTCGATATTGAAATATTTATCAAACTTTCTTTTCATCATGAAACAAAAATTTGTCTGCGTCTCAGAGGGTGAAGCACTAATGGGGTGATTCTATCTCGTTATACGAGCTATTCGTATATAAGGTGAGGACGACGAGTAATGAATGAATAATATAATTCGCTGTTTAGGTTATACGAATACCTACAAAACGACGATGACTATACAGTATACACTACACCATAAGACGACGAAAACGTACACAAATAATGAGGAAGAGAAGATCTCATGAAGGGTTAGATTGGCGCTGTGTACCCAATAACTTTTTCATCAAAACATACAGTTCTCGATAAAATTTCCCACGTTTCGCTGCCTTGAGACGCCCCAAGTCGACTTCGGGCTCGTTACACTATAAAATGAGAACAGATATAATAAGTCTAAAGATGCCATAAAATATGTGATGCGAGGAGAATTTTTTTCAAGTTTTTCAGAGGGAAAGGAGGATAAATTATTAGAAAGTCATGCGACTGATATGTCATATCAAAGGAGTTTGTTTCTACACATGCTATGGATATGGTGTACAGAGGCCTTTTTACGAAAAAATATCTTTCGCTGTTGTGTCTATCTAGAGTCAACACACGACAAGAATCTCTCTGTTGGGTATTGAGAAAATGGCGAAAGATAAAGAAACGAGGGTGGTGCATAAAATAAAGAAGCTACCAAGGAAAACAATTTTCAATTTTTAACGTTATTATTTTTTCAGGGTTGTGGGTTTTTTTGCGGTTGCCAGCTCTCGTCGGATGGCTGCGTGTGTTTATTTTGTAATTTCGCGTATTCTTCGAGTACGATTAATATAGAATAACCATTTATTCGAGAATAATTAAAATTTTAACGTAATTGCGAGTTGTTTACAGAGTTAAATCAGCTTAAGGGTGATGCGGGACGAGGCCATGGTAAATATACGCTTTAAAACTCGAGTACCTCTACCTACTTTGTTTTGTAAACATAACCCGGGGTAGTTTTTTTTCTTATTCTTTGTTCCTTTACGGAGAAAGTTTTTAGGTATGAGGATTTACAGAGGCGTAATTATAAGTAATGCTTGGGTGACGGGAATTTTTATAGTTTTCAAAAGTACCAGAAGACGATGTTCTGATTGAATGTATTTTTAAACATTTTTATTCAAGGTGTAATTTTAGAGAGGAAATTTCGATTTATAATTTTATATTAGTTAATTTAGGATTATAAAATTAAAAATAATTAATAGTTTGCTCTTTTTTTTTTGATTTCAGGTGAGTTTCGAGATGGTCATAATTATTTCTTCGGGTACTTATATGTAGCTACATGGTGCATGGTTTTTTCATTATTTACAAGGGTGAGTTATTTATCATATTGTAATATTTTTTAAAAATTCAACGTTTTTGTTGAAAATTACCAATGATTAATTTGTGTTGTCACGTTATTGACTAAACATGGGTTAGAAATAGGGAGCTTCGCGTCTCCCCCCCCCCCCTCAGATATTCATTCTTCCCAAATATTTATAATTTAGAGGAAAAAACTTCTAATCACGATTGATATTTTTGAGCTCATAAAAATTGATTTTTCAGAAATTTGAATTATTTCTGTCGGAAATTCTTTTGTTTGACCGATAAAAGTTCTTGAAAAATTTATTATTCTTTTTGAAGATTTTTTCTTTCGATAGAAAATGGAATTGAATCAAAAAATACCAGTAAAAATAGAACTTGAAATTCTATACAACGAAATTGTACCAGGATCCATTTTAGCGCAATTTGAGTCGTAAAAATGTTCAAATTGAGTGAAGGGGGTTCTGCGCCAGGAGCACCGAAAAAACGTCAAAATTTCACCGCTTCCTGAGGAACTATAATATTCAACAGTTCTGCTACCTATGTACATAGAAACAATTACTTTTAGCGCTGGTGCCTTTTTTTGAGAAATCCTCCAAAAGACTTGTTTTCAAAGAAGTGTTTTTTCTGTTTTTCCAAAAAATTAAAAAAAAGAAGTTAACTAGAATTTTTTTTATTACCTAAATAATATCTATGTTGAAAAATCAAAAATCCTCGTTTTCGCTACCTACATTTGAACTGTTTTAATTTTTCCGTGTGATGAAAAGACACTTTTTATTTAAAAAATTCCTAAAATTCGAGTTTTTCAACTCCCCCCCCCCCCAAAAAATGAATAAAAAATTAAGAATCCTTTGATTTCTGAAGTATTACGCGGACTCTAAATTCAAAAAATAGAGCGATAGGAGTTGATAGAGGAAAAGAGGTTGACATTTTGATTCATTTAGGCAAGCTGAAAAATTGATCTAAAAAAGGACGAATTAAATCTAGATACAAAAAAGAAGTACCTATACCTTAGCTCACGAAACGTGTCTTTCTTTTCTGAAAAGTACATTATTACAAAAGATTAATTTTTAGCAAAAAATTTTGATTTTTTAATATATTTTTTTCGTTTTATTTTGATTTTACCTAGGTACTGAATTTTTTGACAAAATTTAGTGTACAAAAATGTTTGTCCTTGGTCATCAAGAAACAATGAGATCCAGAAAATTACGGAAAAATTATTTACAGATGTTCGGATTTCAATTTATGTACGACCACTGAAGAAGTAAAATTATTTAAAAAATTAAGGATTTTGAGTTCTGAAATAAAATTTTATACCTATTTGAATTTAATAATGATGAGAAAGAATTTAGTGGAGGAGGGGAACGGGGATTGGCATTAGACAAAAAAATAATAATTGATTCAAAAAATCTGAAAAAGTGGTGCCAAAAAATGATTAGTTTTGGATTTTGCGATTTTGATGTCACTCTTGATCATTGAAATTGGACAGAAATCATGCTTTTTGATACTATTTGGAAAAATTTCTATGGCTGGAATTTTTTTTAATGATTTAAAACTTTGTAAAAGTTATCAAATTTTCAGATCATTTTTTGCTTAAAAAAGGCTGGGTTTGTAAATGTATCAAGATTTAAAATGAAAAATATTTTTAAAAATTTTGTAATAATTTTTTGAGCATTGTGGAAGGGCTGTACCAAACAAGAGTTATACATGAAGCAGTTCTCCCTCCCCCTCCCTTGATGACAACATATCTTTCAATGTGATAAAATTGAAAGTTGTAATGACCTGTTTCAGTAGTTTCGAAAAAAATTTCATTTCAAGATGGAAAAATGTGAGCTGAGGTAGAAATTTTCAATTTTCTACCCATAATGAGTGATAACGATAAATTTTAATTCATCTGTGCTTTAGACTATTGTTGGTATAAGTTCTACTTGATATGGGATTTTGATCTGACTCGTGATGAAAAAAAAAAAAATTTCGAAGGTTTGATCGTAGAAAATATAAATTAACGAGAGCCACTCCTGCTGAAAATGGAAAATTAATGGAGTTATCGGACGGATTTCATCCGTAACAATAGCTACTTCTGCCAAAAGAAAATTCGACCTAAGCTTATAAAATATTGGCGCCGAGTCGAATCAACGTTACGATTGTAAATTCTTGACTGGGCAGTGCGATGGCAGGAGAAGTTGGGTGGTTTCTCCACACGTACACAAGATACCTCAAAGTGTATGCCTTCTGTTTCACTATCTGGAATATCTTTGGGCGCGATAATTACCAGAATAGAGCTTGTTTTACGATCGGTCTTATTGATTTTCTTTGGTTATGCTGGCTGAAAAGCTGTGAGAGCGAAGTGCGAGGAGGAACCGAGAAAAAATTTATTTTTAGCACATTCAAGTAGCGTACCGTGCGATAAATAAAATTGAAATACAGAAGAATAAGGCGAGAAGGCTAAAGAGAAAAAAAAGGTGGAAAAATACGCGTACACGAGTCAGGAAGTGAAAGAGGGAGAAAAAACCTTTCAAATGTTGGTAACATAACGTAACGTATTGATAAACAAGTTCTACTTGGTGCTATCGCCGGTGTTCCAATCAAGCGTTAATTCTGTTGTGAATTTTTATCACCGTTAACCCTTTTTAAAAATATCGTCGGTATTTTTCTCTCTTTTTTCCCCCAACAACGCCGAAGCTAGTGTTTCATTCTAGGTACGAATATACCGAGCTTGCGTTAGTAGAGGTATTCGCATGATTAGAATGTTTTGTACGCGGTGATTACTCCGTTACGAGGATGAATCGGAAAGGGCAGCGACGTCAGGAAAATGGATAGATTTAAGGCAGGTACGGTTTCCTCTACATCACACCAGCGGTAGGTTGCAAAAGATGAAGCAAAATCGCGCGAGTGTTGTTGAGATGTCGTCGTCGTATACCGAAGGCGCCGCATCGGCAGCCCGTTACGCTTACTTGCCACGTATCTAGCTAAGTACGTTGGAGAATTTTGCATAAACTAACGTCTCTCCCTTCACACCTCCTCAGCCAAAACCTACCGAGGGTTAACTTATGCCATTTCGAGGTACACATAACACACAAGGCGCCTAGATTGGCCCACATATAACTAACGTGCTGTGGCTGTTTCGAATGGATCTTCAACAATTTGCATTTCCTGCTGAATGATGCGTATGTTGTGTTCTCGTGGTACTTTTCGCCCAAATACCGCCAAACACGTATGTGAAAACTTTTTACGAGAGTGGACGAGATGAATTAAGTAGTTCGAGATGCTGACGAGTGTTCGGGTTCGATTTAAAATGGTTCGGAATTGGAAGATGTGGAAATGGGGGATTTTTCGATGAGGTGGGGAGAGGAAACGGGAAGAAGTCGGGAGATGTATATATTTTGATCTTTTTCGAAGTATTTACACTTCAAATTTTGATACAGGGTGGTTTTCCGGGTCGAAAAATGAACTCTGTAACGTATTTCGACTTTTTTTTGGTGCTCCTGGCGCAGAACCCCCCTCACTCAATTTGAACATTTTTATGGTTCGAATTGCGCTAAAATGGATCCTGGTACAATTTCGTCGTATAGAATTTCAAGTTCTATTTTTTTACTGGTATTTTCCGATTCCTTACAAAATTTTAACCTATTCTGAACATGACCTACCTACTTTTAAACCGTGTTCATGAGCGAATGAAATTTCGAGCTCGAAATCGATGGTAGCTTCCAAAAAAAAAATCTCTTACGTTTTTGAATTCCTGTAGAAACTTGTCCAGTGTGCAAAAATTTCACCAGAGATGGTCGCCCCAGTCGGAAAATGAACTTCATTGTGTATTTTAACTTTGATTTTTTCACTCCTGGCGCAGAACCCCCACTGAATTTGAACACTTATATCTTGCAAATTGCGTCAAAATGGATCCTTTGCGCAGTTTTATTGCATAGAAATTTGAAATAATTTTTTTACTGGCATTTTCTTGTTCCTTGGCAAATTTTAACATGTTTGAGAAGTAGCCAACTCTCATTCGCGACTCAATTTGGAAACGTGTTCATGAGCAAATGAAATTTTGGACCTGAATTAGTTAATACCATTCAATAAATTGAAAACCCACTGGCATTTTTGGATTCCCGAAGAAATTTTGACCTACTTTGATGAGTCGGAAGTCCGATTTGCAAAAATTTTAGAACAGCTGGTCTCCCCAGTCAGAAATAATCCATGGTGTATTCTAACCTGAATTTTTTTCACTCCTGGCGCAGAACTCCCCCCTACTGAATATGAACATTTTTATCCAGTAAATTGCGACAAAAGGAACCTTGCCGCAGTTTATTTATGTAGAAAATTTAAATGATATTTTTCACTTAAATTTTCGGATTCTTGAAGGAATTTTAACCTACTTTGATGAGTCGGAAGTTCAGTTTGAAATAAATTTCATAAGAGGTGTCTCCCCAGTCCGAAAATGAATTCTATTGTGTATTAAACCTTGATTTTTTCACTCCTGGCGCAGAACCCCCCTACTGAATATGAACATTTTTATCCAGTAAATTGCGTCAAAAGGGATCCTTGACGCAGTTTCTTTATGTAGAAAATTTAAATGATATTTTTCACTTGAATTTCCGGATTCCTGAAGGAATTTTAATCTACTTTGATGAGTCGGAAGTTCAGTTTGCAAAAATTTCATAAGAGTTTGTCTCTCCAGTCCGAAAATGAAATTATTCTATGGTATATTAACCCTTGATTTTTTTCACTCCTGGCGCAGAACCCTCCCCCCAACTGAATATGAACATTTTTATCCAGTAAATTGCGTCAAGAGGGATCCTTGACGCAGTTTCTTTATGTAGAAAATTTAAATGATATTTTTCACTTGAATTTCCGGATTCCTGAAGGAATTTTAATCCACTTTGATGAGTAGGAAGTTCAGTTTGCAAAAATTTCATAAGAGGTTGTCTCTCCAGTCCGAAAATGAATTCTATGGTATATTAAACCTTGATTTTTTTCACTCCTGGCGCAGAACCCGCCCACTCAATTTGAACATTTTCTATCCTGCAAATTACGCCAAAATGGATCCTGACACAGTTTCTTCGTATAAAAATTTTTAATTATATTTTTTACTGATATTTCCCGGTTCCTTGCAAAATTTTAATCTATTTTGATAGGTCATCAAAGTTCATTCTCTGCTGAATTTTCTAAAAAGTGCAACTTGGAAAGTCAACTTTTCTCGTTTGTGCCTATCGTTTTTCAAATTTTTTTCATTTTTGTACGTAGAATGAACCGAGCTACTCATGGTTATGCATTTTTTTTGAGAATTTTTCAAAGCTTTTTATTGTGTCGTTCCCAGAACGTTGTCAAAGAAAAAAAAAGATCAAAACAGAGACAAATTGGAATAGTACCTAAAATTTCACGAGTCCCTCACCAAAATTTGAAAAAAATTCAGACACTTTCTAAAAATTCAGAAAAGGAGAACTTCTGCTCTTTTGAGATGCCACAACTGAAAAAATTCAAGATGACCATTTTCTTCTATGTTGGCCATAGGTTTGAAAGTCTAATTGATTTACCTCCTTCTCTCCTCCCATCCCACCATTTTCAACTTTAAAATCTCTTTTGGTACAAATAGGTTGCAGACTATACGTCATAGTGTTTTCAAAAACCAGGCCACCAAGATAAAGCTGAGAGATCGAAACCACGATACCTCGCGAAATACATCAACGAATCGCCGCAGCCATATTTCATAAAACGAAAAATTTTCGTACGATTTTCGAATTAAAATTAGCTTATTAGGTTCTACCGGGTTGTTTTTTCTCCCTTCGTAGCCTCGTCGAATTTTCGGAGACCGGGTCGGGCCGGGCGACGCACATTCGACGACCAACGTAATAGTTTAATGTTACTCAAATTGATACCGAAAGAAAATTTTCAATAGAAGACGATTAAAAAGTTTCGCCGGGCGAAATTAATGGGAAAAGTTTAAGGCAGGCGTCCATTGTGCCGCGCACCAAATTCTGTTCTGTCGTCGTCGTAGTCCTCTTCTTCGTCTTCGTCTTGTGTTACTCTCTCCTCCACCCCTCGGGCCTATACTCCATTTAAAATCAGCCTGCTAACCTCCCTCTATATTAAAAGATTTTAGTAAAAGTGAATTTATCCCTTTCTGTATGGTTCTTCGCGTCGTCGTCTTCGTCGTTTAAATTTTCATAATTAATACTTTCTTAATAATTCTGTCAAGCTTTTAAATCAGTGAGACAATTAACTAATCCGTTAATAGGTATTTTTTTTGTTCGTTTCTTCGCCGCAGCTAAACGTGCAGTGTAAGAAGGCTGATGAGGTGAATATTCTTCGCCTCACCACCGCCTCGATTGTAGTTGGATTTTCGCTTTTCTTAATATTTTTTTTGGCCCGGTTTGTATCAGCCCTCATTTCGCCTACATAAACCTCCACCCGCGCTCTTAATTGAAAGATTAATCTGTTCAGAGTGCTGGATTTTTTTACCATAATTTTACACATTTTCACTTTTTTAGTCAGTATTTAGAAAAATATCCTGCTTCCTACTCGCCTCGGTGCGTTATTTGCATCTTTAATCGTCGCGAAAATGCGTTGGAGTTCGAGTGTTGATTTTGTAGCTTATTTTGATATCTGAAATGTGACGCTACTCTGAAGTTTTTTTTTGAGAAGAATTGCTACCTACGAGATTTCAGATACAGATATTTTTTCACAAACGAAACAAATGACAAAACTTTGAAAAATTCATTTCAAGGAGATTTTGAAATTTTTGCAAAGTTTAATTTTTTTTAAATAAGATTTTTGTTCTAATTTCTTGAAAAATTTTTAAAATTGGAGAAATGTTCAAGTTCAGAATAAAAATTGTTCAAGTTTTTAAAAATATCGTCCATATTCTGAAACAATTCTCAAGTTTTATAAATTCTTCCTAATTTTGAAAAATTGTTCAATTTTTGGAAAATTATCCATGTTTTGAAAATTTATTAAATTCTTGGAAAACTGTTCAGTTTTGGCTGGTTTACGAAAACAAAAAGTTGAAGTTTTGAAAAATTGCCCAATTTTTATAAAAATGTTGTAGGTACGTACTTAATTTGAAAAATTTCTTAGTTTTTTAAAAAATATTCAAGTAATGAAAAACCTGTACAAGTTTTAAAAAGTATCGTTCAGTGTTCGAAAAATCGTACAATTTTTAAAAAATTACCCATTTTTTGGAAAACCGTGTGATTTTTTTTCAAGTCAACGAATTTTTATGAAAGTGTTCCAGTTGACTTATTTTTAGAAAATTGTTCGTGTTTTGAGAGTTTCTTTAATTTTTAGAAAATTTTCCAAATAATGAAAAAAATCGCCCAGTTTTAAAAAATCGTTTAATTTTTAAAATTTCCTCTATTTTTGAAAAATCATTCAAATGTCCTGCCTTTTAAAAAAATTGGATGAAAAAAAGGTACATGCAAAAATGAGCTTTTCTTGTCATTTTTTGATGAAATTAGAAATTAGATCATCAGAGTCATCTGGAAGGGGGGTGTTCAAAAACTTTATCGAAATGTTACAAAAACATTTAACGTTACAAAAAGTTACAAAAAGGTTACGAAAACGTTATAGAAACTTAACAGAAACGTTACAGAAACTGTATGAAAACTTTACAAAAATGTTATTGAAACATTACATAAATGTTACAGAACGTTATAAGAAAATTTCAAAAACGACGAAAGAGGTACGGAAATGTTGTCAAATCCTTATGAAATCGTTGCGAAAACTTTACAGAAACGATACGAAAACGTTACCGAAACGTTGATTTCATATCTCTTCATTGAGGAAATTGGGAATTTTGACTAGCTCTTTTCAAAGTTGTGTTAGAAATTTTTTTGTGCAAAATTTCTTGAGAAAACGACTTTCTATAAATTTGAGTGAATTTGGTTTGTTTCTCATACGTGATTTGTCGGGAACGTAGGTGACTAGGTGTCAAGAAAAGGATGGGCGAAGTCTGTTGATTATTAAACCGAACACAACACAATTTTCTACTATGATTTGCAGAAATCTTCACCAAGAAAAGTGATTTTGATGAAACTGCAGAAAAACGATCTTCGCATCATTATGCACAATTAATATTTTTTTTACAGAAAAAATTCCAGTTTTTTTCGTTTTTTTTTTTTCATTTTTATGAAGTAAATATTTATCAAACAAAGGGAAGAAAGAATCTCAATAATTTTTTATGCAGCAGTTTTCCAAGATTCCCTTAAAGTCGGAATCAACTTTTTGTTACGAAACTTTAAAGAAAAGGATAAACCTATTTCAATTTTGAATTGTACTTGGACCTATATAAATACTTGTTATTTTTTAAACGGTTTTTATGTAAATTTTTAATCCAGCTATTTCACAGTAATTACCAACCACCAAGATAAAACTATCAAAGAGCATAGATTAACATTAAGACTACGATTTAATATTTATCCCTCTTTTTCCCATTTTTTTTTCTTTTGATAAATCCTGCTGCATTTGGAAACACGCTCACTTAACCATCCAATCCTCTTCGTATCCATCTATCTTACATACAAAAATAGAAAAAAAAGGGCACCCTCGCACGAAATTCTGCTCGCATTACTTTGTAGTTAGAATCGTTATTCACGCTTCGTTATTCCCATTTCACCTATTTTTTTTTTCACACCAAAACTTTCAGCTTTCGAACATTTAATAAAATTCCGTATACGAGTTATCAACTCGCTTTTGTAAAAGTATTATTTTTTAGTTCATTACCAAAAGGTACCCAAGCTGTATGGAAAGTGAATGGAAAAACACGAAGAGGGGATAAATGGCACCTAGGAAAGTTTTGATGTATATAAAACTTCTCTCGACGTTAATATAAGTAGATTTTTTTCCTCCTAGAATAGTACCTGTGCTTTTATATACGATATAAATAGCTACTCCTCATCGAGAGCGCAAATCTCGCACAATAAAGATTGTAGATAAGATGTAATAAAAATACGATTACATAGGTGTGTCTGTATAACAGAATATACGAAAAACGTTTATTGAAAAACCTTTCTTTATGTATATGGTTATACGATGTGTACCGAAGATCTATATCGAATACGCTTATGTACTTTTACGTAATATTCTCTCGTTTAGAACGTATTCCAGGCACATTGCTAAACATACTTTTGTTGATAAATTTCGCACCTTGAGTTGAGCTACTTTTGCCTTATAGATAGAATCTTGTCATATTAGAATTGCACCCCGAAATAATTCAATTCTGATTTTTTTTTAGTGTTAATGTTAACTTCAGAAGAGAAGGCCGAAGGGGGAAATGGTCGCTAAGAATAGGTTTTTCGTGAGTATCTTCTCTAACAAGCCTCAAAATTGAAAAACGATTGTATAATCGTGTTCTCGCAATTTTCTATCAAGAGTAGGATATTTTTTTTTAAATTTTCGTTTTTTGAGTCAAAGATTAAGGATGAAAACATCTAGGTATTTTTCGAACAGTTACACCATTTTTTGAACCAAGCGAAACTATAAAGTTGGAGAGCTTCTTTTTGGGTTTTCAAAGAAACCAAGGCCAAAGTCGGATTTCAGATGCTAAAAAACCTATTTTTTGATACCAAACACGAAAATTTTCAAAATTTTGAGTTTTTTCCCTTCTCCCTCTATGCCTTTACAATTAATAACAGGGTGTTTACTGGCAAGAAACACCAAAAAATAGCAAACATTTGATAATTTTACTACGAGAAGCAAGAATTTTAAACATTTTCCCCTTGAATTTTTCAATCAAGGGATTGCATTTAAAAGCTTTTTCAACTTAATTTGATTTAAAAATTGTGTAGGCAAATTAGCGCAATTTTTAGAATAGAAAATTTTCAGGTAGTAAAGCTTTCATTGCAAAAAATTGTCGAGGATGGTCCCTCGACTAACCTCTCGGAAGTCCCACCCCCTCAGACCACGTGCTGAATTTTTTGGAGGCTCCATTCCCTTTAAAAATATATCTCCTCAAGGTTTGATTTTACTGTAAAAGTTGTTCAGTAAGTTTTTGTTCTCTACTTGATTTCTTACAACTTTTGTCCAAGAAATTTTTTGTGATCGCTTGGTGCGGAGGTGACTCCACCCCCTGAGAAATGAGTTTTCTTCAATATCTCATCATGGTTTGATTTTACACCAAACCATTATGAGATTAGAGGATCGGCTGCCCAAAAATTATGAAGTTGCAAGTCGTTCACTGAACGATTCTTTATTCTTATTTTCCACTCTATTTTTAATTTTGATAATCGAGTGAATTTTTTGTTGTTTTTTTTTTTTTCAATTCCTTAAAAATAAATCAGAATACTCGATACATTTTCACTTTTTTGAACATTTATCTCTGTTCCAAAAACACCAAGTTTTTATGACTTCTAAACCTAATTTTAATACAGAAAAACGAACGAAAAATCGAAAATCACAAAGTTCATGACTTTTAAACCTAATATTAAAACAAAAAACGAACGAAAAATAGAAAATCAGAAAGTTCGTGACGTTATTAGGAGTCACAAATTTTGTGATTTTTTATTTTTCGTTCATTTTTGGTATTAATATCAAGTTTAGAAGTCATGAACTTTGTGATTTTCAATTTTTTGTTCGTTTTTCTGTATTAAAATCATATTTGTGAGGCGTTGTGCGATAAGGGACCTTGTGGTAAAAGAAAAATCGGACATGAAATTTGCCTAATTCGACTAGAAAACATATTTTCTACCTATACGAATCATGCAAAATCTGAAATTGGATTTTTTTTCACCACAATGTCCTTTATCGCACACACTGAGAAAAATGGAGAATGAAAAATGAATAGAAAGTGTTGCAAAAAATTATAAATTTTATTCAAAAAAAAAAAATTTATCCAAAAAAAATAAATTTTATCCAAAAATGATAAATTTTATTCAAAATAATAAAGTTTATCCAAAAAAATAATAACGGGGCACCATTCGCAAAATTAGCAATTTTTATCAAAAAAAATAATAAAATTTATCACGAAATTTGGTAAAGTTTATTGCATAGAAAATAAAGTTTGTCAATTTTGCGATAAATATTATTATTTTGGGATAAATATTATTATTTTTTGAATAAATTTTACTAGTTTTGTGAATGGTGCCTTTTTATTATTACGTTTAATAAAATTTATTTTTTATTTTTTTGAGTGCAACGTCACACATTTCAGTTTCAATTTTGTTATCAGCGACGGAAAATAAGATGAAAACAAGAAAAAGATTCGTTCAGCGAACGATTTTGCAACCTCATAATTTTTGGGTAGTCGATTCTTTCCTGATTTAACAGCAAAAATAGTTCTGTACTTTTTTATTTTACACTAAATTTCCTACAACTTTTTTCTGACGATTTTTTTACAACCATTTAGTGAGAAAATTGATTTTAAGCGAAATACGCCATGTTAGAGCATATTTTCCAGAACCACCCTCCTTCAGGATTCTCCACCATCGTACCAAAAAATTTCTCAGGCAAAAGTTATCCCAAAATTTTGATTTTTTTAATCAGGAATTACCACTATAGTATCCTTCATGTTTGGCGTCCTTCTTTTGAAAATCCTGACTAACCTTTGTCAGTAGACGTCACTCGCAGATTCATTCTATAACTGTCATGATTGAGCGAGGTCAAACTTTTCAACTTTTTGATAAATTGTGTGTTTACCTAAAACTTTTCCAGATTAAATATTTTCGGGTAATGAAATTTTCATGCTCAGTTCTGTTTTGTGTGTATTTGATAAAATGTCTAGTGTTGAAAATTTATATTTTTTGAAAATCTTACCTTCTCTTCATTCGCGTTGAATAATTTTTCCCTTAAAATTTAATATTGGTAAAAAAACATGTAATTTGTTCCAAGATTATTTTTTTGATAAATATTTGAAATTTTTATTTTTTTAAATTTTGTCCTGGTTTCGCTGGAGCCAAATTCATAGACGAATTGATGGTTACGTTTCCAAACTATCATATGTCCAAAATCTGTATAATGAGAAAAGGGACATAGGTGTACTGAAAAAAAAAAAGGTTACACCTGGGTCCCTTTTCTCATAATACAGATTTTGGACTTAGGACAGTTTGGAAACGTAACCTTCAATTTTAATGAAAACTTTTGAAGAGGAGAGGATGAGGAAGAGACAATTAGAAAAAATTGAAATTCATCAGTTTAAAAAATATTGAAAAATTGGGAGGAGTATGTTTTTCCAAAGCTCAGGGGGAAAATTCTGCAAAAATCGTTTGAAAGGTCCTTCTAAAATCCTGCCTGTTGATTTCGAGAATTTGTTAGACACCTTGAATGTTTTTATTTTGCTCGTCAATTTGTATTATTTTTAACCAAATAAATAATATCTCACCAGAATGAAATCACCAATAAAGTGCTTGAAATTCCCTATCAAACGAGGGACCTTACGCGAAGGGGATGGACCGAAAAAATTGTTTGAAATTTATTTTAAAACAAGTATACGCAAGGGAGGGGAGTTGGGCAAATTTAGAGTAGAAAAATTGTGCAAAAATGGCAAGAAAAATCAGAAAACAGCAAGAATTTTAATTTTTCTGATCCAGTGCACACCCAGACTAGGTTGAATGTAGAGGATGAAATTTCTACTGTGAATGTTTTCGGATGTTCTACAAATGCGCATGAAAAATTATCTTTCACCGTTGAAATTTTAGGTGGCTTCAGTTATATTGTTTCGATTATTTCAAAAAATAATGAGAATTTTGGAAATTTTGCCCAAAGAAGTAGAAGTGCTTGATGGGAAAATGCGTGTAGAATATGATTCTACGAATATTTTTCAAATTTGAAGATATTGGATCTCGAAAAACCGGTTTACAGCGAGTATTTTCTCTTCTGGGAGTAACGGCTACCCCCTCCCCTCCCTTGGGATGGAAATTCTATTGGACCATTAAAAACTAAAAAAACACGAAAAGAAATCAGGATTGAATTTCGAGGTAGGTATGGTGAATTTTTTCCTAATCTGACTAGACTATAGTGTAGGATTTTTTCTGTTTGTCAAATCTCGAAACATTTTTCTCGTCGGTGATGAAATTAAGCACTCGGCAGGGGGTATTTTATACATGCGAAATCATCAATCAACGATTTACACCGTTAAGAAGAATATTAAGCCGAAAATAAACATAGCAAAGCGTCCGGATTAAGGACGAGTTTATTAGCGAGAAAAATTCGCTCTGCCGATTGCCTGCGTTGCGCTGCGCTGGTTTAACGAAATTTCGCGTATACCGGCAGCTCAGCTCGCTTATCTAATCCTTCGCGAGAAATTAATTCCGAAAAATTTCTCTATATCCGTTACAAATGAGTACGAAGAAGTTGGCGAAGATTAGCACAAGATGGGGATAGGAAGAGGTATCTGCGTTTCGAAAAAAAAAAAGATACGGCGAAATTTTAAAATATCACTCGGAAATTATTAACGACGATATTGCTAATTAGAAGTGAAATAATTTTGAATAATGCCGTTATCTAATGATAAATCCCAACGACACTGAATATAACAACTTTGAAACAACAAAACCTTGATAAATAGAGGTACTCTATGAAACGTGAAGGGTTGTTAACGCACTTTCGTCAACTAATCAACATTATTTAGAAGCGACGGAAAAGCGGCGCAGCCTTAGGATATCAACGGGGGTTTTCTTCTTCTCGGTCTTATTGTCGAGATTATACCAGATTTCGGTGAAGGGGGAGAGGGGGCGACAGGGCGACGAATGCGACAAAAAGTAACTTATTTGTTATTTGCGGTTTAGATATTGTTTCGCTTTGACACGTATATCGAGGTTTTTCACACGTTTCCCTCCGCCCTGCCGGTGGTCTGCTTTGTATTCCTATACGAGGCACGATCACGTTGGTTGCTCGGTCTATCGTTAATGATCGATTACCTCGGTTTATTCGGTATAGGTATGTTCTTCTTGGCTGTGTAGGTAGACTAGAAGTGGGTACCTCTATACGTTTGTTGTTTTAATCGATTCGTATAATAGAAGACGTGTGTTTTAGCGGCGTGAATTGTGTGTTTTTTTACCGAAGTGATGTGGAAAGTGAGGTAAAGAGGTTGGAGTCATTCTTAATTTGTTGATTGTATTTGTATTTTGTTCCGCGAATGGGTATGGATTATGGGTAAATAAAGGTTATATCCGATCATTGGATCGAGCTAGTATGTTTCAACCTTAGGTTTCAACGTCGTCAGCACCAATGAATCTATTTTCTATTGCGATTCAGTTCTAAAATTATTCTTACGAGCTGGAAAAGCAGTTTTTTTTAAAAAATGGCCCAAATTTGGGACATCTTAGTTTACTTACCAGACATCGCTAAGGGCTAGAACAGGGTGTGTAACAGGTTAAGCAAGTCTAGCTTTTTTCAAAAAGGTCATTCCGGTCCTGAAAAGTCGAGCTTTTTGACCAATTTACCCTGATTTACTCAAAAGGTCAAGCTTTTTTCAAAAATCAAAAAAACTTCCTGTTTACCCTTGAAAAATTTGAAAAAAAATTGTTCATTTTATTTTTCATTTTTGGGGTAGGTACTGGTGTAAAGACTCGTAACTTTGGGAGGGGGGGGGGGTGCCCGGAAAAGTCTTGCAAAAAATCATTCCAAAAGGTGAAGCTGAGTCAAGCTTTTTGCTCAACAAATTTTGTTAGATATCCTGTAGAAATGGTTCTGGGAAGGGTTTAAACTCAAACTATTTCACAAATCAAAACATTTAGTCAGGTCTTAATCGTACAAAAAAAGGCTTCCGCGCGAAATTCCTGTAAAAATTGATTTTATGATTGATTCTTGTTCTGGACACTAAAACAAAGAAATTAAGCCCGTATGTCTTTTTTTCCTCTACTCCCTTTCCCCAGGGTCCATCCCAACTTTTCAAACGCGCGTATTGCTTTATCTGTGGGTCGTAATGAAAAAATTTTCAAACAAAAGTTGTTCGTCAGCACCCAATGTACATTTTCATTTCTCATCAAAATCCATTTTGGAGCAACTCCTGCCCGCCAAATTTGGAAACAAAACATGTTTTTGAGAAAACCTCAAAATCACGTTTTCTTCATTTTAAAAGAAAAGTTTCGGAGATTCGACAAAATTTGTTATTACAAAAAGTATTCAGAATTGAATTTCCTTTTCAATTGAGCTTTAAGATGACCATTTTCACCAACTTTTCCCGACTGGGTGGATCTCTTCCCCTCCCCCTTATCTCAAAAGTTGGACCCACGAAAAAAAATTGAACGATTTTTGTTTTTCGATATCTAATGCATAATTTCATTTATTATCGCAATTCATTTTGCAGCGAATTCTGTTCGTGGGTTCAACTTGGGTAAAAACGAAGAAGAGGGAGACGTCCACTCTGTCGGGAAAAGTTGGTGAAAATGGTCGTCTTAAAGCTCATTGGAAAGGAAATTCAATTCTGAATACTTTTTGTAATTACAAATTTTGTCGAATCTCCGAAACTATTCGTTTAAAATGAAGAAAACATGATTTTGAGGTTTTCTCAAAAACATGTTTTGTTTCCAAATTTGGCGGGCAGGAGTTGCTCCAAAATGGATTTTGATGAGAAATGAAAATGTACATTGGGTGCTGACGAACATCTTTTGTTTGAAATGTTGGGGGTGAACCCTGGGGAAAGATAGAGGGGGAAAAAAGGGCATATGGGCTTAATTTCTTTGTTTTAGTGTCCAGAACAAGAATCAATCATAAAATCAATTTTAACAGGAATAGCGCATGGTATGATTGAGGCTTCACTAATTGGTGAAAATCGAAGAACTTTTTTTTATTGAAAAATCAACCAATCTCGACTTGTAAAAATTTTGAGTACCACTGATAGGGGTGAATATATAGGGGTACCATAGTTATTTTAATGCAATGGATAGCTGATTTTACGGTCCTGTTCAAAGGGAATATGGGTTTATCTCGATTAAAGGAGGTATAGGTCGTACGTGATGCTAAATGAGCATTTTTTTCCATTAAAACTCAATTTTGGACTATCAACCTCAAGCAAAATGGGATACTAATGAAGGTCTAATTGAAAATCTAAGTTTATATTGGTGTTCAGGGAGTTCGATTTATGTGAAAACTATACCAATATCATCGTTCATCGACTCCATTTACTCAAAAATAGGGGTGGGGTTCTCCTGGAGCCAAAATGGGGGTTCGGGGTGGTTGAAGCTCATTGGCTATCATTTTCTATCGATTGTATGCAAAATTTCAGAACCGTTTCACTAATAACTGCTTTTTTCATTGATGTTGCTCTTCTATTCCTTATACTCACGTGGAACCTCGTTTTTTCTCGTTCAATCCTCAATTTCTCCGATTGTTTCAAAGATTATGTCAAAGATTGTATGTTTTCGGAATCCTGGCAAAATAAACTTCATTTTTTACATGAATCATTTTTTAAATTCAACGAATATTAACGTCGCAAAACCGCTTTGAAATTGAAACGTCCACTTTGAAAAAACGAAAATTTCCACTTTGCGAACCATTGACTTGTGGAGAACCACTGATATGGAGGCAGTTTTGATGTTGTGGAGAGGTTTCCTATCGATCGTATATCTTAAAAAATTTTCATCTTTCCGGAACTTATGTTTTGGCATTTTTGGTAAAGTGGCACCCGTACTAGAAAATTTGATCTAATCAGAGAAAAAAGCTGAAATGAATCGATTGGAAGTAGTTTCGAGACGTTTTGGAGCCTCTAATTTTTTTTGGAATTTTCCAACATACTAGAAAAAAGTCCTTAAAATGGTCCATAAGAACTTAAGCACAGTGTTGAAAAAAATCAATAATATAAAAAATGGATTAATCAGATATAGATTTTTTCGATAAAAATATCCTTGTAGTGCTTGGCCAAGCAAAAGTATAATGAAATGGAAATAGGAAATTTTTAAAAATTCAAAATAAAATCAATTTTTATTCAAGAAAACGATTAAATTGTTCAAATCCTATTCCTCACTTCACAACACGCGATTTCAATTTCAATTTCAATTCTTTATTTGTAATTGTAATATTTTTAGACAGAACAATTAGGGCCATTTCTTGTTTTTTCAACGTATACCTACTTTGTTCAAAAATTTTCTGTCGTGGTTTCTTCTTCTGCTCTTTTGCTTAGAAATATCCATGAAAAAATTCTTTAATAACTCTTGGTACATTTTTCAAAGCTGAAAATTCGAATGTTTTTGATAATCCCTCCCTCCTCCCATCACCACATTTATCTCTATTATGTTTTTCCGCAGTTTGAAAACCTTATTTGAAAGGTCTAGAAAATTTTAAAAAACTTGGAAAACAGACGAAAATTAATTTTGAAAAAGTTTCCATCGATATTAAATGATTTTAAAAAAGCACGAATTTATAATTTTTAATTTCTTCGAAAAGAACCCTCATTTCAGGAAATTCTTTCAAAAAATCACGTTATTATTAGATTGTTCATCAGTCATCAGCTAAGGATGTGATTTTTACGTTTTTACTTTTTTTTTTTTTTTTTTTTTGGTTGATTGCCAGTATAGGAATATTTACAATATCTTGCGAATCATAAAATTCCGAGTAAAATGAGCCCAATTTGTATGAGCATATTTTGACATATTTTTAGGTAAAAAGCATGTATTGACATAATTTTTACCAATTTTAGTCATTTTTTGACATATTTTGAGCATATTTTACTGTTTTTCTCATTTTTTTTACGAAATATACCGCAAAATACTCGAAATCAACTTTTTTAAACAGGGAAAAAACTGAAAAATTGACTTTGCCGAAATGTGCTCCTTGGAAAAATTAAATTATTTCATAATTTATGAAATAATATAATTTTAAACATCTGTATTTTTACATTTTCCGAATGAATGATAGAAGTTTCGGTTTTGAGTTTGTTGTATTATTGTTCTCCTTCAAAAACCATGAATTTTGATACTCATATTTCCCTTCTTTTATTTGTCATATTTTGACATATTTTCGTTTTTTTAGGAATATTTTTGACATGTTTTAGGCTGCGAAAAGCATATTTTATGCCCATAAAACACGATTTTTATGACATAAAAATCCTATCCCTATAGTTGGTACAACGAAAGAATGTAGTTTTCCCCTACATTCTCCCACCACAAAATTTAAGAACGTTGAGTTGTCATTGGACAAAATTTGAAATCAACGCGCGTCGTTGGTTTCCGCGTTACGAGTCGAGTAGGGGAAATGTAAATTCTTTCGTTGTACGTACTATAGTCATCACTTGAACCCTCGAGAAAATAAAAAAAAATTCAGAATAAAAAATTTCATTTTCTTCTTAAAATTTTCACTTATTTAAAAAAAAAGTATTAAAATGGGAATTTGGTCATTCAGAAGTCATACTTCTTAGTTTCCCGTTTCTGTTAGTCACATATGGGAGGAGAGTAGCATGTGAGATATATCTAAAATTATCAAAATTCTTCCTTTATACTCTTTCATTCCGAATCAGTGAAAAATCACTGATAAACAGTCAGAATTGCAGCACAGAAAAAATCAGTGAAATTCACTGATTTTCAGTGATTTTTCACTGATCATTCAAAGAATTTCACAGATTTTTCAGTAAATTTCATAAATATCACTGAGTTTTCAGTGATTTTCTTTCACTAATTTGTTTTCAGTGAAAAAATTTCACTGATTTTCTCCTGTGCTGTAATTCTGACTGTTTCTCAGTGCTTTTCGGTAATTTTCACTGATTTATAATTGAGAGAGTAGGATGGTACGGGAGGTATTTGAATTACCCGAATTTTGCAGAGAAGGAGGGATGTAGGATCATCAAAATTTTACGGGGGGGGGGGAGGGTATGGAAGAAATTTGAATTGGCAAACTGCATTTTCATTCGAAAAAATTTTCAAAATGATGCATTTTCTTTAAAAAATTTTCTTTTGAATCTGAAAAAAAAGTAAAAAAAAATCCATTTTTTAGTTAGAAATATTGAAAAAAATCCATTTCAATCCCAAAAGTTTGATTTTGTATCCCCTTAATAAGTCAACCTCGGTTCATTCTTGTCTCCAACTCTCCATTCTGTGTAAATTCTATTAATAGATAATTGGTTAAAACGCAAACAACAATAGCAACGAAAACCAAACCAAAATTCATACCACACTTGAAATAACTCAAAGTAAAATTTCGAAGATAACTAAACTGGAATTTCTACCTTTATTAGAAACGAGTACGAAAATTCTAAACTTACCTATATACACGTACCTAAGTGTATTATAGAGCAGACAAGCGACGACGGCGAGAGAAAAACATGTACCCGGAAATCACGAGACCTCGCCTTGTTTACCTACCATTCATCAGTCGTCAAACTTATTCAAAAGTGAAATTTGTATTAGCACGAGTAATCTTTCGCAAAACCGCGCTCCAACTTTACCTACTTTATCCAAGAAGAGAGATGACTTACGTATGTTCGGAACTACGTTAGAGAAAATAAATTTACTTTTATAGTAGTTTGGAAATTCGACGTTGAATTATTTGTTCGCCGCCACACGCACATTAAATTACGCGTAATTTTTCGTCTCGCTCTCTCCTTTCTCTCTTGTTGGCAAGACTTTCGGGAGACTTTGCAGGGTCGGCGAGGTGCGACGTGACGATTGTATAGGAGGCGAAAAAAGTTACCGTATTAATTCGCGGAGTTAACAATCTCAACTTTATTAATACGTCTGGCCAATTCCGAAGATGCTGGAATTGCGTCTCTTTATTGTTTCCAAGAAAGGACTAACTGGACTCCGCATCCGTGTCGTTGTGAGTTGTGACAAACACTCGCCAGCGGCCAGAATAAAAACACCAAATTTTTTTTTTATTTTACGACATCGTTTTTTCCACCACTTTCGAGTATAATGGGTCAGGGTTTGTTGTAAAAACAAGTTGCAAAGTGAATAGAAAAGGGTGGGAAACCGCGTTTGAAAACAAGCTAGTTAAAAAAAAAAGTACATGGGCGGATATCTACAGTATAAGTGAAAGTATAAGAGATTCTTTCCATGTCACCAATTGAAGTAGATGTTAACATCTTGAGGGACTCATAACCTACGTGACGGGACTTAAATATAATGCAATACACCGTGTCAGCGCGTGCAAAACAAAACGAACAAGAAAAAGAAAATATTGCGCAAAGAGAAAGAAAACATACGACGAGCGGACCGGGGAAAAAGCGTGCAAAAAACCCTCTCTCGAAAAGTCACCAAGTGTAAGAAGATGGGTCGTTTTAGAACGAAATCGTTCAAACGAGAAGCAATTTGAAATGAAAAACACATTTTTAAAATACGATTGGGGGTTTTCAAATTAAAACCACAGCCCGAGGTATTGACGTATCTGTGTACCTTTCAAAACGCTATTTGGGTACGTGTCCCTGTTCCTCAAATGAGCAAAGAATAAGAGTGTTTCGAACGAAACCTTAGATATAGCACGTTCCGGTGGAGCTAGTTTTTTTTTCGTTTGGTGAACGACTGATTCAATGTTGATGCATTATAAATTTACACAAAAAGTCCACATTTTTATAGTGCTTACAGAATTTCCAAGTTTGTATTACCTATTTCAAAAAAAATCAACTTCGAGTCTAAATTTTTTATTTTTTCAAAATTTCTAACTAATCGGCTGGAAAAATTTTTCTCGTTCAAAACTGTAAATTTATCCAAAATTATTTCAACTTTACATCCAAAAATTTTTCAAGTTTGTATTTTCTTTAAAATTTTAAAATTGAGGAGCTTGGTTCCAAAGCGGGCTTTTTGCATTTTTGAAAAAAATGAGATTATTGTCGTTTCGGATAGTATTCGTTACGGGCTATCCAATGAACCTACCGTCGTTGTCCGAAAACGCCTCGTTTATGGAGAAAAACGAGGTCGAAAAACCACCTTGGACTCAAAGCGGTCTTTTTCCACTGGAAAAAACCCGCTTTGAGTCCAAGCCTGTAATTTGTTTACGAATGACATCGTGATAAAAGAAATTGTTGTGTCGGAAGTGTAATTCTATGTTCTTTTACTATTCAAACATTTTATTAAACGTACGTACATTGTCTCGAAACACTCATTTCTTTCATTTAATTACGTAAAAAGCTTACCTTCGAGTCATCCAACAAACAATGTGGTAGATTTCCCCCCTAGGGAGCAATTTTGGGGAAAAAAATTTTCGAATGTTTTTCTAACCCTAGAAGGGTTATTTTAAAGTTGTCGCCGGTACTCTATCGTTTACCGTTCAAAAGTTAGCAGTTTTTCGCGTTTTTCTCGGAAAAGTGATTTTTGGAAAAAGCCCGCTTTGGAACCAAGCTCCTCAATTTTGCATGTCTATGTTCAAAATTTTTCCAAGTTCATTTTTTTAATTCTCCCAAAATTTTCAAAGTTTTTCATAATTTTTTCCCAGTTTTAATTTTTTTATCGTTTTTTCAACTTCACGTCCAAAAAATTTTCAAGTTTGTATTTTCTTTCAAATATTCTCAATTTTGTACTTTTAATTTTTTTCTCGATTTTTCTTCAACGTTATGCCTGAAATTTTTTTCAAGTTGAACGTTTTCAAAAATTTTTCAACTTTGATTCTAAAAGTTCTCAAGTTCGGGTTTGAATTTTCTCAAAATTTCGTCCAACTGGATAAAATGTTGAATTCTCATTCCAACTTGGAAATACTTGAAGACGTAATATTGATACCTTCATTTATTCGTTTTTTTTCCTTTAATGCCTATACGAAAGTTCGTCAATATTTTTGAAGCTCAAAGAAGTTTTTAGAATATTTGAAACGTCGACTTGAAAAATTTTTCATACATGAAGTTGAGAAAAAAAAAATTGAAAAATTGAACAGTTGAAAAATACAAGCTAGAGAAGGAAATTATTACCTAGGTAATGACAATTTTTTATATATAAAGGACACTTCACGCACATTTTTGATTTGAATTGCGATTACAATTAATTTTTCAAGTTTTCAGCTACCTATATTTGATTTGTCATCTTCAGCGATTGATTAAAAAAGTATGAAAAACAACAAATTAAAAAATAAAAATCACCCATATAAATAAAAACAGATTCATTTGAACACTCCAAAACTTTTGAAAAAAAATGAAATTTAGAATTTTTTGTTTACTTACTTCAACACCAAATGTCAATAATTGTGGAAAAATATTCATTTTTTTCATAAAAAGTGGTTACTTATCATTATTTGTAAAACTTCACATCTTTTAGTGTGAAATTAATAAAATGTTGAAAGGTGTCATATCGTTTCGTGTACCTATCAATTTTTAAACTTTAAAAATTAATTTAATTGACATTGAACAAATTCTATAAGAACTTATCATCGAAGAAATAGTGGTCAATGGTACACTGAGAAAAAAAAATGGTGGCGATATTGACTATGCAAATTGTGGAAAAACATATCCAGTCCGAGTTTATGATGCTTTTTACCACACTGTGGTACTTTTTTAAGTTTTAAGTTTTAATCACCTGTGGTAAAAATCATCATAAACTCGGACTGGATAAGTTTTTCCACAATTTGTAGTCAATATTACCACCGATTTTTCCCAGTGTAATGGGTGACCCTTTTTAATGGAGAGGCACCCAGACAACTTTCTGAAAATTCTGAATTTCATATATTTTTTTCAGAAGTTTTTTTATGCAGAGTTTTCAGAGCGCCCAAACGAACCTTATGTTATAGCGGAATATTTTTGATAATTGTGTTATAAATTTTGTTTAAATTATTAACATTTCGTTTAAAATTTACATAGAAATTTTATTAACATGAATCATTCCTAAAGATTTTTTAAAGGTTAGTTTCAAAAGAAATAATTTTGAGGTTATCAAATGTAAAATTGTGGTCTAATAAATTTACGTAACACCTTGCAAAACTTGTAAAGAATACGAACTTGGAAAAAAGTTTGTGTATGAGTTGATAAAATTCTCAGGAGAAAATGAAAATTTCTGAAAAATTTTGGATCTAAAAATGAAAAAAAAATTAATTTGAAAAGAATTTTTAAAAATACATGAACTGGAGAAAAATTAAAAAATTAGGAGTTTGGAAACGTTTTTGAGTAAATTTGAACTTGAAATCAATTTTGAGAAAATTTAATGTTCTGCACTACAAAAATTTTTTAGATACCTAACAAGGAAGGTATCTCAACTCAAAGTAAAATTTTGAGCCCAAACAAAAAATAATCGAAACTATTTGATCGATTAAAACACAATTTTCCAAAAGTCGTAACTTTGAGTTCAAATTCGCATTTTTGGGCAAATAGGATATCTACTAAGTTTCAACTTTTTACCTCGATGTATGCGCATTAGGCGAATTTTTCAATTTTTTCCAGAAAAATTTCTTGCAGAAAAATGCGAATTTGAACTCAAAGTTACGAATTTTGGAAAATTGTGTTTTAATCGATCGTATAGGTCACCAATATGGATAATTCGCGATTATAGGTGCTGAAGTGCATATGGGCCATTTTTATGGGCTTTTCTCCAGCGCTGGAAAATTCCAAAATTTTCTAGTGACTACGAAACGTCTTGAAACCGCTTCCAATCGATTCGGGAAGTCGAAAATAGGGTATATACCAAATTTCAGCTTTTTTCGTTGATTAGATCAAATTTTTATATTTTTTATAACGATGAGGTAATTTTAAAATTTCAAAAATTCGCCAAAAATCGAGAAATGAATTTCAGCACCTGAAATTTTGGGTACGAGGTCCTGTTATGAAATACTTTCAATTTTTTTTTGTTTGGGCTTAATATTTTACTTTGAGTTGGGATACCTCCCTTGTAAGTAAAAAAAATGGATAAATAAAAATCTGAAGTTGTACTAATGAAAAAATTTGAATGACAAAAAATGCATTTGAAATTACAAATAATGCATTTAAAATGACAAATAATGCATTTAAAATGACAAAAAATGCATTTAAAACGACAAGGATGTGGATTTTAAAATTTTTTAAAAAGAATCTCAACTTGGAAAAAATTGTGAAGAAATTTCAACTTGGAAAAAATCTTGAGACAATTTCAACTTATTGGAAAAAATTTTGAGAAAATTCCAACTTACAAAAAAAATTTAATTTCAATTTAGAAAAAAAAAAATCAAAATCTGAACATATTGTGCAGGTAGATTTATACTGTGCATGAATATTGGATCAGACGTTAACCGAATGAAAAAAAAAATATGACTCTGCCGGAACGTGCAACATCTAAGGTTTCGTAAATTTCAAAGGTTCTGAAGCCAGCAATACACCACGTGTTGTATAATTCGTATTACGAAGGCGTGTCGTGTATCCCCAGCATAATAAAAAGTTTCACAATCCGTCAAACCAAATGTATTCACACGTTTGGTATATACGGTGGACCGCAGTTGGTTGTACATAGATTAAATTACGATGAATTTGAACTGGGACGCGGACAGATCCGTTCGTAGCGAACGAAAATCTTCGTATTCGATTGTACGCCTTCGAGCCAAGGTACTACTTGTACACAACGTACTCTGTAGATACCTTTACAAAAGGTCCAAGAAGAAAAACGAATAACGACGACGTTGTGTTTATTGTTCGAGTAAAACGTTGCCTCTCTGACGTTGGTGTGGCCGCTTTGTAAAAATGCCGACGACGCTGAAAAGGGATGACAATCCTTTCGCACCGATAAACCCTTTTTAGCTTGTTTTCAAAACCTTTGTAATTGTTTGAAATTATGCATAATAAATAAAACGAACCAGCGACGTTGGTCGCCGCTTCCAGTCTCTCTCGATTGCGTTCGTGTTACCGGGGTCGAGCGATCGTCGTCATCGACGAAACCTTTTTTCTCCGCAATTTTTTTTACCCATTTTCCAGGATGTCCTTTTTTTCTACTCTCGATTATACGTAGTGTTATTTTGATATACACTTATAGAATGGCGAGATATAATTTTTTTTTAGAAATGTAGTCATCCAGAAAGATAAATACTGCCTTGCAGGGCGTTTCGTATGAGTATTCGTCGTCGTCGTAAACTATAAATTTTGTCAATTGAAAAATTTAACTGTTGTACAGCGTAAAGGATTAATCACACGTATGGCATTAAAAAAGGTCGTACGAATATTCCCCCCTCCCAGGAAACTCAATGTACCGATGGAGGGGTACCATATATATCAAATGTTCGTGCAATCTCTTCAATATTTAGTCGAGAGGGTTTAAATTTTGCTCTTCGCGGTGTTGTTTAATTCGTATTCTGTGTGTACAATTTGACTACAGCATGCAAAAGTTCAAAATGAAAAGCTGAATTGTTACAATGAGATATTTTTTCGAAGCGGATTTTATTTTGATTATTATTTTTTTCAATATGTTTTGAGTGTAATTTTTTACCAATTCTTTATTCATATTTTTCGTATCCAAGTAATTGTTAAAGTCTCAGTGGAAAGTTTGCAATAAATAGTTTTCTTACCTACCTATTATTACTTTTCAACATGATGCTTTTCTTCTATGTATCTATTTTCTTTTTTGAACTTTAATCATCGAATCTTTGTATTATTGAAGTATGGGACCCTTTAAATTTTTTAATTTCTTTTCGCAGAAATTTCCTTGGAGCAATGCTGAAGATTTTTAAAAATTTTAACATATACTTTCAAACATTTTGAAATAACAAAAATGTTGAAAAAAACAATTTTTTTGCAGAAAAGTTGAAAATTGTCATTTTTTTGACAATGTTAGAATTTCCTTTTTGCAGAAAGACTAAAAATGGGCATTCTGGTAGTAAGCTAAAAATTAAGTTTTGAACAAGTAACAAGTGCTAAAAAAATGACATTTTTTGAATAAATGACTCCTTACGTCAGTTTTGTTCAAATTAAAAGAAACTAATTTTGAAAAGGTGCCAATTTTTTACAAGTGCCAATCGTGTTGATTTTTCACACATGAGTTAGAAAATCTGAAATTTTGCACAAATACCTGAAGATTCCGAACACATCATTGTTGCAAAAATATCTACATAATGTGTAGGTATATCACTTTTGCACCAATGACTTATTGTATTAATTATTGCACGAGTTGAGATAAGTATGAATGGATATGTCAATTTGGAGAAATGTTCCAATTTGGCATGAGCATCGAATGTTTCAATTTTGTGAAAGTGTTGAAAGTCCGTCACTTTTGCACAAGTACTGAAATATGATATATTTGCGAAATTGGCTGATTGTGTTAGTTTTCGTGTAAGTTGGGAAATGTCAACTTTACAACTTTTTATAGGCACCTTTGTTAATTTTCATACAAGTAATAATAGACTGAACTTCTTTCTCAATTGCAAAAATTGACGTTTTTGAACAAATGCTGATGAACCAAATTTTTGAAAAAATACCTAAAATCAGTAGTATTTTATATCTTTCTATGTAGTTGGATATTTTTTCCACAATATTTTGAAAACAACTTTTCGCAAAAATACTTTTGGCATAAAAACGACTACTTTCAATTGGAAACTTTTTTTTTTACAGAAAAACGACTTTTTAGAAATTTTTTTGCACAAAACTGTTTATGCACTAAAACAACTTTTTTACACATTAACACTTTTTTTTTATACAAACTTTCATTTTTGCACAAACCCCACTTTTTGGCACTAAAGCAACCTTTTTTGCACAAAACCTATTTTTCCACAAAACATACTTTTTTTGGCACAAAGCGACCTTTTCTGGCACAAACTTGACTTTTTTTTGGAGGAATGCTTTTTCTGCACAAAACTACTCTTTTTACACAAAAACTACTCTTTGCACAAAACTACTTTTTTGCACAAAAATGATTTTTTTTTTGCAAAAAACTACTCTTTCATGCACAAAGCCACTTTTTTTTTGCAAAAGACTACCCATGTTTCATACAAAAATTTCTTTGTTTTCTGCACAAAACTGCCTTTTTTGCACTGAAACCACTTTTTTAACGCATGAATATTTTTTGTACAAACTAGCAGTTTGGCACAACAATTATTTTTGCACAAAACCTTTTTTTTTTGCACAAAAACTATTTTTTGCACAAAACCTATATTTTTGCACAAAATATACTTGTTTGGTTCAAAACCTTCCTTTTTGGCACAAAACCAACCTTTTTTGACACAAAAACTACCTTTTTTTGGAGAAATGCTTTTTCTGCGCCAAAACTACTTTTTTTTTGCACAAAACCACTCTTTTTGCACAAAACCACTTTTTTAACGCATGAATATTTTTCGTACAAACTTGCAGTTTCGCACAACAATTATTTTTGCGCAAAAACTACTTTTTTTTACATAAAAACTACCTTTTTAACTACTTTCTTGACACAAAAACTACTTTTTTTTGACACAAAACCTACTTTTTCCGGAACAAAATGATGCAACTTTTTTTTGGCATAAATACTACCTTTTTTGGTATAAATACTACTTTTTTTTGGCATAAATACTATTTTTTTGGGCACAAAGCCACCTTTTTTGCACAAAACCAACCTTTTTTTTGCACAAAACTGCTCTTTTTGTACAAAAACTACTCTGCACAAAACTACTCTTTGCACAAAATTACTCTTTTTTGCACAAAACTACCACTTTTGCTGAACTGTCCCCTTGCACAAAAACTAGGTATCCTTTTTTGCCCAAAATCTACTTTCTTGCACAAAAACAATTTTTGCCTGTACAAAAACTACCTTTTTGGCACAAAGTCGACTTATTTGCACAAAAAACTACATTTTGCACGAAATTACTTTTTTTTTTGACAAGAACTACCTTCTGCACCAAAAACTAATTTTCGCACCAAACTAAAGCACTCTGTTTTCACCAAACGTTGACCTTTTTTGCACTGAAAACAAATTTTCGCACAAATTCTAAAAATTGACATTTTCGCACGAACCAAACAATTTTAAAAATCTTGAATAAATCAAAATCAAAGAGATTTAAAAGCTCAAAATTGGAATACCGTCATAGCCACTGTACATATAAATGCATCAAACTTCTGAGAAAAACTCACTCAAATTTTAAGCACAGAAATTTCATGGAAATATTTCAGGGGAAAAATTGCAGCCTGATTGAAAGTTAATGATTGATTAAAATTTTGTTACTAATGAAATTATCAGACCGTTGTAACGTAGTATCGATTTTCCGGAAATTGAGTATATCTACCTAGGCCTACATAACGTATGCGTATAATGGTCGTCTGGTCGGATGTTGTACTCGAGGACGTCAAGTTCATTTATCACGTTGGCTTTTTTTTCGGATTCGAGACGTGCCTCACTTTTTTTCGCCATCATTTACGTTGTCGATATTGGCAAGCTCGACACGATGCACGAATGAAAATGAATTAATTTTCATTAGTCAAGGTTACAAGACAACGTGGTAGAAGAAATTTACAGATTAGACGTAAATTAACGTCTAGAGGGGGACGAGAAGGGAAAGGAATGCTTGGACGCTTGATTATCTCCTTAAAAAATACGTATTTGGCGCATATACCTACCTACATATTTGTAGGTATTTCTAACCACGCGACGTGAAAAAAAATTTATAAAAACGAAGACGCACGTTTCTGAAACATCGTAATCTAACGTTGCGTTGTTACCCGAGGCGTCTCGAAAATGGAAATCCCTGGCACGATTTATTTTTTTCCACAGAACGCGACGGCGTTTTGCGGTGGCGGTAACTTGTCGTACCTTTATAGGTATCTGTTACGAGACAGGAGGAATTATACGTGTAAATCGGCGTTCGACGCTGCGAGACGCGGCATGGCGTGCTTTTATCTGCTGCTCAAACGAGAAGGCGAATTATTTCATCGGATATATCGAAAGCACGCGTCTCGTATTCGTTGCGGGCTATTTCAGATGAAAAATGTTTGTCTTCCAACAAAAGCTTTTGTATTCGGTGTAAGTTAAAGTTAAGAAAATGTTGCGGCGAACGAATCCATCTTCGCATTGTTTATTTATAGGTTTAGTTAGCAAGTCTGCTTGAAAGTTTTATGATCAAATAGAACAAATCTAGTTTATAACGATCATCGCGCCCTAGCCGCCGTTTCCAGTCTTCCCTTTAACACTATGTACCTAATATACTCGTCTCATTGAGAGGTGCTTTTATATTGCGAACTGTTTAAAACCTCGCCTTACACTATCGTGCGAACGATACGAAACTTGGAGTAAATAATTTAATCGTCGAGACGAAAAATAACACGATTGGAGGACGCGTAAAGGGGTATTTTGAAAACATACAAACATGAGTATTCGATTCGTAATGTAAAGAAGTAAAGTATACGTTATTTATATGCATGTGATAGAAACAATCGTTCCGATTGAATCCGCAATAAAGCAATGAACCGAGAACTTTGTAAATTTTTATAGCTCCTTTTCAATATTGCGCGCTGGCGAAACTTTATTCGCGACTTATGAGATTTAATGTTGGTCATCTCGAAGCGAATTCATCATTTTGACCTTGTTGCCAGAAAATACCAGTAAATTGAATTCAATATCGTAGACATTTGGCGATATTTTCCCTCTAATGGGAAATACGAGCGTATAAATGATGGTGTACTTGACCTTTTAGAAGGCATATTATCTTTACGAGCCATTCGAAAAGCTCTTCTTGAAAATTTTAATGCAGATTCGATAGTTTAGAATGGATGTAAAGTATGGGAGAATTTTGTGCTTTGGAATTTTTTCTGTTTGGAAATGTTTGTGTGGTTTTTAGCAGGATTTTATCGTTCTGATTTAGTGAAAGAATACATTCCATCAATCCGAGAATTTGGTAAATAAATGTTTCTTTTTCATGTATTTTCTAAAAGTTTCATTTTTCAGTGTTTTCCTGCAATTTGAAAATATTTTGGAGTTCCTTCTAAGAAATTTCTAATAATTGCAGAGGAGACAATTTTCAATTCGAATTGGGCTTTATATTTTCGTTAATTTACTTACCTATGTACATGGAAAAAGTATCAGAAAAATTTGAATAAAAATTGCTTGAAAGTTATCTCTAGACCAAGAAGAAAATTGTAAAATTTTAATTCATCGTCCTCCCCCCCATACAAATTGTTTCTTTGTCATAATTCAGGGTGTCCATTTTCTGGAAAACCGAGAAAATTCAGGGAATTTTGACCGTCTAGAAAAGTCAGGGAATTTTGAAATTTTCGCCATTTCCGCTGGGATTTTGTAAAAATCCAGTAGAAGAATAAATTATCTGAAGTTTCTGAACGGGAAGGGAATGGAAAAGAATTTGTATTTTTTTGGTCACATTTTGGGAAACTTTACTGGAGGTGTGAAGTGTTGAATTTTTAAGTTTTGAAGGGTCTTTTTTGCAAAAATTTTCGCCCTCGCTTCACTCGGGCTCATCGCATTTGTAATATCTCATCCAAATAATTAACATTTTACTCCTCATCGATCTATTATTTTTTGGGCCAAGTCGAAGAGATTGTATTAGGGACTTTCGTAAAATTTATAAATTTGAGGTTCGTGTTTTTTCGAGGGGGGGGGGTATTTAATTGTGACGAAATTTTTGAATTTTCAGACTGGAAATATCCGTACTTTTAGTCTCACGATTTGGTTGACATCAAAGTTTTTTCTTTTTATTTGAAATTTTTTCTGTTATAAATTCAAGGTCTCAAGTTTTTGTGCCGAGTTGAGAGGGAGGTGGCATTAAAAATTTTCAGAATTGAATTTAAGTCGTTTTTGTTACCGGAAAAGGGAGAATCTAAAAATCTCATAAGAAGTAATGATTTTTGAAAAAAAAATTGTGGACATTATGCAATTTAAATCATTCTTCTGCGCAATTTCATTACGCAAAAAACCCACCCCTTCTCCATCATTCAGGAATAACATACGTATTTAAAAGATTTGAAAAATTTCGAAAAATTGGTCTGGAAAACCTAGAAATGTCAGGGAAAATCATTTCTGAGATATAGTGGACACCTTGTAATTTATCTTCTGTTACAGTTCGTAACTTTTTAATAATTTTTCTTGAAATTTAGAAATTGTGGGATTTAGAGATTCTCAAATTTGAATATTCAATTGTACAAGATTAGGTATGTTCATTCAAAGTGGGTAACTGGACATTTGATAATGTTTATTGTCGAAGACGATCGAATGGACTTCAATTTTTCAATTTTAAAGTACCTATAGAATTTCTAGAATTTTTTTCAACCCGAAAGCAGTCCCTTGTAAATTTTTTACCAAGGGAGGGGGGGAGGAGGTTGAGGGTGAAAGATAGCAAAAATTTAAATGTTGATTGTATCAAAAAAATAAATCAATGGACTCCAGATTTTCTTCATCGAATAATAATTTTCAAAAATTGTAAGGGTTTGAGGACTTTTGCTCGTTCATTTCTGTTGTCATGGCGGCCCAGTTCTTCAGTGTGGTCGGACGAAAAGGGGCCAAGGTTAAAGATAAAATAAACATTTTAACATCTCATTGAATTTAATTGAAAAATTTTCATTTTTAACCTCATCTGCTCTCCACGAAGGATTTATCAAGTTTTCAATAGGAAAACAAAAAAAACGTGAATTTTTGAAAAAATTTAATAAGACTTTGTTTTTGAAATTTTCCAGTATTTTATTTTACTGGGGTGAGTGTATTAGGTAGTATATAAGGTTTGAAATGTTTTTTGATGAGGAGAAGGGTACCAACGAAAGAATTCATGTAAAATTTTGATAGAAAATAACACGAATTTTCCATTTTTAGTTTCCATATGAACCCTGATTTTAGGTTAAAATAACTTCAAGAAAAAATTCGACTGTTTTTTTTTTTCTATAATTACTGTTCTTTTCTCTCAACTAAAAAACTTGAAGAAATACAATGATCACCCTGTACTAAGAAGAGAGGTATCCCAAATCGAAGTAAAATTTTGAGTCGAAACAAAAATAAATCAAAAGTACGTCATAAAAGAATTGCACATCAAAAATTTCTGATTCCGAAGTTCATTTCTTAAATTTTGACGAATTTTTGAAATTTCAAAATCACCTCATCGCCCTGTAGAATTTGAAAATTTGATCTAATCAACGAAGAAAGCTGAAATTTGGTATACTTATACCTTATTTTTGACCTCCAGAACAGTGATCCAGTGGAGGGGGGAGTGTCTGGTCCCTCCAGCTCCGAGATTCTTGATTATTGTCCCTTCGACTTCGGCTCTGGCTCCAGGAATTTTCTAAAAAATGTCTCCGGCTCTGGGATTTTTCGTCACAGTGCCTCCAGCTCCGACACCGAAAATTTCCATCAAAGTGCCTCCGGTTCTGAAAAAATAGCCCGGAGGAGGCTCCTCCTCCCTCCACCCTCCGCCTCCACCTCCGGATTCCTGCTCCAGAATTCAATTGAAATGGGGTTTCAAGATGTTTCAGAGCCTCCAGAAAATTTTGGAATTTTCCTGCATACTAGAGAAAAGCCCATAAAAATGGTCATGTTTCGGAAAATTGTGTTTTTAATCGATCAAACTAGTCACCAATATAATTATGGTAATCTGCGATTACTGGTGTTGAAGTTTATATGGCCCAGTTTTATGGGCTTTCTTCCAGTACTGGAAAATTCCAAAATTTTCTGGTGGCTGCGAAACATGGTAGGTAATTTTGAAATTTCAAAAATTCACAACTATTCGAGGAATGAATTTCAACAACTGAAATTTTGGATGTGAAGTTCTTTTATGATGTAAGTACATACGTTCGATTTATTTTGGCTCAAAATTTTCCTTTGAGTTAGGATACCTCCCTTGTATGAATCAGACAATTTAAACAAATTGCTGGTAGTTCGAAGTTTTCAATTTACCTATTATTTCGAGGTCATTCAGGTGGGGGTTTGAAAAAATTTTTTTAATTTTTTTTTTATAAATAAAAAATCGTGACTTTTTTGATGATTTAATTTCATAATTTTAAAAACTAAACAGCTTTTCATTTTCAAATTTTCAAATTTTGGCAATTGTCAATTTCTACAATTTTTTCCTACTGATTAGGTAATAGGTATTAATTTCATTGATTACGTAGCGAGCATATTTTGTTAGGATTGTTTTTTGTTTGCATAACGAATCTGTAAAATCCATACGATCAGAAAGTTAGCATGATATTTGATAAAAAATCAGTAACTGAAAAAATTTTAATTACAAAAAATTATATTTTAAACCTCCTTTTTCCTATTTATACTAGAAAGCTTTGATGAGTTCAGAGCTTCCCACCTCAAATGAGTTGTATCCAATTCCGCCTATGACAAAAATTCTAGCCTCACCGCATGTTTTGAGTAGATGTGTTGAAAATCTTGACCTTTTGTACATAATTTTCAAAATTTTCAAAATAATTTTTCTAAAAAAAATTGGAAATTCTGGAAAATTTTTTCTCAATCGTTGATAATTTTCTTATACTCATTTGTTAATAATTTTGATGATCTCATTATAAGTTTCAACTATTGAGCTGCATGAACAGTTTTGATTCGGTATGGCAAACCTCAATTCGATCTACCCTTCATTGTGTATAATTCATCATTGCAACGATAAAAATAAAAAATCGAAAATTATTCGATTTTTGAACTACTCTATACGTGGTTTATCGGCGACAAAAGCGGACAAAAAGAGGAAAAGCCGAATTAGCGAGGTGTATATTGAGGTGATTCCAGCTTCCAATACACTGTAAATTAAGTCGTATCACGTTTGACACGTCGAATATTTTTTCGCATTGGAAAAAAATTAAAACAAAATTGAAAAAATTTCTCCGCCTCGGATATCGTGATCGTGGTCCACATCGCCAAGCAACCAATGCTGTCGACGAGGACGATGTGTTTTTTAATGCATCTCTCTTCCGCGCCTCTCCTGTTTCCAGTTCGATTCGGTTTTATTAATTTAAATTTCGGCTCGAAAGGCCGTCAATTGAAAATTTCACCTCGTGATGCGTTTTAAAATTGAAATTATTCTTGGCCGTTGTTATTACCGCGGCCGGGTAAGAGTACGAACCAACGACGAGTTTTAATAGGGTAATTAAATTCCGAACGAGTAGCTCGATATAACGATTATGTTCGTATTAAAATCACTTTTTAAAGCGTATCCGCCGGTTTTACCAAAAACCTCGCTGTGTTTCGTCGTCGATTCGAAATAATCGTTTTTTTGCGCTTCCATTCCTTTCCGTTCCCACCTACGTTGGGTTTTTCTGCGTGAAGCTCTCGGAGGCGGTATCGTACCTACGTGAAATAATCGCCCGAAAATTCGAGTCGTCGTAATAATCGTAAAATTACCGAGTGAAGCATTGTTCGTCTACGAGATCCCGAGATGTAATTTTTTCCGTCCTATTTAAACCAAATTTTTTCCGGTGGTTTGTAAACGTGTAATGCAGAGGTACGTTTTTGGGGAAATTGATTCTTTTGGATGCTGGTTTCGTCATCTCTGCTACAACCGGGTGATGGTTAAATGCGCCGCAAAACATTTGTCGTTCGCTGAAGTAAACGTAGTAAAGTATTTGTCGCTATAATACGTATATCTATTCGGATCACGCTTACTAATTAATTAATTAATTAATTAATTAAGGCGCGAAATATGAATGATACAGACTCCGAATACGACAGAAGCACGTCACTCGGAGTTTTGCCGAGTTCGCGTCTCTTGTACGGAAGATATACGCGAATGTGTATCTATAGAATACACATTCATATGGAGAAATGCGTAAGGTAAAGAGGAAGACGGCAGGGACTGGTGGAGAGATATAGATGTACAGAGGTAGGTCGGTCGTATAGAATTTCTTCTCAAAGATTTCGGGCACGTCGTTACGGCGCTTCGCTATTCATCGCGTCAAAATTAATCAACTCTCGTTCGGCAGGCGCACCGCATCGTCGACATTATAAACGCGAATAATTTTTTTCAACTATCTACATATGGGCTGCATCATCGATTAATATTTTATAAACGCAGCGCGTCTCGAATGTAGACGAAAGGTACTATAGCTGGACCCTTCGGGTTCGATTTCGAAGAAATTTTACATTTTTTGAAATAGCAAGTAAAAAAATGTTCTTGCAAAGTTTTCAGCTGCCTAATTTGATTTTTTTTGATTCGTGGTGAATTTTTTGAAGTGAAATTTGTGGTTAAATTTTATTCACTTTTTAACCACCACTGGAAACACTTTTTTCTTGTGGTGAAATATGTGGATAAATTTTTTCCGCTGTTTTACCGCAACTGGAAACACTTTTTCCTTGTGGTGAAATATGTGGATAAATGTTATCCATGGTTTTACCACAACTGGAAACACTTTTTCCATGTGGTGAAATATGTGAGTAAATTTTATCCACGTTTTTACCACAACTGGAAACACTTTTTCCATGTGGTGAAATATGTGGATAAATTTTATCCAAGTTTTCACCCTTCTCCGAAATGATTTTTTCGATGTGGTAAATATGTGGATAATTCTTGACCCCGTTTTTACCACCACTGGATACACTTTTCCCTTGTGGTGAAATATGTGGATAAATTTAATCCACGTTTTTACCGACGCTGGAAACACTTTCTCCTTGTGGTGAAATATGTGGATAAATTTTATCCACGGTTATACCACAACTGGAAACTCTTTGTCCATCTGGTGAAATATGTGGATAATTTTTATCTACGTTTTTACCACCACTGGAAACACTTTTTCCTTGTGGTGAAAAATGTGGATAAATTTTATCCACGTTTTCACCACCACTGGAAACACTTTTTCCTTGTGGTGAAATATGTGGATAAATTTTATCCACGTTTTAACCACCACTGGAAAAACTTTTTCCTTGTGGTGAAATATGTGGATAAATTTTATCCACGTTTTTACCACAACTGGAAACACTTTTTCCATGTGGTGAAATATGTGGATAAATGTTATCCATGGTTTTACCACAACTGGAAACACTTTTTCCATGTGGTGAAATATGTGGATAAATTTTTTCCACGTGTTTACCGACACTGGAAACACTTTTTCCTTCTGGTGAAACAAGTGGATAAATTTTATCCACCGTTTTCCCACAACTGGAAACACTTTTTCCATGTGGTGAAATATGTGGATAAATTTTTTCCACGTTTTTACCGACACAAGAAACACTTTTTCCTTGTGGTGAAACAAGTGGATAAACTTTATCCACCGTTTTACCACAACTGGAAACACTTTTTCCTTGTGGTGAAATATGTGGATAAATTTTATCCACGTTTTTACCACAACTGGAAACACTTTTTCCATGTGGTGAAATATGTGGATAAATGCTATCCATGGTTTTACCACAACTGAAACACTTTTTCCATGTGGTGAAATATGTGGATAATTCTTACCAACGTTTTTACCACCACTGGAAACACGTTTCCCTTGTGGTGAAATATGTGGATAATTTTTATCTACGTTTTTACCACCACTGGAAACACTTTTTCCTTGTGGTGAAATATGTGGATAAATTTTATCCACGTTTTTACCGACGCTGGAAACACTTTCCCCTTGTGGCGAAATTTGTGGTTAAATTTGATTCACTTTTTAACCAACACTGGAAACACTTTTTCCTTGTGGTGAAATATGTGGATAAATTTTTTCCACCGATTTTCCGCAACTGGAAACACTTTTTCCTTGTGGTGAAATATGTGGTTAAATTTTATCCATGGTTTTACCACAACTCTAAACACTTTTTCCTTGTGGTGAAATATGTGGATAAATTTTATCCACGTTTTAACCACCACTGGAAACACTTTTTCCTTGTGGTGAAATATGTGGATAAATTTTATCCACGTTTTTACCACAACTGGAAACACTTTTTCCATGTGGTGAAATATGTGGATAAATTTTATCCAAGTTTTCACCCTTCTCCGAAATGATTTTTTCGATGTGGTAAATATGTGGATAATTCTTGACCCCGTTTTTACCACCACTGGAAACACTTTTTCCTTGTGGTGAAATATGTGGATAATTCTTACCCACGTTTTTACCACAACTGGAAACACTTTCTCCTTGTGGTGAAATATGTGGATAAATTTTATCCACGTTTTAACCACCACTGGAAACACTTTTTCCTTGTGGTGAAATATGTGGATAAATTTTATCCACCATTTTGCCACAACTGGAAACACTTTTTCCTTGTGGTGAAATATGTGGATAAATTTTATCCACGTTTTTACCACAACTGAAAACACTTTTTCCTTGTGGTGAAATATGTGGATAATTCTTACCAACGTTTTTACTACCACTGGAAACACGTTTCCCTTGAGGTGAAATATGTGGATAAATTTTATCCACGCTTTAACCACCACTGGAAACACTTTTTCCTTGTGGTGAAATATGTGGATAAATTTTATCCAAGTTTTCACACTTCTCCGGAATGATTTTTTCGATGTGGTAAATATGTGGATAATTCTTGACCACGTTTTTACCACCACTGGAAACACATTCTCCTTGTGGTGAAATATGTGAATAATTCTTGACCACATTTTTACCACCACTGGAAACACATTCTCCTTGTGGTGAAATATGTGGATAAATCTTATCCACGTTTTTACCACAACTGGAAACACTTTTTCCTTGTGGTGAAATATGTGGATAAATTTTATCCACGTTTTTACCACCACTGGAAACACTTTTTCCTTGTGGTGAAATATGTGGATAAATTTTATCCACGGTTTTACCACAACTGGAAACACTTTTTCCTTGTGGTGAAATATGTGGATAAATTTTATCCAAGGTTTTACCACAACTTAAAACACTTTTTCCTTGTGGTGAAATATGTGGATAAATTTTATCCACGTTTTTACCACAACTGGAAACACTTTTTCCTTGTGGTGAAATATGTGGATAAATTTTATCCACGGTTTTACCACAACTGGACACATATTTTCCATGTGGTGAAATATGTGGATATTTCTTATCTACCTTTTCACCACAACTGGAAACACTTTTTCCTTGTGGTGAAATATGTGGATAAATTTTATCCACCATTTTACCACCACTGGAAACACTTTTCCCTTGTGGTGAAATATGTGGATAAATTTTATCCACGTTTTTACCACAACTGGAAACACTTTTTCTTTGTGGTGAAATATGTGGATAAAATTTATCCACGTTTTCACCACAACTGGAAACACCTTTTCGTTGTGGTGAAATATGTGGATAAATTTTATCCACCGATTTTCCGCAACTGGAAACACTTTTTCCTTGTGGTGAAATATGTGGTTAAATTTTATCCATGGTTTTACCACAACTCTAAACACTTTTTCCTTGTGGGGAAATATGTGGATAAATTTTATCCACGTTTTTACCACCACTGGAAAGCCTTTTTCCTTGTGGTGAAATATGTGGATAAATTTTATCCACGTTTTTACCCTTCTCTGAAATGATTTTTTCGATGTGGTAAAATATGTGGATAATTCTTATCCACGTTTTTACCACCACTGGAAACACTTTTTCCTTGTGGTGAAATATGTGGATAATTCTTATCCACGTTTTTACCACAACTGGAAACACTTTTTCCTTGTGGTGAAATATGTGGATAAATTTTATCCACGTTTTTACCACAACTGGAAACACTTTTTCCTTGTGGTGAAATATGTGGATAAATTTTATCCACGTTTTTACCACAACTGGAAACACTTTTTCCATGTGGTGAAAAATGTGGATAAATTTTATCCATGGTTTTACCACAACTCTAAACACTTTTTCCTTGTGGTGAAATATGTGGATAAATTTTATCCACCGTTTTACCACAACTGGAAACACTTTTTCCTTGTGGTGAAATATGTGGATAATTCTTACCAACGTTTTTACCACCACTGGAAACACGTTTCCCTTGTGGTGAAATATGTGGATAAATTTTATCCACCGTTTTACCGCAACTGGAAACACTTTTTCCTTGTGGTGAAATATGTGGATAAATTTTATCCACGTTTTTACCACCACTGGAAACACTTTTTCCTTGTGGTGAAATATGTGGATAAATTTTTTCCATCGTTTTACCGCAACTGGAAACACTTTTTCCTTGTGGTGAAATATGTGGATAAATGTTATCCATGGTTTTACCACAACTGGAAACACTTTTTCCGTGTGGTGAAATATGTGGATAAATGTTATCCATGGTTTTACCACAACTGGAAACACTTTTTCCATGTGGTGAAATATGTGGATAAATTTTTTCCACGTTTTTACCGACACTGGAAACACTTTTTCCTTGTGGTGAAACAAGTGGATAAATTTTATCCACCGTTTTACCGCAACTGGAAACACTTTTTCCTTGTGGTGAAATATGTGGATAAATTTTATCCACGTTTTAACCACCACTGGAAACACTTTTTCCTTGTGGTGAAATATGTGGATAAATTTTATCCACGTTTTTACCACAACTGGAAACACTTTTTCCATGTGGTGAAATATGTGGATAAATTTTATCCAAGTTTTCACCCTTCTCCGAAATGATTTTTTCGATGTGGTAAATATGTGGATAATTCTTGACCCCGTTTTTACCACCACTGGAAACACATTCTCCTTGTGGTGAAATATGTGGATAAATTTTATCCACGTTTTTACGACAACTTGAAACACTTTTTCCTTGTGGTGAAAAATGTTGATAAATTTTATCCACACCACAACTGGAAACACTTTTTCCATGTGCTGAAATATGTGGATTAATTTTTTTCACCGATTTTCCGCAACTGGAAACACTTTTTCCTTGTGGTGAAATATGTGGTTAAATTTTATCCATGGTTTTACCACAACTCTAAACACTTTTTCCTTGCGGGGAAATATGTGGATAAATTTTATCCACGTTTTTACCACCACTGGAAAGCCTTTTTCCTTGTGGTGAAATATGTGGATAAATTTTATCCACGTTTTAACCCTTCTCCGAAATGATTTTTTCGATGTGGTAAATATGTGGATAATTCTTGACCACGTTTTTACCACCACTGGAAACACATTCTCCTTGTGGTGAAATATGTGAATAATTCGTGACCACATTTTTACCACCACTGGAAACACTTTCTCCTTGTGGTGAAATATGTGGATAATTCTTACCCACGTTTTTACCACAACTGGAAACACTTTTTCCTTGTGGTGAAATATGTGGATAAATTTTATCCACGTTTTTACCACCACTGGAAACACTTTTTCCTTGTGGTGAAATATGTGGATAAATTTTATCCACGTTTTTACCACAACTGGAAACACTTTTTCCTTGTGGTGAAATATGTGGATAAATTTTATCCACGTTTTAACCACCACTGGAAACACTTTTTCCTTGTGGTGAAATATGTGGATAAATTTTATCCACGTTTTTACCACAACTGGAAACACTTTTTCCTTGTGGTGAAATATGTGGATAAATTTTATCCACGGTTTTACCACAACTGGAAACACTTTTTCCTTGTGGTGAAATATGTGGATAAATTTTATCCACGTTTTAACCACCACTGGAAACACTTTTTCCATGTGCTGAAATATGTGGATTAATTTTTTCCACCGATTTTCCGCAACTGGAAACACTTTTTCCTTGTGGTGAAATATGTGGATAAATTTTATCCACGTTTTAACCACCACTGGAAACACTTTTTCCTTGTGGTGAAATATGTGGATAAATTTTATCCAAGGTTTTACCACAACTAAAAACACTTTTTCCTTGTGGTGAAATATGTGGATAAATTTTATCCAAGTTTTTACCACCACTGGAAACACTTGTTCCTTGTGGTGAAATATGTGGGTAAATTTTATTCACGTTTTTACCACAACTGGAAACACTTTTTCCATGTGGTGAAATATGTGGATAAATGTTATCCATGGTTTTACCACAACTGGAAACACTTTTTCCATGTGGTGAAATATGTGGATAAATTTTATCCAAGTTTTCACACTTCTCCGAAATTATTTTTTCCATGTGGTAAATATGTGGATAATTCTTGACCCCGTTTTTACCACCACTGGAAACACATTCTCCTTGTGGTGAAATATGTGGATAATTATTATCCACGTTTTTACCACCACCACTGGAAACACTTTTTCCTTGTGGTGAAATATGTGGATAAATTTTATCCACCTTTTAACCACCACTGGAAAAACTTTTTCCTTGTGGTGAAATATGTGGATAAATTTTTTCCGCCGTTTTACCGCAACTGGAAACACTTTTTCCTTGTGGTGAAATATGTGGTTAAATTTTATCCATGGTTTTACCACAACTCTAAACACTTTTTCCTTGTGGTGAAATATGTGGATAAATTTTATCCACGTTTTTACCACAACAGGAAACACTTTTTCCATGTGGTGAAATATGTGGATAAATTTTATCCAAGTTTTCACCCTTCTCCGAAATGATTTTTTCGGTGTGGTAAATATGTGGATAATTCTTGACCACGTTTTTACCACCACTGGAAACACATTCTCCTTAAGGTGAAATATGTGAATAATTCTTGACCACATTTTTACCACCACTGGAAACACATTCTCCTTGTGGTGAAATATGTGGATAATTCTTATCCACGTTTTTACCACCACTGGAAACACTTTTTCCTTGTGGTGAAATATGTGGATAAATTTTATCCACGTTTTAACCACCACTGGAAACACTTTTTCCTTGTGGTGAAATATGTGGATAAATTTTATCCACGGTTTTACCACAACTGGAAACACTTTTTCCATGTGGTGAAATATGTGGATAAATTTTATCCAAGTTTTAACCACCACTGGAAACACTTTTTCCTTGTGGTGAAATATGTGTTTAAATTTTATTCACGTTTTTACCACAACTGGAAACACGTTTCCCTTGTGGTGAAATATGTGGATAAATTTTATCCACCGTTCTACCGCAACTGGAAACACTTTTTCCTTGTGGTGAAATATGTGGATAAATTTTATCCACATTTTAACCACCACTGGAAAAACTTTTTCCTTGTGGTGAAATATGTGGATAAATTTTTTCCATCGTTTTACCGTAACTGGAAACACTTTCCCCTTGTTGTGAAATATGTGGATAATTCTTATCCACGTTTTTACCACCGCTGCAAACACTTTTTGCTTGTGGTGAAGTATGTGGATAAATTTTATTCACGTTTTTACCACTGCTGGAAACACTTTTTCCATGTGGTGAAATATGTGGATAAATTTTATCCAAGTTTTCACACTTCTCCGAAATTATTTTTTCCATGTGGTAAATATGTGGATAATTCTTGACCCCGTTTTTACCACCACTGGAAACACATTCTCCTCGTGGTGAAATATGTGGATAATTCTTATCCACGTTTTTACCACCACCACTGGAAACACTTTTTCCTTGTGGTGAAATATGTGGATAAATTTTATCCACATTTTAACCACCACTGGAAAAACTTTTTCCTTGTGGTGAAATATGTGGATAAATTTTTTCCGCCGTTTTACCGCAACTGGAAACACTTTTTCCTTGTGGTGAAATATGTGGATAAATTTTATCCACGTTTTAACCACCACTGGAAAAACTTTTTCCTTGTGGTGAAATATGTGGATAAATGTTATCCATGGTTTTACCACAACTGGAAACACTTTTTCCATGTGGTGAAATATGTGGATAAATTTTATCCAAGTTTTAACCACCACTGGAAACACTTGTTCCTTGTGGTGAAATATGTGGGTAAATTTTATTCACGTTTTTACCACAACTGGAAACACTTTTTCCATGTGGTGAAATATGTGGATAAATGTTATCCATGGTTTTACCACAACTGGAAACACTTTTTCCATGTGGTGAAATATGTGGATAAATGCTATCCATGGTTTTACCACAACTGAAACACTTTTTCCATGTGGTGAAATATGTGGATAATTCTTACCAACGTTTTTACCACCACTGGAAACACGTTTCCCTTGTGGTGAAATATGTGGATAAATTTTATCCACCGTTCTACCGCAACTGGAAACACTTTTTCCTTGTGGTGAAATATGTGGATAAATTTTATCCACATTTTAACCACCACTGGAAACACTTTTTCCGTGTGGTGAAATATGTGGATAAATTTTATCCACGTTTTTACCACAACTGGAAACACTTTTTCCATGTGGTGAAATATGTGGATAAATTTTATCCAAGTTTTCACACTTCTCCGAAATTATTTTTTCCATGTGGTAAATATGTGGATAATTCTTGACCCCGTTTTTACCACCACTGGAAACACATTCTCCTTGTGGTGAAATATGTGGATAATTCTTATCCACGTTTTTACCACCACCACTGGAAACACTTTTTCCTTGTGGTGAAATATGTGGATAAATTTTATCCACATTTTAACCACCACTGGAAAAACTTTTTCCTTGTGGTGAAATATGTGGATAAATTTTTTCCGCCGTTTTACCGAAACTGGAAACACTTTTTCCTTGTGGTGAAATATGTGGATAAATTTTTTCCACCGTTTTACCGCAACTGGAAACACTTTTTCATTGTGGTGAAATATGTGGATAAATTTTATCCATGGTTTTACCACAACTGGAAACACTTTTTCCATGTGGTGAAATATGTGGATAAATTTTATCCACGTTTTTACCACAACTGGAAACACTTTTTCCATGTGGTGAAATATGTGGATAAATTTTATCCAAGTTTTCACCCTTCTTCGAAATTATTTTTTCGGTGTGGTAAATATGTGGATAATTCTTGACCACGTTTTTACCACCACTGGAAACACATTCTCCTTAAGGTGAAATATGTGAATAATTCTTGACCACATTTTTACCACCACTGGAAACACATTTTCCTTGTGGTGAAATATGTGGATAATTCTTATCCACGTTTTTACCACCACTGGAAACACTTTTTCCTTGTGGTGAAATATGTGGATAAATTTTATCCACGTTTTAACCACCACTGGAAAAACTTTTTCCTTGTGGTGAAATATGTGGATAAATGTTATCCATGGTTTTACCACAACTGGAAACACTTTTTCCATGTGGTGAAATATGTGGATAAATTTTATCCACGTTTTAACCACCACTGGAAACACTTTGTCCTTGTGGTGAAATATGTGGATAAATTTTATCCACGTTTTTACCACAACTGGAAACACTTTTTCCTTGTGGTGAAATATGTGGATAAATTTTATCCACGGTTTTACCACAACTGGAAACACTTTTTCCTTGTGGTGAAATATGTGGATAAATTTTATCCACGTTTTTACCACAACTGGAAACACTTTTTCCTTGTGGTGAAATATGTGGATAAATTTTATCCAAGTTTTCACACTTCTCCGAAATTATTTTTTCGATGTGGTAAATATGTGGATAATTCTTGACCCCGTTTTTACCACCACTGGAAACACATTCTCCTTGTGGTGAAATATGTGGATAATTCTTATCCACGTTTTTACCACCACTGGAAACACTTTTTCCTTGTGGTGAAATATGTGGATAAATTTTATCCACGTTTTTACCACCACTGGAAACACTTTTTCCTTGTGGTGAAATATGTGGATAAATTTTATCCACGGTTTTACCACAACTGGAAACACTTTTTCCTTGTGGTGAAATATGTGGATAAATTTTATCCACGTTTTTACCACCACTGGAAACACTTTTTCCTTGTGGTGAAATATGTGGATAAATTTTATCCATGGTTTTACCACAACTGGAAACACTTTTTCCTTGTGGTGAAATATGTGGATAAATTTTATCCACGTTTTAACCACCACTGGAAACACTTTTTCCTTGTGGTGAAATATGTGGATAAATTTTATCCACGTTTTTACCACAACTGGAAACACTTTTTCCTAGTGGTGAAATATGTGGATAAATGTTATCCATGGTTTTACCACAACTGGAAACACTTTTTCCATGTGGTGAAATATGTGGATAAATGCTATCCATGGTTTTACCACAACTGGAAACACTTTTTCCATGTGGTGAAATATGTGGATAATTCTTACCAACGTTTTTACCACCACTGGAAACACGTTTCCCTTGTGGTGAAATATGTGGATAAATTTTATCCACCGTTTTACCGCAACTGGAAACACTTTTTCCTTGTGGTGAAATATGTGGATAAATTTTATCCACGTTTTTACCACAACTGGAAACACTTTTTCCTTGTGGTGAAATATGTGGATAAATTTTATCCACGTTTTTACCACAACTGGAAACACTTTTTCCTTGTGGTGAAATATGTGGATAAATTTTATCCAAGTTTTCACACTTCTCCGAAATTATTTTTTCCATGTGGTAAATATGTGGATAATTCTTGACCCCGTTTTTACCACCACTGGAAACACATTCTCCTTGTGGTGAAATATGTGGATAATTCTTATCCACGTTTTTACCACCACCACTGGAAACACTTTTTCCTTGTGGTGAAATATGTGGATAAATTTTATCCACGGTTTTACCACCACTGGAAACACTTTTTCCTTGTGGTGAAATATGTGGATAATTCTTATCCACGGTTTTACCACCACTGGAAACACTTTTTCCTTGTGGTGAAATATGTGGATAAATTTTTTCCATCATTTTACCGTAACTGGAAACACTTTTCTGTTGTGGTGAAATATGTGGATAAATTTTATCCACGGTTTTACCGACACTGGAAACACTTTTTCCATGTGGTGAAATATGTGGATAAATTTTATCCACGTTTTCACCACAACTGGAAACACTTTTTCCATGTGGTGAAATATGTGGATAAATTTTATCCATGTTTTCACCCTTCTTCGAAATTATTTTTTCGGTGTGGTAAATATGTGGATAATTCTTGACCACGTTTTTACCACCACTGGAAACACATTCTCCTTAAGGTGAAATATGTGAATAATTCTTGACCACATTTTTACCACCACTGGAAACACTTTCTCCTTGTGGTGAAATATGTGGATAATTCTTATCCACGTTTTTACCACCACTGGAAACACTTTTTCCTTGTGGTGAAATATGTGGATAAATTTTATCCACGTTTTAACCACCACTGGAAACACTTTTTCCTTGTGGTGAAATATGTGGACAATTTTTATCCACGGTTTTACCACAACTGGAAACACTTTTTCCATGTGGTGAAAAATGTGGATAAATTTTATCCATAGTTTTACCACAACTCTAAACACTTTTTCCTTGCGGGGAAATATGTGGATAAATTTTATCCACGTTTTAACCAGTGCTAGAAATTTCAATTTTTTCTTTCATATTTCGATTTCTATGACGATCTGGAGTCTGCAGAAATTGATCCCTTCTAGTTTATTGAAATGTCACGTGAAAATCAGTTTTGTTGAAAATTTGGCTCCTTTCCACTTTCAAATGTTCAAGTTGAACTGAAATCGATTTCAAGAAATTTCAGAAAATTAATTTTTTGCTTAAAGTAGATTAAAAAACCGTCAAAATTAAAGGACTGGAGGAAATCTATTTCTCTCAAGAGGCCCTAAAATAACTCAAGAAAATACTCACAAACTGTCCGACAAGAATTATGAATTATCAAAAGTGGACAAAAATCAGATTATCAGCCGCTTGTTCATTTTCACGAATTTCAATAGCAGAAAGCAAATATTTGCTTGATTTAAAAAAAAAAAATGAAAAAATTGCACAGATTTTTAAATATAGGCATCTAATTAAGAAACTCAAAATAAAATTGTAACTGCAGTCGTGGAAAATTTGTAAACCAACACTGAAAAAATAAAATACGTGTAGATTTAAATATGTGATTTTGATAAAAGTTTTGATACTGTTGAAAGCGACAAATAAAAAGAAATTGAGCACAAAATTGTCTAATAAATTTAAAAAAGCGTCTGCAGAGTCCCTACTTAGAGAAAGTAGTTACGAAAATCCAAAAAAGTACGAATTTTCTTATAAAAAAAATATTTCTTTATGTAAGTGAAAAACAGTATTTTTTATCTCAAAGACTCTTCAAATTACTCGTTATTGAACAATTTAACGAGATTAATTATTTTTTACTCGTCGTTTTTTCAAAAACAATGAGAAACGATCATTTTCCAATATTGTAAAATGATCGGTTTCAATTGTTTCTTCAAAGAAGTCAAATAAAAAGTTATTATTTCATTATTCTAAAATGGTCGTTTCTGGTTGTTTCTTCAAGAACGACGAAAAACAACCATTCTCTGATGTAAAATGATCGTTTTTTATAATTTTTGAAGAAACGACCACAAAGATCATTTTTTAAATATTGTGATATCAGGTCGTTTATTCAAAGTAGTCAAAAAACGATCATATTCCACTTTTCTAAAATGGTTGTTTCTGATCGTTTCTTCAAAAACGACGAAAAACGACATTTTCCAATATTGTAATGTGATCGTTTCCGGTCGTTTATTCAAAGAAGTCGAAAAATGATCATACGTAAATCTTAGATCTGTAATAAAAAAATTTTTTTTTTTTAAATGGAACGAAATTGAGACATGATATGATAATCAAAAAAATCAAAAGTGAAAAATTGGATCAACATTTCGAATCAAGCAAATTGGAATAAAATTTTGAACAAAATCGGGAAAAAATAACTTTTTAGCAGTGCCGGAATACAGTTTTAAATATAACTTTGATCAAAATCATTTTTAAAAAAATGTGCAACAAAATTGAAACATTTACAAAATTTTGATCAAAGTTGGTACAAAGTTGCGAAGAAACAAAATCAGAACAACATTTTAAACTAAAAAGAATGAACGAAACCAAACCAAAATTATGAACAAATTTAAACTTTTCAAAATACCTAAATGACTGAACAGAATTGAAGAAAAATTATGAACAAGTTTAAACCATTCGAAACAAAATTTTAAACAAAATCAAAGGAAAATGATGAACAAAATTAGTTTAATTGAGACAGAATTCTGATTACGAGATTGAACTGAAACAAATTGTATCAAAAATTTTGAACGGATTAGGATTAGAATTCTGAACAAAATCGAGATAAAAATTTGAACAATATTTCGAACCAAACAAGTACATTTATTTCAAAACAAAATTCTGAACAAAATTTAGTACAAAATCTTGACAAAACTAGGACAAAATTTTATGCAAAATCAGAAAAAGATTATGAATGAAAATTGAACAACATTTTAAATGAAAATTGAACTAAATTTGGAACGAAATTAAAACAAAATTTTGAACAAAATTGAAACAAAACTTTGAAAAAAATTAAAACAACAAATAAAACAAAATTTTGGAGAAAATTCAAATAAAATTTGGAACAAAATTAAAATTAAATTAAAACAACATTAAGACAAAATTTTGAACAAAATTGAAACAAAATTTTGAACAAAATTGAAACAAAATTTTGAACAAAATTGAAACAAAATTTTGAACAAAATTAAAAGAAAATTAAATTTGAATTTTGAACAAAATTGAAACAAAATTTTGAACAAAATTAAAACAAAATTAATTTTGAATTTTGAAATTTGAATTTTGAACGAAATAAAATTTGAGTTTTGAACGAAATTAAAATAGAATTTTGACCAAAAAAAAATAAAATTTTGAACCAATTTGGGATAAATTTTTGAATCAATCGGAACAAACCCGGAGCAAAATTTTGAAATATTAAACGTGTGAGTAATGAACGAAAAATTGGAACGTTATTCTGAAAAACGAAATTCTGGAACGTAATCAGAATCAAATTTTTATCCGAGATTTTGAACAAAAATATGAACAGAACTGTAATACATTTTTGAACACAGATAAATAGAATTTTGAAATAAATCGTAACTAAAATTTTGGATAAATTTTCAAGAGCAACTGAATTTGTTGATGAAAAAATTTGTCACCAATTGGTCGTTAGGTACATTTTTGTTTACTTACTAATTTTCAATTCAAGAAAATATTCTTTGAACATTAGAAAATCTGTAGTTTCTAACCTCCTACATATTGGCATTTTTTAGCGTGAATTGAAGATAAGTGAAAATAAAACGACTTATTTTAATTGTAGATTCGTTCTTCGGCAATATTGGATTTTATAAATTCTTTCATTGGAGACTTCATAAATTGAAAACCGTTTTGATTTTATAAAAAACACTGATGTTGTAATTTTCCTAACAATTTTTTTAGAAAATTAAACCTATCTCGAATCTAAAAACCGAATGTACATTGAGACACCGAATCTCTAATACTTCATTTTCTGTCCTAAACTGTGTAAGATTTGAAAGAAAGCGGAGTTTGAGGATTAAAAATTTGAGAAACCGGTTTCTCAAAAAAAAAATCGTGATTTTTGGGGACATAGAGCTCAACTCCTCGAGGTTTAAGAGGGCTAAACATTTTCTTTGGGCTAATTTCAAGTTCAACTCAAGTAGCACTCACATCTAAGTACTTGAGTACCACATACGAGCTTATACTATATGATATTACCAGATATGATTCCCCAAAAAGTTGGCCTATAAGAAAATTCACCCATAAAAGCAACCTGCGAAGAATTTTTTCCTCCCACAAAGACATCAAGTTTTGCGGTTAACTGGCGTGCACGTGGATTTACGAGTAGGTCTGGGTACGGCTGCGGCTCCGGAGCGGTGTAGAGTTTTCGTATAGGAACACGGAGCCGGTGCGTTTTTGCGGTACTGGGCCATAGTGGGCCGGGCCGTGCCTCGTTATTGTACCATATATGGTGATTCATGGCTGCGCGAAATTTCAACGAAAATGTTACGAGCTAAGTTTATACATTAATTACGAATGTACGAGATAAAAACTATATACCTAATAGCGCAGAAAAAGCAATTTCCGCGCCAACACCACCAATATGAGCTCTATATTCGTGAATCGACTCGGTATAGTGCGATATCGGGTTACATGGTACGTGGCGTAAACCTACCATACACGTATATAGGAACCGAACGATCCGTCGATTATTCCCAGTATTCCAATCAGATGAAATAATACGCAAAATACAAGGGTTCTTTGCGTTTTGAGCCGACGAGAGGAAGCTTCACGTCCCTCTTCAGCGATTTGGAAAAAAAATTAAAATTTACGATACCGCAGGGCCCGCTCGGTTACTATACGACGAGGTACTAGATTAGATACGGTTTACATGCTACATATTGCTGTAATCGCGCCCAAGGTTTGTTGAATCTGCGAAAGGTGGTTCGGAAGGCGAGGCGAGTGGTAGAAGGGATCGGTACCTGGATTTCTAACGCAATTCGTCGCGTTTCCTGTTGTTTTTCCAGTCCTTATTCTGATACAGGTTGAAAGGAAATTGGAGCAAAAGAGAGGATAATGGGAAAGCATTATCACTAGGGATGAATGTTTTGCAGCTTTTTTTTTACGAAAAATGAAAAAGTATGTGTCTAGACCTTGAAACAACGTGATAAGAATTCCACCCCTTGACTCCATAATTATCAGAATTTAAACCTGTCTACGTTCAAAAAATTCTGAAAAATTGTAGCGTTCGTACTGGCATGAAAAAGTACGAAATAACGAAAAAAGCACAAATTTTTATTATGCAGCACAAAATCAAGGATAAAATCACGAAAGGGTATAGCCGGATAAGGGGTGTTTGGTCCGAGTTTTATTCTAATGCCCCCAGGTTGTGTACCTGGATGAAAAAAAATTCTGGAAAAATTTTTGGCCCCCAACCCCCTCCCTTTCGGAGCTATGGTCATTTTATCGCATTATTTTCAAGAATTTTCTAATTCCAACGGAAATGAATGAAATTTTCTGTTATTCGGCACAAAGTTACATCTAGTAGAGGTCTATTTACGGTAATTTTTTCATCAATTTTGGTGCACTCCTTCAAGAGGTTTTGGGCATTTGGAATTTTCAACTGTGAAAAAGACCTTGAAAGCGAAGTTCGACTAATTTTTGAAAATATCCTAAAAACGTGTTTTTTGACGTAGATCCGTTGGCGCTTGAGGTGGTGCAAGGGCCGAAAATTACGAAAAACCGTAAAAAAATGTTGCTATTTTGGCAGATTTTTCAAATTTTGAGCATTTTATACGCAAAAAAAAGGCCAAATGAAAAAACCAATCCCGTATTCGTGTTCAGCAGGTCAAAATACCCGATAAACACCCTTTTCGCGATCATTTTACTCTCTAAATCTGAATCAATCAAAAATGCCAAAATTGACTGATGAAATAGTCTGAATCATGTCACTCACTGAGTATCAGTCAAATTCCACTGATTCCCCAATTAATCAGTGACATTCTACTGCCAATCGGTGAAAAATTACCGATTCAATGGACAAGTTGCACGAATTTTTTTTTGGAAAAAAATCATGAAAAATCGAAAGTAGACATTAAAAGATGAAGATTAAAAAAAAAAGAAAGAAATTTGGTCCATTAGAACTCTCGCAATGATTTTTTGAAAGTTGCGTTTTCTCGCAGTGTTCAAAAACGGGAATGTGGTAAAATCTGGTAAGGTGACGTCACACCATGAAATTTATCGCGAAAAATACTTGGCTGATTGACAATAATGAAGCGGTTTGAATTATTATACGTAATATTGAAGTTGTTGATAACTACTATCTTACAATGATTATCGACTATTTAAAATGCAGACGAATAATTAAAAACGTATTTGTAAAAAAATATGTATTTGAAAAAAAGAATGTAAAACAAAAAATTCGTAAAAATTCTTATGCGCGGGTGTGCGCCATACGCCACATAAAAATTTCTAACGCGCGAGTGCGCGCCACGCCGCGAATTATAAAACAAACATTGCATGGTGTGACGTCACCTTACCAGATTTTACCACATTCCCGTTTTTGAACACTGCGAGAAAACGCAACTTTCAAAAAATCATTGCGAGAGTTCTAATGGACCAAATTTCTTTCTTTTTTTTTTAATCTTCATCTTTTAATGTCTACTTTCGATTTTTCATGATTTTTTTTCAAAAAAAAATTCGTGCAACTTGTCCATTAGTGAATTTTCATTATTGAATCAGTAAAAATTATTTGACTGATTGAAATCAGTCAAAATTTACTGATTCAACAATGAAAATTCACTGATTGAATCAGTAAATTTTTTTACTGATTTTACAGTGACATGATTGCGTCGATTTAAATCAGTTAATTTGACTGATTCAAATTCAGAGAGTACTTTAAATCTCGAAATTTAGTTTTATTGTCGCGAAAAATCAGTGAAAAAAGTGAATTTCGTCATTTAAAGTAAAATGATCGCGAAAATGGTTTTTATCGGGTATTTTGACCTGCTGAACACGAATACGGGATTGGTTTTTTCATTTGGTCATTTATTTACGTATAAAATGCTCAAAATTTGAAAAATCTGCCAAAATAACAACATTTTTTACGGGTTTTCGCAATTTTTGGCCCTTGCACCGCCTCAAGCGCCAAAACTGAATACGTGACGTGAATCAACGTTAAAAAACACGTTTTTGGGATATTTTCAAAAATTAGTCGAACTTTGCTGTCAAGGTCTTTTTTACAGTTGAAAATTTCAAATGCCCAAAACCTCATGAAGGAGTGCACCAAAATTGATGAAAAAATTACCGTAAATAGACCTCTACTAGATGTAACTTTGTGCCAATTGCCAAATAACAGAAAATTTCATTCACTTCCGTTGGAGTTGAAAATTCTTGAAAATAATGCGATAAAATGACCATAGCTCCAGAAGGAAGGGGGTTGGGGGCCAAAATTTTTTCCAAATTTTTTTTCATCCAGGTACACAATCTGGGGGAATTGGAGTAGAAATCGGACCTGAGGCCAGAAACACCCCTTATCCGGCTATACCCTCTCGTAAAAAGTTTCAAATAACACGAAATTTTCATAGAATTTTCATAAATTTTTCGATTTTTCTTAGTGAACTTCAATTTTTTGAAAGAAAAAAAGTAGCACGAAAAAATCGCAAAAAAATCTCGAAAAAAAACGATTTTTTTAAAATTTCAGTACAAACTCTGAAATTGAAAAAAATAAATATTGAAAATATTTTCCCGAGAATATAGTCTTAGCGATGGTCAAATCCAAAAATATATTATTGGTGATGACCACGGCTGAGATTTTCGAGCTCTAAAAAATATGAAATAGGCGTCTAAAACAAGCTGTTAAAATGCACGAAAAAATCAGAAAAAAGTGAAAAATTCTAAAAAAAAACTATACCATCAAGGGTATCAAAATAAAGGCCTTTTCAAATAAAATATAAAAACCTTGCTGAATGATGGGTGGAATTCAACTGTATTGAATTAATCAAGAAAAAAAATAAACTAAGTTGATTTTAAAAAAATCAAAGAATAAGAATGTATTACAAAGTTTGAATAAAATTGTCAAGTTCTGTATTTTTTTACTCGCAAAAGCCAAAAAAAATGACCAAAGTTTTGTATTTTTTTTTTTTTTTGAAAAAAACACGATTTTAGCTGTTTAGTTTCAGTAGTTTAGATCATAGATTAAGAATACTAATCTATGGTTTAGATAGTTGTAGGATTTTCAGTTGTAATTATTCGTATTCGTTGTACAATAGTATTTCAGCTTGATTCTAACCCTCGTGGCTCGTACCTACATCTTTTCTTCACTCCTCCTTTCCTGCATCCCACATATTCTGCATTCCAATCTCGCCTCGTTTCTGTTTGTCATCCGCTTTCTCTTTTTTTCCCTGTCCCTTCCAACCACCCAACCAGTTCACAGTTCTATCCCTTCGATTGCCTTTGAACGTTTTCACCCTATGGTCACTTGGTCAGTCAGTCAGTTAGCTGAGTTAGCTACAGTCTTTTAAATTACGTAAGTTGCGTCTGTCGAGTTCTCGTCTGTATCTTATGTGCCTAATTTCAGATTTCTGTAAATTATGTATTGTGCAATAAATCTCGTAAAATTTTCGCATCTGAATTTTTCCTACGTTAACAAAGCAAAATTTTGCCACTTTTTTGGCAAAAATAGACCTTTTTTAAGCTTTTATGATCAAAAAAATCGACATAAAATTACCATTCAACTCAAAATGATCTGCTTCCTAAATAAAACGGTTGTATGCCGTATAGGATGCAGCAGATACAAAAAAGCATTTTCTTGAGAATCCCAGCCCTATAAATGGTGACTTTTGATTCTCGTTTTTTTGTAGAGGCTAAAAAATGACATTTTCTTCATGGGTCTTCAATTTAGCTCAAAGAACAAGGGAAAGTCTTTTAAAGCAAACTTTCCTAAAAATGACCGTAGTGTCCTTTTACTCATTAAATCAAAACCACTGGTGAGAATTTTTCACCCCTACTCACCGTTTTAGGGGCGTTTGAAAATTACAATTTTTCTTTGTTTTTCACTTTTTAAAAATATGTAAGTATTTTTTAGAGAAAAATTATTTTTTGGGAAATTTTCCTCCAGAAGGCCATAATACTTTTATTTGATCCCAAGAAATTATTTTCAGTGATTTTTCACTTCATTTTGCGCTTTTTGAGGGGTACTCAAACTCAAAGTATATGTGAGCCTGGATATAGAAACCATCCTTGGAGGTCAAAAATTAGTTTTTGGGTTGAGGTTCCCCCCTTGATTCTATTCTTTCTAAAACGTCCAAAATTAATGTCAACTCAAAAACCAATTTTTGACCCCTAAGGATGGTTTCTATATCCAGGCTCACATATAATTTTCAGTTTTTTGCAATTTTTAAAATTGATGAAAAAAAATATATAGGGGTCAGATATGAGCATAATATAAATTTATTTTATTGCACGAGATCTTCTGAAATAGTTTTACGTATTTCCCTCTTTATCGAGCGTTCCAAAGGGAATAAATATAAAATTGTCGCCAATGGTTTTAGTGGGTAAAAGAATATTGACTACGTAATTCCAAAAAAAATTTACTCAAGACGTATAATCATTGAAAAAAAAAAGAAAAGAAGAAAAATGAATCATTAGTTTATCGAAATGTAGAAGGTAAATGTGAAAGTTGAAAAAAATACGGCAGAAAAATATGTAAATGCAAATAAATGATCCATCATTAAATAATTTTAAAAAGCAAAATTTTACTTTTCAGCTGGAATTTCGGACAGAGAAGATCTTTTGCTCTTTGATGATCGACAAAAAAAACAGAATAGCTAGAAAATGACCAAAAAATTTTATTACCAAAACACAAAACATCCAAGTTCAATAATTAGTTACTTTAAACTGCAGCATTCAAAAAAATAAAAGCAACATTTTTCTCAAAAATGATTTTTCCCTATTTTTTGAGCTGAATTGAAAACCATGAAAAAATGACACTTTTTAACCACCACCAAAAAGGGAACGAGGATCAAAAGTCATCAGCTCATCACCATGATATTTTTGGGCTTGACTATCCACTATATGTTAACAAGAGAGATATCCCAACTCGAAGTAAAATTTTGAGCCGAAACAAATAAAAATTGAAAGTACATCATAAAAGAACCCCATTCAAAATTTCAAGTGCCAAAGTTCATTTCTCGAATTTTGGCGAATTTTTGAAATTTTAAAATTACTTCATCGTCTTGGTAATGAAAATTTAATCCAATTAACGAAAAAAGCAGAAATTTGGTATATACCCTATTTTTGACCTCTCAAATTGATTGGAGCCAGTTTCGAGACGTTTTCGAGCCTCCAGAAAATTTTGGAATTTTCCAGCACTGGAAAACCCCCATAAAAATAGACCATATGAACTTTAGCACCTATAATCGCGAATCACTCATATTGGGCTCGATTAAAGCACAATTTTCCAAAATTCAAAACTTCGCTCAAATTCGAGAAATAAACTTCAACACTTGAAATTTGGGATATGGGTTTCTTTTATAATGCACGTTCGATTTATTTTTGTTACGGTTTAAAATTTTGATTTGAGTTAAATACCTCCCTCGTAAAATTATTCTCGGAAAATATTTTTCAATTTTTCAGAATATTTTGACATTGACAGATTTTATGGCCTGATGGGAAGTGATAAATGTGGAATCAGGAGGATGAAAGTTTTATCACGTCATTTTGAGGTCTAGATATACTTTTTGTACCATCCCCCATTCAATTTCCGGAAATAGTTTGCGAAATGACCATCTCCAGTTATCATTCGTTTTTGAATTCCTTTCAAAAAAGTTCTCAGTAACGTACATTTGTTATCTCTCTTATTCTGATGCTAATTTCAATTTTTTTTTTTGTTTCAGGTGAGTCATTTGGGTCACGCTATAATTTATACATAATTATGTCGTACTTCTTAATTTGATGTCTATCGTGATTGAAATCTTCACCCTCTTTGCAAAAGGGTAAGTTGAAATATCTACTTTTCTTCTTCTCCAAAAAAAAGTAAAAAAAGAAGCCCAATTAAATACCATTTTGATACAACCATAACTGCGCTATTTTGTTGACTATAAATTGATGCTGGCAAATTCTTCACATTTTTCCCTCTTTTATTTTCGTCTACTCGAGAATTAAAAGAAGAAAAAAGAGCCCATTTGCTCATTGCTATCCGCTCCGCTCGGTATAACATCACAACTTATTTATAAGGTGGCACAAGACGAATAATGAAAATAAAAAGAAAGCGTGCAAAAAAAAGTAGGCTCGACGCGACGGTAAGAAGGATTTTACGGTAGGGAAGGGGGGAATGGAGGATAAAATAGACTCGAATATCGCGCGTGAAAATATTCTCCGTACGTATTTTTTAAATTGGACTCCATTTTTATGAATAATTAAATTAAATTTTCATTTCGCGCAGATTTATAAACTTAATTAACGATAACGCGAAATTTTTTTAAATTGATTTTTTTTTCATCGTTGGGCGAAAAAAAAACGAAAAAGATGAAATAAAAATTGATTTAATTTTTTCTTGTTTTTTCGCCGCCATTTAAAAGCATTATTCAAGCGGCGAGCGAAGGAACAAAAAAAAAACGCTACCAATTTTTTTTACGTCTCCGTGTTTATATTAAATTATTATTATACTTGAACTCGCGGCTCGGCGGCGCAGCGCGGTCTTTTGTGGTTCGCGAAATATTTGTGTTTTTTTTTCGATGCTCTGTCGGCGTCTTTTTTGCTGTTGTTCAAAGCGACGAGAATGTTTATCTTATCGCGTCGTCGTTGTCGATACCGTGAAATGCTCGGAAGCGAAACAGGTCGAGGGAAAAATTGTAGTTACGAGATTTCGTCGTGTTCGTATCGTACATAGTACGTGCTACGTACGAATTGCAAGGCGAAAAATGAGGTGACATGTACGGAGATGATTTTATCGACAGAGACGTTTATATTGCTATTTTTATTGATAGATTTTCTACTCGACAAACGATATTGTTAAACGAATTATGCCAATTGTGACGCGGATATTCGTCTTGAATGATCAAAGAGATGTGTTTGCTGTGGTGTAAATGCTAAAGATTGATAGGAAATTTTTCGGGTGTTTCCGTTCACCCTCCCCTCCCCCTCCCAAACAGGCCTTGAAAAATACCTTGTTTTTTTGAGAAATTATTCAGTCTCTTGATGGAAGTCAGGAAAGTCTATAATTTCACACCAAACAATGTTGAAAATTTACGAATTCAAAAATTTGTTTCAATTTTTCCCCCGAATGGGATATAAAAGAGCTTTAAGTTGACTCCACATAACTTGAAAAAATTTCAAAATTTCTTGCGGAAACTAAGGTAACTGCTTACCTTTTTTTTTTTTCGAATAAAAAGGAGCAGAGATAAAAATTTTAAATCTCTTATTTTTTATGAAAGCAAAGTGAAATTCTTTCGAAGTTATTTTTCGAGATTTTCCAAATGGATTATAGAGTTCGAAATTTCCAACGTTTGATTTTTTATGAGCTTCTATTATGTCGATTTGTCGTTTCAGCTACCTCATCATTTATTTTGAAATTTTTTGAGAATTCCAATTTTTCATTTCGTTTTCAACTTTTAAGCACTTTTTATCCAATTTGAATGAAATTAGCTAGTAAAACGTCCGAGAGTGGATCTTTAAATAATTTTTCATTAAATGACATTAGCTTGTAATTTGACATTATTTCGCAATAATTTGAGACGCTTTAAAAAGGAATTACATACCTACCTATATCGATATATTTTTTTCAAAATATTCTGAAGTATTTCCAAAAATAATGGTTTTTGGGACGTATTATGTACCTACATGTGTAAATCATGTTGATGTGAACATTCCAAATGAGAAAAAAAAACTACCATCACTCAGAAAAAATATTTATGCTAGTCCAAAAAATGAAACATTTTAATTTAAAATTTCGAGCTTTTGTTTGGATTGGAGGGAGGGGTTGAACAGTGGCTAAACAATTTCAAATTTTTATCACATATTTTTTTGGCCATTTCGCAACAATTTTTCACAAAGGTGAATGAATCAAAATTCAAAAAAAAAAGTTGTACATTAATGTTTCTTGGTTTGTAACAGTTAAATTTTTTTATTTCTCTCCAAAATATTTTTCTAAAAAAAAAAAAGAAAAATTGTTTTCAAAAATTATTTAATCATCAAATTTAAAATTCAAATATTTGGCCACTTTTTTTTTGTTTTTTTCCTATCTAAATTAACGTTTTTATGTATTTTTCACCGGCGCCATTCGATTTTCTAAGTTCAATCTATTTTTATGTTGATATTTGATTTTATATTTACGTTTCAATCTCTTTTTCTTTGTGAAATGTTTTTTAATGTTTGTCACTGGTGTATAATTTTGAATTGAAAAATGTCACGTTTAATCGTTACAAGTTGACTTTTACCAAGAAATTGTGTGTCTGTGTGTCAGAAAAATCTGCCAAAAATTTCATCCCTCCACCTTGACTTAAACTTTTTCCATTCCCAGTTGCTTTTAGAATGTGAATAGATCAAAAAATTGTGAAGAAATTGTGAAGAATTATTTTAAAAATCAAAAAAAAAAAAATGTTGCCAGAAGTAGCATTGAAAGTTATCGATTTTTTTAGGATTAAAAAAATGAATTTTTTTTTTCTTTGAATGGTTCTACAATATTATACTTTGATATTTCATACTGTTTGAGGAGCTGAAAGTGATAATCAAAACTCACTTTTGCCACAATTTTTTTCGTTTTTATGACGGATTCTGAAGAAGTTTTAAACTCTCTACAACCTGGTATTTTTACTTTTTTCCTAAACCGCTCTCTTCGGGCAGAAAATCGCAGTTGAAATCATGGTTTGGAATCAAAATTCACATTTGCCATCTAGAGATTTGAAAAAAAACCGTTTTATGCCTCTTGACATTTTTGCCCAAAATCGATCGTCTTCGAGTTATGAACCAGTTTCGAAATGCATTAATTTTAAAATGCATTTTAAAATTGGTTCATTACTCGAAGACAATTGATTTAGAGCAAAAATGTCAAGAGAAAAAAAATTCCTTTTATCAATACCTACTAATGTGGTTGTACGAAATTTTTGGTAGCTGTAAAAAAAATGCATTTTGGAGACAAAACTCACTTTTGCCATTCTTTTCGTTTTATTATAAGAAGAGTATGTGATCGATTATTATTTTTTTTCAGGGAATCCTATTTTCAGGTCCTACTTGGCAATATACGACGATTTTAGCACACTCGATAGTCGTTAATTTTACTTAAATAGTTTCTTGCGTTTTTCTAAAAATCACTTATGATGGCAAAAGTGAGTTTTGATTTTCAGCTGCTCAATCATCTCCCTTTATTTTGGCCATTTTTCAAAAATGAATTAAAATGCATTAAACAAAGTAATATCTAGTATTATTTGAAAAAAAATTGAAGTAACATTGAAAATCTGACTTATTTGTGTAAAATATTCTAAAATTATTGAGGACATTTTGTGAGAAATTTTCCCGTGACCGTCCAGGAAGAAAGGGACCTCAAGGGTCATTTCACCGAAAAACATTTTTTGACGAAGTTGGAACCGCAAACTCTTAAAAAATTGATTAAAACCCTCCTGAGGTCCCGGATGCAAAATGAGCTCTTAAATCGACATTTTGTACAAGATCTTCGTCGAGTTTTATTGCAAAAAAGTTCGTTCATTTCTAAAACTTGTTTTTAGCGTTCAGGCCCCTTTTTTCCTGGACTATCACGGTTTTCAAGCAGTTTGAATGTACGTAATTGAATTTTTGAAAGCAATTAAGCAGAATGATGGGGAGAGGAAGAAGAGGGGCTGGAATCAGAGTTCCTAATTTTTAGAAAGCAAGGAAAGCCGATAAGCTGATAAACCTTGTAGACTGACCCCCTCCCCCTCCCACCCGGAAAGCCCAAGAAAATTCTGGGAATATCTAGATTTTCTCTCCAAAAATCAAAAAAAAATCCTCAAACCGTGAAATTTTACCTGAAAATTGAAATGTTTTTTGAAAACAATCGATAATTGTAGTCTTTGAAAAAATTATTTTCTGTATCTATTTTGTGGAAATGCCTCTAAATTGTTCCTTTCACGTGACTAAGGTTTCATTGGTTTCTTCACCAAAATGATTGCGAAGAAAAAAAAAACGAAAATTAAGCTTTCAAATCATGACAAAAAATCACGTACTTTTGAAGCTTTCAACTGCCTGTCTCATTGCTACGTCGTTGTTGAAAATGCAACAAATTATTACGCCCTTTTATGAATTCTGAAATGTATTTTTTTGTAAATTTGTCATGGGCAACCTCTCCCCTCTCTCCCTCTCCCTCCCCTCCTCTCCTCCCTCCCTCCCTCCCTTCATCCCTCCCTCCCTCCCTCCTCCTCCCCCTCCCCCCATAGCATTGAGAAAACTTGATGGAAAACTCTTGTAAAATTTATTTGAACGTCCTGCGAAAGTTACTTTTTTTGAATTTGATGTTTTGTCAAGCACCTCTCTAAATTATCTGGGGAATTTAAAAACACTGGTCTGGAAAACCTAAAAAATTTAGGAAAAATGATTTATGGGCTATTCCATACTAAAACAGACCAAAAGTGAAGTCGGGTCTTCCGATTTCGCTCAATTTTTTTTTACAAGTTTCCCTGGGTGGTCCAATCACAAAACCACGATCATTTTCTTCCTAATCCTCAAGAAGGCGGAGGGGGGCTCGAAATTTTCATGCAATTGCGATTTTTACCCAAATTACCCAACTTTGAAGGCGCATATCTCGAGATAGGTTGTACTTGGGGGAAAACTGTTTACGGGGTCTGAAAGAGAATTGTTAGGAGATTCAAAGCCGGTAATCACATTTTGAAAAGCTCAAAGTTGAACTTTGGTGGTGAAAGCTCAACTTTCATGATAAAAACAAAAGATGAAAGCTACCATTTAAAAATCTGAAAAGATTATAGTGGAGAGCTCTTTTCACTCTTTTTTCAACCAACAAATTTTCAAGATGGGATCTTTAGACCCCTGGGGGGTAGAGGGGTCCACAATTTTGACCAAAATTCCAAAAAATCGAAAAAGTGAGGTAACACATTGATCACTACTAATTCGAAGGCGTTGATTTCGAATATCTACTCAGTTTTTTCATTCGACCCCCTGAACCTCCATATTAGCCCCATTGATAGGGTCAAAATTCAAAAAAAATGAAAAATAACGAGTGACCTGTCGTTTGTTAGGTTTTTAAGGGTATTGAGTTCGAAAATTTGCTTATTTTTTGGATTTGACCCTTTAATGCCCCTTTAGCCCCCCAATTTTGGAGAAAACTATGTTGTTAAACGAAAATATCGTGTGGGATATCGATTTTAACTAATTTGAGGGCGTAGAATTCGAATATCGACTTACTTTTTGATCCGACCCCTTCCCCGTGCTCCAACTGACCCCTTCCTCTAGTCATCGGTGTTCAATATGGAATTGAATATTTCAAAAAAATTCGGGGAGTGGGTCGGATCAAAAAGTAAGTCGATATTCGAATTCTACGCCCTCAAATTAGTTGAAATCGATATCCCACACCATATTTTTGTTTCACACTATAGTTTTCCCCAAAATTGGGGGGGGGGCAAAGGGGCATTAAAGGGTCAAATTCAAAAAATAAGCAAATTTTCGAACTCAGTACCCTCAAAAACCTTACAGACGACAGATCACACGTTATTTTTCATTTTTTTGAATTTTGACCCCATCAAGGGGGCTAATATGGGGGTTCAGGGGGTCGAATGAAAAAACTGAGTATATATTCGAAATCAGCGCCTTCGAATTAGTAGTGATCGATGTGTTACTTCACTTTTTCGATTTTTTTGAATTTTGGTCAAAATTGTGGACCTCTCTACCCCCCAGGGGTCTAGAGATCCCATCTTGGAAAAGGGTGAAAAGGGGTCTTCACTGTAATTTTTTTCAGATTTTTAAATGGTAGCTTTCATCTTTTGTTTTTATCATGAAAGTTGAGCTTTCGCCACCAAAGTTCAACTTTGAGCTTTTCAAAATGTGATTACCGGCTTTGAATCTCCTATCAATTCTCTTTCGGACCCCGCAAACAGTTTTCCCCCAAGTACAACCTATCTCGAGATATGAGCCTTCAAAGTTGGGTAGTTTGGGTAAAAATCGCAATGCATGAAGATTTCGAGGCCCCCCCCCAGGGTTAGGAAAAAAATGATCGTGGTTTTGTGATTGGACCACCGAGGGGAACTTGTAAAAAAAATTTGAGCGAAATCGGAAGACCCGACTTCACTTTTGGTCTGTTTTAGTACGGAATTGCCCTTATGGATATAATGAGTCTTTCTGAATTTGGTGTGTACACAATTTCCTAGCCTTTTGCCCCCCTCCTCCCCCCATCAACTCATCTTTTAGAGAAAAGAGTACAAAACTATCTACCAATTTCGATCGAATTTCAAATAAATTATATTTTAATCATCGATAGAAAAAGTATAAACTTTGTAACAACTTGTAATAATTTTTTGCTCAGAGTTATAAAATGCTGAAAATGTAATCGATATTGCGATGATGCGACTTTCAAAAAAGAAGAGCCAGACGGAGAGGGACGAGAAAATGTTTAAAAACCGATTTAAACTTAGGCCGTATTTTCTTTACTTTTGATTTCGGTACCTACGACATTTTGTTTTAATTAAGTTAGTTTCAAAGATGACGAATCCATTAATCGAATATTTTCCAAACGCTGCGTCGATCCTGGTGCTTACCTTTGACATCGCAGACGAAGATTTTAAACAGCTTTTTCCCAATATTTTACCAACTCTTCGACTACAATTAGTCTACAGTCCAGACCCCGAAAAGTGTTCAATGGGTCTGCTTTTTTGGGGAACAAAAAAATCAGTTGGTTTTTTGTTGGTATGGATGGGGTATTCACGAAAATGAGCATTTTCGATTTTTGCCGGGTCACTATAGGGGGCTGGAGCCTAAAAACCCCCATTTTTTCAAGTTGGCCGGGAACAAAAATTGTTTTTTCCATTTTGTAGCACATGCTCCCCCGAGTCCGAATATGTGTTTCATTTCCTTGGGCATGGTCACAATGGTCCCCTAGGGCCCCCAAAGTGCGATTTTTGGTGAAATTTGGCCATTTTTGAAAGTAAAATGATTGTGTAGACGTCATAAAGCTCGCGGAACAAGAAAAAACCACCTTCATGGGGACATGAACTCAATCTGAACTGATTGAGCCTAAATTTTTGGAAAACGGCTGGCACAATGAGCCGCAGGCGAATTTTAAAGATGCGCCCCTCAGCGATTTCTCAAAAAAATAAACAGCTACAAAATTGTTACAAAATGGCTATGCACGCGTGTAACATATCAAAATGGGGTAAAATTTCGCAAAAAATCCGAAAATGCCAATGAATTTTGATTTTGACTCCTTCCAAAAATTTTAAGGGGTGGAATTTGGTCAATTTTTGACCGATTTTGAAAAATTGTCGTGTTACCTATCAAAATGGGGTAAAATTTCGCGAAAAATACGAAAATGACAATGAATTTTGATTTTGATCCCTTCCAAAAATTTTAAGGGGTGAAATTTGGTCAAGTTTTGACCGATTTTGAAAAATTGCCGTGTTATTTATCAAAATGGGGTAAAATTTCGCGAAAAATACGAAAATAACAATGAATTTTGATTTTGACCCTTCCAAAAATTTTAAGGGGTGAAATTTGGTCAATTTTTGACCGATTTTGAAAAATTGTCGTGTTACCTATCAAAATGGGGTAAAATTTTCCGAGAAAACCAAAAATGTTGATAAATTTCGATTTTGACTTTTTTCAAAAGGTTTACAGATCAAATCTAGTCAATGTTTGAAAAATTGTGAAAAATCATTGTTATTTTTTAAAACATTTTGAAATTTTAAAAGAACATAAAAAATGTAGTTTTAAGGATAGGTATTTATATATTATTCAATCGCCGATTCTCATCGAAGTTTCATACACCTGAAAATCACTCGAGCATTTTTTAAAAAAAAATTTACCTGCAAAAAAGTACATTCTGTTTTACTCTCTAAATTTTTCTTTCTCATACATCACGTAATAGTGATGATTGCAAAATTACTGAAAAATTGACCAAATTTCACCCCTTAAAATTTTTGGAAGAGGTCGAATTACAAATTTATTGGTATTTTCGTATTTTTCGCGAAATTTTACCCCATTTTGATAAGTAACACGACAATTTTTCAAAATCGGTCAAAAATTGACCAAATTTCACCCCTTAAAATTTTTGGAAGGGATCAAAATCAAAATTCATTGTCATTTTCGTATTTTTCGCGAAATTTTACCCCATTTTGATAGGTAACACGACAATTTTTCAAAATCGGTCAAAAATTGACCAAATTCCACCCCTTAAAATTTTTGGAAGGAGTCAAAATCAAAATTCATTGGCATTTTCGGATTTTTTGCGAAATTTTACCCCATTTTGATATGTTACACGCGTGCATAGCCATTTTGTAAAAATTTTGTAGCTGTTTATTTTTTTGAGAAATCGCTGAGGGGCGCATCTTTAAAATTCGCCTGCGGCTCATTGTGCCAGCCGTTTTCCAAAAATTTAGGCTCAATCAGTTCAGATTGAGTTCATGTCCCCATGAAGGTGGTTTTTTCTTGTTCCGCGAGCTTTATGACGTCTACACAATCATTTTACTTTCAAAAATGGCCAAATTTCACCAAAAATCGCACTTTGGGGGCCCTAGGGGACCATTGTGACCATGCCCAAGGAAATGAAACACATATTCGGACTCGGGGGAGCATGTGCTACAAAATGGAAAAAACAATTTTTGTTCCCGGCCAACTTGAAAAAATGGGGGTTTTTAGGCTCCAGCCCCCTATAGTGACCCGGCAAAAATCGAAAATGCTCATTTTCGTGAATACCCCATCCATACCAACAAAAAACCAACTGATTTTTTTGTTCCTCAAAAAAGCATAGCATATTCACTTTCCTGAGCACTTTTCTGCGTCTGGACTGTAGACTAAATAGGTAGAGCTATCAGGTAAATATATTTCGCGACGACGTTCGTGTCAACGAGGCACGTGTCACGATAGATGCAGCGCGTTAATTCGTATTTACAGTTCTGTTTAAACATAGCCAAATTATAATGTTTCTCTCGTGTATCATGTTGACAAAAAAGACGTCTTTGGTCGGGACAAAATTACTTACCATACATTCATTGTTACGCTACGTAGATATTTTTACGCGAATGACAGAATTCGAATAAAACGTTTCTAGTTTTAAATTGAACAACGAGCAATGTTCGATGGAAGTCTGCAAGTGATTTGTCTTGCCAGAGCGATGATTAAATATTAAATCGACTTAACGAAGCGTGTGCTTAGAGTGGTGTGTAGTGGTGTGATTCGACAACGCGCGACAAGTGTTCGGTAGTTTTATTTACGTAATGTACGAGTATAGATTCGATGACGTGCTGAATTTTTCTATCGATGAGGACGACGACGTAATACTCGAGAGTCGAGACAGTGCCATACCTATCTTGTCTCGTAAAAACATAAAAACTATTCTAAAGAAGCCGACATAATCTTCAGTCTACCGTGTTAATTCCTTCGAGAAATACTGGCTGTAAAAAATTAATTCGCGGAGTCCTACGTCGAAAAATTTTCAGTTCGATAAAAAATATTCGACGAGAATTCCCCTTGAAATTTCGGTATAAATAGTTCTTGGAAATTCTTCGTATTTGTTTCTTTTTTTTCCCCAACTAATCCCAAATGACCAACGATGTGAATTGAAAATGGTCCAGTGGATATTTTTCGAATGTACCCGGAAGTCGATGGCATTATGAAATTTTAAAAATATTTATTATCTAGACGATTATGTGGACATAGATGAATGTGGTAGAAGTAGAGCTCGTTTTTGGACGTGAATCGATTCTCCTTATTTCTTCTTTCTCGTAATTTTTTTATATCTAAATATTCCGATGCTGGAAATTTTGGTCAATTTATATTCAAAGGTTTTGAAAGTGATATTTTTTTGAGGTATTCGAATGAAAATAATGTGTTTTTGACTTTTTTATTATTTATTGACGCTCAAATTTGTTATCGCCACTTATTTTCACACTTTTTAAAAATATTTCAACTTGATAGAAGTTTTCAAATCTCCTGAATCTATTTCTGGGATTATTCCTTTCCTGAACTCAAAATATGATGGAAGGAGAGGAAGAGTAGAATCTGAAATCCAAAATTTTTCTGCGTTATCGAATGAAGTTTCAAAATGTCGTTTTTTGACCTCTCGAATCCGTTTTTGATGTTATTCCTTTGAAAAAAAATGAAAGGTGACCCAAACAGGGCAAATTTGATTTAAAATTTTGAAAGATTTCAAATTTTTTATCAAAAGGCATAATTTCTGACCTTGTAAGTTATTTTTTACAGTCGAGAATGTTTGATTATTTACCTGGTTCTTTCTCCCCATTCCAGCCTCACTTTGATGTTACAGCTCTTTACTAAAACGGATTTCTGAGGTGAACAAATTACTTTTTCATAATTCTGATTCGGCCTCTCCCCTTTCCCAGTTGGATTCTGTTTTTTTTTTCAATGAAATAACATCAGAAACGGACTTGAGAGGGGGCCAGAAACATACATTTTGATACTTCATTAGAAGATGCCAATAATGATTTTATGACCCGTCTTCCTCCTGTTTCTTGGGAAGTACATATTTTAAAAAATACAAAAAAGTACATAATCCCGAAAAAATTTCAAAAAAGTTCGGAGTTTTGACAATTTGATAAACAAACAGAATTGTTCCTAGTGATCAAAAGTAGGAAAAAACGAATTTTCGGTTCTTAATTTCCGCACGAACCTTGTTCAAGTGGCCAATATGTCATTTCCTGTTGATATAATTTCTTTTTAGATATTCATCAGAAGATTCTGTAATACTCCTGAGTCCACGAGAAGTGCCCCTCATTTTTTTTTTTTGAACAAACACGGTCTTCAGCATGCATTTTTTTTGTAATGGTTTAAAAAACAGGAAACTAAACTTTTTTTCGATGGGTGTTCTATGCTATTGTACTTACTAACAATCCTTAAATTTTTAAATACCCACTCAAACTTTTTATGGGAGATTTTTTCCAAATTTTCAATTTGATTGCAGGATCAATTTTTGCAATTTTGTAGGGAATTTTAAGGATTTTTCTCGAGCAGTTGGAATTGTTCTGTCGGAGGTTTTAAATTTTGCAGCATAGAGTAAGGTAGATAGACTATGTTTATGTTCCAAAATTTCTGTACTTTGTTCTTGAATTTTTTTTTTCATTGATTTTATTCATTTTTTTCAATATTGATCAAATTCATTTTTTTTCTATCCCAGTTTTTTCAATATTTTGACTAATTTATAAATTTTGTAACTTTTCGGAATTATTTTCCCAATTTCATATTCATACCGTAGCCTAACAATCGATTTTTAGAAAAGCTAGAAAAATTCAAAATGATAAAATTCCAAGGGAGGGGTGAGAAATATATTCAAAAAACAGCTCGGAAAAAAAGTGGGGTGTCAATTCAATGGGAAGGAGGCCATTCTCATATTAGGAGGGCGTACAAAAAAAAAAATAGTAACGAAACTTACTTAAATTATAATGACATATTTGTTCATTCATTTTTTGTTCTCAATTTGTGCATTTGCGTATCCATTCATTTGAAAAAAGTCGACCTTTTTTGGCCTTTTCAAGATCTTCAATGAGAAATTTATTCTTAAGAATGTTATACTTTCACCGCACGTTTGAAACTTATGAGTTTACCATGATTTATTAATTAAGAAACATTTCTTAGTAATTTCTCTCGATTTTGAGTAGATTTCAGGCATCATAGCGGGTCACTTGTTTATGGTGTTTGTCACTTTTTTCGATTTCAGTCACTTTTGGTTGCTTTTCACGTCTAAAAGTTCGCTTTGGTTACTTTTTTCCCCTCAGAAGTCACTTTTTCTTCGCACTTCCAGACAAAAATTCAAATTTTCACGTAGAAATTGCTATTTTTCAAAATTCTTCAAGAAACAAATTAAAAAAACTGAATTTTGCTAGTTATTGGGAAACCCAAGAAAAGTTGCAAAAGAATCGAAAGGATGTTGACGCATTAAAAAAGGAAAAAGTGGCAGAAAAACGAAAAACATACAACGAAATATTTTCGTTAGGTCATAAAAAATTGAAAAAAGCCGCCGAAAAAAAAATCATTAAGAAAGCCGAGCAGATTCAACGGAAATTATATGACAGGATGAACGTATTACGAGTTTCGAAGTGTGAATGAAAAAAAAAATGAGTAAAAGCTTTGTTTCAAAAATTCGCCAAGTTGAACGTTTTCCTATAATTATGTTTATTACACTGCGTAACTGTAGGGTTAATTTGTTTGTTGTTTTGATGAAGGAATTTAATAAATGAAATTATTCACGTCTTTTCAGTTGATTTATCTTTGAAATGTTTGCAGAAAACTACAAAAAAATGCCCCCCCCCCCAGAAAAATGTAAAAAAAATTGCCACCGAAAAAATTGAATTTTTGGTTACTTTTGGTTACTTTTTGGTCATTTTTTGGTCACTTTTTGCTCACTTTTTGCTCAAAAAGAGTATCTGAAAGTTACTTTCTTCTTCAAAAATTTCGCTATGATGCCTGAGACTGGAGTTTTTTTAAGGAGAAGAAAATAAAAAATTGGAATTTCAAACAAAAAAATAGTACAACGACAGCAAAGGCCAAACCCAAGAAGAATTTACGATATGACCTTATTACTCTAGATGTGGCATATGTTATTTTTGGTTATTTTGATTTCTTAAATCTGTCACCGACAATAAAAAGACCTGAAAAAGTAATTCCAATTGATATATTGGGGAAGGAAGAGGATAATTCTCAATCCTTCCGCATATCTGCTTCTTGACCAAATACTCGTTTTTAAGGACCAAAATAAACAACGAAAAAAGAAACGTTTGAAAAAAAAACAGGAAACCCCCGTTTGAACATTTCAAAATAACGAAAATGAAGTAAAGGAAATAAACGTAGTCTTGAAAATTTGTCGTAAAATGTTGAACTTGCTCTCGCAGATGCTGCCAACGTAAGCACGAAGGACGCCGCTTTATTATTCGAGTAATCGAGCGTACACACCGTATAATGACGAATGGTATATAGGTAAGCTGCCGAACAAAACGACGACGGAAATGAAATCGTAGATTTAGCACATTGGCGCGCACCAAGTTCAAGTAGTGTATAATACCTGTGCATTGGCACAGAATATAGGATTTATATCGCCGGTTAACCGCCTGAGAATAATACCGAATCGATGCCTTTCGCGTGTTATAACCGTACGTACGACGTATAGACCTACGCGATGTGGTACTGGTAGATTTTCCTTCTTCGGGGACTCTGTGTTCCGAGTTGTATTTGCAATGTATATTTTAAGAAAATTTCCTCGAAAAAAAAACTATGTATTTTTAAAATGTCGTATCTTTTATTAAGTAGGTATGTACTATTCAGAGTTGCTGAAAAATTAAAAAATTCATTATCTTTTCTGGAGGTGGACTGAGAGAAGCGAGAATGGATCGAAAAAGAATAGCCGAGAAAAGAACAAAATACATTCCCTCTTTCTTAATTTCTGTAAAAATGACTTATCAAAAAAAAAACTCGCAACTCGATATCAAGATGAAAACTTCATTTTTTGCTACGAGATAGGGAGAGAAAAAATTACTACGTAGTACAACACACCAAACGACACTTGTACTCCGGAAACCCTTCCTAGCTCGTTTCCCTTTTCCGTTCATCGAAATCAATTCATGAAAATTTTTTCCGCCCGTCCTATCGACGAATGCCATTTGGAGCTTCGACGACGAAACCAAGGGCAGCCTCGTACGAATAATTCGAGTACGTATCTAGGAAGGAAACCTATGCAGTGCCACGTACGAGACGTACGTACAAGTGCCTCGCGAAATGTCAGAGAAAATTGAAAAATGAGTTTTTAATGCAACAATATTCCGTCCTTGTTTCTCGTGTAAAAGCTAAAAACGAGAATAACGCGCGTTAATGTGTGCAGATGAAAAGATGCGTATCTATGGTACACGAACGTGTAATGTGCGCGTGCGAAGGCTTGCTGCGGAAAAAGGAGGCACGAAGATGGTGTGAAAATCAACGAAGGAATGTTTTTTGTAAATTCACATACAGAAGTCAAATGGGAATCTCGCTCGTCGGTGGATTAAATATACGTTGGTGTTGAGTGGATCGAAAAAAACATCCTGAATTTCGATGAAAATTGGCGAGGTAGTTTGGTTTGATTGAGAGACCTCACAAAATAATTTTGAGTTCTTTAGCTCAAAGGAGGAAGGAGCTACAAATTTCAAAGTGGGGGTCATTTTTGGAAAAAATGAGGTTCTGTCGCTTTTGGGTAGTGTCATTTGGTGAGAACCTTCCCTACTACCAAAAATTGTACGATTTGAATTTCTACACCCCCTTGAATAATTTACTTCGAAATTGGATACCATTTTTTGCCCTCCATCAGGAAGTCGAAAAGTTGCAGATTATGTAGGTATTTGAAGATTTTTTTTGTTTTGTACGAAATTCAAACTGTCCATTAATATACTTCAATATCGAGACAGAAAATTATTTCTTAGTCACCGATAATAATTTTTGATGAAAAATTTCAAAAAAAATCCTGGCAGTGCTGCCTAATGCATTTCGATTCACACAGTTTTCATAAAATTCAATTTGTTCATTCGAAGGTTTGAAAACGAGTCATTTTTTTTAGCCATCAAAATGAATTTGAATTAGTTATTTTGGCTTTTGGCATTTTATTTATCAATTATTGAAATTGTATAAAAGTTACGTAGGTAAATAAAAATGAAGTTGGCAGCACTACCCCAAATTTTTTTTGAAAAATTTTATCAAACATTATTCCAAATGACCAAAAAAGATTTTGGCTGGATGTTGAGTGGTTTGAGAGAGAAATTCGAATTTGATGAAAATTAAAATATCTTTAAATTGGCGATCTGAAACTTTTCAACTCTTTGTACTTGAGAGAGAAAAAAGTGGTATCCAATTTTGAGATTAATTGTTCAAGGAGGTTTGTTTTTTGGGGTGGGGGAGGGTGGTGGTGGAGTAAAGAGAAACCAAAAAAAAAATTCAAGGGAGGTAAAATTGACTGAAAACGACTTGGTGAAAAAATAGTGATTTTCACTAAAAAGAAATCTGGTAGGCAAAAATACAAATCTAAAATCCCTACTCTGACGTAACCCCCTTTCCCACACGCCTCTAGCCTTAGTTGCTGTATATGGCGTTATATATAAAAAAAAAAAATAATAAAAAAAATAATAGACTCCTTTATTATTTTTATTCGTTTGCAAAAATAAAACTGTGGAACATATTCACGATATTTCATAAATTTTTTGCCAATTGCAAGATTTTTATTGATAAATAGGTATAGAATTATTCGATTTTAAAGTTATTCAAGCCATTTTCAACGATTGTGCTCATATTTTTAATAATTTTCGTAATTCTTTGAGTTCAATTTTAGCTCAAAACTGCTGGAGATATAATTATGTGTTCATGTGGGGAAGGAAATGAAAGGGGGGAGAAAAGTCAATTTTGAATTTTGGATCACTTGAATCAGCAAAAAATCGTTCGAATTTCATTAAAATTACGCCACTGTATATTTCAACAAAAAAATAATCAACGGATAATGATAAATTCGTATGTAGTAAATTCGTTTGGTTTGGTCCAAAAGAATCAAGTCTACTAGCCATTGATCATCTCAGATGTTAACTGTACCTTTTTCTCAAAATTTTAATTTTTTCAGCTTTCGAAATTTTTCTCATGATATAAATTTTTTCAATTCCGGTAAATTTTTTCTCCCACCAAGCTTTCTTCCTCAAAATTTTTTTAGCTCCACGATTTTTTTCAATTTCTTCGATTTTCATTTTTGCTAAAAATTTTTCATTCATTTTACAAATGTTATTAATCTAAATTATCAACTGTAAAATCCTATTCTTTGATTTTAAAATTTTTTAAAACTTGACATTCTCGCGAATTTTTCTCACATTTTTCTTGAAATGTTTTTCAACCCATATTTAAAAAAAAAATTTATTCTAAAAATTCCAGAGCTGGAAGTTAATTTGAGAAAAACATTTTGAGCTAGAAAAATAGAATTTTGAGAAAAAAAATTCAAAAGCTGTAAAAATTCAAGATGTCTACCGGTCGCGAAAAAGTCGCGAATTTTGATTTAGGTCACTGGAGTCGCGAAAAAGTTACAAAATTGACCCAAAATTCATCAAAAGTCGCGAATTTTTCCGAAATTACTTGAATTTTTTTCACCTTGTACGAAACAGAAAAAGTAAAGAAATTTTACCTTTTCGAACATTCTTCCTAAAAATTTTCACCCTCGCTTCGCTCGGGCTCATAAATTTTCAAAACCCATTCTTAGATCATAAACCTTCTTCCCTTCTATTTCAGAGAATTGAATATTTTGAAGCGGAAAAAATAAGTTCTTGTACGATTGGGATTTTCAAAGAGAGTATCGTGTCCATTCAAGGAAAAATCTAAAAAAAATCGGAGAATTTTGGAATTTTCAGTGCGATGTTTTAAAAATTCAGAAGGAGAAATCATTATAAAATATGTCTCTTTTTTGCTGTTTTTTAAATAAATTAAAAAAAAAAAAAATTCCGCCCTCGTTTCGCTCGGGCGAAATAATAACATCATTATATTGGTAATCTGCTAATGTTTCAGACTTCCCATGAATTTATTTCTCAATTTTAGGGTCAAAATCAACGAAATCTATATCAGCCCGTGTCAAGCCAGCTTTCCATTGTGTTAAAAATACTTTTTTAGGTCTCTCGACAAACATCTAACAATTTTATCCATTCCAACATGATTTTTCGTAAAATTTTCCACCCTCGCTTCGCTCGAGCACTAACTATTCATCTTCTTCAACATAAAATAACTCACTTTTCGAAAATTTTTGTGAAAAATTGTATTTTTATAAAATGGAAGACGCATTTCCTTCCCTGTACGCAATTTTTTCTGCAATAAATTTGATCTCGTTGATTTTTTTTTGGGGGGGGGGGGGGCAAATTGATAAGTAGGTTCTACATTCCTTAGATGAAAGCCGCGAAAAAGTTGCGAAATTTGATTTTGAAAAATCGGTAGACAACCTGAAATTGAACTTCTGAGAAAAAATTTCAAGAGCAAAAAAATTAGAGAAAAGATTTTTAATTTTGAGAAAAAATTTCTGGAGTTGAAAAATGAATACTATGCATTTTTGGAAAAAATGCCAGAGTTGAAAAATTTTTATACCTGAAAAAAAATTGGCGGAAAAAATTTCACTAATTTCAGATTTGGTAAAAATTTTATTCTAGATGAAAAAATTTTAGAGTTGAAAAATATTTTGAGGATAAATTTTTGGAGTTGAAAAATATCCGGAAAAAAGGAAATTAAAAATTGAAACTATTCTGAGAATCGAGAAAAAATTTTTGGTTGAAAATTTGTTGATTTCGGTTTCAAATTTTCAAGTCAAAAGCTAAGAAATAAATCGGTAAGAAAACCCTTTCGACTAGCTTTTAGCTTGCTATCGCTGCTATCTTGAACTGGTTGCGAAGTTGCGATTCGAACGAACGATTTACATTTTGTTGTTCATTCCGTGTGATGATAGACAGACCCAGCTCGGGGCCAGATGATTTTTCAGGTGGGCCTGGCCCAACCAGCCCACTCGCTGGTTATGCCCTTGATGTAGATTAAGAATTTTATCTGATTTTTTATATGTATATACTCCCTCGCCCCCCCTTCAAATTACATTTTCAAAAAAAAAAATTAAAAATGAATCAAAATCTTTCAAAATCTGAAATTAAAATTTTTTTGGGCCTGACTTGTCATACGACAGAGATCCAAACTGGAAGGAAAATTAAATTTTTATGACATTTTCGAGTGCAGATTTAAAATAGAATCCTTCAATCCTTGCCCTAAATAGGTTTTAGTCAATAAAAAATTCATAGGTTTAGGTAAGTATAAGTAACTTTGATTCGCCTACAAGCTGTCGACGACGTCGCTGCACGTCGCGTCGTTCTCGCGTCATTTCCCGACGGGTAGGTATTTCAATTTACCTTCGCATCACTCGGTATCCGTATATTTTCAAATTAAAAGAAAAGTCGATTAAATGGTAAATTTAATTATCTTTTAAATAGGTCTCCGCTCTTCCACCTTCTCTGGTATTCTCTTCGTCCATGATTCTTATACCGGTCGCGCGGTCGAATCGAGTTAGACTATAAATTTAAATTTTACCCATTAACAGAGAAAGACGTTCCAGGACGGAGGCAAAATTCGAGGTTTAAATACTCATTCTCGAAATAAATACAACGTGCTGGTGTGTATACTGACATAGTTTTTCGTCAGTGTGCGTGCACTCTATTCCTCCCTTACGAACGGAAAAAAGTTTTCCATTTGTCAAAATAAAACTTTTCGCTACAAATTTCGTCGCTGGCTGACTCCGAACCGGAGACGCAGCTTTTCTAAGCTGCGAGGTGCCGACAAATACGACGAATTATTCGCGTCGCGCAGCTCTATACGCTTCGTGTACTACAAATACATATCAAATGGCAAAGTTTACGCGCCCGAGTAAATTATACCGATAATTTAATTTCTTTTTTTTCGCTAGCGCGCAAATCCAATTTAAACAGCGAATATCCCTCGCCAGAGTGTTTCATTCAAGTTCGGGGTAATTTTTGTTTCTCCAAGTGTACGATTTGGTACGAAAACTTACCCATATGAACATTCGAGTACTTTTTTTCAAGAGTTAAATTTGTATTAAGTTGCCATTTTAGAATCTCGAGTTAATTCCGAAGAGTAAGCGGAAAAGTGAATAAATTTGGCGTTTGGAGATAGGAAAAAAAAAATCATATTTGGTAACGACATACGTTAAAGTACGCGCATTGGTACTCGTTGTTCGGCGTGTGCAGTATATTTAATAAGAGGATTACCTCTCGACGAAGACTTCGTCGACTCGACGACTCACGAAGTCCTTCGGGTGCGTCTTATAAACGTATACGACGAGGTGTTTCGTCGTGCCGCCTTCGAAGGATTTAAATTTTCACACCGTATTAGAGGACTTACCGTATTGTCTGGGAGGTCGACGGGTGGAGGAGATGGCAGCACGACGCTGGAGCGAATACGAGTTTTCGGCGAGATTTTTAGCATAAATTTGACGGTTTAGGTGGCTGACTTTTTATCCCGATGGAAACGAAGTTTCAGGATGAGGTAAATTCGGTCTACGTTGACTGCAATTATTTCTTTACGAGTTGAAGACAATTGGAAAGCAGGGGAGTTTGGTTTTCGGGGTGAAATTTGTCGGTCGCGTATTAACGAATGTATAGTCGAACCGAGAAACGAAGGTGAAAATTAAATTTTCGATTACTCGACACAATCGAGTTATACCGCAGAGCTTCGTCGAATATTTATCGATCATCATTATATACGAGAGAACCTGTCGTAGTCTGCGTCGTCATCTTGAAAGAGAAAGAGAAAGAGAAAAAAATGAGTATGCGAGTGAAATGGTAAGAGAAGCTGAGCGAGATGTAGTGTAGAGCTTATCGAACGAAACGCATCATTATCAGCTGTTTAAAGTACCATATAAAAAGATATTAATTCGGCAGGTACGACAGGTACGTGGCGGGAAAAAGCTCGTAGCTTAGTCAGCAGTTTGAGTGGCGCGTTTATAGGTACAATGTTCAGTGTTCGTATAAACCATGCTGTGTAACTATACGTGATGAATTCGCGAAAGTAAACCGAAGCTGTGTGAGGTTTCATTACGAAAACCATTCGGTTGCCAAGCTTTTTTTAAGTACATACCTACGTTGTATTTTTAGACGAATTTTCATTTTTCAACTTTCGAAGTTGCGTTACTTACGTATTTATGTAAGTGTGGAATAGTGAGGAATGGGGGGGGGGGTGAAATATTGGGTTCGTTGTCGAAGAAAATTATTCATGCTTGATTCAGGGGAAATTCTTGTTACTTAATGTTCTATTCTTTAAACTGGTTCCCTTAAATAGGTGCCATTCGCATTGTCACCCCCTCCACCAACACATTTGGAATCATCACATATGCTATTCGTCGTGCTACGTCAGTGCTGGTTTTTTCGAAAACCACATCGTTAGTGCCACTTTCCTTCGCGAGATATTGAAAAAAATTAGGAGGAAAGGGTTGGAGACACGTGAACTTTCCTCACCACTTTGACCTACTGGGTACATAATGATGGTGTCGTTCGTTTGTGCTACGTTAGTGCTGGTTTGTGTTGAAAACTTCATCGTTAGTGCTGCCCTCCTTCCAGAGATATTAGGCAAAACTGGGGAAGGAGGGTTGGAAATGTGGTTTTTAAAAAAGAGGTAAGGCATACAATTAGAAGAAATAAAGGGGATGGAATTGTGATGAATTTCCATCCCAAAAATCATCTCACGATTTCCCGAGCTTTTAGGGCCGGGATGATTATAGCGATGAATTTTCATCCCAAAGATCATCCCATGGGTTTTCCGAGATTTTGAGGCTGGGATGATTTTTTGGTTGAATTTGCATCCCAAAAATCATCCCGTGATTTTTCCGAGCTTTTGAGACTGGGATTTATCATCCCAAAAATCATCCCATGATTTTTCCGGGAATTTGGGCCGGGATGATTTTTGGGTTGAATTTGGAATGAATTTTCATCCCAAAAATCATCCCATGATTTTTCCGAGTTTTTGAGGCTGGATGAATTTTGATATGAATTTTCATCCCAAAAATCGTCCTATGATTTTCCAAGAATTTGAGGCTGGGATAATTTCTGGGATGAATTTTACCCCAAAATTCATCCCAGCCTCAACAGCTCCGAAAAATTTTGGGATGATTTTTGGGGTAAAAATTCCACCCAAAAATCATCCCAGCCCCAAATGCTCGGAAAATCGTAAGATGATTTTTATCCCAGGCTCAAAAGTCCGAAAAAAATCACCTCATGATTTTTCCGAGTTTTTGAGACTGGAATGATTATTGGGATGTTTCCATCCCAAAAATCATCCCATGAGTTGTTTTTGAGACTGTGATGAATTTTGGGTTGAATTTGAAATGAACTTTCATTTCAACAGCTCCGAAAAATTTTGGGATGATTTTTGGAGTAAAAATTCAACTCAAAAATCATCCCTGCCTCAAATTATCGGAAAATCGTGGTATGATTTTTGGGATGAAAATTCATATCAAAATTCATCCAATCTCAAAAACAAATCATGGCATGATTTTTGGGATGAAAACACCCCAATAACATTCCAGTCTCAAAAACTCGGAAAAATCATGGGATGATTTTTTCCGGACTTTTGAGCCTGGGATGAATTTTGATATGAATTTTCATCCCAAAAATCATCCTACGATTTTCCGAAATTTTGAGGTTGGGATGATTTTTGGGTTGAATTTTTACCCCAAAAATCGTCCCAAAATTTTTCGGAGCTGTTGAGGGGGTGACTTTTGAGATGAAAATTCATCCAAAATTCAACCCAAAAATCATCCCAGCCTCAAATTCTCGGAAAATCGTAGGATGACTTTTATCCCAGGCTCAAAAGTCCAAAAAAAAATCATCCCACGATTTTTCCGAGTTTTTGAGACTGGAATGGTTATTGGGGATGTTTTCATTCCAAAAATCATCCCGTGATTTGTTTTTGAGACTGGGATGAATTTTGATATGAATTTTCATCTCAAAAATCATCCTACGATTTTTCGAGAATTTGAGGCTGGGATGATTTTTGGGTTGAATTTGGGATGAATTTTCATTTCAAAATTCATCCCCTCAACATCTCCGAAAAATTTTGGGATGATTTTTGGGGTAAAAATTCAACCCAAAAATAATCCCAACCTCAAATTTTCGGAAAATCGTAGGCTGATTTTTGGGATGAAAATTCATATCAAAATTACTTAATCCCATGCTCAAAAGTTCGAAAAAAATCATCCCATGATTTTCCGAGAATTTGAGGCTGGGATGATTTTTGTATTACCCCAGAACTCATCTCATGATTTTTCCGAGTTTTTGAGACTGGAATGGTTATTGGGATGTTTTCATCCCAAAAATTGTCCCATGATTTTTCCGAGCGTTTGAGGCTGGGTTGATTTTTGGGTTGAATGAATTTCTATCCCAAAAATCATGCCACGATTTTCCGAGATTTTGAGACCGGAATGTTTATCGGGATGAACATTCATCCCAAAAATCATCCCATGATTTTTCCTAGCTTTTGACTTGAATTTTTATCCCAAAAATCATCCTGTGATTTATCCGAGGCTTTGAGACTGGGGTAATTTTTGGGAGGAAAATCAATCTCACTTCAATGTAACAGATGAAATGGTCTGCTTCGAAACGATAAAGATGAATTAAAATGTCAATTTTGACTTCAAAGTCATTTCGGCCTCGTTTCTTTTCAATCATTGAAGTGGAAATTCAGTTAGAAAAAAAATCATTATTGTCGTAAGGTAGGTGGCTTTGGCTATGTGTTTTTTTCATGAATAAAGTAAGTCGGTATGTACTTACTTACCAATAATTCAAAATGAGTTTATTGTTTTCATGCAATAAAAACTTTTAGTCGACATTGTGATAAAAATTTTTAAATGAATGTTTGAAATCAAAATCGAATTGAAGGGTACAGAGAAAAAAAACCAGCCAATTACAAAAATTGTATATTATTAGGAAAGATACTTACCTAGATGTAATCTTTTTCAAATTTACGCCTAGGTCCCTTTTCTGGTATACAATTTTTGTAATTGGCTGCGTTTTTCCCTGTACCCTTCAATTACAACAGGTTTTTAGAACTGATTTTTAAGGTAAAGGGTTACCTAACCTGAAAGCCAAAGATGGGACTTTGATGAAGCATACAATTTTCATCAGAATCACAATAGGTATGCCAATAATAATTTTCAAAAAACACATAACAAATGATTTTTTATTATGAATTTTAGTACGGTCATTTTAGGTTTTGACCCAAAAAAAATTCCCGGAAACGGGAAAGTTCGTATATAAGCTTTGTAGAGGGTGTATTTCAACATACCCGACTTTCCCTAAAATCTGTGAATATTTTGACCCCCTTTTGGGGAGTGAGGGGGTTTAAATTTTCGTTTTTCGGCTATAACTTTCAAAATTACGTATTTACGAAAAAATACTTGAAACAAAAATTGTAGAGAATAAAAAAACAAACAATTTTGTTATTTACAATTTTTTCTTAGGACATCATGGGAGGGAGCTAGGGGCTTCAGAAAAAAATCAATTTTGAAAATTTCTTATTATCAGAAAAAAATCACCAAAAATCGGGTTAATCGACTTTTAGGAGCGGCTCTTTTGCATAGTACATCCTATTACTATGTAGAATAAGAAAAATCAACAACCGACCCCTCATCTCAAAGTAGGGGGGTGGACCCCCTGTAGAAAAAGTTGCATTTTCCCCCTGAAATATCTCAGCTACAGTGAAAAATTCGAAAAATTGGTTCAAACAAACGTTGTAGAGCGTTAAAAGACGAACATTTTCCTTTTTTTACATTTTTTCTACGTGGCCTTGGGGCCGAGCTAATGCAAAAAGAAAAAAGATTGACGCGGGGTTTGAAAATTTTTCATCAACTCAATAAATTACACGTGTGTAGGCCTGGTATAAAATCTAACGAACCAATATCCCAACAAGTGGGTTTCTGGGGTTTCCGTGGTCGCTAAAGTCGATTTTTATAATCATCTAACCCCTGAACCCAAATTCGACCCCAAAAGAGGGGGTTTAAAAATTGTGAAAAATTTTCGAATGCTGCGTCGATCTTTTTTCTTTTTGCATTAGCTCGGCTCCAAGACCACGTAGAAAAAATGTAAAAAAAGGAAAATGTTCGTCTTTTAACGCTCTACAACGTTTGTTTGAACCAATTTTTCGAATTTTTCACTGTAGCTGAGATATTTCAGGGGGAAAATGCAACTTTTTCTACAGGGGGTCCACCCTTCTACTTTGAGATGAGGGGTCGGTTGTTGATTTTTCTTATTCTACATAGTAATAGGATGTACTATGCAAAAGAGCCGATCCTAAAAGTTGATTAACCCGATTTTTGGTGATTTTTTCTGATAATAGAAAATTTTCAAAATTGATTTTTTCTGAAGCCCCTACCTCCCTCCCATGACGTTTTAGGAAAAAATTGTAAATAACAAAATTGTTTGTTTTTTTATTCTCTACAATTTTTGTTCCAAGTATTTTTTCGTAAATACGTAATTTTGAAAGTTACAGCCAAAAACGAAAATTTGAACCCCCTCACCCCCAAAAATGAGTCAAAATATTCACCGATTTTAGGGAAAGTCGGGTATGTTGAAATGCACCCTCAACAAAGCTTATATACGAACTTTCCCGTTTCCGGGAATTTTTTTTGGCTTTTGGCTTTTTTTAAGCTTAATCGTCCGTACTATTTTAATTAAACGAAAAAAGAAAGATCTACTTAAAGACAAAAATCTATACAATGGAAGTTTAGGTTCCAGACTTGAGCACACAGTCCCTTCTCCCTCCCTATTTCCTATTTATTTCAAAACTTTGATAATTTTCCAACTTCTGAAAATCGTGTTTTTTGAAAACATATTCTATTGGGATTATCGTAAAATATTTTATTTTTCTAAAGGCAAAAAAATCACTCGATCGTTTTGCGTTCTTGAAAAATTGGTAAAAATTGCTTTGAAAAATATTTTTAAAATAGCCGCAATACCTATGGAATTCTTTTCCTTATTCAAAGAAATATTTTGTATTTTTACATTTAGATTTTCTTAAAATATGATTTTTGTGATTTTTTGGTCAAGAAGATATTCTAGATAAGTAGGTAATTAAAAATTTCAGTTTTTAAAAAATTTCCTCGAGAATTTTCAGTATAAAAAGTCGTTTTGTTATTTTACTAGTTCAGAAGGGTGGAGGGAGGGGTAAAACTGGAAACGATTTTCCCAAACATGATGTTTCTAAACATCATGTATAATTTTGAATATCCATTAGGAAATTCTCCGCAACCACTCGAACACCCTCGTTGGAAAATTTCAATTTACATTTAGGACATTTTCTAGCTCGACCTTGTACCCTTGTACCATATCTTTTACTCCATCTTTTCTTTGACTCGCTGACAACATTTCCATTCGCTCCATAAGCACATTACTAAAATCCTAACCTCTCATCATTTCAATCCTCTAGCATTCTCGTGTTATTAATAATTACAAAAACAACCCGATAAAATACCACCGTTCGACATCTCGTTCCCCTACGACATTCGGTTGGCATTTCGCAGCATGTTGACAATTTTCGCAAAACCATATTAAACGTTCTTCCGCGTTGTTAAGACGCGGAAATAAGACATCGCTGATGATTCGCGCCGCGATTCGTAATATCCTCAATATTAACACTTGTTCTGAGCTAGGACGACGGGTAAATGGTAATTTCCCATTATAAACAAATTGAAAAAATCTCTTCGGAATGAGATATACGAAAGATACGAAAAAAGGTGAGATGTTTTGTTCTAACCGAGAACCCAACTTAGATGTAATCCGACATCTAAATAAAAAAAAAGACTTTGGATAAGCTCATGTAAGGCATACTCTCTCTATACCTACGTTATACGACTATACCGCTCTTTAGATATAGACTCGTATACCGTTTCTCGATTTCTTTATCCCATATTCCCTCCTATATAAATATACGTAATACTTGTATAAAAACCTCTCTTCTCGATTTCAATCTTATAACACGAGCGTATAAAAAATGAGAGAAAAAAGAACGAAATACCAAGACGATGAAAAGCGAGTACAGAAAAATCTATCAAATGATCATTTATAGCTTTAGATAGAATTAAAGAGTTCCAAGTCCGCTGTTCGATATTTTATCCCGCCGAAAACGCGGTGAAATTAAATTAAACGCCGTAAAAAAAAGCCAGTTTATTGGCGGTTGGCCAATTGTGTGACATTCAATGCCAAAATTTATAACATAACGAGTGCTTGTTCAAAGTAGCATTCTAAGCATTTCTTCTTCCATTATAGTTTCATCGATTCTATAAATCTTCTTCTTCGCTTTCTAGCTCGCGTATTATTATATAAAATATAAAAATATAGCCTCTTCTTTTTCCCATCAGTTTCATCGTCTCCGCAGGTATAAAATTTAAAACGTTCGAATTTTTTCATATCGAATCGGTCCAATAATTCGATGAATTTTTCAAGGACGTGGGTGTTTTGAAATGTAGGCAGAACGAGAGAAAAGTTGAAGCGTTTTGAGAGCTTATAATTTCAACACAAACAAGTTGATTAAGCGGATTTGTAAAAAAAAAGAGGTTTATTGCAAAATTACTCCATTACGAAATGAACTTACGAGTCGTAAAAAATATAGAACAAATGCAGTCCTAAAGATCGAACTAAACATACGATAAAATTTGAAAAATAAAACACATACGACTTGCGACTATATAACACTTTTGAAAGGTTGATTTTTCGATTCCATAAACATTCGTCGATTCCGGCCTAGACTTTTGGCGGGAGTAAAAAAAAGGGAAGAGAATACTCGTCGAATGAAAAACATTCAATAAAACGTATCTAAATTTATGGCTACAAATTCGTATAACGCTGGTGCTGGCGTATAATAAAAATTGAAATATTTCGCCATTAAAAATACATCATAAGTTTAGCATTGGGAAAATAATTTTGCCTTTTTACGTGGCCGATCGCGAAAATGAAAGTGCCGAAAAGCTCGCTAGGGAGTGTATTTTCAGTTTTCGTGAAGGAGGATCGTCAAATACAATGGTCTGCGATCCACGAACGAATGAAATTTTGAGCATGATATCGATAATATCGATCAAAAATAAATTTGGCTGGAATTTTTGAATTCCTTGTGAATGGGTATTTAATTAGTCATGCCTTAATCGTACAAAAAAAGGCTTCTGCGCGATATTCGTGTTGAAATTGATTTGATGATTGATTCTTGTTCTGGACACTAAAACAAAGAAATTTAGCCTGTATGCCCATTCTCCCCTCCCCCTTTTCCCAGGGCCCATCCCAACATTTCAAATGCGTGTATCGCCTCATCTACGAGTCGTAATGAAAAAATTTTCAAACAAAAGTTGTTCCTCGGCACCTAATCTACATTTTCATTTCTTATAAAAATCCATTTTGGAGCAACTCCTGCTCCCCAAATTTGGAAATAGACATGTTTTGATTTTGAGAAAACTTCAAAATCACGTTTTCTTCATTTTTAACGAAAAGTTTCGGAGATACGGAAAAATTTGTAACCACCAAAAATATTCAGAATTGAATTTCCTTTCCAATGAGCTTTATCACGACCATTTTCATTATTTTTTCCCGACAGAGTGGACCTCTCCTCCTCTCTCTTATCTCAAAAGTTGGACTCACGAAAAAAAATTTCAATGATTTTTGTTCTTCGATATCTAATGCATTTCATTTATTATTGGAATTCATTTTGGAGCAAATATTGTTCATGGGTCCAACTTTTGTGATACCGGGGAAGGGGGAGAGGTTCACTCTGTCGGGAAAAATTGATTAAAATTATCGTGATAAAGCTCATTAGAAAGGAAATTAAATTCTGAATACTTTTGATGGTGACAAATTTTTCAATTCCTACGAAACTTTTCGTTGAAAACGAAAAAAACGTGATTTTGAAGATTTTTCAAAACACATGTTTCATTTTCAAATTTGGGGGACAAGATTTGCTTCAAAATTGATTTTGATAAGAAATGAAAATGCAGATTAGGTGCTGAGGAACAACTTTTGTTTGAATTTTTTTTCATTGCGACCCATAGATAAGGCGATACACGCTTTTGAAATGTTGGGGGGGGCTGAGGAACAGGGGAGGGGGAAAATGGGCCTACGGGCTTAATTTTATTGTTTTAGTGTCCAGAACAGGAATGTAAAATCGATTTTAACAGGAATAGAGAGCGGATATACGATTAAGACCTGACTAATTTTCTCATGAGTTGGTGAAAACGGTTCTTGACTCAAATTTGGTCAAAAGTGGTGTAAATGTTTGCCTCGATGTGAAAATTCTTCATCAAAATTGTTGACCCTCGCCCCTACTTTTTTCTGTGAAATTTTCTTCTATATGTAAAAAATTCGATTTGACTTTTCCCTAAATAGAGTGGATGAAAATTTTCGAAATTTTTACAGATGGTAGGCCTTACGTAGCTGTAGGTACATTTGTACATATTTTTTCAAATTTTTCGATTTACTTTCTTTATTTTTTTGCGTTTTGAAATTTTCAAAAACTCATTTTCAAAATACCTATACATGGCAAATTTTTTTCCCTTAATTTGATGGAATCTTCAGGTTTAACATGAATGATTTTCTCAAAATCCGAAAGTGTGTGTAAGTTGGTAAAAAAAATTGTTGGCACAAGCAAATAAAATGTGGAATCCAAAATCGATGGTATCACTCAAAAAATTTTCATATACATTTTCGTTTTTTTGTGTGTGAACTTTCTTGACCTATTTTTATAGTTTGCAAGCCCACATTTTCAAATTATTTCAAATACGTTTTCATTATTGATAGATCGAATGCAATTTTGAGTCCAAAAACGGTGGAATCGCTCAAAAAAATTCATCGAGAATTTCCTCTTTTTTTGTGAAATTTCAACTACATACTTTGATGAGTCTCTAGAGCTGCAAAATACTTCAAATACGTCCTTATGATCGATAGATCAAATGAAATTTTGAGCCTAAAATCAATAGAATTGCACAAAAAAGTACTGGCATTTTCAAATTGTTTGTGAAATTTTAATTAATTTTGGTACTTTTTTAGCCTACATCAGCAAAATAATTATTTCAAATTCGTTCTCATGATCGATACATGAACGAAATTTTGAGCTTGAAATCGATAGAATCACTCAAAAAATTTTCACTGACATTTTCAAGTTCCTTGTAAAATTTTTATAATTTTGATAAATCTCTTGATCTGTAAAATACTTCAGATACGTTCTCTTAAGCGATAGAACCAATGAAATTTTGAGCTCAAAATCGATTAAGGTCGCTCAAAAAAATTTATTGACATTTTTGAGTTCTTTTTTTGAAATTTTAACTCGAGTACTGTGACAAGTCGGAAGCCCACATTTTAAAAATGATTTGAAAAAATTCTCATAATCGATAGATCAAATAAAGTTTTGAGCCTAAAATCGATATCGTTCAAAAAAAATTCATTAGATTTTTGGGTTCTTCGTGAAATTTTAATCTACTTCAATAGGTCGTAAATCTACCTTTAAAAAAATTCACTGAGCCTCTTTTCTGATGAATACTTTTCACTTTCATGTCAGCCATTTTTGAAAAGCTTTAATGTACCTAATTGTGCGATTTTTGTGCCAGTTTCCAAGGAGAAAAAACACATATTTTGACTTGGAAGACCATGCCCTGCTGAAATATGGTAAATTTGGGTTCTTGGAGCTCTGTCTCTGTTACGCCACTCAAAAAATTAAAAATGGCTCTTTCCTCGAATGTTGATTTTATATTATTTTGTACAATGCATACCTACATATAAAAATCCAATTGATCTACCCTTCCTCCAAAAATACATCATTTTTAATTCCTAGAGTTTTTTTTCCCCTTTTTGAATTACAGACTATAGAATTTCGAGGATAATTCGAAAATTTGCGATTCATACTTCGTCGATACGTTGCGCGTTAATCGACGTTAAGAATTTCTTCACTTGGCATACCTAATTGATAAATAAATGGAATTATTTCAGTCGACTAAAGCCACACGATTCGACAAGACGAACAAGGTAAACCCTCACGTTTGGAGGTTCGCTCGAATATCAGCGGATTTTGAAAATTCCTTCGACGTCGAAAACGAACCGCAAAGGTGCCAATTCCGGAGAAAACTTTATTGCAAAATATTTCGCTATCGTAAAAATCTCTAGCTGTGAAGATTAACTCGACGTTTAAGCAGATAAATCCACCACGAGCGTCGAGTCCTCTTGTATTAAAGAGAAAAAAAATTTCGAAAATTTGCTCCGACGACGACGACGAAAAGGCCAAGTTCGTATTTTATTCTGATACTGGATGCAAGTCGCGTCGTTTTTTAATTCACTTTAAACAAAAGACACGAGAAAATATCTTAATTAAATAAAAACTCATCCGAGTTCTATCTGTAAAGTTTGCTTCGTCAAAGCATTGTGATTCCGGAATGTAGGGAAAAAAATCGAATGATTACCAATAATTATCTTTCGCGCAATAACGCGATGGTAAAAAAAGTTCATCGTCGAAGCTGGAAACAAAATGGAAAAAATGCAAAGAAATCCGCGCTATAAATGATGGTTCGAGGGTTAATTGTTGAAAAGTTTGCGTTGTAGTTAAAGCAAAAAGTTTCATTACGCTTGAAATAACAAATGAAATTTTAGAGTAAAATTTAAACGACCGGAATTGGGAATTTTAATTCTTTATAATTATACAAGCGTGCGAGACTTAATGATACTTTTTTCTTTTTTTTTACGATACCAAATATAGGTACGAAGGATATTTCATTTTTTATTTAAAAATGCTATACCTATTCGAAAAGGATAAATTTTTATAGGTATCGAAAACAAAACATTTGACCATTTACAAATTATACACAGTATTTGGAGGTTGAAGGAAGCCCTTTTGTTCTATTTCAAAGCTGCTGGGGAAAACTAAATTTATGCAAAAATTTCAAGCTGGATAATTTTTTACTGGGGTAGGGGGAGGGATGGGCAGTCCATAACTTTGAAGAAGAAATCTTTGGAATAAAAAAAGTTACTCGACTTTTTTCGTTTTATTAGTCAACATTTTTAAAACCTATCCATTTATCTGAATAATTTTAAGATATTTCTTGTAATTTATTGAAACGTCAGATCCGATTTTCAGAATGTTTAGTTTGTTCAATTCTTCAACTATTTTTTCAATTGAAAATTATATTTTTATTTTTAAATGAAACCAATGCGATTTTAAGGGAGATAAAAGTACCTATTTGAAATTTATGCAGTGCTGTAGAATCGTATCAAAAATTTCTTTAGAAAAGCAAATGTGGAGAAAAGTTGGAAATCAAAATTGTATAAAATTAAAAAATAAGTATTTTTGTTGCATAATTTTTTTCCAATCTTTGAATACAAAGAAGATATTAGTATATCGCAAAAGATACCAAAGTACAGTCCTTATTTTCCTAAGCCATATCTAAACCAAATTTCAAAAATTAAAAATACATAGAAGGTTTTTGAGATCATTGGATATGATTTTTGAGATTATTTAGCCTCCAAATTTAAAATGATCCCCCAAAACAGATGTAGGTAGGAGTAAAATTTAAAAAAATTTTAACATTATGTATCGACAATATGTTTTTGAGTGTACTGATTTCGGCCTTCAGGATAATTTAACCCTCGATCTCAGAATGAACTCTGCATACCTGCAAAAAGGTGCAAAATTCAAAATTTCGTCATATCTATGTCAAAAATTGAGATAGAGCTCATTCTGAGCTGTTGGGTTAAATGACCTTAAAGATGGAAATCAGCAATCTCAAAAACCAATATCTTGATACCCAAGTCGACAATTTTAGAAATTCAACCCCTGCACTCTGTTTTCTCCTTCATCTCTTTTTCATTATTTTTTTTTGTTTACGAAAAATTTCGAGCATTAAGTACTCGAAGAAATTCCAAGTTGTCACGCCTGAAAGCACGCATTTTCTAATCTATTCAGCATTTACTAATTTTTTTTAGCCTATTTCTTATTGAAATTTTCAAAAATTGATTTGGACAGAATAATCTGGTGAGAATTTCAACGTCTGGATCGTTGATTACATCTCTATCTGCTTCCTTTTATTTTTGAAGAATTATTTTAAAAATCGTTTTTTCCTTTTTTCTAATTTTCTACGCTGAAAGAGGAGAGGGAGAGAGAATTTGTAAAAAAATATTTTGAAAATATATTCGACAACGATTTTTACCCCCCCCCCCCCTCCTTGGTCTTTCGACTCTTCCGAGTGGGTTTTCAAAAATAAAAATAAAAATGAGTAAAATATTATCATTGATGAAACCTCTTGTGGCATTCGCCTTCAATTTGATCCAGATTGCAAATTTTCGGAAAACGTGTGTTTCAAAACCGTTCAAACCAAAATTTGAGCTTCTCAAGTTGATTGTTCAATTTTTTGAATTTTGGATTTTCTGCAGAATTTCTTAATTTTTTCGAAATTTGGAAATCAACTTGAACAGATGAAAATCACTTTATCGTTGTTTTTGAAATTAGAAAACGAGAAAATCCGCAATTTCCACGTCGATTTTTCAATTCATCCTGTTATGAGACCATTTCAACAGAAATTTTCGTTAATGTTTCTCCCTCCTCCCTGATTTGTTACAGAAAATTGTCAACTTGTGTAAACAATCACTATTGGGAATATTTTTACGTAAAAATTCATCGGTAATGAAACCATTATGATGAAAAAAAGTTCCGAAAATGAAAAAAAAAAAAAAACATTTAAATACTTACAAATATTTGCATGTGTGAAGAACTCAAAATTGATTACCTACATTTGGGGAGAAGTAATAAACCGACTAGTCGAAGGGAAAAATTTCCATCAAGCGATTATGAAGTCTAGACAAAACTATAAATTTTTTAACATGCCCTCTCTCCAATAAATTTCAAAGTCAAGTGCAAAACCATCTTCCTTATTCTACACTTTCATTCGTCTCTCTTTTTATGGTTTTGGTTAATTCTTGCAAACTTCCCCATTGATTTTTCATGGCGGAACAAACAAATGTGGTAAAGATGTATACTGAGGATGAAAATTTCTGACGGAAAATATTTACACTTCCGAATTGTTTATCTAATTTCCATCTCAAATCTTGTCGCATTATTATAGCCTTGACCTTATTCATATTCGCGAAATTCCTACATCTTTTGCTGACGAAAAAATCCACCACATGTTCAACTACTTCAACGAAACTTTGCAAAATGCAGAAGATCTCTCCCAAGGTGAAACGTCTGCGAGTTGTTACAAAATAATATGCGAACGAAAAGGTACAACGCCGTATGTACGTCTATGTTCGCAACATGTATCTCATTCGCAGCGAAAGCACACAGAGACGACAGACGATAAGCAGCATCCAGAGAATACATCGCCAATGTGTCTTCTCGATGTAGAGACACAGCAGCGTTCGAGTAATAGCTGTTTTATTCAGTTGATATGTTAATTTGTTGGGATGAAATTTGAAACCTCTACGACGGTATCGTGTGTTACATGTAAGCTTTATAGCTATTATCTGTTCTGAAGAGGTGTGGTACACTAAATTACACAAATTGTCGCATCGGTTCTTTTTTTCGTACCTTGTGTGCGTGTTGTGCCAAATGCTGGTGACAGAGGTGGAAAAAAATACCTGCAAGAGTGCAAGTTCATTCTCCCATGTGAAGAGCTGAGTAAAAAAAAAAGTTTGGAGTTTGATGAAAATTGGTGAGATAGTTTAATTTGAGTGGAGGATCTCCCAGAAAATTTGAGTCTACAAGCCTAGAGGGAGGTGGAGGCTGGAAAACGAAGTTTCCTTTGCTATATGTGGATGGTGTCCTTGGCTGGAAACCTCATTCATCTGATCTTAAAATTGCAGGATACCACTTTTTTCCTTCTGCAAGGAGGTTGAGAGTTCAGCGGAACATTTAAACATTTTAGAGGAAAAAATGCGATCGACACCTTCCCTCCATGAAAACTTGACAAATGCTCAAAAAATGACCAAATTAAAGGTTGACCATGTCTTACAAAAAATAATCTTACCTAGTCACCTTTTATATCAATTAATGAATTTTTGTTTTGTTTTCGATGTTTCAGGTGAGTTCCGAATTTTCATTATTAGAGTAAGCGATACTGCAAAATAATGAGTAAGTTATCTTCTGTGATTTTTAAAAAATTCAAGTTGGTAGCACTGCTATAAATTTTTTTTGAAACATTTCATTTAAATTTATTTTAATAAAAAAAAATTTACTCGTTTTTTAAGTGATTGAATAACTTGGATTTTATCGAGATTGTGTAAATAAAAATGTAGGTAGTTGCCAGCACCTGCCGTGATTTTTTTTTGAAAAATTGCATTAAAAATCATTTTAGGTGACCAGAAAATTATTTTGGATTGATTTTGAAAGCAAACTTTTCTTATATTCGCGATCTGCATCTTTTCAACCCTTCTGGTAGAAGGCAAAAACTGGTATCCAATTTTGAGGTCTATGGTTTGAGAAGGAGTATAAACTCAAATCGCAGTCTTCTCAAGGGTGGCCGAGGTTCTCAGCAGGTGGTAAGAACGGAGTTTTTTGGACATGATCTCACTTTGAGCACCCTTTTGGCTCGAGAACTCAAAATTCTTTCGGTAGCCTCCCTCCTTTTGAAATTGCTAAGATCATGAACTTTGATATTTATCAATGAGTTTACAAACAGAAACAAATTGAGCTTCTTAAAATTATCATAACTAGTCAAATATTATTACTAGAGCCTGGAAAAATATGCGCTCCAGAGTAGTGAAATATGCGCATATAATATGCACTCTAGAAGTCTGAAATATGCGAAAATATGCACTTTTAGACCCCAAATATGCAAAATATGCAAAATCTAGGTACTGTTGAATGCTGTGTTATTCCACCATTTGGCTGAAAAAGAAATTTTTACCAAAAATTTTTCGAGGAATTTTTGCAATTGTATGATTTTAACAAAAAAATTCTAAAAATGGAAATTTTCTTCTACATGTTGGAAAAATACTCAAAATATGCAAAAAAAAAAAGAGAAAAATTGTCGAAATATGCTGAAATGTGTAGGTATGCGCTCTAGATGTCTGAAATATGCAAAAATATTTTTGTTCGAAATATGCAAAATGAAATTTGGTTTCTCTACGTCATATACAATAGATCACGCATTTGATAACCGAATACATATTATTAGATTATTAAATTTATTTTTAGCTATGTTTTTTTACACGGATTTTGCATAATCCAGATTAAGATTCTGAAAATCCGTCCAAAATCCTGTTTTATTTACATAATCCGAAATCAGTTTCTGATAAACTACTGTTCGTTTTACCAGATTTTGAACAGATTAAATCCAGATTATTGAAAATCCATAATCTACTGGAGTAGTAGCTTCTGGGAATGGGTTTTAGATTTTAACAACTACAGAACTAACTTTCTTTCTTTTAAATTTCAAGTGAAGATTGATAAGGATAAAGTTATGTTTTTTTTTTTCAAAAATAAATGAAATATTTTAAATTAAAAGTCACCTCCGCCTTATCAAATTACTTTGTCATTATAGAATAAAACACCCAAAATCTGAAAAAAATGCTTGTTCTTTTTACTGCTATAAATAAATATGGATTTAATTTTTTTTAGATTTTTCAACCAAAAATCCAACTAAAATCTTGGCACAATCCAGAATCAGATTCTGGTAAAATCGGTGCATAAAAAACATGGGTAGCTATTATTCCACTCACTACAAAAACACGAAGCGACATACCGAAAAAAATGACAAAAAAAAATTAACATATTCTACAAAAAAAAAAAAACAACAAAATTATCATACTATTGTTTCGAAGTTTCTAACAGATTTAGTTTATTAACCTGTCTATGTTTATTTTAACTGGGTTTCCAATATCGACTTCACAAGAGGGAACCCAATTTTTACTTCGAAGAATGTCGACGATTTTCCCAACTTTTCACAATCCCCTAAGTATTCTTTTTGTTTTCAAAAAATACATCTCCCACCTTCAGTTCTATAATGCCAACATTTTGTTATTTCTTTCTTTACACGATTATTACAATCGTGAACACTCAAGGTATAGGAGATCTCTCTCTCTCCCCCCCCCCCCCACCAAGAATAAACTACTTCACCAATTTTTGTCAAAATCCAAGATTTTTTTTCTCGCTCCAATCCAATTGTACACTACTCAAATTATATTGGTGCAGCAGATATTGGATCTTGATCATCCGCCATATCACGTTTAAGACGATCATCTACTTGGCTGATGCTGTTTCTTGATAAATATTGATGAAGCTTACGTGATTTCGACTCAAACAAGATTTAATAAGTGGGGGGGGGCGAAAAAACAAAAATTTGGATTTTTGAAAGGTTACCCCCATAAAAGTTGTTGGCTGGATAGACTAGAAAAATAAAATAAAAAATTTCAAAATCGATTCATATCTTCCGATTGCGCACGAGTCTTCAATTCTTTAAAAATTGTCAAAAATTCAACATTTTCAAAAATTTTTCAAAAATTTTTAAGAAATCAAAATTCATTAAAATCAATTTTAGAGCTTATTTAGGGTCAATTTAAAGCAAAAAGTACAGTTTTTTTTTGAAAAAATCCATGTTTTATAGTTTTTTTAAACTTCTCATGCTTCTTCAGTCTTCACCTTTGAAAAAAAATTGAAAAAAGGTATAAAACCCTAATTTTTTCAAAAAAATGTGCTTTTTGGTCTAGATAGTCACTACAGAAGCTCTAAAACTAATTTTAGCCAATTTTAAATTTTTTCAAAACTTTTGAAATTTTGTTTTTTTATTAATTTTTGAAGAATTGAAGGCTCTTGCGCGATCGGAAGATATAAATCGATTTTGAAATTTTTCATTTTATTTTTCTAGTCTATCCAACCAACAACTTTTGTGGGGGTAACTTTTCAAAAATCAAAATTTTTGGTTTTTCGGCCCACCCTATTAATAAGGGTGGAAATTAAGCGAGAGGTTTCGTGAGTAGTACTCAGATGTACCTGAAGTATGAATGATGTTTGTAGCCTCAGGTATTGTAAGGTATCATATGTATAAGAATATGTACTGAGTACCTAGTACCTACTACCAACACCAACGTTCAAAATTTATAAGAGGTAGAAACTAAAGTTGAAAATACCCTGCAGTCGGAGTTATTTTCGCTTGATTGATCATTAACGCATCGATGGATCGACCTGCCGTCGTATGCCCGATAAATATTCAACGTGTTATTTTTTTCGCGAAAATGGAGCGGACACCCACCTAGAGGCTAGAACTTACCTATATCTATACCTTTGTATTTATAAGCGTGTGCTAATTGGCGTAAAAAGCCAAGTAGATATAAGTGAATATTTTCTTTGCCTTTGTAAACCTGAAAATCCATCGAGAAATGCTTGTTAACAGAAGTCTTCACTTTATGAATGTATTTATGAATGAGAATAAAAGATGCGTGGGCTAATTTTGATATTCTTTCAGAATGAAGTAAGAGTAGGTATTGTTTTAAAGGCGAATGTTATCTGCGAGATGATAGAAAATGTTTTGATTTTTACGCGTGATGGAATTGGTGAAATTTCGTTGAACTGGCTTCTGTTTGAGGAATTGGTTTTAAAAATAACCATAGTTGAAAATTACATTTTTCAGAGAATAATGAAGGCGTTTCAAACTTATCCAAGATCAGTCAAGATCCGACTCAAAATTTAATTTTCTCAACTTTAAGTACCTATTTCAAAATTTAGTTGAACTTGAAAATTTTTCTTCAACCTGATTTTTGTATTTTTCAATTTCAAAATATTTACTACCTAATTTGAAACTTTTTCAAAATTTTTACGAACTTTGAATTTTTTAAAGATCTTTTTAACTCCATTTTTAAAGTCAAAATGTGTTTCGACTCCAAAATTTTTTCCAACTCAATACAGAAAATACCAGGAAAATCTAAAGTGGAAAAAAATGTGAAGTTTGAAAAGATCTTTAGAGTATTTGAGGTTGAAGAATTTTGGATTTGACAATTTGATGCTAAAAAAATTTTGGAATTCAAAAATACTTGGAAAAAATTCGAAATTGATGCAATTTTTATCAAAATTTTTAATTTGAAAAAAAGTTTGAAATGGAAAAAGTCTCAAGAAAATTCAAAATAATTAATAAAAATTTTGAAAAAATTTTGGAAAGAATTTTTTAAAATATATCAAGTTGAAAAATTGAGAAAATTGTAGGTTGAAAAAAAAATTTTAATTGAAAAAAATTTTATTCATTAAAAACCTTTTTGGTTAAAATTTTTTGAAAAAATTAAAGTTGAAAAAGAGAACAAATCCTTTGAAAAATTTTCAAGCCGAAAATAATTTCGGAAAAAGTTTCAGAACCACAATAGAAAAATTTGGAGTTGAAAAATTGAAAGTTTTTGAACCTGGAAAAAACGTAGTTGCAGATATCTTAGATGTCATTGGGTAACTTGGACAGACGTCAAAAGTGCATAGAAAATATGAATTTCTCGTCCCAGTTACATTTTTCCAATCCCATTAGCATGGGACCACTTATCCTACTTCCTACGCTATAAGTACATTAAAAAAAATCTGTATACGTTGTTTGGAACTTTGGCAAAATATGTACTTCACATATTCCTACATAAAACAAACATTTTTCTAAGGTATAATTTTTGAAAATTTCTAGACTGAACCGATTTTTTTTGACTGAACGTAAAATTTCGCCATTATGGAAGAGGCGAGCTACTTTTTCATCCCCATTCACCCGGACTTTGATCCATCCAATCATACTTAGGTGAATCTAAATCAGTAATAGGTATGTATATTTGGTTAAATCTGTAAACATATATTTTTTATTTTTCTATCGGTTTCTCAACCATTTCAAAACTTCTTCACGGTGGTGAATTGTTTCTGATTTTTTCTTGGAAACCGAAGCATATTTGAACCATATCTTAAAGAAAAAGTAACAAAAACTCAATCGACATTTCAAACACAAAATTGAAAACACGTCTTAAAAATCGAACCAGAAATAACCCCAAAAAACGCAGATTTAAAGCAACATCGACCTTATAGTTTCCTTTCATCTGCCATACCAAAGAGTTAAAAAGTATACACATTTTTGTACTCGTTTAATCCAGTAAATAGCTATATACCTTCTGTACAGTTTCATCTTTCTTTTTAAACGCCATTTTTACCCTTTTTCAACGGATCAGCGATGCCCGCTCGCCTGTTCGCAATACTCTCATTTGTCAAATGCAGCTGCTATAAAGCAATTACTTAACCGTAGCCGTTCGCGTTAAACGCGAAAATTATCGCAAAAACTGGCGAATAAAATACAATCTCCTTCGACGCAATGGTGATATGGCCACTGCACCATCTTTCGATAAAAAAGTTAGATGAGTATTGGATTATATTAAATTATCGTATCGTCGTAGCTTCGGTATCTTCCTAGAGTTTCCCAGGATTCCAGACGCAAGTCGTATACAAAGATATCGCTTCGACCTGCTGGTACGTTCCCGATTTCTCGCTTACTGTCGTTAAAAAATATGAGAGAACGTGTTGCCGACGTTTTGTATGGCACTGTATCTTCTTCGTATGCGAGGTATTTTCCCGAAGACCTTCGGAACAATACGAGCGAGCTTTTTATTCGCGCTGAAAAGTAAATTTTCCGGTGGCCCACTTGAATAGTACATAGACGTGGGTGGCTGAAGTCGTGCCCAGAAATTTTCGAATATATGTGGAAATAGGCCTTTTAACGAGCCACCGTCTTGGATCAGAAAATAAAAATAAATTCTCTTCGGGTTTTATTCTTTGCGAAAAAACTAAAAGTTTTAGAGTATTTTGCAGTTGCACGTAAAAAAATTTACTGGGTGTTCTGTTGTTTCCTGCGAACCCAAATTGCGGCTGAAAAAAATAAAAGAATTGATCAAAATATTACCAACATTCACTTCTGGAGAAAAAATTAGGGATTGGGTTTATTGGTGTGTTCGAAGTCACTACGGATTGATTTTTGGAGTCATTTTGACCCTCAGGCCAAACCAAGGTCTACAAGAGTGAGGAAAATGCGTATTGATGAAAAAATCCCAATGATGCGAGGGTGGTATCAAAATACACGTTGTGTGATCTGAGTCCATTTTGGGGTCAGTTTTTCTGTAAAACTAAAGGATTCTTTGAGGCACGAGGGTAAAGGGTCCAGGGGATGGTGGGGGTAGGGGTGTCAGATGCTTGAGCCTCTCCCCCCCAGCTCGGGAAGGAGATTTTTTATCATAAAAATGTCAAAGAAGAGTATGATTTTTTAAAAAATTTCACCCTCGCGTTACCATACCACTCATTAAATCTAAAAAAAAAAACAGGCTACATCATTTTTTCATTAAATTTTGACCCTCTCCCATTTTTTCTCAAAATCTGAGCCCTCCCTTAATTAATTTCTGGGTGCGCCTATGAAAGGGTCAAAATTGAATAAGGTACCAGAGCGCACGTTTTTTACTCCCAGAATTCATTATTGAAGTTATTTAGATTCCTGATCCCAACCGAAACTTTAGGATGAGAGGAAAACCCCAAAGTGCAGATTTTCTGACACACTTTCAGCAGGATTTCAAAATTTCATGTTTTTTGACCTCTCGAGTCTATTTCGGCGGGGGGGGGTGGATTTTTTTTAAAATACTGACAGTCAAAATGGTCAGAGTAAAGGGTCGAAATTGAAAATTTTCTGTGGGAAGTATCAAAATGCATGTTTTTTCACCCCCCCCCCCCCCCAAAAAAAAAAAATCATTTTTGATTATAGGGTTATTTTGACTTCTAATCCCAATTACGACTTTTTAGAGCCCTTGAGATGGGAGGAAAGGTCCAAAACAAAAAATTTTTGACACTATCAAACAATATATCAAAATCTATGTTTTTGAATCCTCTGAGTCTGCTTTTGGTGTCATTATAACAAAAAAATAAATTTAATGAGATCCCAAAGAGATGAGATAAGGAACGTACTCAAGAATTTTTGAAAACTAGATGTTGGACTAGGAATTGAGATGTTTACTGGGTGCGAAAAGTCCGAAATCCTGAAAAAAGTATAGATTTTGTTGAACGATTGAGTATGAAAAATTCCGAAAATGTACAAATTTTGGCTAAAATGTAGAAGGCTGAAATTTTTTCACTTGCTTCTCTTCATTTCTTGGTACAATTATTATTATTAAGCATTATTATTATTTTTTGAAATTTAGTGAACCAGTCGAGATTTTTCCTACAGAGAGTGTTTGCATCTTGCTACACCAGTAGGCAACGAAAAAAACTGAAATTTGGTGTATACCCTGTATTTTTGAACTCCTAAATCGATTGGAAGTGGTTTCAAGACGTTTCGGTGCCTCCATAAAATTTTGGAATTTTCCAACGCTGGAGAAAGCCCATAAAAATGGTCCATATGGACTTCAGCACCTATATTAATCGCGAATTACCAATATTATGGTGACCTATTTGATCGATTAAAACAGAATTTTCCGACATTCGCAATTTTGAGTTCAAATTCATATTTTTGTCTGACAATTTTCCTGGAAAAAAATCAACTTTCGGTCAAAAAATATGAATTTGAACAAAAAATGCGAATTTTGGAACATACTGCTTCAATCGATCACACAGATCACCAAAATTGGTTGACCGCGATTGTAGATGCTGAGATTCATATGGACCATTTTTATAAACTTTTCTCCAGCGCTGGAAAATTCCAAAATTTTCTGGAGACTTCGAAACGTTTTGAAGCCGCTTCCGATCGATTCGAGAGATCGAAAATTGGGTATGTACTAAATTTCAGCTTTTTTCGTTAATTAGATCAAATTTTCATATTTTGCAGGACGATGGGAGGTGATTTTGAAATTTATAAAATTCGGCAAGATTTGGAAATTTTGAATGTGTAGTTCTTTTATGATCTACTTTCGTTTTATTTTTTTGGGGCTCAAGATTTCACTTTGGGTTGGAAGTCAGAGGCGTCGTCAAGGGGGGGCCCGGGGGGGCCTGGCCCCCCCCGAAAAAGTTCTGGCCCCCACTCGGCCCCCCCCCAATTCATGTTGTGTTTATAAATTTACGTTACAGTTACATCAAATAGGGATTTTCAAAGCATTAAAACATGAAAAAACGTCTTTTTAAGGCAATTAAAATCCAATTTTTTCAAAATTTCGCCCTCGCTTCGCTCGGGCACAAACAAAATAACACTTCTTTAATTTAATTGAGACGAAAGTGCGGAAGAATGCTCCCTTTTTACCACCTCCCCATTTTTAGCAGGTGAAAAAAGTCAGTCCCCCTTTTGCACTTCGAAAAAGCAGAAAAATTGTCCAACACATGGTCCCTTTTGTGCCCCCCCAATTTTCCATTCTGTCGACGCCACTGTTGGAAGTTGGAATACCTCCCTTGTGAGGAGGTTAAAATCATGTTTAAAATCATTTCTAGAGATATGAAGGAAAAATTCCATGTTTAAAAAGTTGGAATTTTCATTCTGAGGAGGTTCTGAGTCGAGATCGTGAGGAACTTTTGGCAATCGAATTAATTTGCAAATTTTGTATCACAGTTTCAAATCAACGGGTAAAATATTTCAAAATTTAATTGATCTATATTCTGTTTAATTTTGAAAAAAAAATACAATATCTCTTTATTTTCAAGAATCCAAGGCACTACACAGGTAATTCCATTAAATAACTCCTCGTAAAAAAAACTTACTTACCTACGAATAAAATACGACTCCTCGACGAAATAACCTTAGCTCTTCGTTATTTAAGCGTATTTTCACGTCACGCTGATAAAAGAAAAATAAATATGAAATTATTACGCGGCGTTTGGTCGTGTGGTAAAAACACGATGAATACCATAATCTCATTCTCGTTACCAAAACAAAGTTTCGTATTTAAATTTGGCGCATTTTTTGTTTATCTGACTCCTCGACTTCGACGAAACCAAAACTAATAACTCACTTAATCTATTCTCTCAAGCCAATCGAAAACTCGCGCAGAACTCGTCGGATGGTGGACACTTAAAACTATATAAAATTATTCGAGTACCTAATTATCTAAATCGAAGTAGTACTACTAAGCCTTAGCTACGTACTACGTGAAACTTTCAAGTTCGATCGTAGTTTCAAAACTTACTCTTCGAGACGCAAATCTGCCGATACCGCTGCTTCGGCCCATTCAAACATATCGCGTAGCTTCGTGAAATATTAATCAAACGGCGTTTCCGAAAATCTAACCAGACATGACGCCCTGCAGTTTATTGACAGGTGAACAATGCATTTAAACAGCTCCTACACGCGATTGTAAACGGCACGTTTTTACGCTCTCTGATTGGCCGTTCTTCACATCACAATCACGTACCTCAACTATCAAGTCGTTTGTTTACATCGTTTTAAGAATTGCATTTTTTTGTTCGAATGTTCGAAATGAAAATTTTAAAATAAAATAACTCAAGAATTTGAGTAAGAACATAGGTGTTTGAGGTAGGGAAAATAATCTACGTTAAATGCTCTATCAGATGCAATAGATTATAGATTCGAAAGTTGTACCAGAAACTGATCAAAAGTTATTCAAGTTCAAAGTTACAAAGGTGAGTTTGTATTGCAAATGCATATGCATTTTTTCAACTTTACATTAGAATAACTCAAGAATTTGAGTGAGAACATAGGTTTTTGAGGTAGAGAAAATAATCCACGTTGAATTCTCTACAAGATAGAATAGATTTGAAAGTTCTGCCGGCAGCTGATGTAAAGATAAAAAAATACGTAATAATATTCGCAATAAAAACTTACTTTTATAACTTTGAACTTTGCATAACTTTCGATCGGTTGCCGGTACATGTACAACTTTCAAATCAATTCCATCTTGTAGAGAATTTAGCGTAGATTATTTTTTCCTACCTCAATCACCTATGTACTAGTTTAAAATTTCAAGTTATGTTGAAAAAAAGGATAGCTTTTTAGCTTTTCTAATATGCACTTGTGTGATGCTTTCTGGCATCATGCAGCGTTCATTATACGTTTGGCTACTCATTCATCCATTAAAAATGAACTTTAAACGGTTTTATTACTTTGAATGTATTAATTTTTGCAAGTTTTCAGAATTTCAATGCATAGAACAGAACTTGGAAAAAAAATTGCAACGAATATAGTGATAACAAGCAATCAGCTGGAATGAATGGGTGGAGCTTAGCTGCCAATCAGAGGGCACAAAAGCGTGCCGTTTACAATCGCGTGTAGGAGCTGCTTAAATGCGTGAACAATAGGCCCGATAATAACCGAAAATCTAACCAAGCGGAGTCGAGGTTCATTTTAGTGAACGAAATGTTCCAACGTTCTACGTTTTTCAGACGTTTGGCTCAGTATATGTGAGCCTGGATATAGAAACCACCCTTACGTGTAAAAAATTGGTTTTTGAGTGGAGGTTCTCCTTTGATTCTATACCTTCTGAAACGCCCAAAATCAGTGTCAACTCAGAAATGAATTTTTTACACCTAAGGGTGGTTTCTATATCCAGGCTCACATATTTGTTTTTTTTTTCTGGGAAATTACCGAAAATAAAAAAAATCTATAACCAAACTCCATACCATTTTTTGGGCCTATTTTTTCAATGCCTTGAATTAGAAAATTAGGTGTTTAGAGGGAGGTATTCGGACCCGGAAAATTTATTGACAAGGTTAGTTTTTCCACAGCTGGTCATTGATTTTGAAAAAAATGGCTATTTTTGGCTGACTTTTTGACCAATTTCTAGAAAATAGAAATAAATCACGAAAATTGCCTTTTTCGACTGAGACTTTGCTGATTATTATTATGAATCTGATGTTCGTTTTACACGATCGCCGCTCGATTGTTCAGAAATGTTGTGTTTTTAAAGCGAAAATGGGCCATATCTTGAGATGGAAAGCCCAACGCGAAAATTGAACCCCAGATTCATAATCAGCGACCTCAAATTAGTCTTCAGGGTGTCCACCATATTTCAGAGATGATTTTCCCTCCCTTTTTCAGGTTTTCCAGACCTTTTAAATTTTCCTTTTCAGCTCAGAAATTCTAAATAGGTACATCGAAATCCTTCAGCACAAGAAGGAAAACAGTTTTTCCTTCTGATTACTCTAATTTTCTACTGATACGTAGTCACAGTCCATGTTCAGAACTGATTCATTCTTTCAGTGACCCGTTCATTTTGCTTCTGGTTAGATTTTCGGCCATTTTTTCCCCGTTGGTTAGATTTTCGGCTATTTTACATCATTAATCATGAGAACAATAGAACAATAGCTGGTTAGATTTTCGGTTACGCCCTAATCAAAGCCTACGAAAACTCGAATTACTGATAAGAGGCCACACCACCCACGGCCTTGATCATTGGCTTGTGAAAACACAATGAAATTTACCTTAATTCAACCATCACGACCGGAATTTTTTCATCCTAACACAATCATCCTCTTTCAATTCAACTTACTTATCCGAAGAAAACTCCTCTGAAAAAATTCAACTGTTCGCCAAAAAGACAAGAAATAGAAATAAATGCGTTACAAATGGAAGATAAAAGATGTGACGACGCTGGAACGCCAAATAGAAAAAAAAACCTTTTTAGCAATTTGTTACCTTTGATATACTGTATGCGCATGAGGCAGGTAGATATTCGTATTTCGTACCGCTATCCAAGGTACTTTTACATGATGGCACAGTCCTCTTGCTTTTATTGCGAAGAGTGCGAAATTCCTCAAACTTCACAAATATTCACACTACGGTCTCAACACCCTGTTAAATTGTTGGTTTTATTTTTACACAGCGGAAAGAAAGTTTTTTAATGCCTTTTTACCTTACTCGCGTTTCCGCCTCCGATGTATTTTATTTCGCAAAATATTTAGATAAGGGTAAAAAAGGAAGAAAATATCACTTACGTTTTTGTACCCTTTTTTCCCTCTGAATTGCGTGATCTTATTTCAAATCGATGAGCATTTTTGTTATCCATTGCATTTTTTAAATTAGAAAAATCTTTCTTTAAATGAATAAAAAATTATTTTCAAGTAATCTTTAAATTTTTTCATAACTGCAAAAAATTTCCAAAGGGCCGAAGTTTATATACCTAATTATTAAAAAAAATATGTACAAATTACTTTAGCCCTTCGGTGTTCCTCAGAAAACAGTTTTTTCAAATCTAAATATTTTCAAGTCGAAATTGCATTTAAAATCACTCAAAAAAATTTGACACCGCAAAAAATTTAATTTTGAAAATTAAAAATTTTCAAAATTTATCCTATTTATTTTCCAAAATGAAAAAAGTTGCTCTGGAAGGGGAAGAAATTCCAACATGTAGAAGGAGACCATAAGATATCAAACCAAAATAACAAAAAATATCTGCCCAAAATACCGCAATTGACTTTCTATTAAAAAATTTTGAAAAAATTTTTTTTTTAATCCCTCATCTCGTTGAAGCATTGTTAAATAATTTTTCTAAGATTCGTCATAATTCAAGATTTTAAAAAGTCAGACAGAAATCTCCTTCGAAATTAGACAGAAGTATAACGAAATGTCATCATGTCAATTTCCTTCAAAATTTCTCATCAATAGACCGTACATCAATTTTCTTCAGAATTTTTCCAACTTCTTAAAAGTCGGACAAAAGTTTTACAAAAAGTCATTATATCAGTTTCCTTCGAAATTTTTTTATTTTTAAAAGTCAAATAGAAATAATATCAATAACCAATTCTTAATTCTTACAAAAAATCATTAAATAACTGTCAAAATTTTTCTAAAATTCAAATTAAACCTTCAAGATTTCTCATCAATTTTTGAAAGTCAAACAAAATGTCCATATTTTGAAAACGTGACGCAAGTCATCCCAAAAAATTACTTATTTCAGCATAATACATGTTAAAATGTATTTTGAGTTATTCAGTTACCTACCATGAAAGAACACAGATATTACATTTGCAGAGAAATTTTTTTCAATTGAAACACCGCAGGGAAATTGAAGCTGGGGAGGAGAGATCACAAAAGAATATTGCGATAAAGATATAACACATTTCGAAATTCAAGTTTTATAAAAGTCTAAGTTTCCTTAACGAATAGGAACTCAGAGAATTGGTCCAACGTGGTTTGTACTCTCTCATTCCGAATCAGTGAAAAGTCATTGATAAACAGTTGAAATTGCAGCACAGGAAAAATCACTGAAATTCACTGATTTTCAGTGATTTTTCACTGATTATTCTAAGAATTTCACAGATTTTTTTATTGAATTTCATAAATATTACTGAGTTTTTAGTGAATTTTCAGTGATTTTCTTTCGCTGATTCAATGTAAAATAATTTTGTTTCTCATGATTTTTCTCCAAAAATACCGTATAACCTCGTAAAATGAAAGAAATAGCGGATTTTGAAAAATCATTATTTTCAACCCTTCAAAAATGGCCTAAAAATGAAAATTTTCGAAAAAGTTCTATAATATTTCTATAGGAAATTCAACGTAGAAAAAACTTTTACTCTTGACATTTTTTGATTTAAGTTGTTATTTCGGCGGAAAACGCAAAAAACTGATTTTGAGGGTGGTTTTTACCCTTTTGCGGGGGTAGCCGGACACTTGCGGGGTGCAAGTTTTAGTATGTTGTTTGGGAGGTCATTCTACATAAATAATGTGAAATTCAGCGGTGCAAGAATTTTTTGGAGGTTCAGACCTAAAATGACTGGGCTATATGAGAGCGGATTTAAATTAAAAATCCAAATTTTTAGATTTTTTGTATTTTAAATCCAGAAGGATTTAAATCCTACCCAACTCTGCGAATCGATTCCGAGGGTCGATTTTAATATAAAAACCAATTTTCAGATTTTTATCTCATGATTTACAATTATTCTTATGAAAAGTTGAACTATCAACAGGTCATTTCTGCTATTTTCAAAAATTCACTAAAAATCGAAAAATCAATTTCGACTGCTGAAAATTTGGTTCTGAGGTGTGGGTGACATGCTCTTTCAGTGAGCAAAGTTCGGCTCGCTGCAAGGGCGCAATCAAGAGGGGGGCTACCCGGCTAAAGCCCCCTTTAAGAAATTTTTTTCGCAAGTTTATGAAAAAACAATGAAGTACATCTATACTTAGCGAGTGGAATTGTAGGGAAAAAATAATTCAATATGACAATGTGAAATGTTCTATTTTTGTCTCGCAAGTTTTCAACGTTTCCAAGGTATATGTGCACCCAGGGGGAGGCTTAAGAGGCTCGAAGCTACCTTAAGCTTGACAAGATTTTTCAGCTTAAAAACGTTTAAAATGAGTCAATTTTTTTGTTCAAACATGATTTTTTTTTTTTAAATCGCCCTTACTTCTCTCGGGCAGTACTTTAGTCACTCCATATACAGGGTGGCTCAGTTAAGGTGTGAAATATTAAAACCACGTATTCTACTTATCATTTGGAGTAAAAAATGTTATATACATGATGGGTCATAAACGCTTCATTACTGAGTTATTCGGCTTTAAAGGGGGCCCAGATTTCACCCAAAATTGGCAATTTTTGCTCTAGCAGTGAAAATTTTCGGGGGGTAGGTGGTGGAAAAAGTGAAAGGAGGTCCATAGAAACGTATACCAATTTTTTTTTTTTTTTGGTTCATAAGTAAGTGTTTTAAAGTAAAAAATGTGTTTCTGTACCAGAAAAATGGTCGAACAAGATCAAAAAATCATTTTTTTGAAATTTTATTCACTTTTAGGGGTAGTACTACTTATTTAACACCTATTAACCCAAGTTTCTGTTTTTTTTATTTATTGGATGCTGAGTAATCAATTTATCAAATTTCGACCATCCCACAAAATTACAATAAAAATCGAATTTAATGATTTCTCATGATTCCTCATTATTATAAAAAAAATTTCGCCTAAAAATTTTTTCTAAAAAATCAAAACAATGGATGGTATCTCAGCATAATTTATTTTGTGGCAACGCTGCAATTAACTTCCGCGTAAGTAACCCCGACGCTCGTCTCGTTAAACGCAACATTTTACGGGCGTCGCGATGCGCAACGTTGCCGAATTTCCAGTTCTTTACTCGGCAATATCTCAGAAAGAAAGCGTTTTGGGCCCATGTTGAATATGACATTTTTTGTTCATATTGATAAGTAGAATATGAGGTTTCAATATTTCACACCTTAACCGAGCCACCCTGTATTTCTTCTCAAATAAACACAACATCTTTTAATGAAATTCCGCCTTTACTTTTAAAATCAGTGAAATAATGTTCATTAAAGATTAGTGATCTTTCACTGCTATTTCAGTTAAAAATCACTGATTTCTTAATTCATTCCAAATTTATCAAAAACTCAGTAATTTTGACTAAAAGGTCAGTGGAAAATCGCTGATTTTCAGCTAATTTTATTTCACAGATTCAAAAAGTTGAAATTTTACTAAATTTTTCTTATTCACATTTTTTTTGAAGTACATATTGATTGTTTGTTCCGAAAACACTCCAACAGGTTACTCAATTTTTTCATCGAATTTCCCTCTCTTTTCTTGAAATTCTCATCCCCCCCTTTATAAGATTTCTGGTTGCGCCTCTGGCTCGTTGGTTGAGGAAGAGTTAAAAGTTCCCATGAAAGTTGAGTTCAGAAAAATTTTTTTTTGTGAAAATGTATTTTAATGAATCCTTTTTCATTAAAAATAGTTTGAAAATTTTTTGAATGAGGGCTCATGCAGCATGCTCAAAATCTCAAAAAATTCTTGAAAACAGAGGTTTTTTGGAGTTAAATCGTACGAAGAAAAGGGTCATACGAAGGGTAATCCTTTTCCTGGCTGCGAAATGTTTCCGTGCGAAACAATTCAAACGGTGGTGCTGGCGGCTGCGGCACTGCATGTTTTGTTTTTCTAACAAGATAAAATAAAGTTTTACACGGTTTTACTTTTTATGCGTGGGATGGAAGATATACATATGCAGTACGTTTGCCGTAAGTATAAGTACGTATTTTATCTGTGTATCAGAGGAATATAGGTAAAATGTAGGCTGTGGCTGAAGTCAAGATTATATATTTCGACAATGCAAATACCGTAATATTTTCTCTCTTTTTTTCCATCACATTGAGCTCTTCCTTAACAATACTCAACACATATTTTTCGACGATAGCAATGCACACAATATCGACAGCAGCCTTCACCGTTCACGTGCATCACTCGTCGTATATCCGAAGAAAAATTTCATTAGCTGGTGTGACACGGTAGGCCAGATTATCAGAGGCTTATATGCGCGGAAAAATAAACGTTACAATTTCGATTGATTCGCTGTTCGTTCGTCGGCATTCGTCATTCGATTGGCATTTTTATATTTTCCTATTAAAAGTTCAAAACGCCGACATATTTTTCCGTGTCAGTTATTTTTGAAAAATTGCCTCGTCGGTGTAATTTTCGCCTTCTTATACCGCGGAATACGTAACTAGGTGTTTCTCCCCGCGTACTGTCTCATCCCCCTCGAGCGTTTACTCGTGCAATATGTGTGAATCCCTAGATGCTTGATATACGTGGCCTGTATGTGTTTTCAGAGACTGCGGGATATGATGAATAATATCCATGTGCCAGTCGGATTCGAGAAAAATGAGTTTTTCATTCGGTTTTTTTTTTTCTATATCTGGCTCGAGTAATAAATATGTGCTGGTTTTATTAACCCTAGATTATACGTAGGTATTCGTCATTTAGATCGGCGGTGTTGCCAGATTTATGTGTAATATTGTCCCGTATGTTGGAGATTGATCGAGATGAGAGGTGATTTTTTCGAAATGGCGAATGAATAACTAATCGAAAATTCGTTTTTATTTCCATGCTTCGAGAGAGTATGGTACGTACTTATCGAATTTCCGCCGGAAAGATAATTACAAGGAAAAGCTTTTGAAGCGTGGATGTTTTTTATGACTTTAGATTGGAATTGATTTGTGGGTTTAAAAAAGTCTTCAAAGTAGCAGTTATTTGAAAATAGGTACCTTTCTGATATTTCTTTACGAGAAAACCACTTGAGCTGCCCGGTTCCGATAGGAACAGGATTTCGATTTTTGGAAGGAGCGTGTTCTAAAATTTCCATATCTTAAGATTTCAGCTGCCCAGTTCGAAACCTAATTCTATTTTTTTGACGAATTTTTAAAAATTTAAAAATCTGATGTTTTTAAGCAAAATTATGATGTTGAAAAAAAAACTTATTCTCCAAATTTGATGAAAATTCCCAGATTTGACCATTTTTAGAAATTCTGGAACATCCAGCGCAATTTTGATTTTCTCCAGTATTTTCAACTTTCTCCAGAATGCACTCACATAAACATACAGACTGCTGGAAATTAAGTTCTCGCTTCTTCTCAACTAGTTTAACAAGAAAATCTACCTTCGGAGCAATTTCCAGGAGAATATCTCAATGGAAAAATTAATATTATTTAAAAACTGTCCAATTTTCGTGCTGCTTTTTTGGAATTTTTCCTACCTTAAATTGACTCCCTCAATCCAAATTTAATTTTTTCCAGCCATTCTGGAGCCTCCGGGGTAATTTTGATTTTCTCCGGGATTTCCAAATTTCTCCAAAAAGTGTCAGACATTTACATGGGCAGCTAAAAATCGAGTTCTGGCTTCCTTTCGATTGGCTTATGGTGAAAATTTGCCTTTGACATGATTTCCAGGCGGATATCTAAAGTGTGCATATTTTTGATCAGCTTTTAAATTGGAAAAAAATTGAAATATTTGAACCCCTTTAATTTGCAGGGCTGCTTTTTCGGTCGGCAGAAAATCAGAAATTAACCTCGTATAAATGTGGGTGCCTCCTGGAAATGCATAAAAATACTGGAGAAAATAGAAATTAAGTTGGAGGCTCCAGAATGGCTGGAAATGGTCAAATTCGGAAATCGGGAGGTCGATTTGAAGGAAAATTACTTTTTTCAATCATATTTTTTTGCTAAAAAAGTTCAAATTTTAAATTTTTTTGAAATTCGTTAAAAAATAGCGGTATCAACCTGGGCAGCTAAAATTTGTGTTACGAGGGTTTTAGGACATGCTCCGTCCAAAAGCCGGAGTCCCGGTTATTTCTACTCATCCATTATTTTTCATATGTATTTACTTTTAAAAATAATGACAAATGCAATAGATGATAAGAAAATTCAAAAATTCAGGTCGACCGGATCAATAATGAAATTTATTTTGTTTTTTGTGTTTCAGGTGAGTCACGAATCTTCATTGTTAGAGAGTATGAAATACCTATTACAAATGAGTAAGTCAGTTTCCATGATTTTTGATAAAATCTTGTATCGATAATTTATTAAATGAAGAACAAAATGTTTTACATTTTGGTAATTTTCTCAAAAATTGACATTTTTCAATTAATTTTTTTTACTTCAATTTTTTTTCTCGGATCTTTTGCATCCAATTTAATTACCTACTCGTTTCGTCCCATCTATGAGAATGTCTTATGTATGGTATGCTGGGAGATGGGAAATTGGAATGGAAAACTTAAAATTATGGAAAAGCTGGAGTCTGAAAAAAATTGGCACAGTCGCTCGTTCAGATCGTCTAGAACTAATATCGTCTTATGAGACTTTTTTTTTGTAGCGATCACTCTCCCCCCCCCCCTCAAATTAATTTCAATCTTTTTCAAAGCATAAGAAAAATGTCTACAGAAATTTCATGAGAAATGAAATAAGTGAGTACTTGATTTAAAATACGATCAATGTTTTCATGATATTTCAAAAATGTTATCAACGTTTTCAAAATTTGTCGTGAAAATTTTACAAAATTTGAATCAATTTCCGATAAAAGTCAATAAATTTTTACAGCACTTCATTAACCTTACTTTGAATAATTTCTGCGTAATTTTTCAGCAAAATATTCATTTCATACAACCAGTGGCGTCGGAAGATTTTTTTGAGGGGGTGTAAAGTGAGTACAAACACGTAGAATAATAGAACGATTTTCGAGGGAGGGGCCAAAAAGGAACCTTTTTTCGCACTGTTGACTCAAATAATTTATATAATTATGATTTTGTTCATGCCCAAGCGAAGCGAGGGCGAAGCTTTAAAAAAATTGAGCGTTTGATGCCCAAAAAAGACCTATTTTCATGTTGTAACTTTTAATGCTTCGAAAATCCTTATCTGATGCAATTTGAGGGGGGGGGGTGCATATTATATTTTGCACCCCAGCCAGAGTGGGGGGGGGGGGTACAATAGACCCCTTGTACCCCACCTTCCGATGCCACTGCATTCAACTACTCTTTGTTTCATATTTTCATCTTCTTTTGTGATTTTTTTTTTCAATTTAGGTACGTTTTAAAAAAATTGAAAAACTTTTCTTCACATTTAGGTATACATTTTCTACCTGTGAATCAATTTTCACAGTATTTTAAGCGCGATTTGTAAATTTTTGCATATGAATGACCAATTTTATAGATTGCTTTTTTCGACACTAAATTGATTTTTACGAAATTTTCAAGGGGTTTTCATGATTTTTTTGTCCAAATTGCACAAAATTTGAGGTAACAACCTTGGTATATTTTTTTGTTCAATTTAACAATATTCCGTCCATTTTGATAGAATGTGTCACAACAAAAAGGGCATAACTCAGCATGTCCTTTTTGATGCGACAAGCTCTCTGAAGTTTTCTCTATCCAATGAGCCCCCTCCCACCTTTCAATATGTTTTCCTCGAAGAGTTATAGCGTTTTTAAAATGCGAAGTTCGCAATTTCGGTACCTACGTTACCTACATGTTTGATTTTCGAGAATTTGCGTAATGTTTAATTTTTTCACTGTGCAGATGATTGAAAATTTTTAAAATTTTAATGAAGTGTCTTTTTTCAAAGTGCGATATATCCTCTCCCCGAAGAGATAATTTGTAATTTTTTTCACGAAAATGTTCCTTTTTTCATTCTCTTCAACTTTTGTATGAAGATTTTTTTTTAATTTTCACTTCCGGAAAAATTATACGTCATCAAACGTAGAAGGGTCGAAATGAAATTTTGTCACAACAAAAAGGACATAGTATAACTCAACCTTTTGTTTTCAATATAGAAAAAAGTAGAAAAGATATCAAGTGATGGGCGAGCTGTTTTCTTGTAGCAAAAAGATGAAATTTTAAGGTAAAATTTTTTCCCCAGCTCAATTCCTTAATTTAGTATTTAAAAAAGTATACTCAAACTTCAATCGAGATTTCCCAAAAACGCCATTTTTTCTACATGTCCTTTTTGCTGTGACACGTTCAATTTTTAAAATAATTTCTATTGCTTGTAAAATAGTAATGCCATAATCATAAAATTTACAACAGTTTTCATCACAGTATTCAACATTATTTTTTAGTATTTAAACCTATATCATTTTCGTGATTTTTTTGTAGCTAATTAGGTATGCGAAATTTTTGTAATTTTCATCACATTCAACAATTTTTTCAACATTTCAATTAATTTTTCACATTCTTGCCATTTTTATGATTTCAAATAATCGTTAACACGCTTGAAAAAACAAAAAATAGGTACCTACTGAAATTATTGGAATAAAAGTTGTTGGGGTTATTTAAAAACATGTTTAAAATATCTCATCAACAGTAAAAATTGCATTCAAATTGTTTTAAACGTTATAAAAATGGTTCGAATTTAAGTAAAATTGGCCAATTTGCAAAAAATACTCAAAATGTGATACAAATTCTCAAAATTTTTCAAAAAATTTCAAAAATTCTTAAAATTGTTTGAAAAGATGTTTAGAATGTCTTCAATTTTTTTTTATTTATGACGTGGCAATATCGTCAACAAATTTTTCTGCATCTATTTCAAGCAATTTTATTTTAAAAAATTTTCTCGACATTTTTAAACTGTTTCGCAATTTCGAATTTAAGCAATTTTTGAAAATTTCACCATTTTCAATTACCTAATTCTATGCAACTCAACATTTCAAGCAACTGTCAAAAATATTTTCAAACAATTCCTCGTTAATCACCACTGGATATTGAAATATGGCCCAGATCCGATCGAAAAGCCCTACCTCATTAAAAAAATTAACCACTTGGATATAGCGAATCCTCTCTATAAAAAAATAAACACCTAAATACTTTTGACAGCTTCTAATAAAGAAAAAAATTACCTACACCCCCTCCCTCTTTCGGACCCTAAATTCGAACCAATCATTAATCCCAACCTCTATCCTTAAAGGATTAAATAAATCCGTCGTAAAAACGTTAAATCATAATAATATATTTTTCCTTATTCTTTGTCAAACCAACCCATTCGTAAGCGATTGACAAAATCATCCCCCTCGACAATCCCACTCTCCAGCATGCTCTCGATATTTCGTAATCGACCTCGCCGATAAATCGCAATTCCGCCATCCGGCACTCATTATATTATACCTATCTACGTTACAAATTAAATCCAATAATATAAAGACTCCGGTATTACCTGGGACCGAGGGAACGTTACAGGAGGAGAGACAACGACGAAATAACAACTCGAGAGAAAAAAAGAGTCGCGCGAGGGGGAGTGAGGAAATTAGGAGATGCATAAGTACAAAAAAGAAGCACAAAGTTGCTCGACGATTTTGTTCCTATTGTTTTCGAGTGGATGAACGTAAAGAGCGAATTAAAAGAGAAGTGGTTCTGGTTCTATTGTTAATAACGATGGTTAAGTGGAAAAAGACAGTGATAGCGTATTTCGAGCACAAAAGGAGTAAAGAAAAAAAGCGGATGAACGAAACTTTTAATGTGAAGGATAAAAAGGATAACATTTCTTACCGAAGCAAAAATACAATGTCTCAAGATGTAAAGAATACTCTTCTCTACGGTGAAGTGAAAAAAAGAGGAGAAAAAAGGAGCAAAATAATAAAAAGATTAAAAAAGAAGAAAATTTGGCGTTTTTCAGATATTCCACTTATTTTCCAATACTTCGAAGTAAAGAAAAGTTACAATTTTTCTTGAGCACAAATCGTAGGCATTATACGCAGTTTTTTTTCTCATTTTGCTCTTACTCACAGACCTCTCTGTTCGTCGCTTCCTCATTCTTTTTTTTCTACCCCCGCCGCGCATCACCAAACACAAAGAACTTCTCGATGAAAAAAAATTACATAAATGAACGAGAGAAACACGATGCGAAGAAATTCTCGAAACTTACCGACGATGATAAAAAAAGAATGAAAATTTCTCTATGGTAATTCGACAGTACAAGGGGAAAAATCGTTTAAAATACTTCACGCCGAATCGTTAAATCTTCGATGAAAATTTACATTCGTTTTTAAAGTTGTAGGGTGAAAAAAGAAGCCAATTAAAACCATACGGTTATTCGATGTAACTTCACGTAATTCATTCAGTCATAAATTACCATACATATTCTATAAACGTATTCATGCATTTGAATTTTTTCTGACAATGAGTGTCTTTGACTCAACATGTACGCTACAACGTAATTTGAAATTCTCTTTTAGGTTTAAAACACACGTACAAAAAAAACTGCAGAGGGCAATTTTTTATTCCTGTCACATCACGGTTGAATTTTTAAAAATATCAATCATTTCTAAACGAAGAAATTCATAATTTGAATATAAATCAGCGCAGCATTTATATTTTTATCCGACGAGACTATCTGAACTAATTTTTCATCTTTATAAATCCTTTGACGTACACTAAAAGGCGACATTTTTGTCTCGAATATGCTGTTTTTTCGAAGAATCGTTCGAAAGTAGTTTTTACAAATTTTCAGTTTCAGTTGAAAAATTAAAAATTGGAAAAATTTTAAGCATTTCTATTCTGAAAATTGGCCAAGATTTTATGAGGATTTAGTGCCTACAAAAATATTTGTCTTTTTCAATTATAAATCAGTGAAAATTATCGAAAATCACTGAGAAACAGTCAGAATTGCAGCACAGGAGAAAATCAGTGAAATTTTCTCTACTGAAAACAAATCAGTGAGAAAAATCAGTGAAAATGCACTGAAAAGTTAGTGATATTTATGAAATTTGCTGAAAAATCAGTGAAAATATTTGAAAAATTGGCGAAAATTCGCTGAAAATCAGTGAATTTTGCTGATTTTTTCTGTGCTGCAATTCTGACTACATATTTATCAGTGACTTTTCACCGATTCAGAATGAGAGAGTAACTTTTTAAAATCATGAATGACTGAACATTGGTTAAAATAGGTATCATCAAAATGTTGAAAAATTGTTGAGTAGAGTGAAAATTTTATGGAATTATTTTTCGAAACCGTATAAATTTTTAAAAATATTTTTACTTTAGTTTTGAGAAAATAACATAATGAAGCATTTTTTTCGTTTTTGGAAAATTGCCAAAATCGGATTTTAAAAACATGCGAAAAGTGATTTTTTTATACAGTCTTGAAAGATGAGGCAAAAGTAAAATGCATTTTTGGGTAAAAACATCAATGTTACACAAGTTATATTATAGAGGATGAAAAAAACACAACTCGGATTTTGAAAAATTGATAAGATATTATTCTTTGAGTGTAGGAATTCCCCAAAAAATGTGAGCCTCAGTTCAAATAAGAACAGAATTAAAAGGACCGTAAATTATGTGATTTTTGAAAAACAAAAATTTGGAGAGTGCTACTTGTTGAAAACCTCGAACATCTCTAAAAATGTGCGATTTGGTGTATCTCCTTAATGACGATTGATTTTGAAATTGGATCCTTCATAAGTTGATTTTTGGTGAAATTTTTCAAAATGTTTATGGAATTGCTGCCAACTGCATTTCATTCAACACAATTTTGTCAAATATGAAGTGTTTCCATCTCAAAAACGATATTTTTTTGACCCAACTTCTGAAAAATCGCTATATCCTCGTTATTTGAATCAACAAAGTGGGACGTTGTTAGATATACATACTCAGTCGACCTCATGTTTTCTCATGGAATGATTCTTGAAAAACTCAATTTTGATTTTGCTTTGACCAAAATCGAAAAATTCATCAAATCGACCGAAAAACTGAAAAAATCGCCAAATTTTCAAAACAGTAGAAACTTTTTTAAAAAAAATCAGTAATTAAAAAAAGTTTATGAATTTTTCAAAAAAATATGGTACATAATTTTTATACATATTCTGATGAAAAAGTAAAAAAAATTATTTCTAAAATTGAAATTTACAATCATTGGGTTCGATTTTTGATGTTGTGGATACGCTGGCTGGGGAATGGGGGCATTGAAAGTTGTTATTGAATTTTTCTGATAAAAAATTAGGTTCGAAAATATTTACACTGGAGCTCACACAGTTCCATTTTAGACGCCCGCCCATTCAGGGGGTGGGGGAGGGGGTCAATCGATTCCGCTCGTCAGTTTGTTCTCTTTTGTGCTGGTAATACTTTCTTTTGTGCTCACACCTTCCTCTAAAAATGATGGGTAGGGCGTTAGAAGTGGTGCCCGCCCATTCGTGGTGGATAAGGGTGGTGTTAATCGATTGTGCTCGGTTTGTGCTCTTTTGTGCTAGCATTATTTTCGTTTGTGTTCCCTTCCTTTTATGGGTGGGGCGTCTGAAGTGGAGCTCCACCCATTCGAGGGAGAGGAGTGAGAGTGGAGTTATTCGATTGTGCTTGGTTTGTGCTCTTTTATGGTGAAATTATTTTCGTTTTGTTCTCCCTCCCTTCGGGGGGGGGATCAGAAATTCATTCTGAAAAATCTGTAACATAAATCTGATAAAAAATAGTATGGTAACAGCTCCAATCGCTTGTGCTACTCGCACAGAGGTTTGTGCAGCAGTTCCAATTTCAACATTTTGATCCTTCCCCTTTGGTTTTTGTGTGATGTGCTGTACCTGAGTGCCCTAAGAAATGCTTTTTGAGAAACCTCCATGACCTATTTATTTTCCGGGGTATGGTGGCGAGCACAAACGAAAATAATACCAGCAAATGAGAGCACAAACCGAGCACAATCGATTGACCTCACTCTCATCCCTCTCTCTTGAATTGGCAGTGTCTGAAATGGACCTTGCTCAAGCTCACTCTTACCTGTTCTGGTGTTACGAGGACCCTCATTAATTGTCCGACGCAGATCCACCTGGGGATTGCCTATGTATAGGTTTTCAAGGGGCAACGCACAAATTGTGTTTGAAATATCTGAAACGGAGCTGGTTTGGTAGTGGTTTGGAAGGTACAGTGTTGCCAATTTTTAAAAATTAATAAAATTAAAAAATTTTATATTCAAAAATAATTAAAAACTAATTATGCATATGGTAGGGGATGGTGTGAAGAGCAAAATTTGTAGTATACATATTTTGCCTAACTCGACATTTGGAGGAGCAATCGACTTTCAAAAATCATTTGAAAATTAATTTTTGTTCAATTTTTTCAATTCTATACCCTTCATATGTCGAGTTAGGCAAAATATGCATACCACAAAGGGTATAGGAGGTTAAGTATGGTGTTTTGGCCTTGGAAAGGTATTTTGATGAAACCTACCCCAAAAGTTGAGTCACGATGAGAAAAAATTCTGACAAAAATTTTGGACCCCCAGGCAAGTATTTTCGGGGGGAGGGGCCAAAATGTGTTTTTTAAACTTTATTTTTTCGCTTTTCTCAAAATGTAGATAAAAATTTCGTGTTTTTTAAAATTAAATCTAGAGAGTTAGAGGAACTCTAAAAAATTTTTTTCAAAATTTTTGACCCATTTTTCGTCGAGTTATGACGTTTTAAAAACTTTGAGCGGCCATTTTGGAAAGAAGTTTCAGAGGTACAGTCGCCATTTTTTTTTTAGAAAGTGTGTTTATTTAGTGTTTGTTATATCAAATAGGTTTCAATGAGTTTGAGTTGGTGCAACATTGTCAAAAAAATGAAAACTGACCACTGGTCATGCGAAGCCCGAACGTTCATGTTAATTTCCCACGGCGCTCTGGTGAAAAGTGCAGTGCTCGCGCGTGCTATGTTTGACAAATGCCATTCTAATCCAGAGCCGGATTACATTTTTTCAAATATGAACGCAAATGGTGATACAGGTATAAAATTTGGCATACCGAAGAAGGATACCATAAATAATTTTTTGAGCCTGGAGAATCATCGCCAAATCTCATTGGAGGGGGAGGGAGAGATTCAGAGAGATTCAGCTCTTTCATTTTTTTAAAATTGAGCCATCGGTTTTTTTTCGTGTAATAATTCTGCTGAGTTCAAAAATGACATTACTTTTGGAATTGCAGGCAGAGAAGTTCCTCAAATTTCGGATTTTTCATGTCAAATTTTCGCATTTTCCTCGAATTAATTAAACTATAAATTGGTAACATAATTATTATGTTATCTATTTTGTAGAACCTGCCTACCTCTCAACTTATCTTCTTTTTTTTACATTTTTCGAAATCTGCGGGTAAATTAGGTACCTTACCTACTATACATATAATTGACTTTTTACAAATTCCAGTACCTCTAAGCTGAGTGAATGGAGGAATTTACTGAAATTTAACCAATTTTTCACGTTTTGTGCCATAAACTATCTACGTAATTTTGTAGTATTCTCGTGTAGCTGTAAAGTTTAATTTTAGATGAACTTTTGTGTAAATAAATTTTTGGATGTTAAATTCAATTAGAGAGGGGGGGGGGAGAAAAAAGCAATTACGAAAAAGATGAGGGGGTCGGGTTAAAGCTTGGGTATGAGACTCCGATAGTAATGTAAGTCTATATTAGAACTCTGTCTTCCATTTTGTTTGTAATCATGTGAGGAGGTAGATTAGAGCGTGGTATAATCAACACTAAATAACACATTTTCTAAAAAAAATGGCGACTGTACCTCTGAAACTTCTTTCCAAAATGGCCGCTCAAAGTTTTTAAAACGCCATAACTCGACGAAAAATGGGTCAAAAATTTTGAAAAATTTTTTTTAGGGTTCCTCTAACCCTCTAGATTTAATTTTAAAAAACACGAAATTTTTATCTACATTTTGTGAAAAACGAAAAAATAAAGTTTAAAAAACACATTTTGGCCCCTCCCCCCGAAAATACTTGCTCTGGGGGTCCAAAATTTTTGTCAGAATTTTTTCTCATCATGACTCAACTTTTGGGGCAGGTTTCATCAAAATCCCTTTCCATGGCCAAAACGCCATACTTAACCTGCTATACCCTTTGCTCTCCACACCACCCCCTACTATATGCATTATATTAGTTTTCAATTATTTTTGAATACTAAAATTTTCAATTTTGAATTTTATTCATTTTTAAATGTTGGCAACACTGTATCTTCCAAACCAGCTCCGTTTCAGATATTTCAAGCACAGTTTTTACGTTGCTCTTTGAAAACCTATAATTGGCTATCTCCCAGGTGGATCGGCGTCGGACAGTTGGTGAGGGTCCTCGTTAGCTCTATATAAAGTTCGCAGAATAATCCATGAATGTTAATTTTTGCAGAATTCACAACTTGTAGTTTTAGAAAATGGCTTCGAATTTTGAAATCGACGTTTGAATCGAATTATGCTTGCTAAGCTTGCAATTTTTAATAATATTTCATGAAAAATTATTAATTTTAAACAACTTCTTCGAATTTTTTACCAAAATTATGACGTCATCGTTTCATGAAGGTTTTGAATACAATTTTTAATCTATGATTTTTGATTCGTCATTCGTTTTCACCACTGATTCATTCAAAATCGAAAAGGCAATACAATTAATTTAAATTTTTCCTCTCTTCGAATCACTTTTCATTGTTGAAAAAATGCAAAACTAAAAGGAAACGAAAAAAATAAAACTTCTCAAAAAAAAAGTGAAAAGAAAAAAGAACCCGAAACTCAATAAAATATAATTACTAAACAAAATTAAATGGAAAAATATTACCAAAGTAAATAACGCGAAAGGCTGAAAGGCAACAAAGAGTCGTCGGTAAACTGGTAGTTTTTTTCTTTCTGTTGTTTTAATTTAAATAAATATCTTCTATCACGACTTTGATAGCCTACTCGCACGTTCGTGCCTTCTCGGATCGAAGTAGTACGGTTTTTTTTAACGAGATGATACTCGAGCGTAATACAATGGATCGATGACGTGTACCAGGCAATATCGGCGAGGATAAATTTAACCCCAATTATGAGCTATATGGCATCGAAATATACAGTTAAAAATGAACCAGAAGGAAAAACGCCTCCGCCAGCCGAGGATAATCCGTGTGCCTTCTTTATCCAAGTTTATATCGTCCCTTCGATCCCGCCATCCTTTCCAGCTGCGGCCAAAACCGAAACGTTAAAAAGGCGATGAAAATTTATTCGTTAATGTTTCCACTTCCCGCCGTCGACGACGTACCCTCAAAAGGACCCGGCGCGGTGGCGGTAAATAAAAGATTTTCTACCGCCGTTCATCTTTAAATGGCGTGCGTAAACGTAATAAAAGAACTGTTAACGATTTCCGACGACCAGACTTCTCATCCGCCAAATTATTCCGTCCGAAGTAATGCGTCAATATCGTTAAACATTCCGCCGCATAATTCGGCGACGAAAGACGCGGCCATTTAGTCGAAGTGCGAAGGCATTGCCATGGCGAGATTTTTTTTCGTATTCTTATTTTTCGACTTGTTCTCGTATCGGTTGCAGAACCTTTTAACCTCCGAATCAATTTATTTTTTTTCCTCGACGCATATTCTCGCATATGGGTCCTTGGATAATATCGAACTCCATAGTGTTCGCTTATCACTCCCCTTGCGCCGTTACTCTTCGCGATAATATTTTACTGTTGCCAAAATTCTTCCATATACTGCTTGATTTCGGTGTAATAACCGAAAGAACTTTTCAAAAACAGCAATTTTTTCCCCTAACTGCTATTACTCTATAAAGTCAGCTTAATAAGAATATCCGCGATTTATTCGATGTCTTTATGCATTAACTTAAATTTCACAAAATAACAGTCAACTTTGTTTTTACGATGGTTTTTTACAAGGTTTACATATACTAAGCATAATATACCCGGCCAACGTAAATATATCCGTTTTAGTAGCAATAAGTCGAAGAAGCCGAAATTACGTACAAGGACTTCCTCTAATTTGCTTCTGCTTTTTTGTAATAGTAATATACTTTGGTCGTTTCATTCTCTAGTCTGTGCCCTAATCCGTAATAACGATTATAATAACGATAAGTATTTTGCCTTTAATATCGTTTAGAATCACTTGTTCCTTGTGTTTTCTTTGTGTACGGAAATTTTTTTATAGAATTTGATAAAGCATTGTGTGGTAGAACGAGATTACTATTCACTAGTTGGAATTCATTTTTGAACTAATTGGTGACTCATTTCGTCATTTCTTCAAAACTGATCTAGAGGTGCGGTGAGGGTATATTCTTGACGAACAACTCGTCGTTAATTTTTTTTGGAAGGGGGCTTTCGCCCTCTCCCCCCAATTGGACCGACCTCCATAATTATATTGCCTCGAAATCCTCATTCATTGAACAGTTTTTAATTTTAAAAAAAATTGATCCAAAGAAATTTGAAAAAATTGGGAAATTGGTTTACAATCATCTGTATTTCTCAAAAATGAGAAACTTGATATACTGGGATAAAAAATGCCCGCAGTTCATGAAAGATAAAAATATAACACATACTTACATAATTTCTTAGCAACGTTTTACAAATGTAAAAAATCATGTTTTTGGAAATTGAGAAAAGGGTAGCAATTAAACATGGAAAAACAGAGATCTCACTTTAGATCCCATTTTCTCAGAAACCACATAACCTACGACGTTCAGGTTTTCACAGTTCAATTCAGGAACATCTCGACCATGTTTTAATAGGAGCAGTGGCGTAGCCAAGGGGGGCGACTGGGGCGATCGCCCCCCCATGGTCCCATGGCCTTTTTTTTCAAACATGATTTTTCAAAAAAAATTCACCCTCGCTTCGCTCGGGCAGTATTTCACTATCTTTATTTTTTGAACACAGTATCATCCTTTCGATTTGAATCAATCAATGAGATTTTCCTTCTTCGGATTAGTGAAATAATTTTCATCGAAATTTGGTTATTTTCACTGGTATTTTAGTTAAAACTTACTGATTTCTTAATCAATTTCCAATTCGTCAAAAAATTCAGTAATTTTAGCTAAATAAAAATCAGTGAAAAATCACTGATTTTCAAATAAATTTATTTCACAGAATCAAAAAGTTGGAATTTTACAAAAATTGGCTAATTCATATTTAGACAGTATAAAGTGTTTGTTCCAAAAATCCTATAAATCTTTGTGTTACTGTTACAGTCTTTTCATTACACACCCGCTACCTCAGACTCAGGTATACGTAGGTACACTACAAAATACGCCATGAAAAAAATACTCGATATGTTTCAAAACGACCACAGAAAATTTGACAAAAAAACTCGTTCTTGCCCCCCCCCCCCTGACAAAATCCTGGCTACGCCACTGAATAGGAGGGTTGGGGGAAATACCAACTTTATCCCAAAAATTTTATCAATTCATTCAAAATCAACGCAGTATTGTGTAAATAAATTCAACATGAAAACACAAAAATTGATACTTTTATAAATCCTTCTGTTAAATTATAAAGAAAGCTCTTCTGAACGCAATAAAAAAAAAACAGAAAGAAAATTGGTCGGATAGTTTTGAAGAAAATGGGATAAAAACATGAAAAACTAACTTTATGGGAAAGAGCTTTTAAAAGAAAAAATTTCAATTTCCAAAAAATTGAGTTTTTTAAGGCTGAAAAACATCTTTTCATAATTTTTTCCATATTTGACCATATTGTCTTGCACGGTGTGCAAATCATAATTCCATAGATTCAGAAAACATGAAAAATTCATATTTGGGCGATCTCCAATTTTGCTGTACTGAATTGAGTGAAAATTCGAATTTTATCTACCGTTACTAAAAATTAAAAAATAAATGCTCAAAGTTGTGTAGAATTATGGGCCAAAAATAAGGCAATATTTAATAAAATTCAATTTCACCACAGTTGTAACTTTTTTTAGGAAGCTATTTTGTCGAAACACCCATTTGAAACCATTTATTTTCTGGAATTTTCAATTTTTATTGGTGATAGGTTGACTTAAATTGAGGTAATTGTCGATTTTAATATTCATCTGTGCATGGCGAATTACTCTTGAGCATTTTTTTAAATCGATTTCTTCACCCCCACAAACCCACCCCCACCCTTAATAAAAATCGCAAAAAATTGACCTCCAACTCCCCCTCCTTCCGGAATTATCGTACCCCAATGCCAAAAATTCAACATATGATATTTCTGGAAAGAGTGAATAAAAATTTTTGAATTCATGTTGAAATTTTCAAAAAAAAATTTGGAGGGTTCCCCGCCTGGAAAATTTTTTATTGATTCTGTCAAGTCATCAGGAATCGCATATATTTTTTTCAGATTCCAAAATTAGGTGCAACATGTTCAAAAGAATCAAAACCAAAAAACAACACATTTTTCAATACTTTTTCATAATTAACAAGGTAGATATCCCAACTTGAATTAAAATTTTGAGCCGAAACAAAAATACATCGAAAGTACATCATAAAAGAACTTCATATCCAAAATTTTAGATGCTGAAGAGCATTTCTTAAATTTTGGCGAATTTTTGGAAAATTTCAAAATTACCTAGGTAAGTACCTCATCGCCCTGCAAAATATAAAAATTGAATGTAATCAACGAAAAAAGCTGAAATTTGGTATACACTCTATTTTTGACCTGCCAAATCGATTGGAAGTGGTTTCAAGACGTTTCGGATCCTCCAAAATTTTTTGGAATGTTCCAGCGCTGCGCTAGAGAAAAGCTCATAAAAATAGTCTATACGAAATTTGGCACCTTTAATCGAGGATTACTCATATTGGTGACTTATTTGATCAATTAAAGCGAAATTTTTTGAAATCAAGAACTATCAGTACAAATCGAATTTTTTTGGTAGAAAATTTTACCAGAAAAAAATTAAAACCATGCCCACAGCTCATGCATTGGGGTAAAAAGCTGAATGTTGGTAAATACCCTATTTTTTACCACCGGAATCAATTGAAAACGGTATTGAGATGTTTCGGAGCCTCCAGAAAATTTTGGAATTTCCCAGCACTGTAGTGGCTGTAGTGCCCATAGAAATAGTCCATGTATAGGTAGTAGGTCTAGGTACTAGGGTGGAGTGAAAAAAAGAACATATCTCGGATTTTGACCAAATTTGGTGGGGTAGTTTACTTTAAGTGGGAGACCTCCCAAAAAAAAATTGAGCGTTCTAGGAGCAGAGAAAGGGGAACAGGAGGTGCTCAAAGTGCACCTCCTTTTGAAAAAAACCGCTATTTTTTGTGTTTTTTAGTCAATCAAAATTGTGTGAGAACTGTTATATAAAATTTTCATTTTTTTTTCAAAATTCACTTTTAGTGGTTGAAAAAAATGTTTTCTTCAATCGCTTGATGAAAAAAAAAACATTCCAGCTTAGTGAAAATTTCATATTATTGGAATATTGCAATCTGCAATTTTTCAACCCCCTGGTAGCAGTCTGAGTTTTGATCGGGGAAGGATGGTGATGGTTTAGGGAGATATAGAAACTCAGATTGCATCTTTTAAGTGCTAAGAAGGCTTCTCACACAATTTTGATTGACTGAAAAACACAAAAAACATAGTTTTTTTCAAAAGGAGGTGCACTTTGAGCACCTCCTTCTCCCCCCCTGCCCCCAGAGGGCTCAATTTTTTTTGGGAGGTCTCCCACTCAAAGTAAAGTACTTCCGACGAATTTGGTCGAAATCCAAGATATGTTTTTTTTATTCTATTCTAATGTATATTTCGTCACCTTTAATAGCTGAATACTTAAGAACTCAATGTTGCGAATTTTGGAAAATCGTACTTTTAACGATCAAATAGGTCACCAATACAGGTATGGTTTTATATTTTAGTACTCCTCTTCTTATACACCTACTAAAGTTTGTTTAAAAAAAATTAGGACATTGGTAAAAATGGAGGGGTGCTTGGAAAATTGGTGAGGGGGTACGCATCGTTGACTCAGAGGGGATCACCGTATCCCTAGGGGTGAAGAGCTGAACCGAACCGAGGAAGGGCAAAAGCAGAGTGTCAACATGGCAAGCAAAACCAGCCAAACTTGAAAATAGCACAAATTTCCATAATTTCACCACGAAAAACACGAATTTTCAACATTTTTCTCTTTAATTTTTTAATCGAAAATTAGCTTTAAATGATTTTTTAGCTTGAATTTTTTATAAAAAATTTCTTCTCTTCGCTCCAGCAGGATTTCCGTCTCCTTTTTTTGTAGATATATTCCGAGGTCAAATTCTTAAACTTTCTCAGGAATTGATAAATTTTGTGCTTACCGAAAACTTTTCTTGATTATTCTTGGATTAAAAAATATTCAATTCATGCTCTGTTCTTTTTTTGTGTGTATTTGATATTTCGATTTTCAAATATTTTTCTTCCGGCTTCGTTCAGGTCAAATTATATTTTCTACTGACTCTCGGAATTTCGACGAATAAATTTCCCCTAAAATTTAACATTGATAAAAAATTCATGAAATTCGTTCCAAGAGTATTTTATTGGTATTTTTAATTTTTATTTTTAATTTTCTAAAAATTTTGTTCTGGTTTTGTTGTGGCCAATACAACCTTTAGAGGAGGAGAAAGAGGAGGAAATTAAAAAACAATAATTGAAATTTATTAGCTAAAAAAATATTGGAGAGTAGGGAAGAGGCTATTTTTTTCAACACTCTGAAGAAATTTTTTGCAAAATTCGTTTCAAAGGTCCTGCTAAAATCTTGTATGTTGATTTCGAGAATTTGTTAGACACGTTGAAAGTTCTTATTTTTCCCGTCAATTTGTAATATTATTTACCTAATAAGTAATCTTCATCAGAATGAAACTGCTAGAAAAATACTTGAAAGAGTGGGGGGGTGCCGAAAAAGTGCTTGAAATTTCCTTTAAAACGAATATACGTAAGGAGGGGGTCTTTTGGGCGAATTTGGAAGTAAGAAAAATTGTATGAAAATGGCAAGAAAAATATGAAAATAGCACGATTTTTCATTTTTCATACCTAGTGGATACACCTTGAAAGGGGACGAGAACAGCTTGTTCTCCTAAAAATCTCAAAACCATGCTTATATTTGAAAAAATTACGGTAGAGTTGAAAAACTTTCAACGGTCGATTAAGGTGGATTATTTTGCCTTTCTTTTGGAAAACTGAATGGAAGGATTATCATCATTTCATCGGTAAGAATCTCCCGCCCCACACAGCACAATCCTTGCTCCTGTTCAATTATTCAATTAAAAATTTGACAATAGCTTTCAATTTTTTTTAAAATCCAAAAAATTTTACCCCAACTGGTTTTGGTGCTCTAAAAATATAATTTCAAAAAATCTTAAATATTAAATTTTTTGTAGGATATTTGAAAAAAAAACCACGAAATGCGATTTTTAAGAAACACTCATGAAAAATGACCTGAAGATCAGAAGTGGACCCTAAAATGACATTTATGGTACTGTATTCAGAAAAAAATTTGATAGTCATTTGATTATTGTCCAATTTTAAGGGCGAATGCACAAGGGTAAAGAATAAGTCTAGGTAGTAAAATTTTTACCCCTTTTTTAGGTCTACACACAACTTTCTGATCAGCCGGCATCCATCATTCACCTTTCGAAAAAACAAAAGGTAGAATAATCTTAGTCTAGTTAGATTTAAAAAAATGTACACAAACCCCAAAAAATTCTAGCTCGCTGTTTTTTTCGTGTTTTTTGCTCATCTTTTTTATCAGGGGTATTTTGGAACCCCTGATACAAGTTGAATTTTCTGATTTAATCTGTTGCTTTTCACTATAAATTAACTATACAGGATTGAAAATATCTTTCTGAAATTTATAATTTCATCACTTTCCAGTTTCCCCCTTTCACATTTTTCCATCCATTGATGAATTTCACTTTTTAATTAACTGTTTGCAAAAAATAGGAATTTTTTAACTTGCAATGAAAATATTTACAAAAGACGACACGAAACCCGTTTTTAAAAGAAATACATTTTCTTTTCTATTCTTGGCTTTTCTCCTCGCTGAAAACTTTTTCCAAAAAATCGCAGAAAGTCGATAAAAAGTGGCCAGTTGTTGCATGCAGACGACATCTCACTATCCCTTCTCTCCTTCCACCTTCTATACAACATTTTTCATCTCTCATCTGCTACAGAACACTGGCGATACCCGGGAGAAAAATTCCGATAATAAAATTAGACAGCATCACGTCGTCGTCGTCCAAGCACCGTGGAAATTTTCGGTAAACGGATTATTTAATATTCAAAACGCGGCGATTTCAACTTGGAGCATCTTACATAAGAGGCCATAATACAGCTTGGGAACAAAAAAGAGCCAAAAAACACCATAATATATTAATACAACTAGTCAATCCCTGGCGCAGACATCACGAGCCCGACGCGACGGACGGCACTGTGACCTTTGCGCAAAAACCAAACCGTAAATTAAAGAAATCCACCTTGAGTAATCCTTACAATATCTCGAGCTTTTGTGATGGCGAATTCGCATGCGGGCTAAAAATTAGAATATTTCGTCTCGTCGCGTCGCTCGATGGCCCTGGAGAAAACAAGTTCTCGTTTGGGACAAAAATAACACGCGCACCCAAAGAAATATTTCAATTATATTAAGTCGTCGTTGTTGCGTATCGGTTTTTTCTTTTTTTTTGACGGCTGCTGTTGCTGTCGTTGCACATACATTTCGCCTCGCCAAAGTTTCTGGATTTAAGTCTGGTATAGCGAAAGTTGCGTGGAAAGTTTACGAGTAAAATTTCGCTACTGCTGCGCCGATTCTTGTGTATGGCTTTTTGAGAAATCGAAAAATGTCGCCGTTTTTAAAAGGCTGCAGTTAATGTAAAAAATACCGCGACGTAATCGCGTAACGTATCGTTGGTGGGGGAAAAAAACGAAGAAAAAATTTCAGCTTCGAGTTTATCCGCAAATTGTATGTACTTTTGCCTTAGCCTCGAGATCCAATCAAATTTACATAAACGAGAAGTGAAAAAACGAGGAGAAATGATGATTGAAGAAAATAACAATGCCAGAAAAATGTTATCGAGCCACGCGATACTTATGCGCGGACGAGGCGATGGGAAAATGAAAAAAGGGGCTAATTTTTCATTCCTAAGGCTACGGAATTTTTTCAACGATACCGTTCGTTGTTTCAATATAATAAAAAATACATATATTTACATCGGCTGATTCGCGTAGCTGAATGACGATGGTTACAGGGAGGAAATTTTACTCCACGTATGTTTGATTTGCTGGGTGTAGGCACCTTGGTTGGTACCTTGGTTGTGCGAATTTCGGATAAGGTTGTACTCACGTTTTTGCACAAAAGGCGAACGAAATACGTCGTCGAGAGAAAACAACGATGGCGAAGAAACGTCGCGGTGTAGCGGAAAAAGAGAGTAAATAAATAAACGGGCTCATGAGGTAAAGAAATTTCCTACTGCGTTTTGGCCGCGTTACCGTGAAAAACTTTTCTCTGTCGGTGTATTCGAAATATGAAAATTTTTACGCCAAAGTCTCGCAATGGAAAAGAAATCTCGTCGTGGGAGAACCGAAACCGAACAGATTTAATAGAAATACCATTCTTTGTAGGGTTTTGAGCGGATTTCTTATCCAGAAATGTGGCTTTTGTGACGAGTACAAGTGCTGAGAGATGAGGGTTGCGAACGGAGGAAGAGGGCGGACGAAAGTAAAAATGAGTTGAGATATTGAAGGCTGAAGAGTTGATTGGAAGAAAATTATGCACAGGTTCTAAAAAATATTTCTTGGGGTCCTGCATCCATTTCTGGAGTCATTTATAATTTTAGTCCTTAATCCAAGGAATCTCTCAGGAGAATGGGGCTGAAATTCAAAATGTTTCGATGCTAACGAAGGAGTAATGTCAATTTATATCAGTTTCTAGCTCTCAAGTACAGTTCTAAAGATTTTCACTTGAAAAATTGAAATTCGTCTCGAAAAGGTAAGGATGAAATTCGAAATTTTTTTTAATGATTTATGATTCAAAAATTTGATTCAAATCTATTTTGAGCTTTTTTGTTGCTTTTTTTGAAATTTTAGATTTTAAATTTAAAAATTGAAGAAAAATCTCATTTGAACAGTAATTTTTTAATTTTTAGCCCTCGGTAATGTCTCTTTCAGTTCTTTTTTAACTTTTGTCTTGAAATAACTAACGTAACGAAGCATATTTAAAAGAACTGCCAAAATTGTAATCCAAATCAGATTTTGGTTTAAGCGTAAAGTAATTCGAAGAGATTCGAATCTTCAAAACTGAAAATGATTCAGGATTTGTAATTCGAATCAATTTACAGGTTATTTTCTCCAATCAAGTTGTGGAGTAGTGTCAAAGTCAAGATGACTTTTTGGCAGACTGGTCGAGTCGCTGATGATGATTATTGAAAATTCCTCGTCACGTTTTCAATAATTCCAAAAATTTTCTTGATCTTTTAGCCTTCTGTAATCCTTCTTCCCTCCCTCGGGTTTTCGAGTATGCAACCCATTTTGTAGATTCCTGAACTCAGGGATCCATAGCGGAGTCGAAGGGAGGAGGGAGGGGGCCCCTTCGGGTGATTTTTCCGGAGCCGGAAGCAGTTTTATAAAAATGTTGGAGCTGGATTCGGAGGCACCACATCAGACCGCCCTCCGGCTCCCTGCTCCGGAGGTTCCTTTTTTGAGAAATATTTATGTTACTCTGACAGCTGACGTCCCTGAGAGGCTGAGATTCTAAAAGGCTGACAGGAAATTTTACTAGAAATTTACAGCCAAAAGTATTTTTTTTCAAAACAACATATTTTAGGAGCTAAAACAATCACCAAACAAAAAAACAAATTCCGAATTCGTGTTTAACGAATCAAAATAATTTCGAAGGGGCCCCTCCTGGAGGGGATTCTGGAGGTCCCTCCCGGAGCCTTTTTAAACTTCCTAGAATCGAAACCGGAGGCACTTTTTTAAAAGTACTGGAGCATTAGCCGGAGGGGCTTTAACCAAAAATCTCGGAGCCGGAGCCTGAGGGACCAGACCCCTCCCCCTCCGGATCCCTGCCTAAACCTTATGACGTCATAAATTCAAGTAATTCAAAACTTCCAAATTTTATCGTATAATGGGGGGGGGGGATATTAAACGTATGAACTTGTCTGTTACTCGTTTTTTTAATGTAGTTTTTACAAAATTTAGTTTTGTCTTTGTACTGAAATTTCAAGTTTGACCTTCGATTTTTAATCAATTTTTTTTTTCGAATTTACTCTCAGCCTTTGTAAAGCATGCCTGTATTAAAATTTTCCAAAATCCTGAGTCGTGCAATAAAATGTGATTTTTTACCACTCGTAAGTCTAAGTACTAAGTATACTTTTTTTGAGGTTGTTTTATCAAAAAAAAAAATGAAGTCGACCTTTGTGAAAAATTAAGTGGACTAATAAAATTTTTCCATACTTATTATTTCAAATAATGTCAATGAGGTCTGTCCCATATTCTTTCCAGTTCAAAACTCTGGGTGAATTATCAGCTTGGAGCTCAAATTTCGAGAGTTGATTTCAATTTTTCTCAAATGAAATAACTCCAACTCTTTAAACAGAATTATGAGATCGATGATCGTTAGTTTCAATATGTTCCCTTTCCCGCCTCTACCATCCAGCGCAGAGCTTGTTTAATAGAAATTCATTAAAACACATCCCCCCCTTTCGACTCATGATAGAGATCGGAATAGATCCTGAAGTGAATTCTAGATCATTGAAAATCTGCTTCGAATTAATTTTTTGACATTTTTGTCAGAAAAAGCTTTTTAATGTTGTTTGAAAGTTCATTTTTTTCAGCTTGGATTTTTACTGAAAATATGTGAATCAACCTTGGAAACATTTTTTATTTTCATTTTTTTTTATAAAGATCGATTTGGTACAGTAAAATATAATTTTTGACTCCAACATGACAGCTTTACCTCTGCACAGGGAGCCGTGACCTTGAAAAATCTGATTTTATAGGTACTTCGCGTGTGATCTCAGGTGGTTTTCAGTCAATGAAATAAAATTTGGCGAATGGGGTTATTGCATTTGAAGATCCGTACACTTTTTCAAGTTTTTTTTGATCCCATACTTAATGACCTTGAAACGAATTTTGAAAACTTCGAAATCCTGTTAAAATATAAATTACATGAATGCTAAAAATAAAACAATTCTCTTGTGTTTGATCATATTCTGAATTCACCAGAATTTTTCCAGATTTTCTGGAACGATGGCACTCAAAAATTCCTCAACCCCCCTCTTTATAATTCAATTTTAATACCTAAATTGGAGAGAAAAAATTACCAAATAAAATAACTGAAGTTGAAGGTAAAAAAATAAATTTTGAGTATTTGATTAAAATAATCGTGAAAAGATTGTTTATCAGGATATCTTGACATGCTAAACCCAGAACCCATACCTACCTAACGTTTAATTTTGGTTTGCGTGATGTCCTTGCTCATGAGTCATGATGCTCGATTTGAATTGACGAACCAAAAAGCTAACGCCAGATACGTGTGCAGCACTTTGCACGTTGAGTTTTTACTTTAAAAAGTACTATTCTCAAAAAAATTAAATTTTTTCTCAAGATTTTGCTGATTTTTAACATTTAATGAAGGAAGAAATTATCAAATGAAAAAATTCATGTCAGATTTGTATTCAGCACGTCGCGTCGACCCCTGCGTATTTCAAAATTCCCTTTTTTACTTGAATTTTTGCAAGACTGAAAAACGTTCTGGGTGAGTGCAAAATGTAAAAACGCTTTTTCAAACTGTAGGGAGATAAAAATGTTAAACTGGAGTCAAAAATTATTTTTAATGTATCAAGTCAACTTTTGAAAAAATATACGAGTATAATACATTTCTAAAGCCAATTCATCTGTCTTCGTTTTGCCAGAGTCTTTCCAAATTTCCTTCGAAGACGAGAACATTTTTTAATGTGGGTGATTTCTGGTTAGAAAAAGTCGGTTAGGTCTTCTTTATGGTTAATTTGCCTCTTCATGATTTTTCTAGCCATTAAATATACCTATGTACTTATATGCTCTTAATTTTTTTCACAGTGCAACATATGTGCCTTAAGTTAGGTACCAAAATAAATAGGTACGATAAAAACGAAAAAGACACTCGAAGGAAACTCGCATCTTTCGACGTTTCTCGAGCTACACAATCCGGGCGCATTTTTTTCTCTTATTTTCCCTCTAAAATTTATTTTCTTTTCGACAATATTAAATACCTAATTTGTTTATTTTAGATTTCACCGCAACGCCGCTCCAATGCTTTCAATCTCGACTTAATAAATTCCACGTTATTATTTTCGTCATCCCCTTTGTCCCTGTTCGCTTATGGTTTACGTACATAGTCAACATAATATACGAATTTATTATCGCGTAAAATATTCAATTCATCCGGTCGTTACGCCCATGATATAGTCGTATTCGTTCTCAATCTGTATACAGAATGTATAGTACTAGATGCAGCAGGGTATAAAACCGAGATTCGTTCGCAGATGCAGAAGGAAAAAAAAAGTGCCATCATTTTTCATCAACAGTCAAATTGTTTGCCAAGCTTCGTATGTTGAATCTGTGCGCTCTCGCAGATTTTCTTTTCTCTTTTAATTTCATTGCTCTTTTGTTCTTTCGTGTCGGGAATAAAATTATGATACCGGTTGAAATGTTTTCAAATACATCGTTACTTCGGTTTAGGGTATAAATATTAACCCTCGAAGAATCCTTTGGAAGTGTTGTCCTTTCTTCACTTGGCTGTCGCGTGGATTTGACTTTTGGCCAAATTTTTATTCATCGAGTCGATGTAAGTACCTAATTTTAAAACTCGTGCTTCATTTTCAAGTTTGTAAGAGACTGATTCGTTTTTTTTTCGAATTTTTGTTCAGAATCCTTTTCACCACCACCATCCTCCAAAAAAATCGTGTACCTATTCTTCGTGAAAAAGGGAGCCTTTCCCTAGAAGATAATTAAATCGGCCTTTGATCCAAAAGTGATCCTGAATATTAGCGTTGACATAAAAACTGCACACGAATTTCTGAATCCTCATCCCGAGAATGTAATTATTGTATCTTTGGAGAGAGTGGGTGAAAATTTTTTAAATGTTTACAGATTACTGACTTTTAAAAAGGTCAGTACTTCATAAGATGACTCAGGCGATTTGGTGATTTTTTTTGAATGTCTAGAATTCCTCAATCAAAGTGGAACTATAACGATTGTAAATGCGCGTAGTCGTTCAAATCACATGAAAAATGCATGTTTTTTTTTTAAATTTTTTCCCTCCAAGTTCCAGTATCATCAAGCCCTGCAAAAAAATTCCAGTCATATTACCACAAAAATTTTTCAAACAATTTTTTCAAAAAATTACTGTATACATATTCTCGTAGATACTTAATGTCAACAATCCGTGAATAAAATTTAATAATTTTTCATCCACCCTCTGCGTAGATACAAATTATTGAATTTCCGGGAGATGCTCAAAAATTATTATGAAGAGTTTTTACATCAGAGATAACCGACCACTTTTGATCCATTTTGGAAAAAATTACGATTCCGTCAATTTATAAGGGGAGGCTCTTTTGACCCGTTACAAAATTCGAGATTGTTTCTCAAAATCATAATCCTTGAAGATTTTTTTTCAACCTTCTTGTCCCTGAAATACACTACTTATTGCATGTCTTAACACTACTAGAGAAAACAATAGTGTTTCCCTAGATTCCTAGCCGCAGAGGACTTCGGCCTAATGAAAAAGTCGATGAATTAGCTAAACATGTACCTATACAAGCATTGGAGGCAGAGATGCAACGATTTTTAATCGATGCTACATCGATTATTTTTCAGAAATAATCAGAAATAATCGATTAACAATCAATTAATCAGTCCTTAAAATTGAGTTTTTTGTGATTGGCCAGAGATACGTGACATCAGTAACTCAAATTGTTTTGATTAGAAAAAAAGTGTCACGAATACTTTGGCTGATCAGAAAATTGTAAATTATTCTCCAATTATTCGATGCTAGTCAGATTATTTTAATTGGGGGATGAAAATTGATTATAATCGATTAAAATCGTAATTGTTGCATCTCTGATTGGAGGTAATAGTCTAGAAGGAAATTATACCAGCATAAGACTAGAGGTGTGTGCCGAGGCAAAATCGGCGGCGGCGGCGAGCTTCCAAAATTTTATGGCGGCAGTGGCGTTCTTGGCGCCCCGCCGAGTGTGTTTGGCGGTGTCATTGTTTTTTGCCTTTAAAATCAGTTTTTGAAAAAAATTGGAAAATGATATTATTTTTAAAAGGAGGTTAAAATGTTGCCCGAGCAAAGCGAGGGCAAAAATTTTCAGAAAAATTACGTTTTGAAAAATGATAATTGAAAAGCTGTCATTTTTCCCCTTTTTTGAGGGGAAACTTCCCTTACGCCGATACTCCGCCGAGATAGAAATCAGCGGCGGCGGCGGCGGCGGCTCAGGTAAATTTACTCGGCGGTAGCGGCGGCCAAAAACCAAGAAAAATTGGCGGCAGGGTGGTGTATTTTTTGGCGGCGCACATCTCTACATAAGACCTTTGGAACCACTGGAAGAATATAGTCCTACAACAATGGAAAATTCACTGGTGCTAAACAACTAAAGCTAGGTTTATTATACTCACTGTAACAGACTGTAATTTTATTTAACAGAAAAGTAAAAAACTACATAGTGTTACGGAGTAGTTTATACTGGCTGTAAAACGTTACAGTATCTCACAGAATATTTTCTACAGTGTCTTACAGAAAAGTAGAAATGATTCTACTTTTCTGTAAAAAAGTTACAGACAGTTACAGACAGTTATGGTGAGTAAGGAGTAAAACTCTAGCTTAACCACCTATCTATGCTTAAAAAAGACATGAAACCACTAAAAACAATTTGTTTATGAGAAACCAAAAAGAACAAAACTATCAATGTGGTAATATGACAAATTTTCATTGGATATATATAAAAATTACACATGAATACATCCTTCAGAGGATACCGAAACCACAGATATGCCCATTCTGCTCACAAAATGAATTTACTATAAATCACCTCATTTTAAACTATCCAAGATTTAACGAAGAAAGAAGAAAATACACCATCAACCTATCACCAAAAAATATCAAAAATCTTGTGTGCTTCCTTCTTGATACTAATTTATATAGATTTATTATTTAACAATATTAAAAGTCATGAAATAACTCAAGGTTGAAAGGCTCTATAGTCAGTACAACGAAAGAAGGCACTTTTCCCCTACTTGACTCGTAACGCGGAAACCAACGATGCGCGTTGATTTCAAATTTTGTCTAATCACAACTCAACTTTTTTAAATTTTGTGGTGGGAGAACGTAGGGGAAAAGTGCCTTCTTTCGTTGTACTGACTATAATTAAAACAAACAAACAAATAAATAAATAAATAAATAAAAAGAAGAAGAAAAACATTGATTTAAACTCAATGCAGTGGATTTTAAAATCCGACAAGTCCATAAATGCAATGCAAATTTTGTTATATTTTTTTAGCTCTCCTATAAAATAATAAATTTGGTGCTTAGATGGTTTTAGCCTTAATGGGACGAATTAGGAAATCAAGAAAATCAACAAAACAAGGTTTTTGTGGAAAAAAAAGACTGTAAAATTTTCCTGATGTATTGTAAGTTATTGTTGAACCCGAACGAAGCAAGGGGGAAAAATTTTGCAAAAAATTATAATCGAAACTAAAATTTTGTCTATTTCTATTCCATTTCACTTACCGCAGGGATCTGGAACAGAAAATTGTTTTTATTATTTCCATTCAGGTCATGAATTTGATTCTTTTACAGTTCTGGTTATGGTTCCAGTCATAATTTTGAAAATTTTAGTGGTCTGGTTCCCGTTCCAGTTACTTAATTTTTCCAGTTATCGTTCCAGTTACCATTCCTGTAACTTTTCCGGTTATTGGTTATTAACCATTCCAATTACCATTCCATGACCCATTCTAGTTACCGTTCCAGCAAAATGTTACGCTTATCGACTGTCCTTGACCTAAAACTTTGAAAACGCGAAATTTTTGGCTCATAATTCGGAAAAAAATATATTTTTAAAATTTTCAAAACTTTTTTTAGTTTTTCGAACTTTTAATCTTGAAAAATGAAGATGTTAGAATGGCAAATTGGAAGGAGCCGTTCTTTCATCAACTGTTCCGGTCGCGTTCCGGTCATGATTTTTTTTTCATGAATTGTTCCCGTTCCCATTCTGGTCACGTTTTAACTGTTCTCGTTCCCGTTCCCATTCCGGGCATGGAGCTACAAAATTACCGGTTATCGTTCCGAATTCCGTTCCGTTTCGGATCCCTGCTTACCAGAAAGAGTCATTCGTAATTTTTGATGATTTTTTTTCGAACGAATTCGGATTTTTACAATTTACAACCTGGTAAACACGTTGAAAATGTGACCAATATTTTTTTTTCACCCCTCCTCCCACTTAGTGCTCGAGCACGCGGGCACCCCATCAAACGCTGCCAATGCACGTGATTTTCTCTCAAAAACAACCATCCCTGAAAGGAGATACCAGCGAAAAAAATCTTTAAAAAAATTCCACCAGGTATAAATTAAGGCCATCCTAATGGAGAAGCGTTCATTACGAAACATAGTCGGTGTATCTACCACGCTTCTTCATCAATAATTACTCCTCGACGCACACACCTGTGTGGTAAACAAGCGGCAAAGACGAAGCTCGCAGGTTTTTCGGCGTTTTAGCAAAATGTTTACACGTCGCGCAATTATTTACTCAGCGTATTACGTTCAATTGTCTCGAACTTTTCTTGCTCGCGTTTTCATTACGTTTGTAAACTGCTGAAATAAAGAAAATTAAGAGCGTCGACGTTTACTCAAAATTAAAGGTTACCCTCTTCAAATAAACTTTAACGAATGCCAAATGTAATTGTGTAGAGTGTTGGTCGCCCTCGTCGCAGGTATTCGTGGAAGATGCCCGACCGCAATGGTACAAAAGGACTGAAATTTAAGCAAAAATTAAGCTTTTTCTCTTACCTTCTTCGCCTGTATGGCCGCAAAACGTTCTCTGATTAAAAGCAATTGACGAATGAAACGAACCGAATGAAAACGATATTTCGATGTATTAGATACCCAGGAAATTGCCAATGTTTTCTTTTCGGTCGCTGACTATGGGAATGTGAGATCGAAAATGACCTGCGAGTTGTGGTTTTAGTTTATACGATGACAGCTGCGTATATGCCATGCATATTTTGTGGACATAGCTTACGAGGTTTTGAGGTAAAAGTTTTATAGGGCGAGACGTGTCCTTGGTTGTGTAGTTTTGAACGTATGACATACTCTGTGACGTTTGGGGTGGTATAACTAGACACAGAGAATGGTGTAATTTAATTACGAGCTACGTTTGTAATTAATACCAACTTATTGGAATAAGTTAGGCGGACGAAAGGAAAGGCGCGATGCAGTGGCGTGCTTTATATTATAGTTTCATTGAAAACATTTATTACGTCCATAAAATTGAATACTCTCTTACACATTTAATTAAAACTATAACTGGTCGTCGGTAGCGGTGTAAGAGGGGAAAAGTGTCGCACAACTTATATAAAAGGGGTTATAATTTTTCATTAAACCGTTTTGATATTTTATACTCGTTGTATATTTGCGATTACTCTAAATTTTCAGCTAATTTAACGAAGTGCTGTGTAAGACGAGAATGTACCGTAATGTGAGTTTTTTTTTTGAGGAAATAAAACACACGGATGCGTAGAAGAACTTGCGGATGAGGGGTGTTTTTTTCTAATAGAAAGAGGAAGACATTAGGTATTTTATTACTTTCTATAAATGGGATTACATTTTAATCGAGTTATTTTAATTTTATTTTGTTTCAGGTAAGCCAATTTGAAATCAAGTTTCATACAAGTTACTCTTGAATGTGTTTCGGAACTGCATTCGAAATATTCGTCTCGTTCGTATCGTGCAACAGTTTTGTAAGTAACGAGAATTACCTTTTTATTCCTTTTTTTTTTTTTGGAAATTGGTTGAAAGAAAGTCTAATAAGTACCTTTGATGTGGAAACTTTGCCTGATTCACTCAAGGCTTAATTTCAAGACAGGGAAGAGAGGTGCAAAAAGTACATTTACATTGAGCCCACTTTTTTTCAAAAAATTCGTCAGGACCGGCGGGCCGGTCAATGGACCGAAAAATATTGGACTCTGGGCATCTTAAAAACTTGAAAAATTCTAATCTAGTTTAATCAGTGCCAAAGGACTCTTAAAGCTATCGTCTTATCTTCACAAAAAAATTGCAAATGTTTGGAAAAATTGGCAAATTTTCAAAAAAATTGATTTTTTAGAAAAATAATTTTGAATTTGCATTATTTTAAAATACAGTTTGAAAAAATTTCAGAAATTTTTAAAAAATCTAAAAATTCAATGAGGAGAAAACGTTGAAATTTTGATTATGAAATTCTTATTAAGGAGAAAAAAGAAATCATGAAAATTTTTGAAACAGGCTTGCACTCGTTCTCGTTATTTTGCTTGTTCTACTAAAAATATAATAAATCTCTGTTTAGATTTTCAAAAATTTGTAGCATGGTGTGTACTGGTTAGAAAAACAAGGAGACCCAAAAAATAATAAGAATTTCACCTTATGAGCATAAAAACCAGAAAATGGCAAGAATTTTAATGATTTTACTCCAAAAAGCAAGAATTTTCAACATTTTCTTCTTTTCTTGAATTTTTTAACGGAGGGATAAAAAGGGGGTTCTTTTTTTGGGTGAATTTGAAGCAAGAAAAATTGCATAAAAATGGCAAAAAAAATTATTTTTCAGATCCAATAGACACTGTATGTTTAATCAAGGTTACAAATTTACTTATTTTTGACAAAAGTTCGAATAATTTTTCAAAAAATTATAAGTTTTTAAACTATTTTCAGTAGAGAAAGTTTCCATGAGTTAAAATTGATTGGATATGCAAAAAATGAGTGTTGAAAATTTTCCAACTAATTATCACGGCTAGACAATGGAAAACAAATTCCCTTTCGATGTATCTCTGAACATTTTTCAATTTTCAAGGCTCGTTACGCTCGGAAAAAACTTTGTTTTAAATCAAACTTGTTGTTTTTTTTTCAAATTTATCCCTCCTCGGGAGAGCTGAGTCAAATTAAATTGGTAATCAAGTCGGAAAAAAACAAGGAAAAATTTATAAAATTATTCCAAATAGATACGTTGGAAAAAAAATTTGAAAATTGCACTTCAGGAGGTATTTAAAGCCCCCAAGTCCGACTCTTGGGTTATTTTGACTCCACACACAGATTCGGGACAGAGAGTAAGATGTCGAGGTAAAAAAATTCCGGCAATATCGAATTTGATATCAAAATTTGTGTTTTTTGTAATATATAAATTTTCAGGGTCATTCACTCTTAAAAAACAGAGGGACCCTCATGAATATTGAAAAATGAGCCATAATTTAAAACCTTTCAATGCTATTAAGGAGAGATATCAAAATCCAAGATTTTTGATCTCCCAAGTTCATTTTCTGAGTCATTCCCCCTCACCCCTAAAAAAAAGAAATAGAAAAGATCTCATTGAGCTAAGTAAGAGATAAAAATTGAAACATTTTTGAGTGAGGTATCAAAATGCTCGTTGATTGTCCCAGTAATGTGAACTAAACAACGAAATTACCTTGACCCTCACCCACTCCGAATCGATTTTTGAGGTTATTTTGACTCCGAATCTAAAACCAAGATCTTTGTGGTCTTTGGGATGGAGAAAGAGTCAAAATTGTTCACCCCTCTTGAAATATTAATTTCAGGTTAGATGTCAAAATAACCTCATAAATATTTTGGGGTGTCAAAAAACATACGATTTGATACATCATAGTCACTCGATAGTTTCGAAAAGTTCTCAATTTATGGTCCATTCCGATATCCCCATGGGAGCTCTTATGTTTTTTTTAAGGAAAATGATTTTGGAAACGAATTTGGGAGTTCAAAAAACATAGATTTCAATAGGTACCACATTTTATATTGCCAAAAAAATGTTGGCTTCGACTTCTATTCCACGCGTGTAAAGTGAAAATAACCCTAGAATTGGATTTGAATTTTTTAATTACCCCTAAAATCCAATTTTCAATTTTTCCCCAAGTACATTAAATTGTAATCGAAGACAAAAGCAGGGATAAATCCAAGTTGAGGTCATTGGAGGGGTAAAACATTGAAAAATTTTGACTTTGGATGACATTTCCCCTATTTTTCTAAATCAAAAAATAATCGTTCCATATTTCCTCGGCTGGGCAAATTTTTCAACTAGGTCCTAATTAGAACATGAGGTTTTATTTTCACATTCAATTCCGTGTTGATCATTTCAGACAATACGATTTTTGAGGGAGGGAATCGGTTAGAGCACGGGAGAGGGGTAGGGTCAAAAAATAAGTCGATATTGGAATCATACGCATTCAAATTAGTGAGAATCGATATGCCACACGGTATTTTCATTTCTCAACATACTTTCCCAAAATTGGGAGGGAGGCTGGGGGGCACTGAAGGATTAAATCCAAAAAATAAGCAAATATTCGAACTCGGCGCCCTCAAAACCCTAACAAACGACAGGTCACACGTTATTTTTCATTTTTTGAATTTTGACCTTATCGAGGGGGCTAACGGAGGGGCTGCAGGCATGCCACGGAGTCACTTTTTTAGTGACTTGTCCCCTATTTTCAGGGTTGGTCACTAAAAGTCCCTTTTTTGACCAAAAGTCACTAAAAGTCCCTGTTTCACTCCGAAGTCACTTTTTTCATTCAAAGGGCCTTCCGCTCTTGCATAAAATTAAAAAAAATACTGAATTTCTAAAAAAAATACTATTTTTTTTTAAATACTAATTTTAAAAAAAATTCCTTTCCTATCAAAAATATTTTTTTACCTACTTAATAGTGCACCAGCCTTGTTGATTGATACTTTGACATCAGGGCTGCGAGAACAAGGAAAATTCGTTCTCGTCCCCAGGTCTTTTGGTCCCAAAATTAAAGAAAAGTGATGCGCTCTTTCGTTCGTTCGTTCTTCCTAGTTGTTCTATTTGTTCTCCGTTCTCGTTCTTGTTCTTTTCAAAAAGCTTGTTCTTCTGTTCTTGTTCCCGTTCTTTTGGTGTTTTTTCAATAATTTTGTTGGTAGAGTTGCGTAAAATCAACTTCAAACCAATAAAATTAAAAAAAAAAAATTTAAAGAAAAAAAAAACATGAAAAATTCGAATTTTTAACAAAAATTTACAAGAACGAGAATGAACCTGAAGATCAGAGAGAACAGTCGTTCTTTTGTTCGCGAACCGCAACTGAAATTTCTGTTCTTTCTTTTGTTCTCTGTTTTTTAATTTTTTTTTTTTAAATGTTCGTTCTTTGAGAAAAAGCTCTGTTCTTATTTGTGGTTTACCACCGACGAGTAAACGGCTCTTATTATTGGGAAGGCAAGCCAGAAGTTCTCATGAACTATATCTGATTGCTGAACGAAAAAAGAAGGAAGACGAAGATAAACGGCAAGAAGAGATATTGACAGCGAAAAAACGAACGGAAGAAAACCTCTCCCTGCTAAAAATTCGTAAAAAGGGCATCGAAAATTTACGAGCTTCGTCGCACACTACAGAGAAGAAATTAGGAAATTCATAATTTTCAGAAAATCGTGAGGGTGCCTTTCCACTAACAAGGGTCACCCATTACCATTGATTTTTATACATGTAAAATTTCATTACCATTTTTTCGACGATAATGAATAAGTTCTTGCAAAATTTGTTTAATGACGATAAAATTATTGCTTAAACGTAATACACGAAACGACACCTTTCAATTTTTATCAGTTTTACACTAAAAGATGTGAAGTTTTAGAAAATAATGATAGGTAACCACTAATGTAAACAAAAAAATTATGAATTTCACAATTTTTTTTCATAATTTCGGAGCGCTCGAACAAACCTATTATAAATAAAGTTTATTCTTTTTTTCAGTTATCTGAAGCATATTTCTTAAACTCGTAGCTTCAAGTAAAGATTTATTAATAAAAAAAATTGTCAGAAAAAAAGTATTTTCAGCATTGTCGCAGAAAGAAATACAGTTTGAATTATGATTTTTTTGTTTGGGGGGGGGGGGGGGGGTATTTATTTATGAAAAAAATTGAAAAATTGGTCACTTGTTTCGAAAAATTGGTCACTTTTTGCCTCAGAAAAAGTCACTAAAGTCACTATTTTTCCCCAAAATCTGCGTGGCATGCCTGGAGGGGCTGTCGAGAAGGGTCAGATCAAAAAACTGAATACATATGAAGCATACGTTTCCAAAATCTGTATATGAGAAAAGAGACTCAAGTGTAACTTTTTTTCAGTACACCTATGTCTGTTTTCTTATGTACAGATTTTGGACTTGGGGCAGTTTGGAAACGTATGCTTCATTTCTATTCGGAGTATTTTTTATGAATTATTCCTTATTTTTTGATTTGCAATTTGATTTGGCTCAGTCCTCCTGGAGGCGGAAAAATTTGAAAAATAGCTAATCCGACTCAAAAAACCTAAAGGAAATCTAATTCCACGCACTGAAAAGCTTTATCTCTAAATCTGTGGCTTTGCACAACTTTAAAGTTGCGATGTCCCTATAAATTGTACACCCTGCAGAAGAATCACTCCAAACAGAAAAATTCTCTACCATACGGTATATCGGGGTTCTGCGCCAGGAGGCGCCACGATCATCACTCTACCACATAACTAACTGGAAAAACAGCTGTATTCCGATGTTAAAATTCATCGGTCGGCCTAACTGCGTAAAAATTCCACTAACGACGCGTTATAGCCCCGGCGAAATATGATAATTGATAAATACACGTTGGTATTGAATGCTTCGGCCATGTCATCGTCGTCGCCTCCAACATCCCTCTTGGCTTCGGATTACTTCACATAGTACATAGCATCGGAATTGTATGCGTGTATTATGAAGAATGCGACCCATTGTGGAAATTTTATTACCGCAATTTATTCGTATCGTACAATAGCCAACAAATATGTCGAACCATTCGACAACGAGGTTTATAAAACGACGACAAAACACGCCGTCGAGTCGTTGCGACGGCCGCCTCGCAATTTAATATACGACTATTATATCTCTCTTACACGACGATTATGGTGTGTCGTATAACGCGTGCGGCCTGTGCGGGCCGAAAAGGGAGGAGGGAATGCTCGGAGAAAACGAGTTGTCGTTGTCGGGTTGAAATTAAAAACCTATACAATCGCGATGTCGAATTTGACTCGAGCCAGATCCAAGTACCTATCTATATTTTTCTTCAGATTTGAATCGTGTGTATTGAATTTTTTGATATGGGCAAAAGTGCAGAAAATGCGAATGTGTACTCTAAGGGTGGTCGTTTTGCAACTTTTGTCAAAAATTGAATAGGGGGTAGCACAGAAGTTGCGTCTATATCTTAAAACGACATGGTAAAACTTTAGCCTTTGACTCCACGTTTACCATGTGGGTGTAACGAATGAAATTTTGTACTTCTGGGAGCCAGAAATGGGAAGACGTATTTTTCGTGTTTCTTTTTTCAACTCTAACTTCAAATATTTTGAAACTTTTTTCTCCGTTTTTTCAACTTCGATAGTCTACAGACCAACAATAGTTGATTTTACGGGTCAAAAAACTGCTAGATGTGTAATGTAAATGTAGGTTCCGGTTTAGCATTGCCAAAAACAGTAAAAATTTTTCTAACCCTGCACGTAGAGTGGAGTGAGGTCAAAAAGGGATGTTTTCCGACCGAGACTCCGGCAAAAAAAATTCACAAATGAGATTCGATATAGTAGAGTTCCCTGATTACTCCTGCACTACTGCGATTTACTCACCTAAAATGCAGTTTTTAGTCATTTTTGGCAGGCTCCGGATTCTGAAATGTGCCAGGAGGCCGATTTCTTTCGTCATATTTTGTTACACCGAATGTTTATACACCCAAAACCTAAAAGTTGATCGAATCAAATCTGCAATCTTCGAAGTTATGGAATTTAAAGTTGTGCAAGTACGTAATACTCAAATTTTAACTTTACGATTTTTGTTTCAAAAGTAGTCGTGCGACGCGACGTATTAAAGTAGGTTAAAATTTTGCACTGGATTAGAAAATTATGATTTTTTCATCTCTCCCTCTACCCTGAATTGTCCCTCCCCCATCCCAACAAATTTGATTTCTTTCCATTCAATCGCGTGACCGATTAATGAGTTGAAATTTTGCACTGGATTCTAAAATTATAATTTTTATCTTCCCTTCTCCACAGAGTTGGACCCCTAAATTTTGATTTTCTATGTATTGGCATTTTAATAAAAAGTTATAAAATTTTGATATAGGTATTTCAGGGCGGGGGGGGGGGGGATTTAAAAGTTTAATTTTTAGCTCAAGACATCATCATAGGTATTATGTTAGATCTGCAAAAATTTGGAAAAACATTATATCAAAACATAATGGCGTTAGATTTGAAAATACTTGGAAAAAATATTGAATTTTTGGCTGACATGATGACATAAAATATTTTTTTTTTAAAAAAGGGACCTGGAAAAGTATTTTAATACGGAGAAAATAAAGAAAAAAATTGAATACCTAAAATATAAGATACTTATTGTATGTTTTTTTCTCCTTTTATAATTTTCAAAATTGCTGGAAAACAAGAATGACAAAATATTAAAATGTTATGGAAATGCCAATTTTTTTTGTTCTATCTAACAAAATGTCATTACGTCAGCGATCATCCAAGTTTTTTCCAAGTTTTTTCAAGTCTTACAAAGTGCCATTAACTCATTATGTTAGTGTTGGGTAAAATTTGATCTTGAAAACGTTACGTTACAAAAAGGCATTACACATTTCAAAAATTAACCCCCAGTCCTCAGACATAATTATCCGCGTCAAAAAATCATTGTCATTTTCGAATTCTGTGCGAAATTTTAACGCATTTCAGTACCTAGGTCACACGACTAAATGGAAGGAAATTAAATTTTCAGGGGGTCAACTCTGTGAGGAAAGGGAGATGAAAAAAATTATCGTCAGTTTCGAATCCAGTGAAAAATTTTAACTCATTTTAATAGGTCATGCGACTAAATAGAAAGAAGTCAAATTTGATGGGGTGTGGGGGGAATAATTCGGGGTAGAGGGAGAGATGAAAAAAACATCATTTTCTAATCCAGTGCAAAATTTTAACCTGCTTTAATAGGTAGCACGACTACTTTTGAAATAAAAATCTTAAAATTGTGAGTATTTGTGCAGGGTTGGTTAAAAAAATTTTCCCGTCATTTTTAACAATGCCGAACCGGTATCTACCGAGTGCTCGATTAATTATGGCTCCCCTTCCCCCGATACTTTTTATGTCAAAAATCGTAAATTGGCAATACTTCGTTCGATTTGTTTAATTGAACAAAGTATTGCCAACTTACGATTTCTAACATAAAAAGTATCGGGGGGGGGGGCAGAATTGATCGAGCACCCGGTATAATTATCTAGCAGTTTTTTTTGGCACGAATAAAAAACGGTGAAATGAACTTCTAAGATTTTTCTAACAGAGATTTTTTTCAAAAATTTTTCCAACTTGACTTCTTTCAAATTTTTTTCCCATTTCAAACTTTTTCTCAAAATTTTTCCATTTCAATTTTTTTTAAAATTTTTCCATTTCAATTTTTTTTCAAAATTCTTCAATTTCAAATTTTTTTTCAAAATTTTTCCATTTTAAATTTTTCCATTCCAAAACTTTTCCCAATTTTAAAATTTTTTTCTCAAATTTTCAATTTTTCCGAATCCAAAATCTCATCATTTTTTTCTACTCCAAAAGTTTTTCTCAAATTTTTCCACCAGTTGCCATTCAACTTCAAAATAGTTTCTTAACATTTTTCTCTACTCCAGAAGTTTTCCTAAAATTTTTAATTTTTTCAACTCCAAAATGGTTTCTCAACATTTTTCTCTAATCCAGAAGTTTTTCTCAAATTTTTCCAACTTCAGAATTAAAAAAAATTTCTCCGCCTGTTGTCTATTCTTCTCAAAGTACATATTATCTCTTTTTCTGCTTTTTGGCACCTATGACTTGATAATTTTCTGAAAATATGTGCTACTGAGATGCAATGATGCTACTTTTGGATTTTCTTAGAAAATTTCGAAAAAACCTTACAAATATGCACATCCTGGAAATAACAAATTTTAATAGCCAGAATAATGTTAACAGAGGGTAAAAAATAGGTGTACGAATTCTATATCGTTGGTGGACGAAATTTAACTCGAGTTTACAAACAATGCCACGTCGAAAAAATAACACATTCTACCTAGCAGGTGAAAATGTTTCTTTTCGCAGAGTTGAATTACCGCGCAACAAAATGAAAAGAGAGACGAGAAAATAAGGAAATGTTTTTTGTAAAATGGAGCAGGTACTTTCTCACATTTCATCGTTTAAAATGCTATAAAAAAGCGGCACACATTTTTCCCTTTCTTGAAATAAACGCTTTTGCGTTCGTCTCGCCATCTTTAACGAATGCGAACCGTTTAGCGAAATATTCTCAGAACACACTTAAGACTATAATACCAAGCCAAGTGGGTAGGTATTGAGGTCTAGGTTATGCATGTAAGATACATAGGACTACGCATACCTCAACTAGTGAATGGGAGTACTTTCGTATCCTGCGTCGGCGACCTCGTGGCAGTTGTAGCCTGGGCGACGAAAGCGTACAGTAACGTCGAAACGATAATATTATGATAATTTACTCGCGAAGAAAATTTCAGTTTACTTTCTACTGAATTACACACCTAAACAATTCACTTTGCCCGAGCAGCACTTGGACGCGATTCCATTTTATGGCTGGTGCTTAAGTTAATTACTTTTTAAGTCATCCAGTCACTTAGCACTTTATATACACCTTTAAATTAATTCCAATTTGTACTGGTGGTCGTTTATTTTGAATTAATTACCTCGTCCGGCTATTTCTTGGTTTTAGCGCGCCGCGACGATTATCTCTGTTCGCGTAAGTTTTCGCGTCGTCTTCGGTCTTCGTCGTTGAATAATTCGCTAACATTTGTTCGCAAATAAGCCGGCGAAGAAAAGCGATAATTCAACCGGCAACCCGGTTGGAAAATTTTTTCTCTTTCGTATTATGAAGGTCAGTCGAGGGTCGCTAATGTGAAGGTAGAAAATACCTAGCAACGAAATATAATATACATCTGTGAAGGTAGATACTGGGAGGGATCGTTTCGAAATTTTTTTCGAAAATTGAATGGGGAGTAGCATAAAAGATGTGTCTAGACTCTAGACCTAACAACGACGTTGTAAAAATTTACCCTTCAGTCCACGTTTATCCCTCTTCATCACGCAGGCCTTGAAATCTGTCAATGTTCAAAATATTCTAAAAAATTGGAAAATAATTTTGTGACATTTTTTTTGAGAATAGTTTTAGCTTAGATGGTTAAGCCCAAAAATATCATTAATGATGATTTTTGACTCTCGTCCCCTCTTTGGTAGGAGGTTGAAATGTAACATTTTTTCAATGGAGTTTCAATTTAGCTCAAAAAATAGGAAAAAGTTATTTCTGAGCGAATATTCCTGTAGACATGTCCTACAGTACCTGTATACAAAATTTCATCTTTCCGCGTATTTTTTTGGGGTTTGGACTACTTTAGTAGGTATTATTAACAAGAAATGTGGATGGGCTGATAGACGTCGGCGTCTAAACCCAGGGAAGGGAGAGGGGAAAAAACAAGAAAAATAGGCATATTAAACCCATTTTAAATACATATTTTTTCAAGCTCATTTCTATTATGTATTTTTCCACGCGCAAATATCAAAAGAAAGTAATCACTTTTTAATTTTGCATAATTACCACTCTTTTGAGCCATCTTGAAACAAATGATGTCCTCGTTACATTCAGAATTATACTGGAACTGTATGTACTTACCAAAAGCACTGTACTCGAAAAATATCTACCTATCGGTCGTGAGGTTTCCTACAGAAAAAGCATCCTTTGTGGTAATTTAATGATAAATGCAAGATAAATAAAAATATTTTTATCAAAAAATCGTGATTTTTGCCAAATTTAAATCGTTCACTCAAACACTTCAAAATCAAGCGATTTTTTAGCCACTTACAATAATTATTGATGAAATTTTTCAAAAAATTTTCATTGCAGTGTTAAAAAATTTAAATTGATTTTTTGAATTTGATACTTTTTGTAGCAGTGCTGCCAACTGAAATTTCCTAAAAATTGCGTACCTAATTAAAATGTAGTTGGCTGCACTGCTATGAAAATTTTTGGAAAAATTTTATTAGTAGGTGACAAAAGAAAATTAAAATTTGTTTTTTTTATCGAAAATATAACCTTTTTTGAGGACTTGAGCTCCGTCCCCCTTTGAGCTGGGAGCCTTAAAAGTTTTTTGGGTGGTCTCCTACACAAAGTAAACTACTTCACCAATTTTTGTCAAGATTCAAAATACCTATTTTCATTTTTTATTTTTGGCTTCACTCTAATAATAGAGGCGAATTAGGAAAAAAAACATTTTTGCCTAGCAAAGCTTTTATTGCGGAAAATTGTCGAGAGTGGTCCGTTGAGTAACCCCAAAGAGTTACCACCCCACAGACCTCAAGCTAAATTTTTTAAGGGGATTGAACCCCCAAAAAACGGGGTTTTCGTATTACCTCCCCAAGGTTTGATTTTAGGGTTAAAATAGTTCAGTACTTTTTTGTTCTACACTCAATTTACAACATTTTTTGTATGATCAATTTTTTTGTACGACCATTAGCGGAGGAGATAGAGACCCTTGAAAGAATGGAGTTTTGGGAAATGTACGAGTATTATTGAAAACGTGATAATAGGTATAAAATCATTACTAAAGTGCATGTTGTGGGCATGAAAATAGTAATATTATGTAAATTGGTGGTATAAATAATTTCTATTTCTCCCCCTTCTGTGTGCCTACCCCCACCTTACCTCTCATTCACAAGGTACTTGGCCCAAATACCGACACCCATGGCCTTTTTCGCCCTTGCGCCCTCGTCACCTCGCCATTTGATTTTTTGAAACGAACAAAACGTGATTTGGGTACCTGAAACCTTTGGCCATAACCCCCAAGGATCGAATTTTCCCAACTTTTCATCATATTGAGCCTCAGGCCAAAAACCATAAGTAGTCATTTTTCGAGTACAGAAAATGTGAGCCAAATTTCGTCCCTCTTCTCTAATTTTCTATTAAAAAAATGGAATACAGTTTCTGAAATATTAGTTACATAAAATTGAAAAATCAAATAGATACTCTGAAAGTAGGTACATTGCTGAGCTACAAAATGATAAATTCATGATTAAAAATTACTTGCTTTGAATACTCGTTATTCGAAATTTTCCATCATTTTTCGATGTTTCTATAAAAAATTGAAGGAGGGGTACGAAATTTGGCTCACATTTTCTCTACATCAAATTATGACCACTTTTGGTTTTGGCCTGAGGCTCAATATGATGAAAAGTTGGGAAAATTCGATCCTTGGGGGTTATGGCCAAAGGTTTCAGGTGCCCAAATCACGTTTTGTTAGTTTCAAAACATCAAATGGTGAGAGCGCAATGGCGAAAAAGGCTATGGGTGTTGGTATTTGGGCCAGGTACCTTGTGAATGAGAGGGAGGTAGACACACAGAAGGGAAAGAGATAAAAATTATTAATCCGCTAATGGTCGTACAAAAAAATTGTTCATACAAAAAATGTTATAAATTGAGTGTAGAACAAAAAGTACTGAACTATTTTTACCCTAAAATCAAACCCTGGGGAGATAATGCGAAAACCCCGTTTTGGGGGGTCAACCCCCCAAAAAAATTTAGCCAGAAGTCAGTCTGTGGGGTGGTAACTCTTTGGGATTACTCAAGAGACCTTTCTCGACAGTTTTCCGCAATGAAAGCTTTGCTGGGCAAAAATGGGTTTTTTCCCTTCCCAAAATTATACTAATTCGTCTCCATTATAATGAACATTCCTAATTTTTATTTGTTCATTCATTAGGCGAGAAGCCTTGTGGGAGGGGGAGGTATTTGTTAGATTTGTATGACCACTGATTCTGGAATTTTTTTCCCTCAGAATGATCTTAATTTTGGAGATTTATTAGGAGGGGAGGGGGGAGAAGGATTTGTGAAATTTTATAATTTTTCTGTCGTAATTTTTTTGTTCCGTTGTGATTATTTTTCTGTCACTTAGACCTCCTATTTCTGTCGTGTATTCGCCCTTTTTCGTTGTGACGATAAATCATACCCATAATATATAAATTCGTTATCTTTCGCCAACTTTGTATATTCAGAAACCCAGCAGATTTCAATTTCACTGCGTATGTACACGATCAAGTATTCTCTTAATTTGAATCAGTCAAAAACTGAAAATTGACTGATTGAAATCAACAAAATTGAGTCACTGGATTAGCAGTGAAATTCCACTGATTCCGCTGTTAATCTGTGAAATTTGACTGCCAATCAGTGAAAAATTACTAATTCAATTAGTGAATTTTCATTTTTGAATCAGTAATTTTTTCTTAACTACTGATTCAAAAAAATCTTGCCTTTTTTAATCAGTCAATTTGACTGATTCAGATTAAGAGAGTACCTATGTATTCTTCGAATTATTTCAATTAAGTACGTCATTTTTCCAGTTGCTAGTTTCTTTTCAAAATAGTCGAAAATGAAAAATAGAAAAGCGAATCTCTACGAATACTTCAATTTCTTGAGATCGCATCGATGGCTTCACGTCCTCAATCATCGTCCATTTTTTTTTTTTTTTGATAAAATAAAGAAAATATCAACTTTGAAGTATACCTAATAACGATAATAGAGTCGTCGAGAAGAATTTTATTTGGTTGGAAAGATCATTGGATGTTGTAAAATTAAACTCGACAAAGATAACGTATCAATTTGTTAAAATGAATTATATTTGTACAAGTATTACGGACGTCACTTGGAACAGATTTTTCCTCCTGCGAGATTTATCGAAAATATAACCATCTATCTGGTTTAATTTGTGTTCGTTCTTTCTCACGTAGGTACTTAGAGAAAATTACCGTTCGCGAAATTTATCGTATTGTAGGTACCCAGGATATATGTAGGTTTTGTTTCCAAACTATAAATTTGATTTGTTTATACTCTCGAATGAGAAACTACTATGACGTCACATCCCTTGAGAAATCTTCCAATTCCAAAGACGATTACCTACGCGATATGTAAACAAAGAGCATAGCCAGTTAAGAATGGTAAATCGTCCCTTCCCTGGGATTTTTGAACTTACTAGTGGAAGAAATTGGTCCCTAAGGTGTGAAAACCTGCTGGAAAAAATTTCAACCCCCTTCCCCACACCTCAACCCCAAACTCTAAAAATCACCCTAAATGAGACTAAAATGGGGATTTTGGTTATAAATTTCAAAATTTCAGTTTCAAGATTTCAAAGTGCAATATCTACAGGTTTGTTTTAACGTACGAGGATAAAAAAAATATATTACGTAGTTTGCCCCTTATATTCAAAATTTTCCAGATGAAGATTTTTTTAAGACTTGAAAACAAAATTATCTGATATTTTAACTAAAAGTCATTAAGTAACTAAAAAAATTGAATATTTTGACTTTTTGACATTTCATTTAAATTATCCCCTCACCTTCCCATTAGTAGTTGGTCAATTGGGTAGAAAAGTCGGTTATTTTCGAAGAGGAATTTCCTCGAATCTGACAATGTTTTCCTTTCTCAACCTGCTATTTTCCTGGTTTAGGAAGGAAATCAATGTCGAAAAAATTTGGATGAAAATGTGAATTTTTAAAATTTGAGTATATCAATCGTGTATAATGTGTTTATAGGGATTATTTTACGTGCTGAATACGAATCTGGTGCTGATTTATTCAAGCGAAAATATTTTACCCAAAGAAAATTAAATTTCCAATTTCAAAACCATGTATCGATGAGTTGTGGTTTTGAAATTACAAAAATCACGAAAAATGAATGGATATGAGTGAAAATTATGCTTAGCATAATTTTCACTTTCATTTTTGCTGAGACAGCAAAAATTAAAGTTAAATTTCGGGGCGCATGCCCTCTTAATTTTTTACCTTTACCGCTAAAACATTTTTAAGCTTGGTTACAACCCGATTGAAGCACGTGCTTCAATCGGTTAAAGTCATGTCATGAGTCACGGATTCTACGGAATTTTCAAAGTGCTATAACTCTTTCAATTTTCAATTTAGGTGAAATATGTATGGAAGCTTTCTTGTTGCACGTAAACAGATCTACAAAAAAGGTCCTATACAATTTTTGCCCAAATCCAAAATTGAAGGTGCTACAATTCTTTAAAATTTGGAAAAAATTGCTAAAATTAGGAAAATTTTGGAATTTTGTAACTCTTTTAATTTTCAGTTTAGGCGAAATGTGTATAGAACCTTTCTTATTGCACTTTAAAATATCCACAAAAAAGGTTATATACAATTTTTGTCTAAGTTGAGAATTGAAGGTGCTACGATGCTTAAAAATTTGAAACAACCTGCTAGAATGGGAAAATTTTTTTTTAAATTTTCACTCTCCGTCTTTTATTTTTTCAAAACTAAATGCCATCTAAATTTTAGACAAAAGCCTTCTTCTTTATCCATTTTTGAACTATAAATACTTACAATTTGACTAAAAATTTGAAACTTTTCCATTCAAATAAGAACTTTTATGATTTCTTCAAGTCAAAATATTTGAGAAAAATTTTCACCAAATTTTTTCCAGTCTGAATGGAAACTGTAAATTTCGAAGCTAATTGCCTTCAAAAAATTTTCAATTGTTATTTCTCCAATCAAAAATTAAATTTTGTCATGGGAAGGAGTGAAGAAAAATTGTTTTTTCATTTTCGTCTGGTTTAGCGTTATGTCCAAAATTTTCACAATTCATAAATTTTTTTACAAATACGTAAAAATATGAAGTTTCCAAATTTTCAGGTTTTTTCCCGAGACAATATTTTTATTACCTACATATTTTAATCGAAAAAATATAAATTCAGATAATTTATCAGCTAATACTCTAGAATTTGTGAAAATATATAAAAATCAGGGAATCAAAATTTGATGGCCCCTGATGTTTTTTTGGAGATTCTTATAGACCAAATAGTCCCTGCGGTAGCTCGGGCATACTGCACTTTTTGAACACGAGTTGAAATGTGGTTTTTATTTTAGTATGATCCTAAAGAAAATTTTTGAGAAGTGGAGATGCCAAAAATTTCCCTTAGGAGTGGAGGGAGGGAGAGTTTTAGAGGGGTTTACCCCTATTTTTTCACATGAAGGGGTTCAGAGATGGTTCTTGGTATGGTCCATCATCCCAGAAAGTTTGAAAAAATTCGGTTGAGAATTGTAAAATATAAAAATTTATTACCAAAACTCCTATTTTAGTAGCATTTAGGGCGATTTTCAGGGTTAGGGGTGAGACGGGGGGGGATAAAATTTTCCGGCGAGTTTTTTGACCCTATGGACTAACTTCACTCTGGTTAATTCAAAAATCTCAGCCAAGGGCCTATTCACCATCCTTAATCAACTATACTCTTTATATAATAGGTCCAAGTACCTACCTACCTACTTCTTAGCTGTTATTTTTTTCCTTCGTTAATCACTCGAAAATTAAGTCGTTTTAATATTTTTATTTTTAATTACGCTTCCTTAATGAATAATTAATTTGAAATTCTGTGAAAAAAATTCAACTTAAATGGAATTTCACGTCAATTTGCATTTTACAAAGGCAATGCCGTCGAAGTGCCTACGTACAGTATACTTAGCGAATCCTCCTAGCCCACCTCGTCATCTGAATTTCTCGCTCATTGATTGAATAAAACTATACAACTTGTTATCGTAATTACGATGAAATTGTAATTAACCAAATTTGAATATATAAATGAACTTTTTGCCACGTTTACGAAAAATAAGCGCAGGAGAAAAGAAGGTGAAGTATATACTTGAAAGAAGACTGCGGCGCAGCGGGTACAAAAACATTTATTTTTTACACCTTTTTTTCTCCTCCGCCAACGTGATGGTAAATTCGTTGCTGAAAAAAAAACAACTTAACAAATGGACGAAAAAGAGTTTGAACGAGGGAATAATTTTTTTACGTTGAATTTATTACACGCCGCGGAGCAGCAACAAGTGGAAATTATTCGAGTTTACCTTCACAATGGACCGGGTAATTTACAAAAATTCTCTCTCAACTGTGGGTTAGGTACGAGTACTTTCGTCGGCCGATTTTCGCGTGGGTAGGTATCTCTCTGCGGCGACTGGGGAGTATTGCCGAAAAGTGGAGATGCTCGAGTGGAAACCAAACGGTTTTGTTTTTATGCCTTTTTTTTTACGATTTATTTACTGGTTCATAACGTGATCGCGGCGTGAAGCTTGATGCAATTAGCAGGTAAATTGTTCGATTCGTTTTCAATTCCATGAGCTTCTTTTTTTGTGTTTTTTTTTTCAATTTTGATGGGGTTTTGTTCGATGGTGTAAACGATTTTCATTCATTTTTTCGCCTTGGGATATCAACAGGGTGTTATTAAAAATAGATGAAATCTTTCCAGAAAGAAAGAGGAAAATTACAAAAATCTCGAGGATTTGAAATTTAAAAAAAAAAGAATTTTAAGAGCAGGCCAAAAATCATAAAATTTTTCTTAAACGAAAAATAATTCATTTAATTTTTTGATTTTTTGTAAGTGAAGGATTACTTACCGACATGAGTGAATTTTCCATCGAAACAAACAAATACGAAATATTTTATAATAGTAAATTACAAAATCTTGAGGACTGGACCATTTGGTGAAAAATCAAGGAATTATTTTTGCAATCTGCTACTTTTCACTCCTCATGCAGAGGACTAAAAATTAATATCGAATCGAGCTGGCTTCCGGTTCAGGTGGATCCAGAAACTCAAATCACAACTTCTGAGTGCTATCTCAGAAACCTTATTGCAGCCTTATTATTGAAGTATCGTAGTAAATAAACCTTGTTATTTTCAAAAATTGTTCTAGTTTGAAAACCCCTTGCCTTACTTCTCTTATTGTCAGAAATCTAGAATTTTTTCTGACAAGGGAGGTATCTCAGCCGGGAGTAAAATAATATGAAAATTTGACAAAATCATCTAAAAAACACTGTGATTTGACATAAATATATCCTATTTTCGACCTCTCGAATCGATTGGAAATGGTTACAAGATGTTTGAAGCCTTCATAAAATTTTAGAATTTTCCAGTACTGAAGAAAATCTCATAAAAATGGTCCATATAAACTTTACCATCTAAAAACTCGAATTACCCATAGTGGTGAACTTTTTGATCGAATAAAGCTCAATTTTTCGTAGTTCGTAAATTCAAATTCATATTTTTTGACAAAAAATGTTTTCAGAAAAATTTAGAAATTAGCCTATATCTCATGTCGGCATCGAGATAAAAGGCTGAAAGTTGGCTTATACCCTTTTAGAAGCACGAGAACACCTTCCGTCTCATTGTGTACAATGTGGGTGGTTTTTTGACTTTTTCAAAAAAAAATTTGTACCAAAAAATTTGGATTTGAACTGGCAGTTACGAATTTTGGAAAATTGTGCTATAATCGATCAAGTAAGTCACCCTGAAGTTCATTTATGGGCCATTTTTAAAGACTTTTCTTCGGTGCTGGTAAATTACAATTTTTTTTGGTGGCTACAAAACGTCTTGGAACCACTACTAATCGTTTTTGGAAGTCGAAAATAGGGTATATACTTTTCAGCAGGCATCAAACAGAGTCACCTTTTTTAGTGACTTGTCCCTATTTTCAAGGTTGGTCACTAAAAGTCACTTTTTTGCCAAAAGGTCGGTATTGGTTGCTTTTTTCATTCTGAAGTCACTTTTTTCAAAAATCCAAAAGAAGGTACCTATCCAGAAAAGTGTTTTTTTTGCTTCATTTATCATAAATTTTTCAAAAAAATTTACCCTCACTTCGGTCAGACCAAATAATTATTATATATCTTATAAATTTTTATATTCATCATTTATTGATGATCCTAAGGTACAGAAAAAATGATATTTGAATACTTGTCTTTATTTATTAAATTATGAATTTTTCTGAAAAATTTCCATGGTAAACTCACGGGTAATTTATACTATTTTTCTACAGAATTCATTGAAAATCCTTTTTCTTTTTCTTTTTTTTGATACCGTACTTTTTAATAAGCTCTGATGAGAAAGGAATACTATGATGTCTTTGACAGGGTGTCTAACGGTCCTGATAAGTCAAGCCGGTCCTGATTAGTCAAGATTTTTTCAAAAAAGTCATGCGGTACTGAAAAGTCAAGCTTTTTGACCAATTTACCCTGATTTACTCAAATGGTCAAGCTTTTTTCAAAAATTGAAAAAAAAACTTCCATTTACTCTTAATAAATACTTTTTTTGAAAAGTGAAAAAAATACAAATTTTTCAGTTAATATTGGTTTTGGGGATCTATTTTTTTTTTGAAAATCGTCAATTTTTCTAATTTCAGCCCTCGCTTTGCTCGGGCATATAAGATCTAACATTTATACAAGAGATATCGCCTCCCTTTTGATACTAAAACATTGATTAAAACAGCGAAGAAATTTTAGCTTTTAAATGCCTTTTCTTCAAAAAATTTCGCCCTCGCTTTGCTCGGGCTTAATGAATTCACACGATTTTATTTTCAAAATTATGGTATGAACCTTCTTCTCCAGCCTAGACAATTAATATTTTCAAATGAAAAAAATTGTTTTTCTCATTTATAAAAAGACTCGGTAAAGATCGCGATGGGAATTTTCAAAAATGTTTCGATGGAGATGAGTCCATAGATATCGTTTTTTTTGGAAGTCAAAACACGAATTTTAATAAAAGAATTCCAGATTTTGGGTAATCTTTTTTCAAAAATTTTCGCCCTCGCTTCGCTCGGGCTGAGTAATATCGCACACTTCTTCCTAAAAATTATGATATGATCTCTTCTCTTCTCTTCCATTTCAGGCAATTGAATATTTTGAAATGAAAAAATTTCTTCTTCTAATTTAATTGGAAGACTTGAAGGCGATCTCAAATGAAATTTTCAATTTTTTTACCGGGGGGGGGGGGGGGTGGTGGTGGTGTTATTAAGGGATTTATTATAGGTTTTTTTTCAAAGTCATGAAAGTAGCACAAAAAGCAAGAATTTTTGTTTTCTATAGTTTCAATACGACTGGCCAGCAAATTTTTCATTTTTACCCCCCCCCCAAAAAAAAAAGTCATTCAAAAAGTCATTCCAAAAAGTCAAGCTAAGTCAAGCTTTTTGCTTAAAAAATTTTGTTAGACACCCTGTTTAACCACGATGTTGAAAATGAGAAAGAAGGAATAGAAGAGAATCTGAAATTATTGGTCACATTTTGGAAAATCTCAATGAGGGAAAAGTGTTCAATTTTAATTTTTAAATGGCTTTTTTCGCTAAAATTTTTTAAGTTTTTAGCCCAGAAAAATCCGGATTTTCATCCGTATGATTTAGTCAACGAACTGTCATAATTTGTTCAAAAAAAATCGTTAGGTTAGACACCATGCATTTCAAATGATTCCTCTGCGCGATTTCGGGTTGTAAGTACATCACTCGAAAATGCTTTATAAATATCATTAGGTACGTAAAGGGTCTATAAATTGCCGAAAAATTGGTAAAAAATATTTTTTTTTCAGTTACTTAAAACTTATTCTAGAACTCTTAATTTTAAGTGAAGATTTATTTATGAAAATTTTTTTTTTAGAACCATCGCAGAGAGAAATACAGTTATGAAAAAATAATGGGGTGAGGAGGGTGTATGGTTGAGAAAAATTGAAAACTTGGTCACTTTTTGCGTAATAAAAAGTCACCAAAGTCACTATTTTTTTCCAAAATTTCTGTTTGACGTCTGCTTTCAGCTATTTTCGTCGATTAGATCAAGTTTTCATATTTTGTTGGACGATAGTAATTTTGAATTTTCAAAAATTCGCCAAAATTCGAAAAATGAACTTTAGCTCTTGAAATGAGACGCAGCCAGGGATACCCGACCATATGTCGGAAAATTTTTTTTTCGTTTTTTTGGCTCTTTAAGTAGTACAGACTTGTACCTTTCGAATAGCGCAAACCGCATTAAAGAAGGTTGGGAAATGAATTTTCTATGATTTTTCAAAGTTTGTCAAAAAATGATTTTCAAAAATCAAAGTTTTGAGAAAAACGCAAAACAAAATTTGGAACTGTTTTCAATGAATAAAAAAAAATTATGTTCTGTAAACGACTTTTTGAACTGGTAATAGAATTGGTGATACTTGATGGTTGTGGGGCAAAGGGGTGAAAGTTCACTTTATGCTCGACTTGGCCACTTCCACCGAAGAATAACTGTAGTTTCTATCAACCCAGCACAAAATATGCTTGCGTTGACTGCACGAAATAAATACACGAATATTGGAAGAACGAAGTATATTCGCGTATTAATTAACTCATACAGCCTAACTGAACTTAGGCAAACACATTGATAGTTCACTATAAATCTAACGAAGGTAAATCGCGGATACATACACACACGACACGATTATATTCCAGTAAAAATAGATAAATAATGAACGCTCGTACCTACAAACAGGTCCTATTTATAGGCACGAGCTTCTCTGTCTGCGGGAAGGCGGGAATGGCTCGTGAGCTTCCGATTGGCTGGATATTATGTCATTTTAACTCCAGCAACCAATCCAGAGACTGGAAACTGGAGTGCTAGAACCTTCTCCAGGAACATTGCGCAATATTACGATATATTTACGCAGATGTTCACCCTCGTCAACTCACCTGACAGGTGAGATAACGAGGTACGTACAATGGGAAGGTTCGTAGCGCCGAAGTGCCAAAAGTAGCGATAAGACCAAATTAATGGACTTATGCTACGCAGCAACAATCGATCGCGTACGTAGGTAATAGGTAGCTGCGTATAAATACGTAGCTATCCTATTTACCTCCGAATAGGCGACGACAATGGTGCAATTTGGTAGGTATTTACCTGCCCGGTTCATTGCCCCACCGAGTACAAGTCGTAGTAAGTGTTCTCGGGACAAAAAACACGGACCCAAATTGCCCATTGCCTAATGAAGCCCACTGCCCCACCCCTGCCCCTCCCGAGAATGCAGACAGAGACGGTTCCAATAAAACACAAAGAAAACACAAGATATAATTACAAAATTACAATACCTTGGTTTTCAAACACATCATATTTTACATTTCGACATTTAAAAACCAAAAACATACACCTTATCAAAATACCAAAGAATGCATGAAAAAATAGACAAAGTACAAAATTTCGACAACTTTTAGCAGACTAGCTGCAATAAAAATTTATTTACACGAAACATGTACAATGCGAGCAGGTACACAAAAAATGACAAATGCAAAAAATGAAAATTTATAAAAATACAAAATGCAAGAAAATACAAACATTTCGTATAAAAACAAAGTATAAAATAGAAAACAAAAAGGAACATTACTTTATAAGCAACGTTGGTTTACCTATTTTATAGAAAAACGATACATAATACAAAAAAATGTATTATGATAACAAAAATGGTCGATTTTAAAACTAATTTACACGTTACAAAACATTTCTCAATCTTAAAAGGACGATATTAAGATCAAGGAAGAAACTAGACCTAAAACTTATTTACAAAATTACACGCTATCAAAATTACATTTTCGAAACAAAAAAACCCAAAATTACAATTTTGAACAATTTAGAACCAAAAATGAATCTCAAAATCGAGAATTTCCTAATTCCTATACAAATTGCTGAATTCCTGAATTTCATAACTGAACAAAGAAAATGAAATTCAGGCGGAAAGACCGATTTTGGACCTAAATCCTAACCCCCAGAAAATTTAGAGACAAGACCCCAAAATTTCCTATACAAATTGCTGAAATCCATGTTTTCTGCATACCAACAGGAAAAGAAAACATGGCGGGGTAAAAAAGAAATTTAGGAACGTATAATTTCACGTAAATAAAGCCAAAAAGAAGGAATTTCACCTTAACTATTTTCAATTTTCAACGAAACAATAAATTTTCAAAAATTTTGACACGAAAAATAGACAATTAATTAAAAAAAAAAATAATCGAACGAAATCATCCACGTAAACGAGTGATTCGTTCATACAGTGTTACCACTGGACCGATTATTTCGCTATTTTTCGATTTCGAAGAAAACACACATGTTTTGAAAACAAAACATTCCTTTTGATAACGTTTAGAAAATTTTACACATTTTAAACTTTTTTTGGTGGCTTACGCCTTTTTTGAACAAAATTTTAACGTAATTAATATCAAAAAGAAACCCAAATGCTATCCTACGACTGCTAGAGTAGCATCGGTACACCGTTGTATCGATAATGATACAGATAAAACAAATTCAACACGGATGCCGAAGCAGAGCCGGTTGAACCGTACGCACGTATAAAACGTAAGTAAAATGTACAATTAAACATTATACAAATATACGTGTAACCGTAGCAAGCATTGCTGCTGCGGTTAATAAAAAATATGCATAAATAAAACATAGTATTTACAAAAATACGCTGTTCAACGGAACAGACGTATAAGTACGTTATCATCGATTCCACTCAGACCAGCTGAGTGGAAATCGCGTACAAGCCTTCGATTAACGAAGTAGAATATTATATTTACATTGGGCCCAATGGATGCATTGCACATTCCATTGGGACACCAGTCACAGCCGAGAAATAGGAGGTCATTGCCGAGAATTATTTGAGCCGATAGATACCGAAAAATCGAAACGAATATCTATCGGACTCGGAAGGGTTACCAGAAATCAAACTCTGTATAATTTTTAAACCAACACTGATTTTATAATTTAGCTCGAACTCGAAATCGAGTCGATAGAACAACCAAAGATTAATTTTAAGTATAAAGACGATCCAAACGGTGAACAATTTAGATTTAAGAACCAAAAGTTACCATTTTCAACTTATTTTTAAGCAACCAGATCAAATGCCAAAGATGATCTAGTTTTAAATCTCTTTATTTTTTACTTTTTACTAATCCAAAGTTGTTGTGTATTTTCTGTTCTTTGTTTTTACCATATTTTATAAGTTTCAAACCAAAATATAGATGACGACCGAAAAAGGAGTAATTATTTTTGACATCGAACGATGACCAGCATCGCCGAACGAATTTTGACACCGGAAGAACTTTACGATATGAAGGAAAATCGAAGATTTTCCAAAACGAACGATAATTAACGACGTTTTACCGCACGCCGTGCCGGAAATTATACGAACATTTATGCTGAGTACCAACATTTTACAATTAAATTTTTCGATAGAATCCAATTCGACATGGATCTACCTCAAGCCTACGTGAAACGAATTACATAATCAAGACAAGAAAACACATACCTAGGCCTAGATTACGCCATACAAGAAATGTACAAATGAAGTAAAATCTACTCCATCTGTTCGACATTCCCTTGCATGGGTATATCTGGCTCCTCGATGACCATGACGTCCTCATCCGACGAATCTAAATTCACCCTGTAAGGGCCCGGTGCCTGAGGACGTTGCGGTTGCGCACGATGGTTCTGGTTTATCGCCGCATCAAGGACTTGCTGAGCCATACACTGGCCGGACAGACGATTGTTGATACGGTAATGAAATTGAAGCATTTCCTTCGTGCTGTCCAATTTACGATCTAAACGCCGAATCCTTGATCTCCAATCTCGGATTTCTTCATCCAACTCGATCGCTTCGTCCCGTAGTCTGGCGAACTCTTCGAATTCTACTCGTGTAGCCTGCCGGGCCTCGTTGGCTTCGTCGAGGAACGCCAGACGAGATGAGCTCGGAGCTACACTTTCGAAACACACCGGACACACCGCGGCCGTCGAGAACCATCTCTCAAAGCACGCGTGGTGTCCGATGTGTCCGCATTCGGGAAGGAGTCGGATGTCCGCATCTATCTCAACAGTATAGCACGACGGGCGCATTATATTATCAAGACAGATCGGACACCCGACCACCCTCGCAATTGTGCGGATTCGAATCTGCGGAGCTGCCATACTAGTCAATATCAAGAAATTCGTCGATCAACTGACGTGGCTCAGCTATACGACGCGAACTGGTTGGCGTGCTATTATTCGGCCTATCTACCGTTACTCGAGCTCGTCGCTGATCTGTCGACGATGATACCCTTCGATCCGGCGATAGGTTTATACGATGGTAAGCCGCAGACAATGACGACAGCGAAATGTTCGAATCGTAGCTGCTACCCGACGCCGTTGGATTCGCAAACCGTACCCGACGACCACTGCCGGAGCCTGATCCAGTCGCCGAATTCACTTGATGATTCCTTTGACCACGTGGCGTGAAAGATCGATCGGTGTTCGTGGCTACTGAAGAATTACGAGGGGCAAAAGAGTTACACAGTTTATTAACAACCGGGTAACACCACCTACGTCTATGGACTCCCGACCATAAGATAGAGAGAAGGACTATACAGCCGAAACTTACGAATTCTTCCGAAGCGCACGTGGCAATGATCAGTAACGCAAGTTGGATTTTCGTCACAGTGAAACGTTCAAAATTCGCCATCACTGTAGACATAGAATACAGTTATTCCCTAATTACATGATATCTTAAAATAAATCGAACCTACACTTCAAATTACCGAATTTGAAGCGACACGAGGTACAGAAAAATTCAACGTTGGTACTTACAGCAATCGTATAAAGGTGAAAATTCGTAAAAATAATTAAACGGAAATTCGGGAACAATCCCAACGAGATCCCGAATACAAAACGGAAAAAGAAAATTCCAAATCTTCCTCAAAGGAGGCAAAAATTCGAAAATTCGAAAATAACGTGGTCGCAAACAAAGAAAAATACACATGAAAAATTTACGTTCAATACAGAGAACCTTCAGACAAAATTCAACCTTCCAGAAAAGCTGTATAGAAACGATTAGAACCCTTCCAAAATCTGGCTATTCCCATCTCGTAGAAATTAAAGGAGAAGCGGGGCGGAGAGGACCGAAAAGACGAATCATCGCTTAGGAATTTCAATCCCCTTCCGGCGCCATCGGCGCTAGACCCAGTGGCAGATCCGGTTTTCTAACGGTACCGGAGCACCACTTGCAATTGAGAAAAACTAAAAATTGCAATTGTCCAAGTGCATGAAGTAATTGCCAAGAATTACTTTGTGCACTTTGGACACACTGTTTAACATCAGATAACCAGTGTTCAATTTCTTCTTCGCATTCAGACCGCTTGTTTTTTTCGGTCTGGATGCTAGGTATTCGTCAGCTTGCTTTTTCAAGCTTTCGTAACCTTTTTTGTCAATATTTTTCCTCAAGGCTTCATCCAAAATTTGAGTATCTTCTTTTGTGAGATACGTTTTTTTCTTATACCTACGAGTTACCTCGTTATAGGTATCAAGCATCCTACTCGATTCATTGGACTCATAACCAGACGAACTTTCAGATTCAGAACCCTGTTGAACAGGTACAATTTTGTTTTTAGCGATTTTCTTTTTTAAAGCTTGCTTTTTAGTAATGGTTTTGGCTACTTTTTTCACCGGAAGCTTTTCTTTTCGAATAATTGGCTCAAAATCAGAATCAGAATTTTTATTCCAAATTGCATTTTCGTTCAATTCGTTTTCAAAATTCTGAGAAAGGTCAACAGACGAATCTAACGATTCTTTCTGTCTCCTCAATTCTCTCGCTCTCGCTCTGGTTACCCTACCATTCTGATCACCTGAAATACTCAAATTTTCGCTTACATTAGCATTTTTACCTTTATTTTTTGCCCCAAGTGGGTCGATCAATCTCGATAAAGGATTATTAATTTTGATTTTTTCTTTCAGATTCTCGTTTGACGTGATAGGCGTTTCCACAGAGTCAACATCAGAAGCGGAGGTGTTACCCTCGGATCCTGAGTCAAGCCCTGAGTCAACGTCGAGGATCGGAGATTCAATGTTCAAATTTTGAGATTCAACAATTATTTCAGCCACCTGAGGAGACGAATCTTGCCCCAGTTGCTGAGAAATACCAGCTTCCTCACTCAACTCATACTCTACGTTTTCATCAAGTGAGTCCATTACGTCATCATTTTGATTAAATGATTCGTTAGCTTTAATTTTATCGCTCAAACTTTTATCCGTAACCTTATTAGGCATACGTTCACTTGCTCGTAGGAAGTCATTGATTCGCTGCTGAATCGTTCGATTATCGATAACAGACTTACAACGATCCTCATTCTCAACTTCCTCAAGCTGTTCTTTACTCAAGAACAAAGTCATCTGCCTAGCATTAACACACTTATCGTCTGTAATACCAGCAAAGTCCTTTACCATATAGTTATTCGTACCTTTCGATTCTTTCACTATGTAAGGACCGTATCTTTTTTCTAATAATTTTTTAGAAACAAGATCGACAGATGAACTCTGGCGGTGAGCGGTAATCATTACCATATCACCTTCCTTATATGGAAAAATTTCACCATGCGACTTATTAAATTGCTGTTCTTCTAAAATGCGAATTTGTTTGCGTTTTTCACGCACGAAATGTTCGATGGCTTGCTCATCGTTCATTTCTTCAATTTTTTCGACCGCTAACTCAAAAGTATAGACAGCTTGTCTAGCCAATTGATCTGCCAAAATATTCATGTATTCGTACCTACGTGCGAATACATGCCTAACTTCGCATTTTTCGAATTCCCTACGCAATTTCAAAATTTCCTTGAAAATTTCTTTATGATGCACATCTTTTTTGGCGTAATTTTTCCAATTTTTCGCTTTCCAGCGAACAGCCCCCTCGTTCACCGCGTATACGGTGTACTTAGAGTCTGTAAAAATTTTCAATTTTTTGATATTTTTAGCAATGCCGAATTCCATCGCTTTTTTAACCGCAATAATTTCTGCCAAATTATTCGTAGACCTGTACTGATCGTGTTTTACTCTTTCAGATACGTTGTACGCAGATTCCGGAGCAAAACACATACCGATGCCAGCGATAGCCTCGTCTTTGCCATTCTTGGCACAAGCGCCATCGACTACCACCCGCATATACCCGTCATCGTCGAAAATTACCTCTTCTTCACTCCAAACCATCTCCATGAGCTGTTTAGACGTGATCGAGGGGAGCATCGATTTTTCCAAAATTTGTCTCAATTTCTTTAACTCGTTTTTAAAGTTAGTTTTTCTTCTGTTTACAGTCAAGCTGTCGGTCAGAGAACCTTCAACCTGCCAGCATTCGTCCGGCGAGACACCGAGAACACTAGGCTGGTCATTGAGCTGATTTTGTACTTCTTCGACATAGGCATCCCAACCCTCGTGAGTATAATATTCGTCGGGGTATTTATCGTTTATTCGGACACGCAGTTTTTCCCCTAAACATCGAAAAATTCGTTCGATAGAGGAGCTGCAGGGATTAAAAGGACTACAGTGCGCGATTTTGGGGCCCCTAGCTTTGATGCAGGCTTTCCATTCTTTGGAAATAAATTGAGTACCATTATCGGAAATTATTTTTCGTGGCGTAATGCCATAATTTTTCAAAATTTCGAACATAAGTTCCATTTTTGACACGATAGTTTTGGCCTCGATATCCGAAGTCGGAAAAATCCAGACTTTCCCAGTGAAAACATCTTTCACTGCGAACAGATATTTAATTTCACCTTTCATCGCTGCTATTGGTCCACAAATATCGACCGAAAGCACCTCACCTTTATGATAAGCTTCGACTTGAGACCACTCAATTCGTCGCTTCATACCGTAATTTTTGTTAACTTTACACACTACGCATAAATTCGTATTCATTTTGATGAATTTAAGCGCATTTGGGTGAAAGTATAATTGCCTGAAAATTATTTCTAATTTATTACTGCCTACATGACCGTACAAATCATGTAGGTAGTATACGACATCGTAAAACAATGCTTTTGGCAACACTGGTACCTTAGTACCATCGAAATACTTTCTCCAAAGTAACTTTTTCCCGCCTTCCATCGTGACGTCATACTTTCTCCACGCCCGATCACTAATGGCTTTCTGTTTTGGAGTCAACATTTCACCAATAGGATACAACTCATCGAAAACTTTATCGCACATCTCGTCCTGCGCTTGCCAATCGGGCAAATTGTCCAAAAGTTCAAGCAGATTCTCCTTAAAATTTTGAATTTTAGTCAAATCATACGGTTCCAAACTCGTTCTGACCTCCTCATTCACTTTCGCCAACTTAATATTATTCAAAGTCAAACTAGAATCTTGGGATTGTTTGAAATTTTTTAACTCTGTTTTTGAAAGTTTCAGGTCATAAATTAAGTCGTACCCATCGAGACGAATGATCCAGTTCGCAGCTTTCCTATGAGTTTGAGCAAGATCAGTATATTTGCTCACGAGAGGCTGAATATCCTGCCTAACATGGACTTTCCTACCATGTAGCCACATTTCCAATCGTTTTAGTGAGTAGGTAATTGCCAACATGTCTTTATCCGTACACGTATACCGTTTCTGATAATCCTGTAAAGTTTTATCAAGAAACATAATGATCCTATCTTGGCCTTCAACTTTTTGGTAGAGTACGCTCGAAATCGATTCGTCGAGGCACTCTGTGTGAAGCCAGAAATCTAGACCATCGATCGGTGCACACAGTTGGAAATTTTTACAATACTCACGTTTCAACTCGAGAAAAGCCTGGTCTTGTTCTTCTCCCCAGATGAAAGGTACGCTTTTATGCGTCAATTTCATCAAAGGAGCAATAATTTCATTGTATCGGGGAATAAATCTTCGATACAAATTCGTAAGACCAACTAAAGCCTGTATTTCGGTTACAGTCTTCAGCTTAAAACGATCGTTTTTGGTATGCTTGGCTTCGAATTCCAAAAATTTCTCAATTTTCTTGTTTTGTTTTCCAAGTTTACCAGTTGACAAAACATAACCGAGATGTTTTGTCGAGTTCTTGAACAAATCAGTTTTTTCAGCATTTAATTTCAAACCAAATGCCCTGATTGCCTTCAAAATTTCGACTATGTCCAAAACGTGTTCCTTAAAACCCTTATTTCGGACCAAAATGTCATCCACGTATGCTGTGATCGAATCTTTATCGGGCAACACACGTGTGATCATTTTTATAACTTCAGCCGAAGAAATTTTTAGGCCATAGGGAAGTCTTTCGAATTGATAGACTTGCCCCTCGATCTCAAACCCACAGAATTTTTTAGAATATTCGTCCAAAAGAACATTCCAAAAACCACTGGTAACGTCAAAACTAGAAAAGAATTCCGCATCACCACACTGAGTGATGATTCGGTCCAAAGTTGCTGGCTCAACATAATTATTGGCCAACTTTGGATTCAAATATTTTGGATCTAAGCATATTCTCAAACTACCGTTCGCTTTTACTCTCGCTAAAACATTGTTAATATACTTCGTATCCGAAGGAGAAATTATATTTTCTCTTAACATATTTTTGATTTCTTTTTTGATTGCAGGCATGAGCTTATTAGAAGGCCGATAATTTGGACCACGCCAGGCCTCTTCATCTTCCATCTGGAAATGGACCGGTGGACCTTTATACTCGCCAGCGGTTTTTGAAAACACGTCCGAAAACTCGCTAATTAAATCGTAAGCCCATACCTTCCTCTTTTCAGAAATTTTCCCTCCATCTACGTAAGATTTGAGGCCGTCGTATAACTTTTTAAGAAATACCTCAGATGAATTATCATACTCAGGTAAATCCTCCGCTCGATCGTTCTTTGCATACGTATGTTTTCTCATTCTATTATGAATTTCGTTCCCATACCTACCGTTCGGTTTAATCTGACTAATTTTCAACTTTCCCTCAAACTCGTCCTCCTTCATATAAGATAGGTATTCTTTCACATCCTCACGCTTTGGCTGGCAATAAGCCCTACCAGTACGAATTTTGGGTTCAATACCTAGTTCCTTCATTGAATCCCTACCTACAATAAATACCTGGTTACATTTTGGAATTAAATAAAAAGGTACATTTATTTCGTACATTCCAAAATTCATATTTACTAAAAGTAGGCAATGAAGGGACTGAACGATTTGCTTGTCAGCCAATTCGAATTCGACCAGCTGACCAAGTTTTTGGAATTTTACAAAGTCACGAAAATTGTCAAATAGGTACCTAGCGGTAGCGAATGCCATCACGTTAGGTTCAGCGCCTGTATCAAGCTGGGTAGGAAAAACTACTCCACCGATTTTCATTGGCACTACGCAGGTATTACCTTCCTTACGCTCGAACCAGTAAACGCTATCTTCCGGTACTATTTCAACCGGCGAATCCTTTTGAGGGGATTCCATAGAATTAATGGTCGTTGCGCCTAGCGGTAGGCTAACCTGAATAGGCTTCTGAACATCGGTTATTTCATTTTCCCCACCTAGCTGTCCTACTACACTTTCTAACGCTTCAGACACTCTCAGCAAATCTTCCAGCGGATTTGTCTTTTCAGATCTACTTGCTTCGATATCAGCTCTTACGTCTTCAGGAATGACAGAGTCATCCTTCAGTTTCGATTCAGATACTCTCACCGATTTTACAATTCTACCTACTACGTTTCCGTCATCGTCTTTCACATCCTCAACCGATCGAGCAGCAAAATTATTTGTTATTCTTTCAGGCTCAGCTGAATTCATAACTCGCGGTTTAACCGAAACTAAAAAGTTTTTTACAGATTTTACTACCTCGTCGAATGCCTTACACGATGGGAAACATCGCTTAAAATAGCGATTGTAGAAAAACATAGGCCTAGAATATCTTACACAGAAATTCTTGTCTATTTTATATCGTAATTCACGATTTTTCGGTGATTTTTCTGTTTCAGCGAATAGCATCGAAGGCCTAGTCGCTACGTGAACGTTGCCAATTCTCTGCATTTGATAGAAAATACGTCGAATGCCCCAGAGCCGGTCCAGGGTCATTGCGAATGCTTTTGTCCGAGGTTTAATAATCGGGAAAAGTAAAATGATCTGTTCGGCTCCCTTTTTGATCAGGAGATCCACAATAGCTTTCATTTCACGCTTTACATACGAATTAGGGACGTAAGCACTATTTGCCTCCCTTTGACAGCAAGACAAAATTACTTTTGTAGAATTTAATTTTACAGGTACGAGAGCACGCCTCAAAGATCGCAGCGAAATATTTTCCTTCAGATATGAGCAACGCCGAAGTATTTCCAAATCAGTATCAGGACTATTTCGAGCCAGAAAGTAGGCTAGCGAATCGCCTACTAACTGATGACCTTCGAAAGTATAACTTACTGGCTGCTTGTAGTACTCGTACCTGTCGGTGTTCCGTTTTTTGGAGGTTCAATATTATTGACCCTCAACGGTTTCGAGGTTCCGGCCGCGGTCGCAGCAGGAGCACTCGAACCACCGCTCGAATTCGTAGGCGTACCCTCATTCGATTTTCTTTCACCCTGTTGGTGTCTGAAATTACGCGAATAGCCATTGTTTTGTTTGTTTCGATCATTATTCATGTTATTATTATCGTTGTTATATTTTCTAAACCTGTTTTTCCCGCTCGAATTATTATTCGAGTTGGAATTTTTATTAGGATTAGAATTATTCTGGAAATTCTGTCCACCCTGCTTTTGGCTCGAATTTTGAGTCTTTGACTCTCCATTCGATCCATCAGCATCGTTACCAGAATTTCCTTCTGATCGTCTAAACGATTTTTTACCTTGATTTTCCTGATTCAAATTAGAAAATCTAGGATCATCGGAAAACTGTTCCCTTCTAGTGTTGAGTTTGTCGATGTAATCGTAGGCATTCGCGATTCCGTCCATGCCTACCCATCTACTCCACCAGAAGGGTACTTTTTTCTCGATGTACAAAATTATGTCACCTTCCATAATTTTGATTTCAGAAATTGCTTTGATCGTATTGACCCACATTTCTATTTCCATCAATAATTGACGAGCAGTAGTACAGTGAGAAAATTTTTCGTTTTTAAAATTCTCCCAAATGTCACGTTGACATTGTCGACTCCAAAATTCGTCTAAAAACGCTTTCCTGAGATCACCGTAATTATCGTAAACATTAGACTCCGCCCTCCAAGTCTGAGCTTTTTCGTATTTAATTAATTGACGAAAAACGTTCATAATTTCAACATCTTTCGCTGTAGGATAATTATCCAGCGATTTCTCGTAGAGTTCCAAAAATCTCAGAGGGTGTTGCCAATTTTTATCGTTAAATTCAATTCCGTTGTCTCTCGCGGTCCTAGCATTTAATTCCGGAGGCTTTACTAAATTGATTGTATTACTACCGAAGATCGTAGCATTCAATCGTGGATCCTGTACTACTGTTTGATTTTTTATTGATTTTTTGTTGCGAAAAGTATGACTATATCTCGTATCATCCTCTTCACACTCACTCTCATCCTCTTCATTCGTCTGATTCTGAGGTTGAGCATTTAATTTCTCGATTAATTCATCGATTTTTTTATCACAAGATTCGAATTTTTTGTCAATAGCCATAAAAGTCTCTTTTAAACTTTCATTGTCACTTTCAACTGATACTAAACGATTTGTTAAATCAATTTTGTCTTTGACTAACTGTTCATTTGTATTTTTTACGAGAGTAAGTTGAGCTTTTAACTCCACTTGCTCTCTTTCCAAAATCGAAACTCGTGTGACCAGCTCATCTTTTTTATCGTTGAGACTGGTAATTTTCCTATCGTATTTTTCGTCTAGGTTCGTTACTCTCGCCCCTAGATCCCTTTCTACGACACGCAATTCTCCCTCAATGATCTTAAAATTGTCTCCAAAATCATTGATGCGTTTTCCTAATTCTCCATTTTTCGTGTACAACCTAGAAATTTCGTCTTTTGAGCTTTGCAACTCAGAAGCTACTATTGTTCCAAATTCATTTACATTACGATAGTCTTCGTTTAATTCGTCGACATCGGTAATGTCTTCGACACGAAATAATGGACCTTTAAATAATAAAGCTCGTCTTGCTTTATAATCATTACGCTCCTTAAGAGCTTTCCTACGTTTTTCTTGCTCTATTTCTCGAGCAATACTTTCGCTTTCTACGTTATTATTTTCGTTAGTCATTTCAGCCAAATAAAATCTCAAATGATTTGAGAGAATCGAATAATCGTCTACCTTCGCAGGTAGAAAAAATATGAAAATTTTTGCTACCTATCAGTTCTCTGTATCAAACCTAACAACTAGGCGAACCACGTACCTATCTTATATAAATACGCGAATTCTTATACACTAACGCGAACTGAAACCGAAGTTGTGCACACGGTGCTCAAAAATCGGTATAAAAGTGCGAAAAAAGGGTAAAAAACGATTTTAACGATACCAAGTAAAGATGACTTGCTTAAAGCTGACTTCTTTCTTGATGCTTTAAAGCTGACTTCTCTAAAGATGTCTTCTTTAAAGTTGGCTTGATGATCCGACGAAAACTCCAGTTTCAGTGAATTTTTCTCTTCAGAAAAATTTTCACCAGGATTCGACTGCTCCAAAAAACGCTGATTTGGCACAGATTAAAAAATCTCGGGCGCCACTGAACTGGTAATAGAATTGGTTATTCTTGATGGTTGTGGGGCAAAGGGGTGAAAGTTCACTTTATGCTCGACTTGGCCACTTCCACCGAAGAATAACTGTAGTTTCTATCAACCCAGCACAAAATATGCTTGCGTTGACTGCACGAAATAAATACACGAATATTGGAAGAACGAAGTATATTCGCGTATTAATTAACTCATACAGCCTAACTGAACTTAGGCAAACACATTGATAGTTCACTATAAATCTAACGAAGGTAAATCGCGGATACATACACACACGACACGATTATATTCCAGTAAAAATAGATAAATAATGAACGCTCGTACCTACAAACAGGTCCTATTTATAGGCACGAGCTTCTCTGTCTGCGGGAAGGCGGGAATGGCTCGTGAGCTTCCGATTGGCTGGATATTATGTCATTTTAACTCCAGCAACCAATCCAGAGACTGGAAACTGGAGTGCTAGAACCTTCTCCAGGAACATTGCGCAATATTACGATATATTTACGCAGATGTTCACCCTCGTCAACTCACCTGACAGGTGAGATAACGAGGTACGTACAATGGGAAGGTTCGTAGCGCCGAAGTGCCAAAAGTAGCGATAAGACCAAATTAATGGACTTATGCTACGCAGCAACAATCGATCGCGTACGTAGGTAATAGGTAGCTGCGTATAAATACGTAGCTATCCTATTTACCTCCGAATAGGCGACGACAATGGTGCAATTTGGTAGGTATTTACCTGCCCGGTTCATTTTCTCATCGGAAATGGTTTATTTACGTCCTCTTACATCACTTTAGGTCATTGACCCCTTCCAGAAGTTGCCGGCATCGAAAATCGAAACCATACCATATGTCGGGAATCATCTTTTTTCAAGAAATAATGACATTTTTGGTACAAAATTTGTTTTTTTTTTAAATAATCGTACACCACTGTAGTTTATTAAAACGAACCTGAAATTACGTGCATTGAGAAATGAAATCATAGTGCAAGTCAAACAACTTTACAAACCAAACGGTGAAAATCATGCTTTGAAAATTAGTGTTCAACAAATATCCGGATAATCGAAATGAAGAGTTTCAACGGGAAAAAATTGAATTTTCGATTTCGATAATCGATTTTTCAATTTTGATTTTTCGATTTCGATAATCGACCTTTAAATTTTGTGAGGGTTTGAGAAAGAATTCGGGAACTCTCGGAAAAGTTCAACCGTTTTCGGGATGTTTTCGGAGCTGTTCGGCAATTTCCGTGTGATATCCGGATAATCCAAATAGTATTTGGTATTTGGATATCCGGATATTTGTTGAACACTACTACGTTTCAATAATAATGAAAGTTGTAAATTTTAACATATTTTTATAAAATTCCGACATATGGTATGGTTTCAATTTCTCAGAGGCCTTCAGCAAAATTCGTTTTTTAACCAAGAAGATGACACTTTTGGGACCTGAACCTATTCTCATATGAAAGTAGAGAGTTCATAGTATACAAATTGATGAAAAAAAAAAAATTCATATTTTTGGTCATTTTTTCTTAATTTGCGTTTTTCTCGAAATTTACTTTTCCGACATATGGTCGGATATCCCTGGCTGCGTCTCAAATAATGAAAATGAGATGTTTTTATGTCGTATTTTCGATATATTTTAGTTTCAGCTCAAAATTTTATTGAGTTGTGATAACTTCCTTGTGAGAAGTAGATCACCAGGGTTAAAGGTGAGTAAACACTCAGTGGAAATTTTTTTTGAAAAAAGTTCCCATTTTCGAATCAAAAAAAGATAGGTAGGTAGGTACCTCATTCATAGAAAATCATAGTCATTGCGCAATATCGACTTCATGCGACGGATAAAATAAAACATAGTAAACTTTCCTGCTTTTTTCGTACATGAAACTGAAAAAATGCCAATAAAATAGGAATAAGATAAACCCATATTAGCATATTATAATAGAGAAAGCAAGTACGTGAAATAACACGTTTAGAGAGGGAAAAAAAGCAGCAACGAAATTGAGTGAAAACTTCATTTTGTGGCTGAGTATGTAGATAGAGCAGGTATACTCGCATGCATCGGCATCGAGGAAAATACCACTTTGGAGAAAAATGATACAGCGACACGTCATCGTACCGTAAGTAAGTATCTATTCTTCGCTACGAAAAGGAACTCTTTAGCTGATATATTATTAAACGTGCAATAAAATATATCGTTGGATGGGTGAAATAACAGGGGACGAAATCGATTCACTTATTACCATTTTAATAAACCAATTACCACATTCTCGGAGGCTAGGTATCGTGATCCGTTAATTATACGTTTATAGGTATCGAACAACGAAATACACACGATAATGTTCGATTCGTGTGTAAAATTGTAAAATCCCAACAAGAATAATGAGCCAATATCAATCTAATCGATTTGGCTGCTGGCTGTAAGAACTCTCGTTCAACTTCGCCAATATTTCGATCCCTTTAGAAGGCCTTATAGGTGTGCGAAAAATAATCAGATTTTTGACTATAAGGCCACGCGCAAACAAAAGCTTGGCCCGAGCAATGCTAATGAACAAATGATTAACGACCTAATTGACCGGCTGCGCGATGAAAACTTTCAACGTAGACAAACCACCACCAAAGCAAGCCGCTGGCTTTCCCCTCATTGCAAAGGGTCAGACCTCGTAGCTGTAATTTTGTTTATGCAGAAAAATACCTCGTACGATATGAATAAAGCTGCCTTGGTCGGAGTCGCGTCGAGTGTCATTTATCTAATAATTCAAGGTTTAGCTTTTAACAAAAAGAACGCCATGTTAAACATGAAATGTTTTCTTTTCCTTTTTCTCTTTCGGTCTGTCGTTTTCATCGCCCTTTGTACCTTTCATTTAAGTCTCTGCTCCTGCCTTTTCTACCGGGAGCTGCCACGCGATGTTGTAAAATAATGTAATTTATTGGGTGAAATTTTTTTCCATTCCCGGAAGAGAAAAGAATAATTTGTTTTTACGCCAACACACTACGACGTAAAAACGTTTAAAAATTAACAACGCCGTTGTACGAGAGTCGAATGTATTCAATTTTTTTTCAACGAAATGAATACAGCCGGATTTGAAATTTTGATTCGTGTGTGGCATCGAATATGCCGCTGAGATCTCTCTGGAGAGAAAAAAGGGAAAATTGAACGAGTATATTCCACTGCGACGGAATGACAATCTCTATAAAATATTCGATTATTGCGATCGAGTACAATTATTTTGGCTAAAAAAAACCAAACACGTCGAAAATTCACGGGAAGGGGTAATTTCGTTTAAAGGACTGTGAAGTATGAATTTCTACATTATATTAGAACTTCCTTAAAATCGGTGAAAATTTTTCCCCTTTCTGAAGGTTAAACTTGTCCACGATTTGGTTTTTCTGCAATAACTTTTCGAATTACGTACTTACGAAAAAAAAATTCAAACAAAAGTTGTTAAGGAATCAAAAAGGAATATTTTTAGTTTTTCAGTTTTTTTTCTAGGAGATCCTGAGAAGAAGTTGGGGCCTGCAAAAAATTTTAATTACTTATTCAAAATTTCAATTAACCTGAATGATTTTCAAAAATGGGGTTGAATTGTCTTTTAGAAGTTGTTCTTTTGCACTAACCTTCCCATTACTGTGTAGAAAAATAAAATCGTACGACAAACCCCTCATCTCAAAGTAGAAGGGTGAGCTCTTTTTTGAAAAAGTTTCAACTTTCCTCCATTGCACCTCGAAGTCCTCAAATTCAGTAAAAAATTAGAAAAATCTGTTTAATTCAAATGAATTTTGTATACCATTAAAAGACGAATAATTCCCAATTTTAATTGAAATCTCTATTCAGAAAATTTTCCAAAATTTGAACTCAAAGTTACAAATTTTAAAAAATTGTGTTTTAATCGATCAAATAGGTCACCAATATGGATAATCCGCGATTATAGGTGCTGAAGTGCAAATGGACAATTTTTATGGACTTTTCTCCAGCGTTGGAAAATTCCAACATTTTCTGGTGGCTCCGAAACGTCTTGAAACCGTTTCCAATCGATTTGGGAGGTCTAAAATAGGGTATATACCAAATTTCAGATTTTTTCGTTGATTAGATCAAATTTTCATATTTTTTAGGACGATGAGGTAATTTTGAAATTTCAAAAATTCGCCAAAAATCGATAAATGAACTTCAGCACCTGAAATTTTGGGTACGAGGTCCTGTTATGATGCACTTTCGATTTTTTTTTTGTTTAGGCTCAAAATTTTACTTTGAGTTGGGATACCGCCCTCGTAAGTTTTTTCAAGTGTAACATATTTGTAATGTCATTATGTTTTAATACTTTTTTTTCTAGTCCAACAAAATTTCATTATGCCACGTCAAAATTTTACAAACTTTTTTTTTGAACAAAATGTCAATATGTCGGCGATAATCCAAATTTTTTCCAAGTTTAAGTCTAAAAAAAGTCATAACAGCAAAAGTGAACGTCATATCGTCATATGTACTCGTTACAGATAAAAGTTGCACTTCAAATGTTAACACCCCCCCCCCCCCGCCCTAAGACATGTTCATGTCAAAAGCAACTCGTAGTAGACAGTTTAAGGCCATTATTGAAAATTATTAGGTCAAATGAAATTTTAAGTAAAACAAATTTTCCAATGCCCTACTTCCCTCTCAGGACTCAGGACGTCAGGACTACTCGGGAAAAAAAGGAAAAAATCTGGTTTACTTTTTAAAAAACGTTGTTATTTTTTCAATGTTCTTTGGTTACTCTTTGTTCCAAAAATCGAATTTTTTGACTCAATAGGTGGTGTTTTATTCAAAATAATCAGTTCTTCGAGTAATTTTTCTGTAAAATGTTTCTTTGTTTTTTATATTATTCTGGATTTTTCTAAAAAAAATTCTCGTTACGCCCGGATGTTATTTGGAACTACTTCACATCTACAAAATTTGTTTAACAGTAATTTTTTTGCAATTTTTTTTCAAGGAGTTGTGGTATTGAAGGGATGTCATGATGACTCTTAAAGGATAGAGAAAAAATTATTGGTTATAATTTAAAGGCATTTATAAGGTCTTTCGGAAATCATGATTTCAAATTTCGATCAAAAAAATGCAAAATTATTCAAAAATCATCAGAAATTACAAAATTCTCTAGTGAAATGTTGAAAAAAAAACTTAGAAATTTCATTTTCCATTGCCTTTTTAAATAAGTACTGTAAAATTTTCGCTATCGATTCGCTGAGGCCCAATAATTCAGCCTGTTTCAACAAATTGGTGTTATTTTTCGAAAAAATGTGATTTTTTTATTCTTAAAAAATCGTCTTTGATTTTATATTTAAAGGAACGCGCCGAAAAATTGTTGGGACTGGCTTGGTATTTATCGATTTCAACCTCCTGTGAATTTAGAGAAAAATTGCGAAATAATAGTCATAAATTTTATTATTTTTTTAATTTTTAAATTTTGTAACACATGGTTTTGGAAATCTTCACCTATAGGAGATGAAAAAAAAATCGAAATATCGTGAAATTTTTGTCAAATCAGAACTTCAGTGAACATATTATTTACAATAATTTGAAGGAGCGAGAATTGTAATGCAAATGTAATGATAAAGGGAACGAAGAGCAGTATTTTCAAGTTTTAAAAATTTATTGGACATCGTGAAAAAACATTAAGAAATTTGGGTTTCATTTTTTCCTAAACACTGAAATTACATAAAAAATTGTTCACATTTTTTTAATGTAAAAAGTTACAATTGACTAATTTTTTTTTGAAATTTTTGAGAAATATTTCTGAAAACGAAATATGTTTTTCTTTTAATTCTCTATAACTTTTGCTTGAAAATTGTTTCATCAATACATAATTCGAAAAGTTATTGCAGAAAAACCAAATTATAGACCTTTTTGACCCCCAAAAAGGGAGCAAAACTGTCGCAGATTTTAAGGAAGTTCGAATAGTTGAATTCACAGTTTCCTTTCCTGTTAATTTTTATTGAGTCGAAATTCAAAAAACCTGTACTAATCAATCGTAAGAAAATATTATTTTAGGTCTTTTTTTCCAAAGTCGATTCAATAGCTCGATTGATTATTTTACAAAAAATATTTTTCCAAAAGCTTGATCTGAATAATTAATTTAAATTTAAAACGAATTTCATTAACTGAAAATATAACAAAATTCCTGCCTCAGAATGTTCTAAAACCATTTACATGGGACCCAAAACGTACTAGGGTACAAAGGGGTACACAATGCGGATACGCCACAGTACGCTTAAATAGGTATCTATTAATGAAATACGTTAAAGGGGGCGATATCTCCTTGACCTCGTGCTGTAGGGTGAGCCGATTGCCTTTAGGTACATTTAGACACGACGCCGCGATGCAACATAGTCGATTTGGGGAGGGAATCAGGAGGGGAGGAAAAAACGCGAAACATACCATCGCGATATTTATGAATGTTTTCAACGTATGGGAATATTTCGCGATTAATTTTATAGCATTCCTCGGTTTTAATAGAGGTAATTTATAATTTGCCTTATCGTTCGTTATTCTTGTAAAATGCTAGCGCGATGTGAAAATTACCTTATTACCAGGTGAACTACGATACGAATGCGGTTGGAGGGCGGCGATGGGGGCTGGTAAGTAGTGGTGTAATAATAACGAGCTGTACGGAGTACATTTCGGGTTTGAAAACTTCGTTAAAAGGTGAAAGTGGCAAAAAATATGTGGTGAGTCGACGCGGCGCTTTTTCGGTCGAATTTTCCAATATTTTTCAACAATATTTTTAAAATTTACGAAGTGAGATTCCTGAAGAAATACGGTATGGTTTATTATTATTTTTAGATGGGAATCAAATATTGTGGCGGGAGGATTATCATGTTTGGAAATTTCTTCTGTTTATTTGAAACTGCAAGTATTTTATTTCTTTTTTACGAAATTGAAAGAGAAGGGAGAGAAAGCGAGGAGATGGAATATTTCTTCTGAAATGTTTTCCAATGATTTTAGATTTCCATGAAATGAATTTTTTACTGGTTTAATAATTCAAACTGATGTAGGAAGTTCCCAATTTTTGAAAATTTGGCTAAAAAATTTGCACAGAAGATAGGATGTATAAAAGACTTAAATTTACCAAATTCTGAAAAATCTATCATGAAGTCCTTGTCCCTATTTTAATTTCAAGTGCAAAAAATTGAGGCACATAAATTTTGAATTCTAGGAAGAAAATTTTGATCGATTTTCAAGGATTTTAATGAGCACTGTTGCATTTTGAATTTAATATTCCTTGGCATTATTAAATGATTCGTTTGAATTTCTTGAATGATTTTAATTCCTGAAGGAACTACTTATTGCAGGTTAGGAGAAGTCTGAATAAATATTCGAAGATCATCGGATTACTCTATGTAATTTTGCATACGGTGTAATTCTTGAATCAACGGTTAAAAATCCTCAAATCAAAAGTTGGCCTGTGCTCAAAATTCTTTAAAATAAAGTTGACCTGATTTTGGGCTCAAAATCGCTCAAAAATGCTCAAATTACATTTTCACTGATATCTGTGTGCTGCTCGTGAAATTTTATTCCATTTTTATTGGTTACTTTTCAATTATTTGAAAATACTCAAAAATTGGCCGGTGCTCAAAATTCTCAAAAATTTCTCAAACAATATTTGGTCAACATTTCTCAGTTTTCGGCGAAATTCTGGCCCATTTTCATAAATCACACGTCAATTTTCTGAAAATACATACTTAAAAATCCATTTTTATTGGTTATACTTTTCAATTATTTGAAAATACTCAAAAATTGGCCAGTGCTCAAAACTCTTGAAAATTTCTCAAAAAAAATTGGTCAACATTTCTCAGTTTTCGGTGAAATTCTGTCCCATTTTCATAGGTCACATGTCAATTTTCTGAAAATACTTAAAAATTGACCTGATTTTGGGCTCAAAAATGTTCAAATTTCATTTCCACAATTCTGCTCATGAAATTTTTAATCCATTTCGATAGATCAAAACCCCAGTTTCCGAATTTTTAAGGGGGCAAAATTTATGCGTTTAAAAATCGACCATAACACGCATATTTCTTTGGTCACGTTTTAGTGACTTGGTCATTTTTTTCATCAAAAGTCACTTTTTTCATCAAAAAGGTCACTTTCAGTGACTTTTGGTCACTTTTTGTAACTTTCCCCGACCAAAAATTTAAAAAATTTAGAAAATTATTTAATAAATGAAAAAACGATTTTTTTTGAATTTTCAGCCCGGAAAAATCCGAATTTTCATTTGTTTGATTTGGTAGACACCCTGGCTTAAATTGTTTCATTTTTCAAAACTTTATAATTTTGCTTTGAATGCTTAAATATTTTGCTTTTTATTTGAAATTTTTTCTGCAATAAATTCAAATTTTCAAATTTTTGCTGTGAGGGGGAATTGGGTGGGTTCAAAAATTTTTAGAATTGAATTTGAATCTTTTTTTGGCTCGAAGAGGAACATTTAAAAATCTCGTGAAAAGTACCTAGTGGTTTTGAAAAAAAAAAAATTGTTAGGCCCCATGCATTTTATTATTCTTATGCAAAATTTCAGGATGTAAGTACTTCACGAAAAAACTTACCCTACCCCCGGCTTTACGAATGCCATATTTAAAAGGTCTGGAAAAATTCGACAAATTGGTCTGGAAAACCTGGAAAAGTCAGGAAAAATCATTTCTGAAATATAGTGGACACCCTGGTGGAAGAAATTCTTAGAAGATCAAAATTGGAAAAATTTTGAGAAAATTTTAATTAAAAAAATTTTACAGCTGGAAAAATTGTATAATTGGGTAAAATTTTGAAAAAAATGAGAATTGAGTAAATTTAAAGAATTTAAACTTGGAAAAAATTTGGACTTCGATCGTCGAAATCTCATTTTTGGTGAATATAATTGAAAACTGGTGATTCTAGCGTTATTTTACCAAAAAAAATCAATTTTTCGGGTGCCAGGGGTTTCAAAAAAATGATAATTTCAAAAAAATTTGTAAACCAATACATAACTTTTTTAAAAATTTTGTGGCCTTAAATATTTGCCAAGAATTAGGCAAATGAAATGCGAAAAGATTTTTCATTTTAAATATGGATTTGTATATAAAATGAATTTATTTTTGTGTTTATAAATAAAATTAAAATGAATAAAAAATTGAAGAATTCAAATTTATAAACTAGATAAACCAATACTGGGCTAGCTTGGGCTTTCTAATTGAATGTTGGCTCGATTCAACCTCTGTTAAATTAGAATATCTAAAAATTAGGTCAATCTGATAACCAAAAAAAAATGATAATTCTTTTCACAAGTCTCGAACATTTTTTGGCCAGAAGCTTAGAAAAATTGGTAAAAATTGAGAGTGATTGAAAAAATTTTTTCCTTTTGATCCATAAAGCATCAAAATTCAAGAAAAATGGTCACTTTTCGGTCACTTTTTCATTCTTGAAGTTACTTTTGTGGTCACTTTTTCATTTCCGAAAGGTCACTAAAGTCACTTTTTTTTGGAAATTTTGGAGAGAAATGCCTCCCACAACCTATTGTTCAAACCGTTTTCCATAAACTTTAGCTTAATGATTATGAAATGAATCCATGAATGTGTTGCAGACCATATGGCACGTACGGAGCCATTATTGAGCCAAAAATTGTAAAATTTCACAAAAATAGCACTTTAAGGGCGTTGAAACTCCTTGCCCAAGGAAGCTGACATATATGTATTTGGAGTGAGGGGAATGTCCACTACCAGACTGGAATTTTTTTTGTCCCTGGTCGAATTTTAAAATTTGAAAAAAACTGGGGGTTTTAAGCTCCAGCCTCCTGGTCTGCGAGGTGCGAGGGTAAAAATCTGAAATACGCTTGTTCGGGACTACGAGATCCATTCACATGAAAAACCAATTGATTTTCTGTCCTGCAAAAAAGCATGCTCAATGAACATTTTTTTACCATTTGGACGGTAGACTACATGTAAACTTATCGATGTTTTACTCATTATCGCGATACCTCGAAAGAAAGGAATGGCTTCCTTTTCCCTTGAGAACTTGCTTTTCTAAACCAATTTTCGCATTAATTTCCGTTCCAGCCTAATATTAAAATAGAATTCCATTTTATCGACTAATAAACTTTTTTTTTGTTTGTTTCAGGTGAGTTACAAGTTTTCATTGATTCCGAAGTACTTATTTATTTGGCAGAAGACAGAGTAAGTGATTTTTCATGATTCTCGGGGAAATCTTATTACCTACAATAAAAATTAAAAGAAGTAATTTTTCATTATATCGGACAAAATTTTAAACACCGTGTGATTTTCAAATTTTTTCAATTTTTTTTGAATCCTATACCGAGCAGAGGAAAGCTGTCTCCTTTCATGTATAGGGATTAACTACTGCATCCAGAACTGTATTTTTTTTTTAAATGAGCCTACGTTGCGTTGAGGACCCCTAGCTGCGCCTTACTTTGAGCTAGGTGGCTGAAATTTTTTTATAGTAAGTTTCCAACTCAAAATGAACTACCTTTGAGAATTTCGTCAAATTCCGGATTTTTTTTTTTTCATTCCACCCTATGTAGGTACATATGAAAAATTTATATTGAAGTGTGTTATCTTCATTTGAAATTTTCAATTTCACTATTTGCTCAAAATCAAATTTATGGAAAAAATGAACGATTAATCAGTAATTTATTTCTAATTTATTATTCCTTCTATTTCTGCATCATAAATAGTAGCATTGGTAGCTAATGAAAATTTTTCAATCCAAAATTTTTATTTTTGGACCATTCGCATACCCTGCGTACAAATGCAATACACGCATTCGTTCGCTCACACTTTCTCGATTCATTGTTTTATTATTTAACGTTTTCATCGAGACTTTAACAGCAACGCGAGAGACGCCCCGAAAAACTATGTGAGCTGAAAAACGAATTAAACAAAGAAAAACGAACGTGTTTTTCATTCCGGCTCGAGTGCTGAAAAAGTGAACGAAGAAAAAAAGGATAAGCTCGGAGTAGGAAGCGAAATTCCACCAGCGAAGGGGCTCGGAGGGCAAAACTTAATCGTGGAAATTTATTATATTCTTTTTAGGTACCGGAGGAATTACGGAAAACGGCGAGCGCGTTTGTTGTCTCCGGACGCGAATATATGGAGGGTGCGGAGAAAAACACGAAAAAAATGAGTATCTTTTCACGATTTTTCCACCTTATACTCGTATATATCTCGTACGCGCGGATGAGGTCGACGTGTAGCTACGTAGCGTGTAAAATTGAACGTCGTAATTCGCGGTTCCGTTACCGTTGCGAAATGAAATTATACGTGCGATAAATTCGATTTTGATTTTCTTGCGAGTACGAGGAGGAAGGTGTATCTGTTATGACGGTTTTATCGCCTGGTAAAAATTTTCTTCACGTAAGGTTTTTGGGGCGAATCAATGATGACGATAATGAAGAAACGTACGAGCTTTCGAGAGTCTGGTATAATTGAGAGAAAAATAGAGAAAAAATATACCTACGGAGGCCTATACCGGGCACAATGACTGGTACATTGGGAGAAGAAAAATCACTGCAGAAGGCTCGAGTTTAAATGGCAATTTGGCGGCTGGCAAATATTTCATCGTTAAGCGTTTAAATTTACTAAAACGATAAATTTTCGGAATGGGCCGAGGCTGCGGTACAGACCGAGCCGCAAAATCGGACACATAGTGGAGAATTTCGACGATTCGGTAATGAAGTGAAACCACACCATCATTTGTATAGCACGTTGGCAAAGGTACGAGTATCTCGTGTGTAGTTTTGTATACTTACTCTCGAGGTGGCAGCTTATATGCCCCTGTATCCTTCGAAGACTTACACGCTTGGTTTGACCGGATAAATCAAGAGTACCGTGCCCCTCACTCCGCAACATAAAAGGAACCGACGTACACGAGACCTAATGTTTGCGGATGGAAACTGAATCGTAATTAAATTTAATTCGAGAAGATAAGATTAAGAAGAGAGTTTGCCGGTGGGTTTTTCTATGTGCCAGAAAACGTTGCCACTTTTACGCGTGACTAACGTGTTAATTTAAAGATAATTTAAGAGAATTAAATAACCAGGTATTTTAAACGAGAGGGATTTCGTTAGCTACTAATTATGTTTGCCAAAAATGGGATTTCGACCATTTAAGCTCTTTTTTCAACTCTTTCCATTTTTTCTTTGATTATAAATTTTTCGAAATTGTATTCAGATTCAACATTTCTCCATTTAGTAGTTATTTTTTTTAAATTTCCAATCGAAAAACATTAAATTGAAATTTTTTTCAAATTCAAAGTTGGAAAAAATTTTAAAAAATTTAATTTTAGTTGGTAAAATTGAAAAATTGAAAAAAAATTGAGGAAAAGTTTTTAAATGATTGAAAAAAGTTTTCGAATTCGAATGAATTTTGAAAAATATGAAGTTGAAAAAAATTTGAAGGAATCAATAAAAATGGAAAACTCTGTTTCTAGAATTTTTTCCAGCTGTAAAATTTTTGAATTTAAATTTTCTCAAAATTTTTCCAACCTTGATTTTCAACGATTTTTTCAACTCCATATTTTTAAAAATTTCTTCCAACTCGGAATTTTTCCGATACCTAATACGAGTCCTAATACTTACATAGGTATTTAAAATTTTCCCATAAAATTTTTTCAACTTTGAATTTTCTTTAAAAAATTTTAACTTAATGTTTTTCAAAATTTTTTGCAACGTAATGATTGGAAAATTTTTTAGAAAATACAAAATTATAAAAAAATTGAAAATCAAAATTTGGAAAGTTTTAAGAAAATTTAAATTTGAAAAATGTTGAGGGAAATTATATTTGAAAAGTTCTGAAAAAATTTGTGCTTAGAAAAATTTTACCGTTGAAAAAATTTTAAAATTGGATACAATTTTGAAAAAAAATAGCAATATAATTGGACGAGGCCAAATTTCTCAATTTTCTTAAAAGTTGATAAATTTTGTGCTTACCTGAAACTTTTCCTTATTATTTTCTGGAAATAAAATATTCATGCACAGCTATTTTTCTGTGTGTACTTGATATTTCGATTTTCAAACATTTTTATTCTGTTGGGTTCGCTCGGGCCAAATTGGGTACATATTTTTCTTTCTAAAATTTGAAATTTTGATGAATTTATATGGATAAAAATGTTATGAAATTCATCCTAAATATCTATAATTTTGTGTTTAAAATGTACTTTGCTTTCTGAAAATTTATCCTTTTTGTTATTCATGTTGAATAATTTCTTCCACTAAAATCTAATATTCATAAAAAATCTAAAAAATTCGTTCAAAGAGTATTTTTGTTTGGTATTTGAAATTTTAATTTTCTAAATAAAATTTTTGTCCTGGTTTTGTTGAGCAAATTTTTTGGACGAATTGGAATAGGTACAACCCTTGAAAGAGGAGGCAATCAGAAAACAATTTAAATTTATCAGTTGAAAAAATATTGGAGAGTAGATTGGAGGATATGTTTTTCCAAAGCTCTGGGGAAAATCTCTGCAAAATTCGTTTGAAAGGACCTGGTAAAATTCTGCCTGTTGATTTCGAGAATTTGTTAGACACCTTGAATGTTTTTATTTGGCTCGTTTCATTTTTTTTTATATATAAGTAATATCTCATCATGATGAAACTACTACAAAAGTGCTTGAAATTCTCATTACAACGAGTATGCACGATGGGGGGGAGGGGGTCTTTTGAGCAAATTTGCAGTATGAAAAATTGTATAAAATGGCATGTAAGACATGAAAATAGCATGAATTTTCATTTTCTAGATTCAGTAGACACCATGTACTTACTTCAAGAAATTAAAAACATAGTTGAAAAAATTTTCATTTGAATGAATCTGGACTTGAATCATGGAAATCTCATTTTTGGCAAAAATATGTAATTGGGAGCTCGCGAGAGATTTTTCGACGCTACACTGCGCTGGATTGTTTTGCGATGGGGTATTGGCCTATATGATATAATAAATCGGATTTACGAAGGATATTTTCCATCTTTCCAGTCCAGTTTTATACGTATGATACGATGGAAGGTTTCGTACGTAGTACGTACGTTGATAATAATAATGAGCTTGGCCAAAAACGAGGCGTTTTCAAGATTCAACCGATACATGTAGATAAAGGTGCAGTTTTCCCTAAAGAATAAATAAAAGAGGCGAATTTTGTAAAAGCGTTGCGGTGTCGTAATTTCGACTACATCGAAGTTTATATTTGTAGTATCTACGTGGAGATGCGATATTATCAAGTTCAAGGTTTTCGAACCGTTAAGCCAGGTTGATACGGTGTGAATTTTTGCCAGCACCTTTGGGTATTACAACTCTGTACGTATGTACAAGTCTGGATGATTTTTCACGCTAAGATGTCATGTGTCGGAGAAGTAGAACGAGTACCTGGCTGAATTTTATTCCTACGTATCGAATTGAATTAATTACTTGTGGGAAATTTTTCGCGTTGTTTTGGTAAATCCTACGAATCTAGTTGCTGGCGAATCAGCTTTACTTGGTTTCGGTATTTTTACTTACTGGCCGAAAAAAAAACTCAATAACGAGTTTTTTTCTTGGAAGTCGGAAATACCTATGGAAAAACTGGAAAAGAAAAAATTCCATTGGGTTAGTTAATTTCAAAATTTTGCAAATTCTTGGGAGAAATTATTTGGGGAAGGTATTTTCAAAATTGTTCAAAATTTTATATTTGCACTAGCTTTTAACCCGTCCTTCGGACGGAAATCGACGTATATACGTTTTATACTGATGTGGATACTGGAGTTGAAATTGAATACAATTTATCGAATTTTTAAATAATGAGAGGGGTATTGAAAAAAGATTGATTTATGACAAAATTTGATATTTTTGTAATTTAATTCAAATTGAATATAATTGATCAACATTTTGATATATGAGTGGGGAAGGGAGATAGGTATTTAAAAAAATTATTCGACCTGGGGTTAACAAATTGAATACAATTGATTGCATTTAATGGGAGGGGATATTTGAGAAAAAATGATTTGACCCGTGTAAGTTTGAAATTTTTATTATTTTTTAATTGAAAAATTGATTCTTTCCATTTGAGAACATTTCGATTAATTAATCATTTGAAAAAAATTAATTTTGGAGGTCAATCAATTTTTTTAAATTTGTAATTCTAACCCCAGGTATAATTATTTTGTTTTGAATTTCCCCTTCCATTAATTCACAACTCAATTAATAATTAATTTCAGAATTTTTTGAATTACATAGGTCGAATCAATTCTTAAAATTCCTTTCCCATTAGATTGAGCCCCGTAAAATCAGTTTTTTTTTTAAAATAATGGATAAATGTCAGAAATACCAATCATAGAGTTTCCTCCAAGAATGTTGACTGGAAAAAATATATCCATGTTAACAACATTTCCTTTCAGAGGAAACTTAACTTTATTTTTGCTTTCTGAGTGTTACAAATAGCTTTTTGTGACCTTTTTTCTTGGTTTTGGAGGCCGAAATGATAATATGGATGCATTCTCATCCCAAAAAAATCACATTACGATTTTTTCCGAGCATTTTTGGGCTGCGATTAATTTGGGATGAATTTTAATCGCAAGTATTTTTTGGGTTTTTGAGGCTAGAATGATCATTGGGATGGATTTTCATCCCAAAGAAATCATATTACGATTTTTCCGAGCATTTTTGGGCTGTGGTTAATTTGGGATGAATTTTAATCGCAGGTATTTTTTTGGTTTTTGTGGCTGGAATGATCATTGGGATGGATTTTCATTCCAAAAAAATCACATTACGATTTTTCCGAGCATTTTTGGACTGCGATTGATTTGGGATGAATTTTTTCACCTTGCCTGCTGGCTCATTCCATGTCAACTCGACCAGGTTTTGACCTTGGGTCTTCCAATTTCGCTCAATTTTTTTTACGAGTTCCCCTCGATGGTCTAATGAAGAAATCACCGTAATTTCGATCCTAATCCTTCAGCGGGGCGGGGGGTGGCCCTTGTAATTTTCGTATAATTGGGATTTTTCGCGAAATGGCTCAACTTTGAAGGCGCATATCTCAAGATCGGTCATGTCCAAGATGAATCTGTTCATGCGGGTTTGTAGAGAATTGAAAGCAGATTCACAATTGATAATCATATTTTGAAAAGTTCAAAGTTGAACTTTTAAGATGAAAGCTCAACTTTCATGATAAGTACAAAACATGAGGGCCCTCATTTAAAAATCGGAAAAAATTACTATGAAGAGAACTTTTTATGTATTTTTCAACTAACTATTTTTCAAGATGGGATCTCAATACCCCTGGGGGGCACAAGGGTCCTCAATTTTGGTCAAAATTCAAGAAAATGTAAAACGTGAAGTGATATATTGATTTCGACTAATTCGAAGGCGCTGAGTTCGAATATGAGCTCAGTTTTTTCATCCGACCCCTCTAAACCCCCATATCAGCCCCCCTGATGGGGTCAAAATTCAAAAAAATGAAAAATAACGTGTGACGTGTCGTTTGTCGGGTTTTTGAGGGCGCTGAGTTCGAATATTTGCTTATTTTCCGGATTCGACCCTTGGGTGCAACCCTAGCCCCCAATTTTGAAAAAAACAGTTTTTTTAAAATTTTTAGCAGTTTGGGAGTCAAAATGGGGGATGGGGATGGCCGATCAATAAAGTAAATTGATAATCAAGCTCAGCACCCTCGAATTAGTAGAAATCGATATAACACATGCTATTTCTTTTTTTTAACATGTGTTTTCTCAAATTTGGGGGCTAGGAGTGCACCCAAGGGTCGAATCCGGAAAATAAGCAAATATTCGAACTCAGCGCCCTCAAAAACCCGACAAACGACACGTCACACGTTATTTTTCATTTTTTTGAATTTTGACCCCATCAGGGGGGCTGATATGGGGGTTTAGAGGGGTCGGATGAAAAAACTGAGCTCATATTCGAACTCAGCGCCTTCGAATTAGTCGAAATCAATATATCACTTCACGTTTTACATTTTCTTGAATTTTGACCAAAATTGAGGACCCTTGTGCCCCCCAGGGGTATTGAGATCCCATCTTGAAAAATAGTTAGTTGAAAAATACATAAAAAGTTCTCTTCATAGTAATTTTTTCCGATTTTTAAATGAGGGCCCTCATGTTTTGTACTTATCATGAAAGTTGAGCTTTCATCTTAAAAGTTCAACTTTGAACTTTTCAAAATATGATTATCAATTGTGAATCTGCTTTCAATTCTCTACAAACCCGCATGAACAGATTCATCTTGGACATGACCGATCTTGAGATATGCGCCTTCAAAGTTGAGCCATTTCGCGAAAAATCCCAATTATACGAAAATTACAAGGGCCACCCCCCGCCCCGCTGAAGGATTAGGATCGAAATTACGGTGATTTCTTCATTAGACCATCGAGGGGAACTCGTAAAAAAAATTGAGCGAAATTGGAAAACCCAAGGTCAAAACCTGGTCGAGTTGACATGGAATGAGTCTGCTGCATTCTAGTTGCAGTGCAATACATCGATCTGTGGTTTCTCCTGCGGTAATAAATCAGGATGATCACGATTCATCTTGTGTGGAACTTTTCATAATGCTGAACTATAATCGTCGATGAGTTTTGGTATTTCACCCATCTATAATCTATGTATGCGGCAATTTTAATTTGAAAATTTGTTTGTCATATTTTATCGAATGTAGGTAAATACACCGAGGACGTGAAAATATTTACGAGTATTTTCCGTTACCTACGTAAGCAGAAATACTTACGTCTACACGCTACGTCTTCAATATATTCAACGTCATCATCATCGAGTACGATAACTTAAATACACACACGTCTGTAAGCATTTATACATCGGTGTACTTGCTTCGCCAACTTTGACATCTTACCTACATCTCGTATTAAGTACATCCACCTACTCTATCACTACTTGCAGCTGAGAAATTCATCTCGTGGTGAATACGAAGGAAGATTTAAATAACTCGACGGAATGATTTCGCACGTTAGAAAAACACTCGAATCTTAAAGTGTTTACGGATTACTCCGTTTTAATATCTGCACTGCGATGTGCAAAGGTACGGTACTTTGCTTTCATATCAACGATGAAATCGTCGCTGGAGTAGAAATCTCCTCGGTTGTTTTCCCATCTTGTTCTTTATCCGTCGCTTTATTGAATTGGAAAAACGTACGTCGAGATGTTTTTTCCTCCTCTTCTCTTCCTTTTTGGAAACATATTGCGAGATGGCGACAAAAAGCGAATGATGAGAATGAATGACGCGGTGACCGAGTTATTCGACCTTTTAACTCGAATGCGGAGGTGCAAAAATATAAAATTTTCTGCTAAATTCGTCACTGGCCAAGTTAAAACGAAGCTCGAGCGAGTTCGGATGGGAAGGATGACTCGACCGTGCAATTGGTTAAACTAGTTAAAACGTATAATATAAAAATCACCGGTAGCATATTTTATTGAGAATAAGCGTTTTAAGCTCCGGTAACGTTGTTGCGAGCTACGTTGCTTGCCAAAGTTTATGCTACACAAAAGAAAATACTTCGATAATAGGTCTTTTCCCATATATCGGCGGCGTTGGTCGTGTTTGAAATTCTAAATGAGGCATTTTCCGGTTCCAACTTCCAACTCCCTCGTATGTATACGTTTAAACCCCCCGCACCCTCTTGGCCAGTCAAAGAATAGGCGCTGCCTCGCTCATGTGTAGGTACCGATGATGACCTCTAATTTATTGTTACCATTTGTATCCTGCCTCGGGAAGAGCATGGTGCGAGGAATCTCTCCCTACCTCGTCCGATACTTTTTCTAAGTTATTTTTTGTTCATACGGCTCCTGCCCGAGACGAGTTACATAGGCGGACCCGAATCGAACGAGTTTTGCCACACACAGTCGAATTTTCCCGCCTGTGCCAAAAATATTTCTTCCAATTTTCGGTTTCACTTGGTTGAAAACTTCCGGCCTTCGGAACGTCGACGTAAATTTTCATTAGGAAAAAAATTCTTCATTCGGTCTCCCAATTCTGCTGCGTCTTACCCTATTTAACTTTTATCTAAACGCGAGTCGATTCAATCTTTACTCATTTTGGGCCGCCGATGTGTATAAGTTTCAAGATTTCGACGAGCTTCCTTTCGAGTGTTTTAGTTAATGCTGTAAATGGTGAAAAAAGGATTACAATGATCTCGTAGATTGGGTTAGGTACCATAAGTAAACGCGATGTTTATTACGTTTACTTACTCTTATACCGTGTATCTAGTTTCGAGCGTACTTATCTACGAATATAACTTTCGAGAGTGCAATTTGAATTGCTGCTTAAGATTTGATGCCGACAAGACGAGTTTTAGGTACGATTTAGAAGAAAGGGTAGTGTTTTAATTCCGTCCTGTGTGTACTTCTTGTTGTCTTGTACTTATATAGATGCGTTGTGTGCTTACGATCTATCTGCCTACCTACGTAATATCCGCGTGAATATAAACCATCTCATCTGTATCTTTGTCGACGGATTTTGTCCTGTCATCATCGCAATGCTACGTGATTCTATTTGTACGTGCAGGTAACGCGGGTGTTGGAATAATGGTGTGACGATGTGGTGGCTTGAATGAATGATATGGGATTTTATTATAGCTTAGACATGGAGTCGATTTTGATGTAGAAAAATGTGTTTAAAATGAGCAAGGAAGCTAAATGACAAAATTGCATTTTTGGTTGAAACATTTTCAAAAATCGAAACACGAATGAAAATTTTTGCTACAAATGAAAATTTGTACCAAAAAATGTAAGTTTTTATAAATGAAAATTCTTCTAAAAAATTAAAATCATTTCCAAAAATAAGATTTTTTTCCAATAAATGAAAATATTTCCCAAAAAATAAAGATTTTTTTCATAAAAATGAAGTTTTTCTTAAAAATGAAGATTTCTTCGTAAAAATGATAATTTTTTCTAAAAAATGAAAATGTTTCCCGAAAATGAACGATTTTTTCTGAAAAATGAAGATTTGTTTATAAAAATGAGAATTTTTTCCAAAAAATGAAAATGTTTCCCGGAAAATGAAGATTTTTTCCTAAAAATGAAGACTTTTTCAAAAATGAAGATTTTTCCTAGAAAAGAACATTTTTTCCAAAAAATTACCATTTTTCTAAAATTGAAGAATTTTTGGTACAAATTGAAAAATTTTTCAAAAAAATGAAGATTTTTCTCGAAAAATTACATTTTGCAAAAAATGAAAATTCTTCTCCTAAAAATGAAGATTTTATCTTGATAATGAAAATTTTTTCTTAAAAATTAAGAATTTTTCCTTAAAATGAAGATTTTTTCTTAAAAATGAAAATGTTTTGCGAAAAATGAATATTTCTTTCCCTAAAGATGAAGATTTTTTCTAAAAAATGAACATTTTTTTTTAAAATTGAAATTTTTTCCTACAAATTGAAAATTGTTTCAAAAAAAATCAAGATTTTTCTAAAAAATGAAAATGTTTTTCAAAAAATGAAAATGTTTCTCAAAAAATGAAGCTTTTTCCTAAAAATAAAATTTTTTTCTTGAAAATGAAAATTTTTTCTAAAAATGATGATTTTTTCCTAATCATGAAGCTTTTTCCTACAAATTGAAAATTTTTTCAAAAAAATAGTGTTTTCCAAAAAATGAAAAATTTTTCCAAAAAGTGAAGATTTTTTTTAAAAAATGAACATTTTTTTTTAAATTGAAAATTTTTTTTACAAATTGAAAATTTTTTTTAAAAAAATGAAGATTTTTCTAAAAAATGAAGATTTTTCTAAAAAATGAAAATGTTTTTCAAAAAATGAAGTTTTTTCCTAAAAATGAAAATTTTTTTCTAAAAATGAAGATTTTTCCTACAAATTGAAAATTTTTTCAAAAAAATGATGTTTTGCAAAAAATAAAAAATTTTTCCAAAAAATGAAGATTTTTCACAAAAAATACAATTTTTACCAAGAATGGCAATTTTGACCATAAACGACACTTTTCCTTCGATTTCTCTTCTCAACTCTTTGTAAACATCTCATGGCGTTTACAGATACGAATTTTAATCTCCCTGAACATTGCAAAGAAAGGGGGGACATGGACAGATTTTTCTTGTGGAAGTATTTTTGGACCCTGCCTACTTATCAAGTAAACCGAAATATTCGCCAACGATGTATTAGAATTAGAAAAAGCATAACTGTAATGCGAAAATCGCCAACAGTTTTGGAAAAAAAATCAAGAAAATAGATTTAAAAAAATAAGAAAATATTATTTTAAAAAAAAGTAGGTAATAGCCAAAGTCAAAAGATAGAGAGCATACCACGTGGATCGTTTTTGCGTCAACTAGAGACTTGCAAGAAGTATTGAGAATTATATAGTTTAAACAATTTGAATTGACCTTGGTGATCGAATATTGTTGACAAGGCGCTTTCGAAAATGAATTTTATGGCCAAATATTTCGACTTTGGAAGAGGAAAATTTGAAACTCCTCCATATAGAGAAAATTGAAGATGAAAAAAATTAACGAAAAGGAAAGCGACGTCTAATGCACATGATAAAAAAAATGGAGTGAATTGGCATTGGAAAAAATTTTTCCACTCTCCCTTCTCTTCATTCTCCCTTGCAAATTGAAACCCCACCTACCGAAAATGGTAAAAAGCCAATTAGAGTAAAAAAATGATAGATTATTAAAAATGCTGAATTTTGAAATAATGTACTTTGAAATTTGAATTTTTTCAGTTTCATAAGTACCTACAATATGCGTACATCCAGATGTTTTCCAAATTGCGCCATTTTTATCCGTAAATGGTGGAAAAATCTATGAAATTTACCAGACTAGTTTCATGTTTTAGTAGAGAAGTTTTCATAAATGGCTTGCCCAAAAATCTCTTCATATTGCTAAAGAAGCCCTTTGTTGAATATTCGTTTTCAGTTTTCCTTGATTTCTGTATGACCAGAAAAACATTTACGACGTGAAAAAAGGTCGAGGAACTTTTTTGTCGAAATGTTTATTTTGAACCAGAAAAAATCCTTTCAGTTGGAATTTTAGATTGTTGTCCTAGCTTCTAACGTTGTAAGCCTAGATATTTTTGTTGTTCGTGTAACTTGCATCGGTAGTGAAAGTAGTGAATTTTTGGCAATAAAAGTTATGAAAAAATTTAAAAATTTGAAATCATGAAAAATGTTTCTCTCTCTGAAAAACAAAATGATGAAAAAATGATGAAATTTCAGTTTTTAAAGGTCTTCTTTCGTAGGTATCAGTTTTTACTCTCGTTTGTCTCGGGCTCAATAAATTGATGTCGTTTTTCAAATTTGTAGTGGACCCCCCCCCCCCCGATTCTTTCTTTAGTTAGGTAAGCCGGGAAAATCACAAGAATTTACATGAAATTTGACAGTTGACAAAAAATTCCAAATTTTCAGTCCGAAAACTATCCTAATTTTTCATTTTCCATTCTTGTGATTTAGTTGACAAGCACTGACGTAATTTATTTCATTTTTCAAAATTTTTACAATTTTACCTTAGAATAGAATATTTTTTTTATTTAGAATTTTTTCTGTACTAAATTCCAGATCTCAAGTTTTTAGGCAGTACGATTCCAAAAATTTTCAGAACTAAATTTTAGTAATTTTTGTGGGCCGGAGAGGAGCTTTTTGAAAATTTCTTAAGTAGCGAAAAAGTAAGTGATTTTTGAGGGGGGGGGGGCGTTATAAACCATTAAGTATCATTTTTTGCATCGGTCGTCTTAGAATCACAAATGCTTTATTTTTAAACCAGTTTTGGGTGAATGAGGGGAGGAGGTTCTGCAAACCATATCTGTCCTTTTTTCTAACAAAAACTTTGTAGCATGGAACCTCAAATATTATCTGAGCACGAAGGGTCGAAGAGGAGCAAAATTCAATGTTAAAATAATTAACCAACTTAAAAGTCTCGATTTTCTCCAATTTGTGTCAATTTTTTAAAAATTTAATCACTCAGTATCCTTTTTACGTCTCGTTCAATTTCATGTACAAAGTCGTGATTTCCCAGCTAAATTCAATTTGAAAACAAAAATCTCTCGTAAAACTTTCCCACTCTGCGCACAGATATAAAAAAAAGAAGTTGTAAAACTTTCTCTCACATAACTACCCATTAAATCGCTCAATTTACTGGAAAAATTCGTCTGATATGAAGATCGAAAACGATTCAGCAAGGTGCGAAGGAGGAGTCCCAAAGTTCGCTCGCGTTTATGAAATTATTCGCGAGTAGATAGCGCCGCGTAAAAATAATCAACGAACAAAAAAACGGTAGGGAAAATGCTATCGAAATTAATTTCGGTAACAGTTCGCATAATAAATCTTACCCTTTAAATGATTCCGATCAAGTGAGCCGGCGGAGTGGTAACAGGAGGCGGGGAGAAAGAGACGTGTAAATTTATGTAAATTACGAGCTTTATGCAAAGTACTTTTAGACCTTCTTTTAAAAATGAATCTTCGTCTCGTGTTCTACATATTAAACAGTTTCAAGAAAAGTTTTCTTGTAATTTTCTCGACGGTATCTAATTTTCACATTTTTATGCTCTTCTTATTTTTCTTTTCTTTCATTTTTCCTCCCCCGCCGTCTTCGTACAAGTATCTGTCCTACCACTGTCTGCGCCATTCAGAGCGGTTGTTTTTATTTGTAAATTTTTCGCATTCAACCGAAAATATTATTATTTTTTAATTTCGGTGATATTTTTTATCTCATTTGTGCGACGGTTGTCGCCTTCGCGGTGTAATCGGTGGCTGGCGTAGATTTATGAAGGGTGCGTTGAAAGAAAAACTCGTTTGGTGCTCGTTAAGGCTCGAAATCGAAATGTGGAGGTCTGCGGGCGACGGACGCGTCACTGTATGTGTTGTTGACGATGGTGGATCCAAAACTGAAGGATGAAAATATTGAAAAAGCGAGTATAAAAGTTGTATAGGGATGAAAAATTCATTGAAATTGTGTCGAAATCTGGAGATGAAAATTGTTCATTTTTAATTATACATTTTCGTTCGAAACGTTTCGATTGAAAAATATTTGAAATATTTTAGATGAAAATTGCTCATAAGTCGTAAAAATGGTTGAAATTGCATCGGAATTATTCATTTCAAGTATCGAATAAAATTTTATAAAATATTTTTGTTTTTTAAATCTCATTCTCATGAAAAGTCACAAATTTTTTTCTTATTTTAAATTACTATTTTCATATGATTTTTTATGGTATACAATTTAATAAGTACATTTTCTTGATTTTTTTTATTTTTGATGATTTTCAGTGCTGTGCCTTTTTGTTTTACGTTTTAAGAATTCCTTCTATTGTTTTATTGAAGTTCTTGCTGTTCTTATGCAAATTTCTGGAAGTTATTTTACATGCGTCTGCGTCTCCTATCACGTGCCACATGCCATGCCATCTGTAACCTGACATGTTCCACGTGTGACTTGTCATGTGCCACAAATCACTTATCAAGTGTCATTCATCACGTACAACTGAATCTATTCCATATGTCTAAAAATTTGAAAAGTTTTGTAACTTTGACGCTGCCTCGTCCTTAATTCTCTTCTACGTTAATCTGGTTTAATTCAATCGAAAAATTTATGAATTTTATCAATTTTTTTGATATGTGTAAGTAAATGACTACCCAGGTGCGGATTCAGAGGAGGAGAGAAAAAATTTTCTTCTCTCCAAAGGGTCAAAAATGATCAATAAAATCTTTGAAATATTTCATGGCTTCTCAGCTCCGATTCTTCAAAAAATTCTTGAAATCGTGATTTTTTTTCTCACGAAACTTGTTTTTCCATTTTTCAACATGATTATTATTTCGACCCCTCCATGAGAATTTTTTTTTTAAATTTGCTGAAAATTCCATTTCCTGTCTTTGATTTCCTCAGAATTTTTCCATATTTTATTTTTCGAATGAAAAATGTAATGCATAAATTCAGATTATTGCATTTGATCAAAAAGGGTAATCATTTAATTTCTGAATTCGAATTTCGAAAAATTTTAGCATTTATCATGAGTGTTGATCAATTTTGGAGAAATTTTTATAAATACTTTATTTCAAAGAAAGGAAAATGCAGTTTCAAGTTTAATTGTTCAATTCTTCATTGAAAAAATTTCTTATTATCTTTATTTGAAATGTAATGTTTATTTCAAGTTTAAGAAAGAGGTATTCTATAGATTTTTAGGAAAAAAGAATTCAGTTTCAAGTTAAAATATTTATTATTTCGTCAATATTATCTTATAAATTTAAATACTTACTATTTATTTAGGTATAGGTAGATATTTTACATTCGTATAGGTCGTTTCGATGCAGAGGAGTAAGTATCCTCAAAGTCGTATCTGGGCTTCTTGTCCATTCGTCGCAACTCTCCATTTCTGGATTTGCGTTTTTTCTCACCAGTTTGCTTAGGTGGTCGTTTAGGAGCATTTAGTCGTCGATGATTGGTCAAATATTTGGCCAATCTTTGCCTTTCTTGAATTCTTTGACGAACTCGTCTTCTGAAAATTCTTCGTAGACAAGAATCAGACTGGTAGATGTGGTACCAGTTTCTGCGCACCGTCAATGCAGCTTTCATCGCAGATGGGTCAAGCATCCGGAAAATCATGGTGGATATTTCCAGTGGCAGAGAACTAATAATATCGAATTTGTATTCGTTAGTCGACATTTTATTTCGCACAAGAACTTTTCACTAGACAATTCACTTCAGAAGCTTTAGCAGTGGCAAGAGAGATGTGCTCAGTTAGATAGTTTGATCGCTATCAACGTTCTCGAAGCCCACTCCTGGTTTATATAGGATTGGGAGGAGGGTGTGGCTGGTGACTCCTCCCTGTTGGCCAATCAGATGCGCTGATGGGCGTGGCTCAGTGCTGTGCAATTGTGTTTTGTCTCACGTAACCTCTGTTCCTGAATACGTGACTTGCCACAAGTAATCAGATTTTTTTGAAAATATTTCTATGGAATTAATGAATAGAAATTTCATTTGATCGTTTTTTTCTTTCAAGTTTAATGTGGATTTTATTGAAATGATATGATGTACCTACAATATTTTTTGCTAACGCAACTAGCTTCACTGTAAAATATGCATTTAGAAACATAAAATCATAAAAAAAATATTTGTGCAGTGTCATGTTGAATCATAATACGAACAGAAATGAATATTACAACGTCGTTAACATTTCACTTCATTTGTTTCCGAATGTTTTTTCTCAATTTTTTCCTTTAATTTTTTTTCACTGTACATTTTTGTAAGTAAATTTTTTCTAGACCTTTTTGCTCAACTCTAAAGATTTTTCTTAAAATTTAAATTTTCATCTTTTTTAAAAAATTGATCTGGATTTTTTTTCGAACTTTAGGTATATTTTTTCCTCAAAAATTCTTTCACACCAAAATTTTTCTCGGTATAAAATTTTCTCAGATTTTTCCAATTTTATATTTTTTTAACTAGAAATTTTTTCCATTTTAAAACTTTTCAAAAATATTTCTGAATTCCGAAAAAATTTTCAATCGCTTTGAATGAACGATTTTTTCATTTGATGATGATGATGATACAAAAATACAAGAGAGTGGAATAAAATTTTGAGAAAAAATTTGAAAAATGGGAAAAATATTTGAGGAGGAATTTTGGAGCTGGAAAAAATAATGAGAAAAATTTCAGTTTTGGAAAAAATTTTAGGGTAAAGAACAATTGAAAAAATAATTCTAGTGCTGAAAGAAATTCAGAGAAGAAATAGGATTAAACAAATTTGAGAAAATTTCAGAGTTGGATAAAATTTTGAGAAAATAATTACCTACAAAGTTGAAAAAAATTATGATTGAAAAATTGGGAAAAAAATTAGGATGGAAACAATTTTGAAGAAAAAATATCAGTTTGGAAAATTCTTAGGAAAAACACTACTTACGGCTAGAAAAAAATGAGAAAATTTGAACATGACCAAAAAATTATTGATCGTTTTGCTATAGTATTCTTACCAATATGTGTGCCTGGATATACAGGTGTTCCATGAGTAGACATCCATACTTCATTTTTGGATATAACCGGGTACCACTAAAAAAAAACTTCAGATGAACATGTTGCCTATCTTGATAATTGAAGGGGCAAATGTTGCTTACAAAAAAATTACGTGAATTTTTTTTTCAACAATGGTAATGGACAGTACTTTGAAAACTGAACAAATTTTCACCTCATGACTTTTTGCCTAACTTCAAAATTGAAGGAGCTACAGAAAAAATTGGTTTAAAAAAATTCTAAAAAAGTAAATCAACCAAGAGAGTGGACAGTACGTAGAAAATTGGACAAATTAGGGTAAGGTTGCCATATTTCGACCACTTTTTTTCAAACTTCCACCAATCGAATACTTTTTGAGGTAGAAACGTCAAAAATGGCTTAAAAAATACCTTGATCCTTCCTCTACCACTCCCTAAAATTTTGAGCCGATACAATCATTTTTTGTATTTTTTGCGATTTTTTTTCTGAGGGAACTCAAAAATCGATTTTGAAATTTTGGGTTCCTAATTTCGACCACCAGCTGATTTCGCCCACGTAGAGCGGAATCTATCCGAAAAGTATTTTTTCATATTCTTCTTTCACAGATAAACAAAATGAGACCAAAACGACAACCCTACAGCCAAATCTCGCGGAGAAAATCAGAAAAAACAAAATCACATTCAAAAAACAGATTACATAAGATAGTATTGCTGGTCGAGATTAGGGCACCCTATACAATTTGAACTTTGGTGAAAATTTTTGTTGCGTACCTCCAGTTGTTTTCAAAAACGATGATTTTATCGAAATCTGACACTATTCCCCCTCACAATTCACAATTATTTGGTAGAATTTATTGAAAAAAATATTCATAATTTGAGAACAAAGAATACGTAAAAAAATTTTTCACCTATGCAATTTTGTTTTTTTCAATTTTCTCCGCTAATTTTGCCTGTAGGGTTGTGATTTTGGTCTCAAATTGTTCATCTATGAAAAAGGAACATGAAAAATTTTTTTTCGTGTAGATTGAGTCCATAGCGGCCGAAATCGGCCGGTGGTCGAAATTAGGAAGCGGTCGAAGTTAGGGCATTTTACCCTTATAGCCCCTTCATTTTTCATGTTAGGCAAAAAGTTCTCGGAACAAAATTTGTCCAATTTTCAACGTACTATCCATTCTCACGGTTGATTTATTTTTTCTGAATTTTTTTAAAACGATTTTTTTGCAGCCCCTTCAATTTCGAAGTTAGGTAAATAGTCGTAAGATGGAAATTTGTCCAGTTTTCAAAGTACTGTCCATTCCCATTGTTGAAAAAAAAATTACGTAATTTTTTTGTAAGCAGCATTTGCCCCTTGAATTATCGAGATAGGCAAGATGTTCATCTCAAGTTTTGAAGTACGGACGTCCACTTATGGAACACCCTGTAGAAACCACCCTTAGGTGTCAAAAATTAGTTTTATGAGTTGACATTGATTTTGGACCTTTCAGAAGGAATACAATCAGGGAGGAACCTCAACTTGACCAATTTTTGACACCTAAGCATGGTTTCTATATCCAGGTCATTCCAGGCTGACATTTGTTGATTTATAAACTAATTTCATTGGTTGATTTAAGAAATTATGATTTTTTATGGTTTAAGGCCCAGGGACAGGAGTAAACCGAGGTAGAAATACGAATTTTATGGGTATTGAGAGCTGCGAAAAATATGAAGAAGGTGCACGAGAAAATTGGCGGTTGGAAAGGGAGGGGTGAGTCCTCAGAAGTTTTGAGCGATCTCGGTGAACCTTATTTTTATTTTTTTGAAATTTTGGACATTGGATAAGGATGTGGTGAATGGAGATTTGAGTGCTACATATATTACAGATGGGAAGTGGGTCTTTCTTTAAAGAGGTATGCGTGAGTTAGGAGAGAATTCCCTGTACGTAATCTAGTGAAGATAATGTCAGCTCGGAGAGAAATATTATTGTGAAAATTCCTAGGAAGTGTTTTTTGTTTTAGATGATTTTAACTTTGTTGGGGGGGGGGGGATTTGGTTCCAAAATTGTTTGAAAGAGGAAAGAATGTTTTAATATTTTTTTTTTCAATTCAGCAATTTTCACATTTACCTAGAGGAATTTTTACTATTTTTTGTTCAATGAGGATCTGAAAATCAAAACTCACTTCTGCCAAAAATTTGAAAATGGTTTTTTTGATGGATTCTGATAGAGAATTTCACGCTCTACCACATGCCTGAAATAGTTTTTGCCTACATCGTCTCCGTCATGGCTAAAAATGCTTCCAAAAACAGGGGTAGAATCATAACTCACATTTGCCAGAAAGTTAGAACTTGAAAAAAAAAAAGAAACATTTTTTGTCTCTCGACTTTTTTGCCCCAGATCAATCATCTTCGAGTTATGAACCACCTTTGAAATGCATTAATTTTTAAATGCTTTTCGAAGCTGGTTCATAACTCGAAGACGATTGGTCTGAGGAAAAAATGTCAAAAGACAAAACATATTTCTTTTTTCAAGCTCTACAAATTTGGTTTCACAAAATTTTTCTGTAGCATCAAAAAAAAGGGTAGTTGGTGTCAAAATTCGCATTTGCCATTCTTCTCGCGCCATTTTAATAAGAGTGCCTACGTGATCGGGAGAAAGATCAGTGAATCCTATTTTCAGGTCCTTCTTGACAATTTTAGATAATTTTAGCACACTCGGTGGTCGGTAACTTAACTTAATCATTTTTTGCGTGTTTTTTTTCGAAACCCCTTTACCTGGCGAAAGTGAGTTTTGATTCTCAGCTCCTCATTCGAGATCATTTCGAACCATTTTCTCAATATTTTGACAAAATTTACGAAATTTTCAAAGATTTACAATGAGCACGGATTTGACATTAGTTGCTGCGAATTAAATTAGCCCTATAAAATTACATAATCGAAAATTGCCTTATGCCTTCCATTAATTCATTCTAGATTCTGGAGAAATGCCATACAATACGTACTAGGATACCCCGAAATGATATCGTTCTCTCGTTGTTTATTGCGGAATTTAATTTTAACACGTCGTAGCTCTTGAACAAAGCGTTATCCCAACAAATTATGAATTTAAATGTGCAGATGTTTTATTCGAGCAAAATTAACTCCTACTTTGCCTCAGTTAATATATCTACTCGATACCTTCCTGCTGCTGAATTTCGTCGAAAAGTAACCTATTTCATATTAAATGGGAAAAAATTCGCCATATTTACCAAGAATAGGCCTACGTATGAGGTCATATAAACCAGAGTCGTACACAGATGCGGAGAAATCTATTTGAACATTCGCAGCGAATTAGAAAAGATAACGAATTTGCGAACGGGTTAAGTTCGCGACGTAAATTAAAACGTATTAGTCAAAACTAGTTAAAACTTTGACTCGACTAAGGCGTTAATTAACCGTAAAAGGAACGCCAGCATTTCAACTAACTGTATATACACAGCGTACAGGGCGAAGTGGAATACGCCGCGAAGATGGGGATGCTGCGTATGTCTAAGGACGTCGAGAAAGGGGTGAGGAGGCGGGGGGACTGGCAAGGGCGTGGAACGCAACGCAAACTGCCAACTTTATTTCTTTCCCATAAAAGCAACACGAATCCGGAGCATGTTTCGAATTGTTTATTAAATTAAAGAACGCGTTTCGGCTTCGTCCTCGTTGCCTTCATTTTTTGGTATCCGTATCCTGTCCACTTTAGATACATTGTACGGGTACTCGAACGTGCTATAAACCATAACCGACCATACGTGAGTACATTGCACCCATTCGAAATCCATTAAGTACCAGCAAAAATGAAATTCTTTTCAATGAAAGATTCAAAAGATCTCGTATTTGTTTACCAGCAGTGTCGCATATTATGTTTAGGAAGTGTGAAAGGGATGGAGGGGGAGGAGGGAGTCTGTCGTCGTCTTAAATTCAACAAAACACGCCGTTTACATATGCTTTTTATATGAATGTATTAAAAATTCATAGGTTTACATTGCAATCGAATTCTTCGCAGATTTTTCATCCTTTTAAAGGCTATAACGCTGGGACCTGGGAACCGCTTAAATGGAATTTTTAATGCTACGTTATACGCGGGTTTCCGTTTACATAGCGAGAGAATGTTATGTCCAATATACGAGTATTAAAGTAGATCGAATTTTGGCTCTTTTCAGGAAAATGTATGGTGGGAAGGGAGAGGGGGGATGCTTGAGAGTTCAGTTTCCAGTTCAGTTTTACGTGGAAAAAAGGTTAGATATCGTCGTTTTGAAAGCATTCGAAAAAATAATTTTTTTGGAAATTAGTTTTATGGATTTTTGACATAGTTATGTTTCCAGAGACTAGAAAAAAGTGTGAAAAGGGTGCCAAAAATTGACGTTTCGAATCAAAATCATTCAGTTGTAATTTTAGTGTAGGTATTTATTTTTTATGTAATGTCTGGCAATGCATTTTAAAATTAAGAAAATGAATCGAGATTTAATAAAATTTAATAAATTAAATTCGATAAGTAATTTCAGGGAGTTGGTGATTTCATTCATTGAATTCAGAAATGTGTGAATTGATTCCTATGGGGGGGGGGGGGGTGAACAAATGGTATGGCCGGATAAAGGGTGAATTTGGCCCCAGATGCGTTTGGGCTCCTAAATACCTCAAGTAGTGTATATTGACTAGAAAAAAATTTTCACAAAATTTTGGACCCTAGCCCCCTCCCTATCGAAGTTATGACCATTTTATTGCATTTTTCCAAGAATTTTTTATTTGAACGAAAGTGAAGGAAATTTTTCGTTCTTTGGCACAAAATTACATCTCGTAGAGTTGTATTTATGATAATTTTTTCAACAATTTTAGTGCACTCCTTCACTTTTTTTTGGGCTATTTGAAGTTTTCAATCAAAAAACTCCACATAAGCGAAGATCGACCACCTTGGGAAAATTACTAAAATATTATATTATACGTTTTCTTATGTAGAATTTTGCTGTGTATTTGGTTTTGGCAATTTCGTTAAACTAAGGGCCGAAAATCGCGAAAAATCGTACAGAAATGTTGGCATTTTAGCAGATTTTTCAAATTTTTAGCGTTTTATGCAGAAAGAAATGACTAAATGAAAAAAACAATCCCATATTCGTGTTCAGCAGGTCAAAATACTCCGATAAACACCCTTCTCAAGATAGTTTTGCTTAAAGTTTAAAAAATCACTTTTTCCACTGATTTTTCATGGTGAAAAAAGTGAATTTCTAGGCTTCGAGTAAAACGATCGCGAAAAGGGTGTTTATCGAGGTATTTTAACTTGCTGAATATGGATGTGGGATTGGTTTTTTCATTTGGTGATTTTTTCCTGGAAAATTCGCCATTAATTTTCAATGTTGTAAAATTAAAATTGTAATTTTTTTGTGAAGCTTTTAATTCGAAATAAAATTAGGGAATATTGTGTTCATTTTATGAAGAAAAAATTAGTTTCACAAAAAAAAACTTGAGAGATGGAGAAATTTTGAAATCAACGCTAAATTCTAGACTAAAAACAGTGATTAAAACAAGAAAAAGAAAATAAGAGTTCTATCCCACGTTCTGAATGGAATTTGGGAAATATGAACCAAAATGCAATTGTGATTATAATATATGGTTCGATCCGTCTCGACGAGCTGATTCCGAAAATGACCTAGTTTTTTGCAATTCGAGCAATTTTTGGCTGAGTTATGGGCGATTTTCAAAAACGTATTATTTTTCACGCTGATCACGAAAAAAATGGTGAAAAAATTCCAGGACCTCAAAATTTTTCATAAATGGAAGATTATTCGTTGAAAATTTGTTTTATACTTTTTGATGTAATTTTTGACCCTTAAAGCCGATTTTCTGTGAAAAGAAAGGGTCCTACGAAAAAAATGAATAGTACATTAATTGTAGAACGTCAAATTTCCTATCTGTAGAGTTTCAATAGTTTTCTGTTAGGACGTCAAATTTCCGACTTAGAGTCCGATTAGTTTTTTCTTAGGAGGCTTGGGCCGTATTCATAAACGATAGTTAAGTATCCCTTGGCTTATTTTTCCTGGAGTGTTGAAGCCTTGGAAACAAATTTTTTATTCAAATTGAATAATTAGGATCCTCAAGTATTAATTTATCATTGAAAAATCATAAAATTTTTATTCAATAAATCGATGAGATATTTTCAATTTTTAAAAAAAGTTGAAGTTTGAACTTTTAGCCAAAATATCTCGAAGCCTCCCAAGAAAAACTAATTGGACTCTACGGATAGGAAATTTGACGCTCTAAAATTTATGTTTCATTCATTTTTTTCGTGGAATCCTTCCTTTTCTCCGAAAATCGACTTGAAGTGTCAAAAGTTATCAAACAAAGTAAAAAAAAAAAAACGTTAAACGAAAAATTCAAATTGTGAAAAATCCTTGGGTGATATCCTTCTTTACTATTTTTCTCATGATCATCGCGAAAAATACTATGAAAATAACCCATCAAACCACAAACAGCATTTTCCATGTCGACATGTGTTATGAAAAGGTAATGAAAAACATTTTGGTGCACCCGATTTTGGAATCAGAAATATATATATGTATTTGATGTCAGACGACTTGACAAAATCAAAAAAAAATTCCAGCCGGGGATCCCCAAATTTTTTTGAAAATTTCTAGATTAAAAAGAATAGAAAAATGTGAACAGAAAATTTTAAAAAAATTCTCATGCATACATACCTACGTACTTACTTACTTTCTTACATATTTTACTAAGTAACATTTTGAGTCAATTTTGACCGAATACACTTACTAGTAAAGGTCCCAAGCCATCATATCAAGAGTGTACTCAAAAATGTTACTTAGAAAATAAATATTTACTTTTTTTGGTCCAATTTGAGGGGTCCGCCACTGATTGAAAGTATAGAACCGAAGTGTATCTTGAAGTTTACCATTTACCAAGTCGTACATTTCAAGTCAAAAGAAAATTCTTACCAATTCAATATTCCATACCGAACGAAATAATAAGTCGAGAAATGTGGTAAAAAATTCATGTATTAAAACGAAAAAATTGATACATAGCAAATATGTAGGTATAAAAAATAAAAAACGAAGTTAACATAATCTAAAATTAAAAAATTAAAAAATAAACAGATTGCATTGACACGAGAGAAAACAAATACAAGCGAGACCAAAGGACCGGCCTTTTTAAGATCACGCTAGCGGACGAATTTTTATTACACGATTGATTTCATGGTGTAGACGAGAGTTATTCGTTTCGACTAACCATTTGTAGAAACTATTACTGGATCCTGTGATGAAACTAACTGGTAGGAACGATATAATGGCTTGGTTTGACGTATAAGTTTCTCGAATTTCAGTCAACTTATCTCTCCATAAGTCCAATTTGTCAGTTTGCATATTGGATAATATCAACGTATTGGGAGCGTTAAACATGACCTGGAGAAAAAACAAAGATATTAGTATTAAGTATAGTAACAAATCTATGGAAAATCTCGAAATCTTGATTTTCAGAGGAATGGTACGTACTTCTTTGAATATCTGTCTCAGGATACATAAGACGTTGATGTTGAACTGCGTTAATAACGGGAATCCGACCATTTCGAAGTAATCTCCTTCTCGAAGAATCATTAATTTGGAATAAATCATACGGAAGCTTTCTCGTTGAGCGGTGTTATTATCGTTCATCATGTATAACCGAGAAAAATCGAAGTAATGTTGAAAATTGTCCTCGGGTTTCTGCGGAAAATCGGTACTGGCAATACTGAAAATGAATATAGGATTAGAAATTGTCTGCAATTTGTAAGACTGGGATAAGTATGAAATTGGCAACGAGTACTTACTTATATTTACGAATTCCGTAAACTTTGATAAGTTCGTTTCGTATCCTCATAAATCGGCCATGGCAAAATTGACTACTACGAACAACGTGAATTGGTTTTCCACAATCGATGTCGACGTTTTCGACAGGAATTTCGCATCCCTGAAAAAATAAACATCGAATGTAATTTTTACGTTTAAAAAAACCATAAATGTGGCGAATTTTTTCATTGGAATAATAATTTACCCTTGGTAACTGTAGCATCGTTGGTAGTTGATCACATAGGCCATCTTTCAATTCTTCGGTAATTTTTCCGAGTAAATCGTTTGCCGGAAGACAAGATCTTTGAACACGTTCGTTGTGTGAGCCTTGTTTACGATCTCTGCTTTCTATCACTTGCGGAGGTTTTCTATCGATCTAAAAATGAAAAAAAAAACAAATTATTAAAAAACTTGTCATCTCTAGTGATTTTTTAGAAATTAATCAAGCTTGTAGCTAAGGGGGAGGGAGCAATTCTGCCCTGGAACAATCACTTTCCCCTGGAAAAATTTGTCAAAAACCCCTTCTAAATTCTGGTCTTGTGTAAAGCCAAAATATGAAAATGCTGCCTCTATAGCATCCTTCTATATTTGGTCATCTGATTCCATACGATCAGAATTTCAACCACGATCAATTTCCATTCAAGAAGTCAAAAATTTTGAAAATTCCACTTCAGATTATTTAAAATTTGGATAAATTTTCTCTTTAAAATAAGTAGTTTGTTAAAATCTCATTTCAAAGGTCTACATTTTTGGAAATCATGACAAAGAATCATTAGGTACCTAGGTAATTCTCATAAATTATTCTGAACTTTTGGCACTTGAATAACTCTCGAGATAATTTTTGCATATTTTGATCCGAGTTGGGCGATATTTCAATAGTTGATTTTAAAACTCGTAATATAAAAAATATTTAAAAATGAATCAGGTGTGGAATTTTTTTCCGCGAAATGAAAGGTAAATGTTTGAACTTAATTTATTGCAAGAATCAGACAATTTCACCGATTCGTATAGATTTGGCAGAACATTTGGCCTAGGTTGGTGCATCCTGCCCCACTTTTCCTTAGTTTTAAAAAAATTATGTAGCAGTAATTCCATCTAAATTTTTTTGAAAATTTTCGCCAATTTTTTTTCAAATATTTATCAATTTTTTTTCAAATGATCAAGAAAATATTGTTTTGATTTCAAAGAGTTGGGTTGAATTTGATAAAAAAATTCTTGTGGCTTGAGAGATGAAAGTTAATGGGGGGAGGGGGGGGGTCAGTTAATTTGACTCATTTTCTATTGCTCCACCTGAGATACCATTTTTCCGCCCCCTCTCCCCCCAACCCTCCATCATTCTGACTACGGACCTGAAAATTATAATATGTACTATCTTGGTAATGCTGAATAGGTAGGTACCTGATATTGAAACTTTGGTAATTTGACGATGTTATCTTGCAAGCTGATCGGCCGAAGTTTATATTTCTTGATGTAATGCTGGACGAACTTCTCTTGAAGGAAATCGCAATGTTTTCGAAGATTCGGATCCTCTGGATCGGCGTTATAAATTCGAATGTTACGTTCGATAACATTCATTTGGAAGGAGGCGAAAAGTCCGGCGCATTTGGTTATCTCACGATAGAATATCTTATTGCACGTAGCAATAGGAAACATGGAGAATTTCCGGTACGTTTCTAAATCGATCTGCATTAATCGATCCAAGCACGGTTGAATGACATCGCGTCCTTTGTATTTCAGACAAACCACGTAGACTTCGGAATTGCCTTCTTTACTGGTAGCTGGCTTTTCGACTTTGATCTCTTGAAACGCAGCGGCCAAAAGAGTCAGCAAACAAACGGTATCACATTCGAAAAACGTGAACATTTTGAGAACGAAATTGCCATCTGAAAACGAACAACATAGCATTAGATTATGAAATAATTAATCTATTTGATTTCGAGATTTGATTCGCAATGAAGGAACGGTATTTACTTTTTCTCAAAATATTCAACGCGGTGAGGGTTTCCTTGAGATGAAGCCACGAAACTGAGCTTTCTTGTTCGTCTGGGTTATCTTGGCAATCAAAACTACCATCGGCGGTAACCAAATGAGGAAGCGAGGTACCAAAGCGAGAACGTAAATATCTCGGATATCCCGGATGTGTAATATCTCCGGTTTGATCGGGACCGAAATCCCATTTATCGATAGTCTGTAGTATGAATCTGTCGTCGTTGATCATTTCCGATAAATTGTTTCCTTCGTAGTATGGATTCAACGAATTAGCTTTCCAGTACCACTGTTGAACATGAAATTAATTAGTTGAGAAATTTAAAAATCACAAATAGATGAAGTTTGATGAAACGAAAAGTTTTCTTGTTTCGTTTTCCTTCTTGTGGTGGCATTTTTGAAACTTTTCATTAGAAACCTGGTTTTATTTCCTTATTTTTATGTACTAAAATCATATTCGTTCATTGTTTCATCATTTTACAGCTTTATAATCCCCCCCCCAAAAAAATTCTCGTCACGCCTTGTACGTAAGTAGTAGATTGGAAATAGACCAGAATTAATTCCCACAATACGTAGAACTCTCGCATAATTTTTGAAACATGTAGCTAATTGCAATTTGAATTCAAATGCAAAAAAAATTAAAAAATCGTTTTCTTTTCGCTTAACGTTATTTTGCAATTTTTGTTTTTAATTTTTGCGTTCTTTCAAAATATTGAAAAAATAACGTTTTTTTTTTGTGTTCGGTTTTAGTTTTCATAAAGTTTGCCCGGCAAATAGATACTTTTAAAACTAGACTTACTTCTAAATTACGATGATTAAGCTTCAAATAATGATTCAACGAGGCCACAAAAGCACCAGGAGCTTCGCAAAGATGATACGAAAATAATACATTTTCGTTAAGAGCTTCGGCCGGAATCAGTTGATACTTGCTGACCAACTCGTAAAATTTACACCAAGCCTGTTGAACGAAAATTAATTATTAGGAAAATGTCGCGAAAAACATAATTTTCAGCACTCAATTGGAATATTCTTTACCTGAGTTAAAAATTCAACTTTAACATCTCGTCGTAAATGTCTCATGACTTTATCAGCAGGATTCATCGATCTGGTATGTTTATGCCAATGACTTAATTCGTATTCGTCTAGCTTCGACTTGACAGTATTCAAATTATGCTTGATACGCTGCAACTCCGGTAACTTTTCATTCTACACGAACAAAAATAATGATTAGAAAATTCTAGAATATCGCGTAGAAACAAAAGCGCAACCAGGGGGAGAGCTCAGGGGGCACGAGCCTTCCCTTGAGCTCGGAAATGAGATTTTTTACCATAAAAATGTCACAGGAGAGTATGATTTTTTATGAAAAATTTCGCCCTCGCTTCGGTTGGGCAGTATTTTAGTGACTATTTCTGAAATAAACAAACCATTCTCTTCCATACTTTGGATCAGTTGAATTTGCAGATATTCTGCCTTTTTTGATCAGTGAAATAATTTTCATGGAAAATGGGCATCGATTTCTGACTGAAACCAGTATTTTCCGACTAACCCAAATATTAGAGGGGCAACTTGCTCCCTGTCCCCTTCCGGTTCGGCCCTGCAGCTGCATTCAATACGTAGCTAGGGGTTCTTTTCTTAAAAAATATTACAACGGACCAACTTTCCCAAATCGATGAAAATGGGTGATTATTCCCTGATTTTTTGGTCGAAAATTAATAATTTCTCAGTCAATGCCTCGATTATCAGATAAAGTCAGTAATTTTGATTTAATAAAATCAGAAAATCTCGTTTTTTAATTTTTTTTCGCTAAAATCTGTAGATATGTATTTTCTGCCTACTGAAAATACCCTAAAATATTCCAGCCCCACTGAAATAACAGGTTACTTCATTTTTTCATTGAATTTTGACCCAATCCGCCATTTTTTCTCGAAATCTGAGCCACTCCCTTACACAATTTCTGGCTGCGCTTATATGTAGAAAATGCATCAACTCGAATAACACGTGGAATTATACTTACATGCCATTTCTCTTCGGTAAATAACGTATCGAGATGTGGTAATTTAACACCGCGAACATCGAAACAATACTTTTTCGATTCGAAACTAGTCGCCAATAAATCACGGAGGTCTTTTTCGTAATAATCTTTCAACGAGATGCTGAGTTCTTCCTCTTCGTCTTCGGAAAATAATAATCTAGGTGATCGAAAGCCACCGTTTCTGCTGTTTGCATCGGCCGGAGATGAAAAATTTGAACTAGGCGAGTCGAATTGGTGTTTGGTAAAATTACGTACACCGTTACGATACATATTTCGCTGAACAGGTAACGCGGTTGAAGTTCTATCGCGATTCCACGAGTCGAAACTTCGATCCGACGAGATCAGATTATCATAGGAAAAACGATGATTTTCCATATCGAAAGTATAGATGACGAAAAAATAAAATATAAGTCTGATCGTTACAGAAACGGTAAACGAACCGGAGAATGTTTTACGTCAACACAATAATCAAAAAAATTCACGAATAATTAATCGTCAATAAAAAATAAAAACACACATAAAAATTGAAAAACGAATACTTTCGTACGATATCGACACAATAATTATTAACACAACGTGAAATAATTCGTGATAACTTTAACTTGCTTCTAGGGCTTTTCTAATCGTACTGCGACGAGCAACGTGCTGACGAACCGGTGGTTACCCACGTTTGCATTCGGAAGGTGGGGATAAGGGATGGAAACGTACCAGCCCACAACCCTTACGCGTAAACAACCCGTTGATGTATCTGTACCGTTATGTGACGCCTGCGTGTCTGTCTCATAATGGCGTTGGTTTGCATTTCTCGATCAACGGGTGGTCTCGTCACGATCTCATCGTGAATTCGTGATGAACTTTTACCTGGAGTTTTCAAGTGGTCCCTTTTTTCCAGTTTTGAGACAATAAAACTATAGAATATTTTAACCGAAGAGACGAAGTTGTTACAAATACAAACTCAAGGCATTTTTTACTTGTGTGTTGGGGAAATTGAACATTTTAACATATCACTTGGGAATGTTGGGAAAATTGGTCAGTTGTAAGAACATTTTTCACTTGTTAGTTGAGAAAATTTGTCATTTTCCCAACTGATGTGTAAAAAATGTCAGTTGGAAAAAATGGACAGTTGTAATTTATTTTTGTATAAAAATAGTTTATTATGCAACTAGGAAAATAAGTTATTTCCGAGTTGCATACTATATTTTTCGTTTTAGAGGGAGAAAAAGGCGAATTTACGCATCGCGAGGGGGAATGAAGTAGCGTTTTTCTCCCTCTACAATGAAAATGAATTAATAAAATGGTTATCTTAAAAATTGGAAATCAGAAAAATGTTCACTTGTTCGTTGGAAAATTTTGTAATTTTCCCAACCAATGAATAAAAAATGTTAGTTGGGAAAATTGGACCAGTGTAGTTCAGGCTTTTCTGAAAAAAATTGACGAATTACGTCGTTATTAAAATTGGAATTATGCTTTTTTAATCGAAAAAAAAAAATGGATAAAATTAAAAATTATTATTTCGAAATTTTGATCTCAGAATAATTTTCACTCGTTAGTTGGGAAAATTATTCCGTTGTAATTTTTTCTAGAAAAGGAACCCTAGCTACGTATTGAATGCAGCTGCAGAGCCGGACCGAAAGGGGACAGGGAGCAAGTTGCCCCTCTAATATTTGGGTTAGTCGGAAAATACTGGTTTCAGTCAGAAATTTGCAACTCATCTAAATCCTATAGCCAGAAGTAATTTTTTCCGCATTTTTCCTCAAAATTATTTCAACTAATATTTGTTATATTATTTTTTCTCCTTGAAATTTATTTTCGATGTTTAAAATTCAAATTTTTCAAAAGCTTTGGCCTCGCTTCGCTCGGCCTCTTTGTATTTATTATTGAATTTGAATAGTTTTAAAATAAAAGTGACCGATTTTTTATTCAAGTTTCTTAATTCAAAACACTGTTTTATTGCACCTTGAATTTGAGGATTTTATCATATTCACATTGAAACTACATCCTCGTTTCGCTCTTGACAAATACCTTGCTTTGCTCGGGACAAATGGATAATTTTACGTTAATAATCGCTGGCTCATTTTTTTGTTTATTGAAATATCAATAAGATCGGTGAAATGTAGTTGAGGATTTTAAGAATTTGAGTCGGAATTTTCACCAAACCTCCTCCCCCCTCCCATCCCCGGAAAATGCCTTCGGTACGTCACTGATTCTGTCTACAGGTTCATTATTGATATTTCAAGATTGCCAGTGGGTGTAAACGACATTCCAAAATCATTTCAAAAATCGATAAATGAAATTCAAAGTAAGAAAAGATGATAAATATTGTGTTTTTAAGAATAAAAAGCGTGAGTATATATTTCGAAAGATTGGTTACTCTCTCGTTTCAAATCAGTGAACTGTTTTTGATGAACAGTCAGAATTGCAGCACAAGAAAAATCAGTGAATTTCTCTGATTATTCAAAAAATTTCACAGATTTTTCAATAAATTTCATAAATATCACTGACTTTTCAGTGAATTTTCACTAATTTACAGTAATTTTCTTTCACTGGCAAAATTTTTTACTGATTTATTTTTGTGCTGCAATTCTAACTGTATTTCAGTGTTCATTGATAAATTTCACTGATTCAAAAATGAGAGAGTATATCTATGTTGAAAGACGATTAAGAAAAAATGGAAAATTTATTAAATCAAGTGAAATCTACATATGAAGTACGTAAATTCATCGAAATAATTTATCAGACGCTGATTTAAATTTATACAAGGTGGGAATTTTGATTTTTTTTTCAGCGATATTATTTACAAAATCTACTCCAGATATTTTCAAGTTTTTCTTGAATCGCAACTGAACTGTTTTTAAAATTCAAATAAGAACATCGAAAACGTCTATTTCTTCCATTTTTTCCCCATAACGTACCTACTTTGCTTCTCTAGCAATACATATTTACTTTTCCTGCTCGTATTCCATTGCTAAACGTCGCCGAGTTCCTTTATTCGAAAAAAACTTCGAGTAAAAGATTCTCGAGATGACCAGAGCCCTGATACCTTACGCTGGCAATCGTCGAGTTCTATTCTTTGAAATTGTTTTTGTTTAAAATACCTGTGGTATGTAGACATTCGTCCCCTCATTAGCATTGTTTTGCCACGTCGCCTACTTGGTCTCTACGTTAGGGTTCTACTCAGGTATAAAATATTCCTCTTCTTGTACAAATATTCTCATTCAAGTACGTTTAAGCAGTTTTCAAGTCTAAAATTATTTTGTTTGAAATTTTTAACGATACATTTCAAAAAGTAAGCAATAATTGGTTACATAGTATATACAGTGGAGATCCTACAGTCTGATAGACTTCTTGACGTCCTTATACGATTGTATGATTTTTAATCATTATGTGTTTATAGTTTCAAAAATACAATAAAATATTTTCGTTCTGATTAAATATTAGACAACTACGAATTTATGCTTTATTTATATAGGAACTAGAATTACTGTGGTTTTGATCACCAATTTTTTTAGCCAAATGGCGGAGTAACACTGCATTCAACAGTCTTTAAAATGTTACAGTTTTATAAAGGTAAAATAAATTAAAAGTGCATATTTTCGCATATTTCAGACGTCTAGAGTGACATTCCAAACGTTTTTTTAGCTTTCCATTATTTTTCAAAGTAATGCATTATTTTTGATGACTTTTTTAACACGTCTACTTCATTTTTATAAGTAGATTTCTGTATTTTTTCACCAGTTTTGTAACATTTTTTTTGATTATAATGAAAATTTTCGTCAAGTTTTCCATCTTTCTTACAATATTTGTCTGTAATTGTTATAAACTTTTCAGTTTTACGACTTTTTAAATGATTTTTTTTTGTGATTTTATTCACCACTTTTGCAATATTTTTAATGATTTTAATGAAATATTCATCTATTTTTAAAACATTGAAAACAGTTCTGATGAATTTTTCTCCACTGAAAAAACATTCAATAATTTTTATTGAATTTTCAACAGTTTATATATTTTACGAGCTGGCGCAAAATATTTAAAATAAGAAAATAAATTTTCGTGGTTTGTGAATTTTTTTTGATTTTTGACTTTTTCTGTAAATATAGGTAATTATTTTTTCTAGTTCAAGACTCAAAAACATTTAAAATCTTTAATTTTTTCGGTTTTTGTTTTCTTATTTTCTCGCTGTGGTTCGCCAAGTTCGAATTATGCGATGAGTAGTTTCACCTCGATTATTGCAAGATTAACGTGATCGAACAGCTTAATTATGACGCTTTGTCACTCGGAAAGTCTTTATTGGAATGATGTAGAAAATCGACCCGACGCGACGATGAATTCAATTGTTGGTATTTTAAATCGCTGCTGGGTGCAGGAAAAATTATAAAAATCGCATAATCAAGAAGAAAAATTAATCGGCTCGACTCTTCGTTCGAGTTCATGAAATACTCGATTAGATGGGCGACGCGAGCGACGCGGTGTAAATACCAATGGTGTTAATAAAATTGCCTATCGGTTTCGCCGTGATTACGCAACGCTGAAGAACGCAGATACACGTTGGATTTCGATGATAATTGGTGAGGTTGTACACTTTGATTGGAAGACCTCCCTAAAAAATTTTGAACCCTATGCTCATTGGGGGGGAGGGGGTGCTACGGGTTTTCAAAATGAGATCATTTTCGAAAACAACACGGTTTTTGCCATTTTTGGGTAGTGTCATCGACTGGAAACCTTGGTCACCCTCCTAAAAAGGTACGATTTGAGTTTCTACAGTTTCTACATTTCCCTAAACCTTCGACCTCGAAATTGGTTAGGTACTACTTTTTGCCTTCTCCACGAGGGTTGAAAAGTTGCAATTAACAAATTTAACAAATTTTTGATTTTTACCTAATTCAGAACGCTCATTCAAATTCTACAAAATCGAGCTAAAAATTGTTGATGGAATTTTTCAAAAATTTCTCATCGCAGTGCTACCAACTGCATTTTGATTTACGAAATTTTTATAAAATTCAAATTGTTCATTCAGTGATATGAAATGCGACCAAAAAATTTTTTGGTCGTCGATCCGAGATTCGCGTTCATTGAGTCAAAATACCCCGATGAATATCTTTTTCGCGATCGTTTTACTCAAAGTCTCAAAATTTCCTTTTTTGTCATGAAAGATCAGTAAACAAAAAAGAATTTTGAGACTTTGAGTAAAACGATCGCGAAAAAGGGCGTTTATCAGGGTATTTTAACCAACGGAATACGAAATCGACTTTGGTTTCTTCATTTAGGTCATCATTTCTTTCCGTATGAAACATTCAAAATTTGAAAAATCTATTAAAATAACAATATTTTGGTACGGTTTTTCGCGAATTTCAGTTATACGGTCGAAATTAAATACACGAGGAAATTCTTTATAAACGAACGTATTAAAAAAAATTCCAGGGTGGGCTCTTTGCTTATATGGTATTTTTCACGCTTGAGAACTTCAAATGACCGAAAGAACGGGAAGAAGTGCAACAAAATTGCCCTGAAAAATTATCGTATTGTACACCTTTGCGAGATGTAATTTCGCGCCAAAGCACAGAAAGTTTCCTTCATTTCCGTTGAAGCGCTGAACCTTCCTTTTTGTTTTGGAAAATTTAACATGAGATAACGACTAAAACAATTTTTTGAAAAAATGATACAAAATTCACAATATTTTGAAAATGACTCAATTTTGATTTTTAGGTTTGAACATCAGACCCAACAATCACCCTACAGGGGTTTTGGGGTCCTAAAATAATACGTTAGTATCAATTTTACATAATTCTAGGAAATGTTTGAAAATTTTGCGTTATTTTTTCTTAAATGTTTCTCGTTGTGAAATGGGTGTGGCGTCAAAAATTGTCCCAGAACTTTTTTTACATCAAGAATGATACCATCTGAACTCTGAAGGGTTGGAATGGAAATCGAATCTGGGACTGATTTCACCATCTTAGCAGGCTAGAATCATGAAGTTATATGTATTTTGGAAATTTTTATAGCAGAGTTGCCAACTAACATTTTCTAAAAATTTCGTTATCAAAAGGCATTTGGAAGCACTGTCATAAAACTGTTTTGAAAAATTTAATCAGAAATTATTTTAAGTGATTAAACAATTTTTTGGCTCGATTTTGAGGTGTTTGAATGAGCGATGTAAAAATCAAAAATTCCTCGAATTCACCTTCTGCAACTTTTCAGCCTCCATTAAAGAGCAAACAGTGGCATACAATTTTGATATCAGTGGTTCTGAGAAATGTTGAGAATCAAATAGCTACTTTTTGGGGGAGGGAAGGGGGTGATGGAGGTTCTCAAAAGATCCCACTAAAAACATAAAATTTAAAAAGGAATGTATGTTCATTTTATGAAGAAAAAATTGTTTTCGCAAAAAAAAAACTTGAGTGATGGAGAAATTTTAAAATTAACGCTACATTTCAGACTTAAACCAGTCATTAAAACAAGAAAAGAAAATTCTGTTTTAAATTTAATGGATAATTATTATATTATTTTTCACGCTGATCATGAGGAAAATGGTAAAAAAAATTCTAGGATGTCAGGATTTTTCATAATTGGAAGATTTTTCGTTGAAAATTTGTTTTACACTTTTTGATGTAATTTTTGACCCTTAAACTCGATTTTCTGGGGAAAGAAAGGACCCCACGAAAAAAATGAATATAACATAAATTGTAGATCGTCAAATTTCCTACTTCTAAAGCTCGATTAGTTTTTTCTTAGGGTGCTTAGTATTTGAGATACTTTCAATTTTAAAAAAATTTGAACTTTGTAATTTGAGCTAAAATATTTCGAACGCTAAGCCTCCTAACAAAAAAACTATTTGAACTCTACAGATAGGAAATTTGACGCTCTACAATTTATGTTCCATTCATTTTTTTCGTAGAACCCTTCCTTTTCTCAGAAAATCGACTTGAAGTGTCAAAAGTTATCAAAAAAAGTAATAATCGAAAAGTACTATGAAAATCACCCATCAAACCTCAAACAAGATTTTCCATGTCGACTTGTGTTAGTGAAAAACACATGTTTTTTTGGTCTATCCGATTTTGGAAACAGAAAAGAATATATTTGATGTCTGACGACTTGAAAAATCATCGAAAAAAATTTCCGGCCAGGGATCCCCAATTTTTTTTGAAAATTTCTACATTAAAAAAATGGAAAAATGTGAACAGAAAATTTTCAAAAAATTCTCATGCATACATACCTACTTACTTACTTACTTACTAAAATTTTCTACGATGAGTTGCACATCAAGAATATACTCTCACCGCACCACTGATTGAAAGCATAGAACCAAAGTGTATCTTGAAGTTTACCATTTACCAAATCGTACATTTCAAGTCGAACGAAAATTCTTACCAATTCAATATTCCATACCGAACGAAATAGTAAGTCGGGAAATGTGGTAAAAAATTCATGTATTAAAACGAAAAAATTGATACATAGCAAATATGTAGGTATACAACATAAAAAACGAAGTTAACATAATCTAAAATTAAAAAATTAAAAAATAAACAGATTGCATTGACACGAGAGAAAACAAATACAAGCGAGACCAAAGGACCGGCCTTTTTAAGATCACGCTAGCGGACGAATTTTTATTACACGATTGATTTCATGGTGTAGACGAGAGTTATTCGTTTCGACTAACCATTTGTAGAAACTATTACTGGATCCTGTGATGAAACTAACTGGTAGGAACGATATAATGGCTTGGTTTGACGTATAAGTTTCTCGAATTTCAGTCAACTTATCTCTCCATAAGTCCAATTTGTCAGTTTGCATATTGGATAATATCAACGTATTGGGAGCGTTAAACATGACCTGGAGAAAAAACAAAGATATTAGTATTAAGTATAGTAACAAATCTATGGAAAATCTCGAAATCTTGATTTTCAGAGGAATGGTACGTACTTCTTTGAATATCTGTCTCAGGATACATAAGACGTTGATGTTGAACTGCGTTAATAACGGGAATCCGACCATTTCGAAGTAATCTCCTTCTCGAAGAATGATTAATTTGGAATAAATCATACGGAAGCTTTCTCGTTGAGCGGTGTTATTATCGTTCATCATGTATAACCGGGAAAAATCGAAGTAATGTTGAAAATTGTCTTCGGGTTTCTGCGGAAAATCGGTACTGGCAATACTGAAAATAAATATAGGATTAGAAATTTTCTACAATTGTGAGACTGCGACAAGTACATATGAAAATGGCCACGAGTAGGTACTTACTTATATTTACGAATTCCGTAAACTTTGATAAGTTCGTTTCGTATCCTCATAAATCGGCCATGGCAAAATTGACTACTACGAACTACGTGAATTGGTTTTCCACAATCGATGTCGAATTCTTCTACAGGAACTTCACAGCCCTGAAAATATAAACATCGAATGTAATTTTTACGTTTAAAAAAACCATAAATGTGGCGAATTTTTTCATTGGAATAATAATTTACCCTTGGTAACTGTAGCGTCGTTGGTAGTTGATCACATAGGCCATCTTTCAATTCTTCGGTAATTTTTCCGAGTAAATCGTTTGCCGGAAGACAAGATCTTTGAACACGTTCGTTGTGTGAGCCTTGTTTACGATCTCTGCTTTCTATCACTTGCGGAGGTTTTCTATCGATCTAAAAATGAAAAAAAAAACAAATTATTAAAAAACTTGTCATCTCTAGTGAATTTTCAGAAATTAATCAGGCTTGTAGCTAAGGGTGAGGGGGCAATACCCCCCTGGAACAGTCACTTTCTCCCTGGAAAAATTTGTCAAAAACCCCTTCTTAATTCTGGTCTTGTGAAAAGCCAAAATATGAAAATGCTGCCTCTATAGCATCCTTCTATTTGGTCATCTGATTCCATACGATCAGAATTTCAACTACGATCAATTTCCATTCAAGAAGTCAGAAATTTTGAAAATTCTACTTCAGATTATTTAAAATTTGGATAAATTTTCTCTTTAAAATAAGTAGTTTGTTAAAATCTCATTTCAAAGGTCTACATTTTTGGAAATCATGACAAAGAATCATTAGGTACCTAGGTAATTCTCATAAATTATTCTGAACCTTTGGCACTTTAATATCTCTCGAGATGAATTTTTGCAGATTTTGATCCGAGTTGGGTGATATTTCAATAGTTTATTTTAAACTCGTAATGTAAAAAATATTTAAAAATGAATCAGGTGTGGAATTTTTTTCCGCGAAATGAAAGGACTTGATTTATTGCAAGAATCTGACAATTTGACCAATTCGTATAGATTTGGCAGAACATTTGGCCTAGGTTGGTGCAGCCTGTTCCACTTTCCCTAAGTTAAAAAAAAATGTTGTAGCAGTATTTCCATCTAAATTGTTTTGAAAATTTTCACCTATTTTTTATTTCAATTTTTTTTCAAATGATCAAGAAAATATTGCTTCGATTTCAACGAGTTGAGTTGAATTTGATAAAAAAAATTCTTGTGGCTTGAGAGATGAAAGTTAATTGGGAGGGGGGCAGTTAATTTGACTCATTTTCTATTTCTCCACCTGAACCCCCCCCCCCCCCATCATTCTGACTACGGACCTGAAAATTATAATATGTACTATCTTGGTAATGCTGAATAGGTAGGTACCTGATATTGAAACTTTGGTAATTTGACGATGTTATCTTGCAAGCTGATCGGCCGAAGTTTATATTTCTTGATGTAATGCTGGACGAACTTCTCTTGAAGGAAATCGCAATGTTTTCGAAGATTCGGATCCTCTGGATCGGCGTTATAAATTCGAATGTTACGTTCGATAACATTCATTTGGAAGGAGGCGAAAAGTCCGGCGCATTTGGTAATCTCACGATAGAATATCTTACTGCAGGTAGCAATCGGGAACATGGAGAATTTCCGGTACGTTTCTAAATCGATCTGCATTAATCGATCCAAGCACGGTTGAATGGCATCGCGTCCTTTGTATTTCAGACAAACGACGTAGACTTCGGAATTGCCTTCTTTACTGGTAGCTGGCTTTTCGACTTTGATTTCTTGAAACGCAGCGGCCAAAAGAGTCAGCAAACAAACGGTATCACATTCGAAAAACGTGAACATTTTGAGAACGAAATTGCCATCTGAAAACGAACAACATAGCATTAGATATAATGAAATTAATCTATTTGAATTTGAGATTTGATTCGCAATGAAGGAACGGTATTTACTTTTTCTCAAAATATTCAACGCGGTGAGGGTTTCCTTGAGATGAAGCCACGAAACCGAGCTTTCTTGTTCGTCTGGGTTATCTTGGCAATCGAAACTACCATCGGCGGTAACCAAATGAGGAAGCGAGGTACCAAAGCGAGAACGTAAATATCTCGGATATCCCGGATGTGTAATATCGCCGGTTTGATCGGGGCCGAAATCCCATTTATCGATAGTCTGTAGTATGAATCTGTCGTCGTTGATCATTTCCGATAAATTGTTTCCTTCGTAGTATGGATTCAACGAATTAGCTTTCCAGTACCACTGTTGAACATGAAATTTATTAGTTAAGGAATTAAAATCACAAATAGACAGGGTAATAAAATTATAACGTTTTCGTTTTTAAATTTTTTTTTCGTTTTTGAATTTTTTTTTCTGAAAGTTAAAATGTGAATACGCAGTATACAAATTTAATGTCGAAAAGTCGAAAAATCTATGAGAAGAGCGAAAAAATGAGCAAAATTAATGAAAAATGTACAGTCAATGATTCATTACGAATTTGAACATCGAAATTCGTCAACTAAATGATTACGTACAACAATCAGAGTATGATTTTCGTCAAAGAACTGATTTTAAAACGCAAAAAGAAGAAAATAAAAGTATTGAAAAATTTCAATTGCTAATTTGCAACTATAAAATTTTTCAAAGGGTATGGCCGGATAAGAGGTGAATTCCTAAACACCTCAAATGGTGTATATTGACTACAGAAAATTTTTCACAAAATTTCGTACTCCTATTCCCCTCCTTATCGGAGTTATGGCCATTTTATTGCATTATTTTCAAGAATTTTTAAATTCAACGGAAGTGAAGGAAATTTTCTGTTATTTGGCACAAAGTTACATCTCGTAGAGCTGTATTTATGATAATTTTTTCAACAATTTTGATGCACTCCTTTACGTTTTTTTGGTCATTTGAAGTTTTCAATTATAACAAACACCACATAAGCGAAAAGCGATCATCCTGAAAAAATTACTAAAAAACATGTTTTTTATGTAGAATTTGGCTGTGTATTTGGTTTTGGCCATTTCTTTGAACTAAGGACCGAAAATTGCGAAAAACCCGTACAGAAATGTTGTCATTTTAGCAGATTTTTCAGATTTCTATCATTTTATCCAGAAAGAAATGACTGATTGAAAAAAACAATCTTATATTCGTGTTCAGCAGGTCAAAATACCCCGATAAACACCCTTTTCGCGATAGTTTTGCTAAAAGTTTCAAAATTCACATTTTTCACTAATTTTTCATGGCGAAAAAAGTGAATTTCGAGGCTTCGAGCAAAACTGTCGCGAAAAGAGTGTTTATCGGGGTATTCTGACCTGCTGAACATAAATCTGGGATCGGTTTTTTCATTTGGTAATTTTTTCCTAAAAAATTCTCCATTTTGAAATAGTTTCAGTTTCAGTTTTCAAAATTTTTTAACTCCAGTTTTCAGTTTCAAATATCAGTTCTAAAATTTCCGTTTTTTAAATTTTGAAAGACAAAAAAATTCAAAATTTTCTGCTAAAATTGAACTGATGTTTTTCCTTTTCGATTTTAAGTACAATTTTTTTCCATTTTCAAGCCCAAAACGAAAGATTTCTAGAAAAATGTTATAAGTAATATTTTTCAGAAATGTTGTGTCTAACTCCTGAATTTTTCAACAAAAAAATTGAATAATGTATGAGAGGACGTTTTAAATTGGATAAAATTTTCGAATTACAACAAATTTTCCTTTATTCACTTTTCGACGTAAATTTTCAAGGTTTGGGGTTTTTTAATGAAAATTTTGAAATTGAATGTGGTAAAAATTGCAACTGCTGGAACTGGTATGAAACTGAAATTCATTTTAATTCTAGTTCCAGTTAGTATTTAATTTTCAGTTCCAGTTTTCCATCACTGCCAAACTTCAGCAAACTTGATTCAGAAGTTTCATAATATTCTTGCAAAAACCGTCATCGATGATCGAGTCTTGCATTTTTTCAAAGTTTTATTAAAATAATTATGGTGGCAATATTGAATCTTTTCATTAGATACCTATATAGTTTTATTTTCTTATTTTTACGTGCTAAAATCGAATATTCGTTCATTGTTTCATCATTTCACACCTTTAAAATCCAAAAAAAAACACGAAAATTCACGTAACGCCTTGTAAATTGTAGATTGTAAATGAAATAGCCCAGAATTAATTCCCACAATACGTAGAACACCCACATAATTTTTAAACCATGCAGCAAATAAATTGCAATCTCAATTCAAATGCAAAAAAAAAATAAAAAATGAAAAAACTTTTTTTTTCGCTTAACGTTATTTTGCAATTTTTTTTCATTTTTACGTTTTTGTAAAATATTGAAAAAATTACGTTTTTTTTGTTTATTTTTCCGAGCCCTGCAAATAGATACTTTTGAAACTAGACTTACTTCTAAATTACGATGATTAAGCTTCAAATAATGATTCAACGAGGCCACAAAAGCACCAGGAGCTTCGCAAAGATGATACGAAAATAATACATTTTCGTTAAGAGCTTCGGCCGGAATCAGTTGATACTTGCTGACCAATTCGTAAAATTTACACCAAGCCTGTTGAACGAAAATTAATTATTAGAAAAATGTCGCAAAAAACATAATTTTCAGCACTCAATTGGAATATTCTTTACCTGAGTTAAAAATTCAACTTTAACATCTCGTCGTAAATGTCTCATGACTTTATCAGCAGGATTCATCGATCTGGTATGTTTATGCCAATGGCTTAATTCGTATTCGTCTAGCTTCGACTTGACAGCATTCAAATTATGCTTAATACGCTGCAACTCCGGTAACTTTTCATTCTACACGAACAAAAATAATTATTAGTAAAATTCTGGAACATCGCGTAGAAACATAAGCACACCGGGGGGAGGGGGGCTCAGGGAACTCCAGCCTCCCCTTAAGCTCCGTAAGGAGATTTTTTACCATAAAAATGTCAACGAAGAGTATGATTTTTTATGAAAAATTTCGCACTCGCTTCGGTTGGGCAGTATTTTAGTAACTATTTCTGAAATAAACATGCCATTCTCTATCATACATTGGATCAGTTGAATTTGCAGAAATTCTGCCTTTTTTGATCAGTGAAATAATTTTCATTGAAAACTAGTGATTTTTCACTGATTTTTCGGTCAAAAATTATTTATTTCTCAGTCAATGTTCCATTTATCATGCAGAAGAAGTCTGTAATTTTAATTTTTAAAAATTGGAAAATCTCGTAATTTTTCAATAATTTTTCGCTCAAATCTGTAGGTATAAAATATTATTTGCCTGCTGAAAATACTCTAACTACTCCAGCCCCACTGAGATAGCAAGTTACTTCATTTTTCGATTGAATTTTGACACATCCCCCATTTTTTCACGAAATCTGAGCCATTTCTGGGTGCACGTTAGGGTGGCACTTATTTTTCAACTTTCGAATTTCTATTGGTACCGGGCTGGAATTCGTTAGGATATACCCCAATATGATGTAAAAAAAATTTCAGCTCGATTCATTCATATTAACACGTGCCCCACCGGCCTTGAAGTTTGAAAACACACATTAGCCCGTGCTTTCAGCGCTATACCCGCGACGCGCCGTGGGGATTCATGTTAACCGGGCGACGCAACGCGGTTCATGTTGAGCTATGAAATGAGGCGTGTAACTTACAGAAGTTGACTGTGTTTGGGTCATGGGGATGTTTGGAACTAAAACAACTCTGAAAGTTTGATTAAAATAATATTTCAAAAAGTTAATCAATATTTAAATGGGCAAAAAATAATCCTTAAGCTTTCCAAAGAAATTTTTTAATAATGAAAATATCAAAAAGAAGTACTTCTTTCTATATTTTCAAACATGATTTTTCAAACAAATTTCACTGAAAATCAGTGTTTTACTGATCTTTTAGTCAAAAATCAAAATTTTTCCAGTCAATTCCCAGTTAGTCAAAAAAAATCAGTAATTTTGTCAGAGGCGAGAGAAAAATAACTGGTTTTCAATCTTTACTTCTTAAATTGACATAATTATTAGGTACTCTCTAAATCTGAATCAGTCTAATTTGATGGAATTCTGCTTTTTTAAACCAGTGTGACAAATTTTACTGAAACACAGTGATTTTTTACCGACCTTTCTGCCAAAAAACACTAATTTCTCACTCACTTTCCAGTTTGTGAGAAAATATTAGTACGTACCCAATTTTGACTGAGAGAACAGAGAAAAATCACTAATTTTTAGTTAAATATATTCTGCTGATTCAAAAAGACAGAATTAGAGTTTTAGTTTTACAGAAATAATTTTTCTCAATTTCAGAGAAAAACGAATTTTAAGTTTTTCAACATGAAAAAAAAATCCATAAAAAGATTTTCAAGTTCAGATTTTGCGAGAAAACTGTTCTGTGGTGTTCATTTAGCTGCCTTTCAATAAATTTTGCAGTGTTGATCAACCGGCCAAATGGGCCTTTTTATCATGGAACGGCACATATTTTGTTTTATTCTTAATCTTCAACACGTGTTTCTGAGCAGATATAGCATTTTTTCGAAGTTCTACCTTCACAGTGTGAAAAAATATCTTCTGTAGAATAGAAATTCGCGAAAAAAATTTTTTTTAAATGTTTGACCCATTTTTACTAAAATGTCTATATCTTTGAAACTAGAAACGGCCAAATGGGCCCTTCTGTCTAGGTACTCCACACATTTCATCGATTATTTCAGAGCATTCAAAATTTGGGAAAGCAGCGTGGTAGTAAGTAGGTAAACTATAGCTAAGTAATTCAAAGCCATCAACTTTTTTTTTTGCCCATGTAAATCTTGATCAGTTTTTATAATAATATTATTTTAATTGAAATTCTGGAGTTATTTTAGTTCCGAACACCCCCACGACCCACACACAGCCAACTGTCTTTAGTTACACACCTCATTTCATAGCTCAACTGAACCGCGTTGCGTCGCCCGGTTAACATGAATCCCCGCGGCGCGTCGCGGGTATAGCGCTGAAAGCACGGGCTCATGTGTGTTTTCAAACTTCAAGGCCGGTGGGGCACGTGTTAATATGAACGAATCGAGCTGAAATTTTTTTTACATCATGTTGGCATATAGTCTAACAAAATTCAGCCCGGTATCGTTTGAAAAGTGAATAAAATTTTTTATCCATGTATACAAGTGCCACCCTAGTGCACGTATGCAGTTATGCGTAGAAAATGTATTAACTCGAATAACACGTGGAATTATACTTACATGCCATTTCTCTTCGGTAAATAACGTATCGAGATGTGGTAATTTAACACCGCGAACATCGAAACAATACTTTTTCGATTCGAAACTAGTCGCCAATAAATCACGGAGGTCTTTTTCGTAATAATCTTTCAACGAGATGCTGAGTTCTTCCTCTTCGTCATCGGAATATAATAATCTAGGTGATCGAAAGCCACCGTTTCTGCTGTTTCCATCGGCCGGAGATGAAAAATTTGAACTAGGCGAGTCGAATTGGTGTTTGGTAAAATTACGTACACCATTACGATTCATATTCCGCTGAACAGGTAACGCGGTTGAAGTTCTATCGCGATTCCACGAATCGAAACTTCGATCCGACGAGATCACATTATCATAGGAAAAACGATGATTTTCCATATCGAAAGTATAGATAATGAAAAAATGAAATATAAGTCTGAACGTTACAGAAACGGTAAACGAACCGGAGAATGTTTTACGTCAACGCAATAATTAAAAAATTCACGAATAATTTATTGTCAATAAAAAATAGAAACACACATAAAAATTGAAAAACTAATACTTTCGTACGATATCGACACAATAATTATTAACACAACGTGAAATAATTCGTGACAACTTTAACTTGCTTCTAGGGCTTCTTTAATCGTACTGCGACGAGCAACGTGCTGACGAACCGGTGGTTACTCGGGTTTGCATTCGGAAGGGGTGGGGCTAAGGGATGAAAACGTTCCAACGTTCCAGCCCACAACCCTTACGCGTAAACAACCCGTTAATGTACCTGTACCGTTATCTGACGCCTGCGTGTCTGTCTCATAATGGCGTTGCTTTGCATTCTTCGATCAGCGGGTGATCTCGTCGTGATGAACATTTACCTGGAGTTTTCTAATGGACCCTTTTCTCCATTTTTGAACAATATGAGACGCAGCCAGGGATACCCGACCATATGTCGGAAAAGTAAATTTCGAGAAAAACGCAAATTAAGAAAAAATGACCAAAAATATGGAAATTTTTTTTTTTATCAATTTGTATACTATGGACCCTCTACTTTCATATGAGAATAGGTCCAGGTCCCAAAAGTGTCATCTTCTTGGTTAAAAAACGAATTTTGCTGAAGGCCTCTGAGAAATTGAAACCATACCATATGTCGGAATTTTATAAAAATATGTTAAAACTTACAACTTTCATTATTATTGAAACGTAGTAGTGTTCAACAAATATCCGGATATCCAAATACCAAATACTATTTGGATTATCCGGATATCACACGGAAGTTGCCGAACAGCTCCGAAAACATCCCGAAAACGGTTGAACTTTTCCGAGAGTTCCCGAATTCTTTCACGAACCCTCACAAAATTTAAAGGTCGATTATCGAAATCGAAAAATCGAAATTGAAAAATCGATTATCGAAATCGAAAATTCAATTTTTTCCCGTTGAAACTCTTCATTTCGATTATCCGGATATTTGTTCAACAATAATTTTCAAAGCATGGTTTTCACCGTTTGGTTTGTAAAGTTGTTTGGCTTGCACTACGATTTCATTTCTCAATGCACGTAATTTCAGGTTCGTTTTAATGAACTACAGTGGTGTACGATTATTAAGAAAACAAATTTTGTACCAAAAATGTCATTACTTATTTCTTGAAAAAAGATGATTCCCGACATATGGTATGGCTTCGATTTTCGATGCCGGCAACTTCTGGAAGGGGTCAATGACCTAAAGTGATGTAAGAGGACGTAAATAAACCATTTCCGATGAGAAAAGTCGTTTACAGAACACAATTTTTTTTTTATTCATTGAAAACAGTTCCAAATTTTGTTTTGCGTTTTTCTCAAAACTTTGATTTTTGAAAATCATTTTTTGGTAAACTTTGAAAAATCATAGAAAATTCATTTCTCAACCTTTTTTAATGCGGTTTGCGCTATTCGAAAGGTACAAGTCTGTACTATTTAAAGAGTCAAAAAAACGAAAAAAAAAATTTCCGACATATGGTCGGGTATCCCTGGCTGCGTCTCATATAACTATAGAATAGTGGAACCGGAGAGGCGAAGTTGGTAAATTCGATCCTGCATATCAAGAGACAGCTAATTTCATTTTTTATTCCGAGAATTATTTCCAACTAAGATGGTTCATTCGAAATACGTTTTTATAAATTCCAAAGGAATAAATAAAATAGAGACGTATTTGACTCCAGTCGCCTTGGTCTGATTTTGTCCGATTCCAAAATACGAAATCGAAATCGAATCGTACTTGAAATAGGTAAATTGCCAATTTTGGATCGACTTTGACGTATTTGGTTTCGAATTTGATCTGTCTACAGGTTCATTATTAATATTTCAAGGAGTTAACAGACTGTGCTTCCCAGTTTGAATAAATGAAGGCTGTAAACGACATTCCAAAATCATTTCAAAAATTAGTGTTGGGCGAATATTATTCGAATGTCTAAATATTCGAATATTCTACGTTAAAAAACATTCGAATGCCGAATTTTTCATCATTTTTGGAAATATTCGCGCGAATATTCGAATCAGTTTTCAAAATATTCGGATATTCGAATACTTTTGTTGATGTCTTTCTAGACCCTATTTACCACCTATGTATTTCAGTTTTGAAAATTTATATTTTCGTTATCTTTAAATGAAATTTTTTATGCTGTACAAACTGATTAGAACTATAGGGCTGTTGAAACTGACGTCACAATAGAACTGGTGGGAAAATTTTAAATTCAAGTATTTTTTTTATAGCTACAAATTTTATTATTTTCACATTCGTCACAAAACTTCATTTCTTTTGCAGTTAAGTTGATAAATTCATGAAAATTCCGTATAAATACGTACAAAATGTATGTTTTTTACCCACCAGTTCATTACTTTTTGATAAAATACGACCTTGGATGACGTAGTTTCAACAGCCCTATAGATTCACGACTCTTCTTACTTGAAAGACTGAAAATTCACTTAGTTTCACGTCTTATTTTCCATGACAAAAAAAGTAACATTTCTGTACCTATAGTTGTTCACGATTGTCGAATGTCGTTCCTCGGACCATTGAAATTGCCAAAAATAAATACGTGAGGTAAATATACGTTAAAAAACACGTTTTTGGAATATTTTCAAACAATATAGTTAGTCAAACTTTGCTATTGAGGCCTTTTTTACAGCTAAAAATTTCAAATGGCCAAAATCTCATGAAGAAATGAACCAAAATTGATGAAAAAATTATCGTAGATGCACCTTTATGAGATTAAAAGATTGATAAATAGATCATCGTATGATAGTTGTTACTATTTCCTTGGTGGCTATGGCGGTGTCAGCAGTTATTTTTTTGGTCGAATAATATTCAAATGTTCGAATAGTCGAATATTAAAATATTCGGATTCGCCCAACACTAAGTATCAAAAATTGATAAATGAAATTGAATGTGTGAAAAAGAATAAAATGCGTGAGTATTATGTACATTAACCCATGTCGTTGACAATATCGAAATTCTCACAACTTTATAGCTGAGTTAATTTCAACGATACCTACTTTGAGTTATTATTTTCCCAATTTTTATTGACCATTGATCAAGTATTACGACAGAGAATATGTATTCTTCGACCTCGTTAGATATAAAAATTATGAAGAATCCTACTCTCTCATTTATAAATCAGTGAAAATGATCGAAAATCTCTGAGAAACAGTCAGAATTGCACCACAGGAGAAAATCAGTTTAAAAATTTTCAATGAAAACAAAGCAGTGAGAAAAATCAATGGAAAATCAGTAAAAATTCACTGAAAAGACAGTGAAATTTATGAAATTCGTAGAAAAATCAGTGAAAATCTTTGAAAAATCAGCGAAAATTCGCTGAAAATCAGTGAATTTTGCTGATTTTTCCCTGTGCTGCAATTCTGACTGTTCATCAGTGACTTCATGATTCAAAATGAGAGAGTACAATGATCAAGAAAAAGAAAAAACCGAGAAAACCCAAACCTCGGGATAGGTACTGATTTAGATGACAACTTTGACAAATCCAGTCGCCCAAAAGATTCTATACAGATTCAAAATCAAATCAATATCACCGAGTTTTTCAACGCGATAAAAACAAATTTAACAAATCGTTACGCTGACGAAAATTTAAGAAAAAGGAAAAAGCACGACGAGGTTCTTAAAGTGGACCAGGAAATTATACTTTCGAATAACGATCAATTGTTTTATTTTGATCAAAATCAAAATCCTACTCTCTCATTTCTGAATCAGTAAAATTTATCAAAAATCACTGAAAAACAGTCAGAATTTCAGCATAGTAATTAATCAGTGAAAATTTTTTCACTGAAAGCAAGTCAGTGAAAGAAAATCACTGGAAATCAGTAAAAAATTCTTTGAATAATCAGTAAAAAAATCGCTGAAAATCAGTGAATTTCACAGATTTTTCCTGTGCTGCAATTCTGACTGTTCATCAGTAATTTTTCACTAATTCGAAATGAAAGAGTACGTCAAATTTCAAGAAATCAGATTTTTTGATATCCGGGTATCAAATTCCCGATTATCTTAATTATTTGAGCTCTCGAAACGACAATTCTAATTTTATTATCGAACGAGATAGGTTTGAAAGTGCTGCAGCATCCGGAGGTAAGAAATCCAATCATCAAACTGCTGAAGATGTTATTTGGAAGACTTTCAATGAAATCATTACCAGTATGGATTATGATTTTTCTATCGAACGTAAAAAAAAATCACTCCACGTTGGTACCTATTTCAAGCAAGAAAATAATTTCTTCCTGTTTATTTCTAAAATTCAATTACGTAATCGTGTCATAGATCCTTTATTAAAGAGAAATCAAGATGATAATAAAACTACAATCAATTATAAAGCTGGTCTGAAGGATATTTCGAAAGACTGGTTATTTACGTATGTTGAAAGACGATCAAGAAAAATGGCAAATTTATTTAATCAAATCGAAATCTATGAAGTAGGTAAATTCATCGATATAATTTATCAGCCGTTGATTTAAATTTATGCAAGGTGAGAATTTTGATTTTTTTTTTCGCCGATATTATTACAAAATATACTCGAGGTATCTCTAAGTTTTTCTTGAATCGTAACTGAATTAATTTTAAAATTAAAATAAGAACATCAAAAACGTCGATTTCTTCCATTTTTTCCCCATAATTCGCCTACTTTGCTTCTCTAGCAATATTTATTTTTCCTACTCGTATTCCATTGCTAAACATCGCCGAGTTTCTTTATTCGAAAAAATCTTCGAGTGAAAGATTCTCGAGATGACTAGAGCCCTGATACCTTGCGCTGGCAATCGTCGAATTCCATTCTTTGAAATTGTTTTTGTTTAAAAATACCTAGAATCCTAAGCTTTACATATTGGTATATATTATGATACCTGTGGTACGTAGACATTCGTCCCCTCATTAGCATTGTTTCACTACGTCGCCACGTCGCCTACTTGGCCTCTGCGTTAGGGTTCTACTCAGGTATAAAATATTCCTCTTCTTGTACACATTTTTTCATTTAAATACGTTTAAGCGATTTTAAAGTCGAATATTATTTTATTCGAAATTTTTAACGATACTTACATTTCAAAAAGTATGCAATAATTGGGCAGCCTCGTTGTCGATTTCATGCATTAGACAAAAGTAAGATGTATTCTTGCCTATTTCATGAAATAGGCAATAAATTTTAACAAAATTACATCATCTAGGCAACGTTAATTGAAGCATTGAAATTATATTTATGGATGCTGCTGTGTAAATGTGCAATGCGAATTATAAAGTATTGAATGGAACGATAGATATTTATCAATATAAATGATAAAATTTTTCAAATTTAATGATTTTTTTGAAGGAAATTTTTGTTTTGAAAAAAAAATGGATAGAATAATTATTATATACGCTGAGTTGAAAAAAATCAGAAAAATTTCCATCGAAATCAAAAATTTTCGAATTTATTGTCAGCTTTGATTCATCGTCATTGCTTCATTACGAGACCTACAATCGAAAAAATATCCTTCAAATTTTTCCTACTGAAATGAAGTTTTCTTCAATTTTTTGGCTTCGCGAATGCAGAATTTTCTGAATTTTCAATAAAAATCCCATAATTTGATTTTGTTGACCAGATATACAATTATTTATGTTATTTTTCAAGTACGTTCTCCCCCCCCCCTCCAAGCTTGATTCAGCCCTTTAAAAAGTACTTTCCAAGGTTGTGAAAATGATTGAAAATTTTTCAAAATATTATAAAGCTGAGTGTAGTATATTGTTGAAAATTTCTACAAAAACGATAATCAAAAAAAGTGAAGTAGTTATGTATAAAAATGTTTCAGAAGCGTTAAAAATTTAAGCATTTTTTTTTTAAATGAATTTTTTCAATTAACGAATGAGTACCTAAGTATTCCAAACTTCGTAAAAATTGTTGAAAAATGACACACAGGTAGGTATAGTAGGTACTTTGTTTTTATGTTTTAAAAATTTACATTTTTTTGATATTTCTGTCACTATTTTGACCAAATTTTATTTTACAATGTTTTGAACCGTTTTCACAATCATTCAATCACAGTTCTCTAATAATTTTAGAAATCCAGAAACACTTCAACAATTTTGAAAAATTGAAAAGAAATCGTCTTCGTCTTATTTTTTGCTGATCCTTCACTGTTTTTTCTTGTTTTTTGTTTTTATAGGTATTTTTTTAAAAAATAATGGATCTTGTTTTCGAGAAAATTTTTCTGATATTAGCAAGTATGAATACTTTAACATCTAGAAATTATCAGCTATGATTTTCTACACTTTTCCAAATTTTGAAAAACTATCTATTATGTTTTTTTCTTCATTTAAAAAAAATGATGTGAAGGGGGAAGGGTGCGGGGAGGGGAAGGATAATAGAAAATAAACCATTAGGAACTTTCCAATAGCATATTTTCGATTTTAACCTCGTCTTGTGTTTGCCTAAATGAGGGAAGAGGAAGATAGACGAATATTGCATAATATCGCCTCAAAAACAGATTCTAATCTTTCGAGATAAACAATCTAAACTTTATAAACCAACTCCTTGGTCAAAAAAAATTTCAGAATGCTTGAAAAATAATTCACTCGAAACTCGTATACCAAACGCCACAAACAATTCACATCGATGATTTTTTTATCCCGGCCCATTTCTTAAACAAGCAGATATTACTTGAAAAAATACTCGTAACTTGAAAAGTTGCTCTAGCGAAAGAAAGCAGTTTCGTCGGAACAATTTAACTCGATTTTATAGCCAATTTTTTGTCGTGGTCGAGGTGGAAAAAAATGTCGCAAATAATTGAACAGTCGACTCGTACTTCCTGCCATCTTCGTGCAACGAGTTAGAGAACGGAAATCAGTCTCGTTTGCCTTTCTTATTCCTCTTTTCTGTTCTTGTGGGGTTTGATAATAAGTGCTACTTTTACGCTCGGTTATTGTTTTCTTATTTTCTCGCTGTGGTTGGCCAATTTTACGCAACTTGAGCCAGTTCGAATTATGTGATGAGTTGTTTCACCTCGGTTATTGCAAGATGTACGTGATCGAATAGCATCATTGTGGCGCTTTGTCACTCGGGAAGTCTTCATTGGAATCAGGAGAAAATCGACCCGATGATGAATTCAATTGTTGGTATTTTAAATCGCTGCTGGGTACAGGAGAAATTATAAAAATCGCATAGTCAATCGGAAGAAAAAAAATCGGTTCGATTCCCCGTTCGGGCTTATGAAATACTCGATTAGATGGGCGACGCGAGCGACGCGGTGTAAATTCCCAATGGTGTTAATAAAATTGCCTATCGGTTTCGCCGTAAATACACGACGCGACGCTGAAAAACGCGGATACCCGTTGGATTTCGATGATAAATCGTGAGGTAGTTCATTTTGATTGGAAGAACTCCCTAAAAAATTTTGACCTCCTTGCTCATTGGGGGGGGTGCTAGGGGCTTCCAAAATGAGATCATTTTCGAAAAAAACACGGTTTTTGTCATTTTTGGGTAGTGTCACCGACATGAAATTTGGTCACCCTCCTAAAAAGGTACGATTTGAGTTTCTACATTTCCATAAACATTCGACCTCGAAATTGGGTACCACTTTTTGCCTTCTCCACGAGGAGGGTTGAAAAGTTGCAAATAGCAAATTTAACAATTTTTTTATTTTTACCTAATTCAGAACGTTCATTCAAATTCTACAAAATCAAGCTAAAAATTTTTGATGGAATTTTTCAAAAATTTCTCATCGCAGTGCTACCAACTGCATTTCGATTCACACAATTTTTATAAAATTCAAGTTGTTCATTCCGTGATTTGAAATGTGCCCAAAACATTTTTTGGTTATCAATCCGAGATTTGTGTTCATCGAGTCAAAATACCCCGATAAATATCTTTTTTGCGATCATTCAACTCAAAGTCTCAAAATTCCCTTTTTTTGCCATAAAAAATTAGTAAAAAAGAGAGATTGCTAACCTATACTTATGGTATTTTTTTACGTTTGAAAACTTCAAATGACCGAAAAAATAAGAAGGAGTGTAACAAAATTGCGATGAAAGAATTATCGTAAATACACCTTTGCGAAATGTAATTTTGTGCCAAAGGACAGAGAATTTCCTTCATTTTCGTTGAAATTAGAAAATCTTGAAAATAATGCAATAAAATGTCCATACAAAGTAGAATGCGTTGAGCCCTACTTTTTTTTATGACATTTAACGTGAGATAACAGAAAAAACAATTTTTTGAAAAAGTAATGCAAAATTTCTAAATGTTCTTTAAAAATCTGAAAACAGCTCAATTTTGATTTTTAGGGATGAACATTGGCCCCAACAATCATCCTAGAAAGGTCTTGGGACTCTAAAATACGAGTAATACATTTGAATCAATTTTACCTGATTCGAGAGCTCTAAAAACTCCCTACAACGATTCCTGGGGGTCCAAAGTTTATCCTTAAAAATCAAAATTGAATCATTATCAGATTTTTAAGGAATATTTGAAAATTTTTCGTTATTTTTTCTAAAAAATGTTTCACGTTGAGGAAAGAGGTGTGGGGTTAAAAAATTTCCAGAACTTTTTTTTTCATCAAGAGATGCTATCTGAAGGGTTGGAATGGAAATCGAATCTGAGACTGGTTTCACCATCTCAATATGCTAGACTCATTTCAATTATATGTATTTTGAAAATTTTTTGTAGCAGTGTTGTCAACTGAAATGTTTCTGAAAATTGCATCATTAAAAGGCATTTGGCAGCACTGCCACGAAATTATTTTGAAAAATATAATCAAAAATTATTTCAAGTGACCAAAAAATTGTTTGGCTTGGTTGGCAAAATCTTTTATTTGAAAATTATCGACAATCGATTAATCGATTATAATCGAAGTAGAAAATTCGGGGGATTTTTTCTTTGTTGTAGTTTTTAAGTGTCAACAGTACCAACCAAAATTTCGAAAATTCCTTAACCATTTTTTTTACAATTGGCGTCACTTATAACGTTACCTGCCACCCAATTCTAAAAAAAATTATATAAAAACCTAAAAATTGAATTTTTAAAATTCAACTTACATTGCACGTCCCTTTTTAATCCTTTTTTTTTAGAGATCTTTCTAAATTTTTACGAAGAAGGTAGGCGAGAATTTAGAGTGCTATTTGGAATTGGGAAGGGGCATAATTTGAATTTTGGAATTTTTTAGAGAATTTTTCCGTTTTTTGGGCCAAAATTGGACAAAAATTTAAAAAAAAAGACGCTGCGGAGATTTCGAAGAAAATTTATAAAAATAGGAGCTTTGGTTTTAAAAACGTGTATTTTTTGCTAATTTTTCATATTTTTTTCGAAATTCTTTCAAAATTCCTCAAATTGTGGAATTCCCCAATAAATTTCGTTAAAATTAAATAAAATGCCTTCGAGTTGAAGAATTTTGGCGTGAAAAATTGTAAGCAATTAGTTGAAGAATTTCGAAAAAAATATGAAAATTATTTTAAAAAAAAAACATTTTTAGGTCAAAGCCCCTATTTTTTCTACAATTTTTCAAAACTTTTGCACTGGCTCATTCCACGTCAACTCAACCAGGTTTTAACCTTGGGTCTTCCGATTTCGCCTAAAAAAATTCTACGAGTTCTTCTCGATGGTGTAATGAAGGAATCGCCGTCATTCCGATCCTAATCCTTCAGGGGGCGGGGGGTGACCATTATAATTTTCGTATAATTGGTATTTTTTGCGAAAAAGCTCAACTTCGAAGGTTCATACCTCGTGATCAGTCAAGTCCAAGATGAATCTGTTCATTCGGTTTTGTAGAGAATTGAAAAAAGATTCAAATTTGATATTCCATTTTGAAAGGTTCAAAGTTTAACTTTGTGATGAAAGCTCAACTTTCATGATACGTACAAAACATGAGGGGCCCCATTTAAATTTGAAAAAATTACTGCGAAGAGAACTTGTATTTTTCAACTAATTACTTTTCAAGATTGGATCTCAATACCGGGGAGGGGGGCACGGGTCAGGTGAAAAAACTGAGCACATATTCGAACTCAGCGCCTTCGCATTAGTAGAAATAGATGTATCACTCCACGTTCTCCATTTTTTTGAATTTTGACCAAAATTGAGGATCCCATGAGGATCCCCGTCTGAAACCCCCTATCAGCCCCCCGATGAGGTCAAAATTCAAAAAAATGAAAAATAACGTGTGACGTGTCGTTTGTTGTGTTTTCGAGGGTGCTGAGTTCGAATATTTTCTCATTTCTGGTATTCGACCCTTGGGTGCACCCCTAGCCCCCCCCCCCATTTTTGAAAAAAATCATTAATTTTTCAAATTTTTTAGTAATTTGGGAGTTAGTGTGGGGCACGAGGGTGACGGATCGAGAAAGTAAGTTGATAATCAAGCTCAGCACCCTCGAATTAGTAGAAATCGATATAACACATGCTATTTCCATTTTTTTGTATGAATTTTCTCAAAATTGGGAGCTCGGGTGGCACGAAAGGGTCAAATCCCAAAAATGAGCAAATATTCGAACTCAGTGCTTTCAAACCCCCAACAAACGACACGTCACACGTTATTTTTTAATTTTTTAATTTCAACCCCATTAGGGGGGCTGATAGGGGGGTTCAGACGGGTCAGATGAAAAACTGAACTCAGATTCGAACTCAGCGCCTTCGAATTAGTAGAAATCGATGTATTACTTCATGTTTTCCATTTTTTTGAATTTTGACCAAAATTGAGGACCTCTGTGTCCCCCAGGGGTATTGAGATCCCATCTTGAAAAGTTATCAGTTGAAAAATACATAAAAAGTTCTCTTGGCAGTAATTTTTTCAGATTTTTAAATGGGACCCTTCATGTTTTGTACTTATCATGAAAGTTGAGCTTTCATCACAAAAGTTCAACTTTGAACTTTTTAAAATGTGATTATCAATTTCGAATCTCCTTTCAATTTTCTACAAAACCGAATGAACAGATTCATCTTGGACTTGACTGATCTCGAGATATGCGCCTTCAAATGTGAGCCATTTCGCAAAAAATCCAAATTATACGAAAATTACAAGGGCCACCCCCCCTCCCCTCGGAATGATTAGGATCAAACTGACGGTGATTCCTTCATTAGACCATCGAGGGGAACTCGTAAAAAAATTTTGAGCGAATTCAGAAGACCCAAGGTCAAAACCTGGTCGAGTTGACATGGAATGAGCCCACTGTGTCCTATTTTTTCAAATTTTCGTTCAATTTCAGTTCAAAAAAGGAAAAAGTGAAAAAACAATCGATTACGAGATTATTTGAGCTGAATTATCGATTAATCAATTATTCGATGCTGCTGAAAAAATAATCGCACTTCGATTATTTTTTACGTCGAATAATCTATTATTTCAATAATCGCTCAAATACTACTCGATGAATCATTTTCTCTAAGCGTAGTTCGTAATCGTGATTCTCGCCAATTTTTTGATTTGGCCCATTCCTGGTACCACGGTTTAGCTTGATTAATTTATTTGGTATACATACGCGAAGGGCAACGACACGACATTAATATGGCAAGACTCGAACTCAATTTAACTATGGTAAATACGACTCCACCGTACAGGAAGAATATTGTAAATATAAAATTCTCCAATATGTGGTATAAAATTCCGCCAAATGTGTACCGGTTATAACGCATGTATCGTATTTATATGGTTGAATTTAACATATCAGCGAAAGAAATACGTACGTAGGTACTCGTAATACTCGCCATCTTATGTGTCTGTCGTTTACGACGTGCTGCTGGATATGTACTTTCATATTCTCGAACGTTATAAAAATATTGATTTAAATCTACGCGATGCTATGTTCCTCGTATGTATTTCTGATATTTTTTCGTCGCGGCGCGACGTATTGCGTATATTTATATGCTGTGTAATCTGAAAATACGTACAGCGTGTCGCGATGTTTATCGTGAGCATCAACACGTCACGTATAAGCCGCTAGAGATCAAAGCTGAATAAACAATGTCACCGGCAATCAAAATTATACTACCTTGTATACAATATCTGAAGCGTTTCGTTCGTCGCTCTCGAGCGTACATTTGTATATCGTCGATTCGTCTTCAACTGTCTGTTTTACTCGTGTTCGGATGCTGCTACCGTGTACATCTTTCGTCTTCGTATACATATTTACGAAGAATATACGCGCTATTTTTGAGATTTTGAATTTTGGTAAATAAAAACCGAAAGCAAAAATAATATATTCGTGCGTACCTACCTACGTATGTACTTAGGTAGATATGTTGGATATGACTTGTAAAATAATCTGGAGTAGTGGCACCCCTTCGTATTTTTCTGTCGTGATTTTCCCTTTCGTAATCCTCGTGTGTATTTTGTTCGAATTTTTAGAGTAGAAAATACACGTGTCACTGAGTAGATCCGGAGAAATCGTTTTTATTGAGTTACCAGACTAGCTCCTAAAAATGTAATTTTACCACAAATGGGATTTTAAAAATTCAAGTCCGAATTTATTCAAAGTTAAACTTTTTTCAACTTTAAATTCTTTCAGTTTATTTAAATCTTAAATTTTTTCAGGGCTGTATCTAATTTTAAAATTTTTCCATCAGTAAATTTTTTTTAATTCAACTTTTTCAAATTCATTGCTCATTTTCAAGTTCAATTTTTCAACTCTAAATTTTTTCAATTTCTTCAATTCTAATTCTTTGTTGAGATTGTATCCAATTTTAAAATTTTTCCAATAGTAAAATTTTTTATAGGTACTTAGTACTTACCTCAATTTTTCAAAATTTTTTCCATTTTGATTTATTCTATTTTATTTTATATTTTTTAAAATTTCTCCCAATTATCGAGTTGGAAAAAATCCTGAAAATCCTGGAGTTGAATTTTTTTTAAATTCAATGCTGAAAAAAAATTCGAGGAAAATTTTTAAAATAGTTGGAAACAATTTTAGAATTGGAGGAAATCTAAAATTGGAAAAAATGTTGGTACATTAAACAAAATTTTCAACATTGCTTTCTTCACGTTTTTTCAGCTTCAAATTTTTAAAATTTCTTCCAACTTGAAAATTATTTCCAATAATTTTTATGTTTCTCTTCAATTTTTTTTCCACTCTGAAATCATTCCAATCAAAAGTTCTAAAAAATTTTTCAACTTCGAATTTTTCAAAGAATTTCAACTTCATGTTTTTCAAAATTTCTTCCAATTCAATAATTAATTAGAAGAAATTTTAAAATGTAATAAAAATATAAAATAAAAAAATATTTTAAAAAATCAAAGTTGAAAGAATTTTGCTGAAGGAGGAATTTTAAAATGGAAACGCCATATTGCTTCTCACATCTAGTACATTGAATAGGTACCTATTATTTTTCTCTGTCTTTTTTTCGTTTTTTATCCCCTCTATCGAAACGGGGTCCTCAATTCGGAGCCGGCAGAAAAAGGGGAAAGGGGGAAAAAATTGAAATTACTATTTTACTCCTCTTATCAAAAATACATCAAATATAATTTTTCTTCCAATCGCATTTTTTTCGTTTTACTACTTTCACCAGAAAGAGAACTTTCAGGTTGCAATTGAAGAGAGAAAAGAAGATATGGAAATATTCTAAAAATGGTATTTTAATTCTTTAAAATACATTAAATATCATTTTCTCTACTTGTCAAATTTCTTTTTTCTTCTCCCCCTTTTTTCAATATGAAGAAGTGAAGAGTGGAAAAGAAATGGAGAGGAAGTGGAAAATATTTGAAAAATGCCGTTTTACTCTTCATCTAGGACATTGAACATAATTTTTCTCGGAGAGTCAATTTTTATGTAATTTTGATAAATCGAGATTCTAACGAAAATTTGTAACGATTTTGCCAAAAAATCGATGATCAAAATTTACAATTCCGATGGGTACAAAAATCTGAGACTCTTGACGAGAACTCAAAATTTTGAAAAAATATTCCAATTTTTTATCAAAATCTTTGGAATGTAGATGAAAAAATTCATGCCTATTGCTTACGAAGAAATCATTATTTTAATGTCTCCATTTTGTATCAAAAGTCATAATTTTAATCAAGTCAGACAACGATTTTAATGACATTTGCAAAAACTCCAAATTTTGACAAAAAGTTGTAGTTTGAGAAAAAATTCACAATGTTGCCCAAAAAATTCGTATTTTCGATAAAAAAATCATGATTCAGACAAAAACTCATTTGTACGTAATAATTCTGATTCAAGAGTCATGATTTTTACAAAAATTTCCATAATTTATTTTAAAAGTTATATTTCTGGTAACCAAAAAATTTGTATTTTCGTCAAAAAATCATGATTCTGACAAAACCTCATTTGTACGTGATAATTCTGATTCAAGAGTAATGGTTTTGATAAAAATTTCCATCATTTATTTTAAAAGTAATGTTTCTGGCAAACCTCTTGATTTTGACAAAAACTCATACTTCTGGTTTTAAAATTCCCAATTTTAGCATGGTTTTGATCAAATAGTGCTTGGTTTGCATTATTCCTGCACCTTACGAATTTTGGGAAATTATGCTTAAATCGATTAAGTAAATTGAACTCCCTCTCCTCCCCTTGTGAAAGAATATCTCGACAGATTTATTTTGAATAATTTCAGGTTAATCGATCGTAGGACATTCGAAGAATATAATTTTTAAAACGTTTCACAAAATTTTAATCGATTTTCAATAAACCCGAAATCTGGAGAATCGTTTCAGCGAAATCTCCACTTGAGTACAGTGTTTTTCATTTTTTTTTTCAATTTTAATGCGCTTGTGCCAACATTTTTTTGTGAAATGACCTTAAAAAGACGTGATAGAAATTAAAATTTCTTGGTCTCTGTTTAATATGTATTATCTCTCCAGCAAAAGCTCATAGTCTCAAAATCTTAATTTTTTTCAAAAAAAATACATTTTTTACTTTTTTAACGATGGTTAGTCGTGCTTAAAAAGTAAAAAATTTTAAATTTCAAATTTTTGGGGCGGAGGGAGGAAGTATTTACGTGATTTTTGTAAGGATTCTCAAAGTACTGTAAAATAACGTCAAATTGGAGAATAATTTCGTTTATGAACCCCTGAAAAAGTAAAATGTAGTTTGAGCTTGTCCAACGTTCGTTTGGAGTCATTTTTTATTCTCTTCCAAATTATCTCCTAAAATAACCTCTTCGGCCATATGCTATAAAGTCATTTAAATATTACAACCCCCCCCCCACACAAAAAATCGAGGAAAATCAATATTTTTTATTTTTCAATTTAATATCGCCAAAAAAGGAAAGTAAAATCAAAATTTTATTTTTTTTTGTAAAAAATTCAAGTTTTGAAACTTTGATTTTTTTTTTGGGGGGGGGGGAGATGAAATAAGCATGGATTATCATTTTTATTACTAACCTACAGTTTTAGGTTTTAAATTTTTGTATCTACCTGTTATCTGAAATCGTAATCAAATCCTTAATCGTTCCTTTCTCCTCCCCTTATTGTTTCAGTTCAAATTTCAGTAGGTGCTATAGGTAAATCTAGGTATTCAGTGCCGGGCTATTTTCTAACGTAATTATTTTCTATGAAAGCCTTATATCATGCAAAAGGTTATTTAAAGGTGTGGTTACATTTTACGCATGAGAAAGTGTGCTGCAAAGGTTGGAAGTTTGGCCCAGATATAAATCACTGCCCGGATAAGTTGGCTAGCTCGAGATAAATGAGGAATTTTTTACTTATTCGAATACTTATCTGGCTGGTTAGTTTCTGCGTAAAGAGCGTGTAATAAGTAGATATCTTCTGGGACTGTGTTCGATGGTTTGAGATGAACAAACATGAAGCTATACCGATGAGATTTTCCCACTTAATCGTATTTGCGTGTTTATTTTCCTCTTTATTTATGTGATTATGTATTAATTAGGCGTCTATGGAATTGTTTTTACACGATTTATTAAATTGATTGTATTTTTTTCTGTTTTCAGGGCTTTTGTAAGAATATTATGTGCATGCTGTCCGCGAAGAGTAAGAAGAAGACATCGGTACGCTTTACGTTATCGATCAAGTCAGGTATTAAAAATATTTGCTTCGTAATTGTCCATTCTTGTACATAAAAAACGATTCACGTAGGGTGAATTTCACTTTTGTACCGTATAGTGTCTTTGATTGATTCGAGTGTATTTAATGGTATGATTTTTACTATTTCGAAAAATTCTCTTTCAACGCTTGAGAAATTTGATGAAATCTATGATGATAAAATGAGTAATAGGAATCAATTTTAGAAGATTTTTTTCAAAATAAATTGTTTGCTATAAATTTTGTACTTTGCCAAAACCTTCTGTGAAAACTCTAATGCGCTATTTAAATTGAAGGAATAAATCGTTCATTAGTCGAAAAAAGCGTTCCCGAAGGATAAAATTTTATTTGAGAAAACTGAGTAGAATGTTTCATAGCACGAAAGTTATAACTCGACTTCAAAAACAGTATGGCTCAAATTACATTCCCTATTCCATCTTCACCCTTACCTCTGCCTTCTTGTTCTTAAAATCTGATTATGATCAAAATATTTTGAAAAAGTTTTAAAAAAATTAAAAAAATCGAAAATTGTCTACGAATGGATACTTTTTTCAAAAGAATCCATGGTTGGCATAATATTTTTCATATTATTTACTTGCTGTATTTTTCAGAAATTTTTAAAAAATATCACTTTTCAATTTTTTAAACATTTTTTTTTAAATTGGAAAAAAATTTTAGTTGAAAAAATTATCAACTTTTCAATTTTTTCAATTTGTAAACGAATAATTTTTCAAAATAAGTTGAATATTTCAAATTTATTTACGATTTTTAGGTATACTTTTCTTCAAAATTTTAATTTTTTTCAAACAATTTTAACCACGGAATCAAGACTGCATTGGGGGGGGGGGATTGGCGAGTTAAATTTTACATAATTGTTTTTATTTCTAGGCTCAACTTTGGTGCTACAACCCTAAAAATTCCAATCGTTGAAAAAACAAGAAAAACACCTCTAATAAGTACGTAAACAATACCCACGACTTTTACACAGAAATAGAATATCCATCAGGCACAAAAATGAAACATTGTGCGAACGACTGAACCTTTCTTCTTTAATTTATGGGAATCTTTTGTTATCATGCAACTCGATTTTTTTCAAATATTTTTTTCTCCAATTAAATTTTTTGTCTTTCGTCAGAATTTTTCAACTCTAGTACTTACCTATCTTTTTCTCAAGATAATTTGCAACTCTAAAAATTTTTTCAAATACAATGAAATTTTTTCAATTCTGATATTTTTTCCCCAAGATACTTACATATTTTTAAACTCTTAGAAGTTTTTTCTCAATATTATATTTTTCAATGCTAAAATTTTTTCTCGAATTTTGACCAGCTCTTAAGGGGGGTTCCTTTTTTTTCGACTTTAACAAAAAATTTTTCACTTCTAAAATTTCTTCTTAACAAATTTTTTTAGCTCCAAGATTTATTTGAAAATTTTTTCATTTGCTAAAATTTATTTCAGCTTTGAAATTTTTACATTTACCGAAATTTTTTCTCAATTCTTTAATCCTAAAATTTTTGAAAACTTTGAATTTTTTAATTTTTTTAATTTTGTGTTTTTCAAAAAAATTTATCTTGAAAATTTTAGTTACAGAATATTTTGAGAAAAAATTTTAGAGTCGAAAAAAACAAAATACCGAAGTTGAAAGAAAGTTGAGAAACCTTTCAGAGGTGAGAAAATTTTTTATTGGAATTAAATTAAAATTTGAAAAAATTCTGAGAAAAAACTTCAAGAGTTAGAAAAATTTTGAAATAAAATTTTACAACAGAGTAGAAAGTGTTTTTTTTTAAATTTGAGTATTAACAAAAAATTTGAGAAAAATATGAACTTGGAAAAAAATCGAATTGCATGGTAATTAAAGACTCGCATCAGCCGAACAGGAAAGATTCAGTCGTTCGCACCATTTTGTGAGTTGAAAATTCGATGGCTAATCGTTCCATTGAAGAATCATTCGAACGTTCGCAAACAAATCAGTTTGAGTTTGAGCAAAACCGTTCGCAAACAATTAATCACTTACGAATTGAGTTGTTCTAAAATTGTTCGTTGAAAAATCCACTGATTCTAGATTCGTTTTCGAACGAGTCGTTCGATTATAATTCAATTTAATGAACGAATTAGTTTGAGTATGAGCGGATTGTTCGTCTACGAACGAATTATCAATTCAGGAATTCGATCAAAACATTCAGGAACGAAAAAATTTCTACGAACGATTTTTTCTAAAGTGAATATTTTTGAAAAAATCACCATTGTCGGTCGCGAACGATTTGCTCGAAACTTCGATTCATTCGTTTACGAGTCAATCGATGAATATTCGAGCAAATCGTTCATCTCTGGTGACTAACAGTCGTGAATTTTTCATTTGAAAATTGTCAAATTAATCGTTCTCGAACGACTCATTCGAACTGTGATTCGTTCACAAACGTCATCTGCTATTTTGCTCTGAAGCCAGTTTGAAGAGAATTTTCAGAAAGAATCACTCGAATCATTCGAACATACGGTATAATTTTATCTTGCACTGTTTGATTTTACTTTTAAGAATGATAGAAAGGTCGAAATATTTTATCCAAAATTTAATTGATAACGACATACTTTGATATTTTTTCCACTTCGAAATACCCGTTCAATTTTCAACCCAGTTGATTACTTACTCGAACCAATGACGATCTGAAGCACCTTCGTATCAAGCAAACGATTATTTTACCTGAAAGATGATATATATTCGTATATGTTTGCGAGAGAGGGTATCAAATGACAACAGGCAGGGGGAAGGGCTGGCCTCGGCCTCGATATTCTATAAATTCGCAAGTTTTATCGGACGCATTAAAAGTTTAGCCGTTTCGGAGCAGCATCTGAGAGCAGCGAGACGCCTTCGCCTGTGTCCTGCGTATGTGCCCAAGCACATGCCGCGCCAACTATTTAGCTAACTACCGTAACATTCTCGAATAGCAATTTAAAAAGCTAAAACTACAAAGCAGCCTAAGACGAAGGTATAAAAAGGACGGACAATACTTCAAAAGGCGGCAAAAACGTCTCTCTCGTTTCTACACGAGCTAAAGTATTCCGTAGGTGTACTTTTTAGAAAGTTTCTATATCTATAGCTGCGGATGGAAGATGTATACACAGGTAGTTAGCTCAATAGATATTTTTTATACGAAAAATACGTTTCGAGATCCCTTCGTCTCTCGTCCGTTTATCCTTTCACGATTCGTTCTTTTTATTCGAGACGAACAGAACGTTCGTACGTATCTTTCGATGAAAGATTTATTAATTCGTTTTTAATAAGATTGAAATTTTCAATTTGTTCGAAGGCATCGTGGCGGCAATTTATACGAATAGGCGAGACCGCGAATAAGCAAAGAGAAACAAATACTTACTACGGATTTGTATACCTTCGTGGCGCGTAGTCGACGGATCGAAGAACGAAGGGAGCGTTTGTTTAATGCGCGTATTTTACGCCACCGTTTGGCAGAAAATTAGGATCGTGGGGGGAGAGGCGAAGGCAGTCGACTAGAAATACCCAACTATACCGAATTGGTGTACCTACCCGGTCGAGTTCGGTTGTTGAGAAATTCATCGACGAGGAAAGTCGTCTGCCGAATTAAAAGTTAACCAGTGTCGAAGTAATTTTCAATTGGGGAAATTCAAAACGCTGCTACGTGTTTATAAGTCGTTCTCTTTTGGCCGAAATCGGCGTGGGCGTGTGAAAGAGAAAGAAAACGTGAGACGTTTGTCGTTTTTGGCAAATTGACGGATACGACGATTGCTCCAGGTAGTTTTCGTGAAGTGTTTTTTCGATGGAGCTAAAGTATGTGCAGAGAGTTTGAACGTAATTGAAATACGAGTAGTAAAGGGTTATTTTTATTCCGACGAGGTGCTGGTGTTGGTTGGCTGGTTTCATGCGCTGCAAATGAAACGATAAGATGTGTCGAAGGTAGCACACTGATTTTTTTCTCGGTGATTTGACTGTAGGTGGTAGGTAAGGTACCTAATACTAAAATTTACATGGATCGGATTCAGGCATTAAACTCAAAAATATTGCAAAGATCGAATTGTTCAGTTTCTCAATTTTTGATATCCAACTTTTTTTTTCAAGTAGTCCGACTTGAAATATTTATAAATCGAATTTTTTTCTGAGTTTGATTTTTTTCAACTTCAATATTTTGTCTTGACCTTTTTTTGTGTACAGATTTTTTACTGGAGATAATTCTTGCAAAAAAATTTTGAGTAATATTTTTTTCTAAAAATTTTTTCCAATTACAAAATTTTATCTCAATTTTTTATCAAATAAAATTTTTTCTAGGTTCGATTTCTTTTTTCAAAAGATTTCTTTCAAAATTTTTCAACACCAGAATTTTTCTAAATAATATTCCTTTCAACTGTAAAATTCCATAGGTATAATGTTTTTGTATTAAATTTTTTTACAAAATATTTCAACCATTTTTAAAAATTTGTATTATGAAAAATTTTCAAGATGAATTTTACCCTTTGTTGAAAAGAATACCTTCTTAAAAAAGACCCACCTCCCATTTGTAATTTATGCAACACTCAAATCACCACTCATCACATTCTCACTCAATGCCCCAAATTTCAAAAAGAAAGGCTCACACTAATAAATTCTAATACCCCACAGAAATTTTGAAAGACACCTCCCAACATATTCAAAAAATTTTAACATTCCTCTCTAATACAAATCTAAAATCCCTACTCTGACGTAACCCCCTTTCCCACACGCCTCTAGCCTTAGTTGCTGTATATGGCGTTATAAGAAAAAAAAAAAAAAAAAAGAATAGGTATGTACTCTAAGAAAATTTTTTTGAAAAATAAATTTACAACTGGAAACAGATTGGAGAATCTATATATATTAAAAGAGGTTTGGAGGTTGTAAAACAGCGAAACCTATGTCCAATCGGCCAGCCTCTCCCAATGGACCGATTTTGCTCATTTTTTTTTCAATATGTTTCATCTGACGTGTAGATGAGCCATCAAACATTCGATTCAAAAAACTTTCAAATTTAGGGCCCCAAAAAATCAAAATTTCAATTTTTTTTCACTTTTTTGAAAATTACTCGAAAACTATGAAAGCTACAGACTCGGGAGTGGTCTTAAATTGAAGGGCATGGAATTTAGCGTATTTCCGTCGCTTACACCAACCCTCTAGCTTTTTTAATTTTTGAGTTATTTTTGAAAAACCGACCATGATTTTCGGATCAAAATAACTCGAAAACTAAACGAGCTAGAGGTATAGTATAAGCGAGGGAAAGTTTCGAAATTTCATTACAAATACGTGTGTTACGTTTTCGTTATGAAAAAATTGACCCGAGATGAGAAATCATTGAAAATTCAAGCGACCGAATCACCCAAAATTAGTCAAAAAATTCATGTAACGGTAGCGCGTTGGTACTGCGTCTCACGTTGCTGCGAGCGAGGTCCAGTACGTTGTGGGGTGGTGGGCGTGGCTACGTAGCATCCGGTTTTTACCTACCCTTGGCTAGGTCGTACTCGCTTCACGTGTCCCGCATTCGGCGTTCAGTATTTATGTTATTTATATTTATTCCTTGAGATTATAGTCCAAGAGCTGAACCTACTGAAATTTACTTCAGAAGGTATAAAGCTGGGACCGGTCCCAAAAGTTAGTGTTTGTATGCCTATTTTGAAAACCACCAGTCTGCCAATCCGCGGGTGACATGGTCAAGCACAGCGAAAGCTCGATAGTTTACAATTTTCATGAACTTTCAGTCAAAAACATTTATGGTCGAAATTAGTGTCAAATTACAGGATTTTTCTCTCTGAATCCGAATATGTGGGTCTACCGACCCCTAAGTGCCGTCAAAGCCCAGGCAGACGGTGTCTAAAGGGGAGGAAATTCAAAAAATTATCCATTTTCGACTTAAATTCTCATAAAGAGCCATATAATTGGTCTAAAAAATAATTTTAAGCGGTTTTAAGGGGTGTTCGGTAGCAGTGACGACTTTTAAAACTCGAAAATGCCCAAAACTTTCAGATTTATGGGGTGGGGTAAGGGGGGAGCGTCCATAAATTCACGAATTCGGGCGTGTGATATGTCAAAATCCATGTTTTTTGGGTCGTAAAAATTTATTCCAGCAATATTTTTCACATTTGGGGTAAGGGGGTAGTACCTATTCTACAACGTTGAAAAACGACGTTTTAATCAATACGAAAATCGCGCAATCACACACATAATTGACTGTTCGAGATTCCGTGCCACGCTTCAACTGATGAAATTCTGTCAAATAGCTGATGCATTCGATAAGTGGACAAAAATAAATTATGCAACGTCGATTAATCGATAAAATTAAAAAGATGTGAAATCAAAACACACCTAAATGTGAAAAATATTGCTGGAATCAATTTTTACGACCCAAAAAACATAGATTTCGTCATATCACACGCCCGAATTCGTGAATTTATGGACGCTCCCCACTTACCCCACACCATAAATTTGAAAGTTTTGGGCATTTTCAAGTTTTAAAAGTCGTCACTGCTACCGAACACCCCTAAAAACCGCTTAAAATTATTTTTTAGACCAATTATATGGCTCTTTATGAGAATTGTAAGTCGAAAATGAATAATTTTTTGAATTTTCTCCCTTTTTGACACCGTCTGCCTGAGCTTTGACGGCACTTAGGGGTCGGTAGACCCACATATTCGGATTCAGCGCGAAAAATCCTGTAATTTGACACTAATTTCGACCATAAATGTTTTTGACTGAAAGTTCATGAAAATTGTAAACTTTTGAGCTTTCGCTGTGCTTGACCATGTCACCCGCGGATTGGCAGACTGGTGGTTTTCAAAATAGGCATACAAACACTAACTTTTGGGACCGGCCCCAGCTTTATACCTTCTGAAGTAAATTTCAGTAGGTTCAGCTCTTGGACTATAAGCGTGATGCGCAGTGATGCAAGCTCTCCTTCCTGGCATATTTCAAACGGTCCCAACTCCTTGGTACAAAGTGGTATATTTAAGCAAAATTGCATCAAAGCGAGCAGCTCGAGCGGAGCGAGAGCGCGAGCCAGGGGTTGGGGCCGCGGAGCGGCCCAGGGGACGGAGCACCCTAGTTAATTATAATTTGATGATATGTAGTTTGAAATGAAATTTTAAAGTTATAAAAGATTTTGAAAAAAAAAAGTAGTTGAGGTAAAAAAGTTACTAATAGGTAAATAAAAATTTTGAGAAAGAATTCAGGGGTAAAAAAATTTTTGAAGCAGAAATTTGAAGTTGAAAAAATGCTTTGAAAAATTAATTCAAAATTGAAAAAAAGTTATAGAATTTTAGGGTTGAAAATGATTTTGTGAAAAAAATAGTAGGAGAAAATATTTTACAAAATGAATTTAGAGTTGATAAAAAATTGGATACGGAAAAATTTTTCAAAAAATGTTTTATAGAAAAACTAGGAGCTTAAAAATTTTTAGAAAAAATTTCAAATTTGAAAATACTTGATGAAAGGGGTGTGGTTCGGGGGTCATTTGGCCCTTGGTAGAACTTTTACCAAATTTTTATGCCATTCGACTTGCCTATGTAGAATATGATTTTAGAGTGCAAAAATGAAATTTTACCACCCCCTCCCCGGGGGCGGGGCTTCAAAATACGTGATTTTCAAGCTAACAATTCTATTTCTGCAAGTTTTCAAACGATTTTTTTCAAACTTGGCACCTAGGTAGAAGTACTCGAGTGGGCCCTGAAATTTTTTCAGATTTTTTCGACCACTATAATGACCTTAAATTTGACCTTGAAAGTTTCAAACCGCCCTGGGGGTACTGTTTTGGCGGGTAGTATGAAAAAAAACTAGTTTTTTTGTCATTTTAACCAAAAATGTACAACGATGGCTCAGTCTCCTGAGGTCGAGGGGAGCTAACATTTTTTGGGGAGTACTTCTATACTTGCAGAACCCTTTACGTGAACTTGAGCGAAATCGGTGCAAAATAATTTTTTCTCTCATAAGCCCCCCCCCCCCCCAGCAATAGGGGCTGGGGCGATGAGAATTTATCACAGACTCTAGACATCATATAGAATGCCCTCGGGGGGGGGGGTAAAAATTTATTTTTGCGCTCTAAAATCATCTTCTACACAGGCAAGTCGAATGGAATAAAAATTTTGTCAAAGTAAAGGCCAAATGACCTCTAAACCACACCAGAGCTTTAGGAGCTGAAAAAATGTTGGAAAATTTTTTTGAAAAAAATTGAATCTAGGAAATTATGAAAAAATATTAGGAGGAAAAAATTGACAAAAATAATTTGGAGTTGAAAACAATTTGGATAGGAACATAAATCTAAGATAAAGTTTGAGAATGAAAGAAAATTTAGATGAAAATTTAGATAAAAATTTGGAGTTGTGAGGAAATTTTTCGAAAAAGTAATTCAAAACTGAAAAAGAAATGAAAAAAATTATAATTTGATGGAAATTTGAGATTAAATTTTGAAGTTGGAAAATATTTTGAAAAAAATATTGATAGAAAAAATTTTACAAAACAGTGTTGAAAAACATTTGATATTTGAGAAACAATTTGGATCTAAAAAAAACATGGGAAAGAAGTTCGAACTTGGAAAAAAATTATGACAATTTGAAGTTAAAAAAATGTTGACAAAGTTTTTTTTTTAAATTAAAACTGGAAAAAAATTAAGAAAAAATTTTAATTTGATGAAAATTGAAGATAGAATTTTAGAGTTGAAAAAATTTTGGGAAAAAATATCAGGAGAGAAAATTTTGCAAAAATAATGTTGAGAAAAAAGATTTGAAGTTGGAAAAAAATTATGATATGAAAAAAATTGTGAGAAAATTTTTCAAAAAAGAAATTTAAAACTGGAAAAAATGAAAATTTGATAAAAATTTGTCACAAAATTTGGAAGTTTAAAAGGATTTTGAGAAGAAATGGGTATGTATTAGTAGAAAAAATGACCAAAATTGGAGTTGGAAATAAATTTGGACGTGAAAAAAATGGTTGAGGAGAAATTTGAAAAAAAATCTAAAAATGGAAAAATTGATAAAAAAATTGATAAAAATTTAAGATAAAATTTTAGAACTGGATACGATTTTGAGTAAGTTAAAAAGTAGAAACAATTTTACAAAAATAATATTGAGACAAAAGATTCGGAGTGGAATAAAAAAATTTTGAAGCTAAAAAAAGTTTTAAAAAAAATGAAGTTGAAAACAATTTGAACTCGGAAAAAAATTAAAAAATTAAATATTTGGAGTTGGATTTGGAAAAAATTGTTGATGTCCACGAGTTGAGAACCTGAACGATTCAGTCGTTCTCAGGATTTTTGAATTTGGTTCCTGAAACCGATCCATGTAAATTCAGTCAACAACGGTAAAATAGGTAAGATTTTTCAAAATTTTCCTCCCTTACCCTTGAAATTATCATATGTTCGTTGATAGTTGGTAGACTCTGATACCAATAACGACAAGGGTTAGGTACCACAACACGCACGTCTACGCGTATTAAGGGTATTTCGAATGGAGAAAATATCTTTTTAATCTTTTTCACGATGCTACCGTCGTTTTTTTTTTTCGTTACCCCATTCTGTATAATCTGTGTTTGGAAAAAAAAAATTGTATAGAAGAAAACATTTCAAGGTGGACAGTTCTCAGTGCTTAGTGGTGGCGCTTTTACTTTTTAATATTTACGAGCTCGGTTATCTTTTCTCCCTAAGGAATGCGCTACGTGGTCGGATTGATGTTTTTTTGTCGTTAATTTTCGACTATTGCGTTAGAACAATGGGCCACAACAAGCGGTAATTTCGCACCCGCGATAATAAATGAGCCCGGGCTGAACAGCTTCTGATGGATTTCGGTTTTATTGCCCGAAAAAAGAAGGATTTAATTTCGGCTGGAAATGTTGGCCGAAAGTCGTGAAATGGAAGAAATTCGAGAGATTTTGGTTAATTGGAATCGTTTCGATAATTACTCGTGTTCTGGGATGTTTTTGATGTTTGAAAACAAAGCGGTGTTGATGATTCATGTGCACGTGAATTTGAAGGGGCGAAGTTGTAAATTGTATCGGACGCGGATGTAACGCCTTCGTAATCGTACGTGAACGTCGTGTGCTGAAGGATCGACGAAATTTCGTACCAAATGCATTTGTGAATCGTGTTTTTGTGTTTATTTTCCGACGAAATTACCGAAGAAGATCGAAGAATCGAATATTTCGAGTCTCGCGGATCGTGGCTTCCGTGTGACCCAGTTCCAGATTAAAATGAAGATGACCTATTCGTAATCGTAACATGAGAATTTATTTTAAGGAAGTGTTTTAGCACAGCTATATCAGGAAGTTGTAGGTGCGCTGAGTGAATCAGAAGAATACAAATTGCTTTGGGTGATACAAAAAAAATTATGTTACAGGTTACAGCCCATTTTAAAATTTTAAATGATTTCCAAAAAAATCTACGTTGATCTTCGTTCGTAGGTATTTTGATAATTTTTGAATCGATTTTTATGTTAGGTATTTAATGAAATATAGATAATGATGAAATTTTTGCATGAAAAAAATTATGTAATATATATCAAACCTCAAGGTCATCAAAAACTATTTTTTGTCAAAATTGGAATAATTATTTTATCAAAAATATGCAAAAAAGTGTCTGAAAAAATTGAAAATTTTTTCGAAAAATTATTCTGTTTTTTGGTAGGTAGTAGGTACTTATTAAAAAATTAAAAAGAATTCAAAACATTACTTACCAAATTTTGTTAAAATACGTGTTAAAATTGATTAAAAATATTATTTTGAACTGTAATCTTTTGGAATAATCGAAGTTGTGCTGGAAATTGTTTGAAATGGGATAAAAGTCTTCCTAGTCTTGTCAAAGTTTCAAAAGACGTGAAATGCACTTAAAATACCTACATATAACAATTTTTTGCCCTATTACAAAAATTATATTCAATTCATGTTTTAAATGTTTTGAAAATTGAAGGAAATTTTGTGAAATTTGTTTTGAATCTTTTAAAACCTTTGGTAGATAACAACAGGCATCCCAGTAGGTTACTTTTTTCAAAAATTTGAGCAAAAAATCAATTTTCTGGTTTTTGCGTTGAAAAATTGTTTCAAAAAAAAATTTCTTTAAAAAAATGAGTTGAAAAAATTTTTGCTTAAAAAAAAATCAAAAATTGCTTTTAAAAAAATGATTTGAAAAAAGTATACCATGGCATTACTTGATACTGAACTACATATAATATAGTTTGTGATTTTCTTGAAATACAAGTAAAAATTCGAATGACTTTTTTACATTTTCTAGGTGAAATCATAAATCGAAACTTAAAAAAAAAAGTTTACTTTTTTAGTTACTTTTTCGACTGTCAGAGGTTCCTGAAGTTACTTTTTTTTTCAAAATTTTGGCTGGGATGTCTGATGACATTTTATTTGAAAATTACTCAAAACGTTGTAAAAAATGGAACTGAGTGAAAATTGTTGGAAAATGTCTAAAATTTGTTTAAAAAGTCATAAAAATCGTAGAATTTGGAACATGTTATTCTTCAATTTGATGAAGATGTTGAAAAAATAGTTGAAAAGGTAAAAATGTGTTGAAATATGAACAAAGTTATTTTAAAAATACTCAATATTTGCTCAAAAAGTTACTTACAAAAAATTGCGTTGAAAATTCGTTCAAGATCACTTGATTTTTGTTGAAAATATTGTCAGTGTTTTCTTGCTATAGAAACAATTTGTAATACGTTTACCTTTCGTTAGAATCTAAAAATATTTTTTCTAAAAAATTGTTTCAAACATTGTGAAAGTTGATAAAATTTGCTGAAAATTGTTGAGAAATGTGCAAAATTTACTCACCAAGCACCTCATTGAAAAATAATGTATTTTGAACTTTTTTGAAATACCATTGATTTATGTTGAGAATTTTATTTTAAAATCTTCTAAAACATTTTAAGTCATTAAAATCGCTAAAAAATGTTGGAAAATGCTCGAAATTCGTTTAAAAAGTAAAAAAAAATCATTGGAAATATTTGACTTGAGATTACGTCAAAATTGTTCTGAATGTCATTCGAGTCGCAAAAATTTCGTATAAAAAGGCTCAAAATATTGAAAAAATTCACTGAATTACGTAGAATTGCTCAAAATTTAAAGTGTTGAGATGTGCGTAAAATTTGTTTTCAAAAATTATAAAAATCGTTGAAATATTTCAAATTTGATTGAAGTAAGGTCATTTGGGGTAATTGTAAACATGGGGTAATTGTAAACAAGTCGTGCTGTAAATACTTAAATGCATCTAGCGAGCTGGAGTTGCCAAAAATAAAAACCTTGAATAATTGGTCTTACTATAATAAAAAACTTCGGGTTCTTGGTGACAGCTGTGATGAAAAATTTCGCGATGAAAAAAACATGATATCAAATTTCGATTTTCACACAATTTACGTAATCTTCAAAATTCGAGAAAAAATAGAAAAAAGTAAAAAAGTTGGTGTTTGATGCATTAATTTAGTTCTACGGACATTCAAAAATGATGAAATTCAATTCTTATGATTTTTGAAGCTGAGAAATTATTTTTCTGCAGCATTTACAAATACCCATCAAATTTTTCAGGTGTGGGGTAATTGTAAACACGTGTTATTTAAATGGGATTCACAAATTTAAACACAAAATATCATTTTTTTTGGTTTTGATTTTTTTTGATTTTTTTTTACAAGTTAGTTTTTCCACACGTTTAAATATTTAATCTCTATAATTTTTTTCCAAATTATGCAAAAAAAACCGAGGGATACGTTTTTTATGAGGCACAATGTATGCATTTACATTTACCCCACCACTGTGGGGTAAATGTAAATATTCTTGTCCAATTGTAAACGAAGTCCATAATTTCGGAATGAATAATCGAATCGATGAAAACAAACCGCCATATTACTCCTTATACATTCATTGATACATGGTAAAAATTTCAATCACTTTGCTTTCTTACTCACAGAGTAAAACGAAAAAGAGTATCACAAAATCGGTTCAATTTTCCGAAAAATTTACAATTACCCCAATTGACCTTATACCTCTATATTTATGATCGTATCGAAAATTTTATAAAATATGTTTTTATAATGAATCTAAAAATCACAAAAATACCTATTGACTTTTTTTTGGACGGGGTAAATAATTTTTTTTCAGGATTATAGACATATTGACATTTAGTCTGATTTTTAGAAACTTGGAGAAATTTTGAAGGAAATTCATAAAATTGCATTTTGTTAAACTTTTGTCCAATTTTTAAAAACTTGGAATTTTTTTTTTGTTATATTTCGATCAACTTTATGTAATTTTTTGAGAATTTTTACAAAATTTTTCAACAATTTTCATGGAATTTTGATAATTTTTGATGAATTTTTCAGGATTTCAGTCAATTTTTGTCACAATTTTAATAAAATTTTGCTATTTTTTTACTTTTTTTGAACGATTTTTTTAGTAAAAATTTGAACAAAACTTTGTAATTTTTCCATGATTAACATTAATTTCTATGATTTTTATAATATTTCAGACATTTTTTAAAATTTTAAACTATACTGAAGCATTTTGTGATTTTTTATAAAATGGTTTTGATGTTTTTTATGCTTTGTTCAATTATTTCACGATATTTATTTTCTGTTGATTATTTTCAAAAATTCAAACGAGTTTTATACCGTTTAAAAAAAGTGCTGACATTTTTCTATATTCGCCATATTTGACCATTTCTACATTTTATGAAATTTTGAATAATTGTTTTATGTAATTAAAATTCATTTTACACATTTTCAAAAAAAAAATTGAATAAATTTTCATAAAAAGTTTCACGTTTGAAACGGTCTTCATGATTTCCCCTAAAATATTTTTTACAATTTTTATTTTTATTTTTTGAAGTTTTCGATTTCATGTTGAAAAATTTTCACAATACTACTTCAACAATTTTTTTGTATTCAAAAAATTTTTTATTTCAACGAATGATTCAAGAAAAACACGGTTTCAAATTTTCGAAATTGCCAAGATTTCGAAGCAAAATAAGACCAGTAACAGTATCCTTTTTTTGTATTTTTCGAAGCAATTTGATCTTTTCCGAATCACCCAGTGCATGCTTTCAAGATATATTTACTTTTGAAATTTTTTTTGTCGAGTTTAACGGATTTTATCGAGTTTTCAACCGAAAAATATACCGTTTAGTTTCGAAACACACGCAGACGAAGGGCAACTGGAAGGGGCGAAAATCGCTACAAAACTGCTTAGCCTTTCAATTCAGCCCGGCAGCAAGTTAAATGATAAGAATCTTTTTATCTACTAATTTGCACACGTAAGCAATAAAATGTTTCCCAAACATTGCGGCCTTCTCTGTTCTTTCGCGTACCCCCTTCGATGTATACAACTTTGTTGCGTTGTTTGCGCCAGGTTTACCGAAGTTCTACGCAGTTAATTAACGAGGGTTAAAAAAAAATAAATCGATAAATATTTGCTTGGCTGCAATTTTTTATTCTATTTTTTGTTAGCGTACAAATAATAGTAGATATGTATTAATTGGAAGGGAGGGTTGGAAAAAACCTCGCAATAGGCTTAAACTGGAAAACTGTACGTTAATTGGTGACTTTTAATTTTGTTACAGTTTTCCAGTACGTCAATGGTTTTAGCGCCAGCGAACGTGACATACGCTACGGTCAACCAGAAAGAACTTTTTAATATATAAGTACCCCCCGCCCCCCCGCCCTATATAATATATGTACCTATTTTTTTGTGTTTCAATATTGGTGTAAAATTATATATTCCGGTTGTTTCGTTATTATGTATAGCTTAAATAATGATTTTTTTTCCTGTTTCGTGTTTTCGTGTATTTATTATTAATAATTTTTTGATGTGAGTATTAAAAATAAATACGTATACGAGTTTCCATTTTCCTATACTGGGTAGTTGTGTAGTTTTTTTATACCTGCCATTTTTTTCTGAGGATTAAACGGAAGTGGTTTGGGGTAGGTGCCAAGTGTGGGTGATTTCGAGTCAAGTGTGTAAGACGATTGGACGTTGAAAAGTTGATTTGGGATGTCGATGTGATTTGTTTATTAATTTTTTGTCATTTTTATAACTTTTTTCAGAAAATCTGCGGTCGGATGAATCTATTATTATACTGTTGGAAAATGAAATTCTAGAAAGAAAAATTTTATTTGTGTCACCATGAAAACAGATGTATAAAAATATTCGAATTTTTGGACACAGTGTCTAAAAATTTCAGAATTTCTAATATTTTTTGTATGGATTTTGAAAGGAAATCAAAAATTTATTTCGATGTCTAAAAAAGGCAAAATATCAATTTTGATGAAAGTAATTCAATTTTTTGAAATATATCTAAAATTTTCAGGGTTGAGCAGAATGAAAAAATATCTTTGGATTTTTGGCATAATTAAATATTTTAAAAGTTTAGAAAAATTTAAATTTATGGTTCATGCAAATCTTCAAAACTTATACAATAACGTCAAAAAATCAATCAATGATGTCTAAAAATGTCAAACTACTACATTAATTTTTAAATTTAAAAAAGGCTGTAGGTGAGTTGATTCCCAACGAAATATTCACGGTAGAGAAAGAAAATCTTCAATATTGAACATTGTTTTCTCAAAATTCAAAACTTGAAAATTTTTTCTTCCAAAATTTGGCAAATATTGTTCACGAAATTTTTTCAATTTTTTCTGCAAAAATTCGTCGAACTTTCAAAAAATAATGACTGGGAGAATGTAGTGACGGGAAACTGAAACTGAAACTGAAATTGAAAACTGAAATTGAAAAAACTGGAACTAAAACTGAAACTGAAATGATGAAAACTGAAAACTGAAATGAATTTCAGTTGAGTTTCAGTTTTTAAAAAAATTTGTTTTGTTACAATTGTATGCTCGTTTGCTCGAATTTTTTCTCAAGTTCGAATTTGTTTTGTTATGATGGTGTGCTCGTATGCTCGAATTTCTTTCGATTAAGTACAATAAACTCCTTTGCATCTTCATTCAAAGTTTTCTTTTCCAATGACATTATTACATTACAATAAAATTCTGCTTTCGCGTGAGATAGTCAGGAACTTATGAAAACTAGCTCCTAAATCATTTTGACGCTAATGGGATTTCAACGAATCAAGTTCAAAATTTATTCCAAGTTCAAATTTTTTCATTTTCATTAATTCTAATTTTTTTTAAATTGTATTGAATATAAAAAATTTTCCACCAGTTAAGACTTCAATTTTCTCAATTTCTTTTCAATTTAATATTTTTAAAAATTTATTCCAATTATTAAGCTAGAAGTCTTTTTGAAAAACAGAAGTTGACTTTTTAGAAAAAAATGTTGAGTTGAAAAAATATTAAGAAAATTTAAATTAGAAAAAATTATAGTGGAAAAAATTTGAAAATGGTAAAAATTTTAGTTGACTTCAATTTTTAAATTTTTTTTCCAACTTCATAGTCTTAAAAGATTTTTCCAACTCTAACATTGCTTCGAATAATTTTAAAATTTTTCTTCATTTTTTTTCAATCGGGTAAGTAAGCAAGTAAAATTTTTCCAATTGAAAATTTATTTAAAAATTTTTCAACTTTGAATATTCATTCTTAAAGAAATTTTCAACTTTGTGTTTTATAAAACTTTTTCCATCTCAATAAATCAGTAGAAGAAATTTTAAAACGTAATATATGAAATCTAAAAATTTTTAACGAAATCAAAGTTGGAAAAATTTTGAGAAAATTTAAATTAAAAAAAATACTTTTGGAAAAATTTTGCAATGAGATTCAGCTATGATAAAAAAATAGAATTAAAAATGTGGAAAAAATTTGAACTTGACTAGTCGAAATCCATTTCGTGTCAAAATGATTTAGAAGTTGGGTTTAAAAACCCTATCTTATTGATATTTTGAATACCAAAAAAAATTGTAGATTTTTTAAATTTTGCGTTGGGTTAATTGTGTTTGGGGTATTTTGGAAATGTTCGAAAACCTGATATGGCTCCAGAAGCAACTTTTTCAAATTCAACGAATTTCTCATCAGATAAAAAAAATCAAAATTTTACTCATAATATATTTTTTAATGAAAATTTTCCCTCCAAAACTCCAACTTTGAACGCGTTTTTTCAACAGCAAATTACAAATTCCTACAATAAAATCGTCAATTTTGCATGAAAAAAGCCAAAAACGGTCACTATAATAGCTCATTTGAAACGTAATTTTATATAGATTCAGAATTCAGTGAATACTTTTGTGACCAAGTGGTCGCTTTATCTAAAAATAAACACCTCAAATAAATAGGTAATAAACTTTCAGAGAATGCAAAAGGAAAAAAATTTGAAAAAACTGAAAACTGAAACTGATATCATTTCAGTTTCCCATCACTAGGAGAATGTGAAGAGATAGGCGAATTGATTCCAATTTTTTTGGCGATAATGTACGAGTTGATTCCCACTTTTTCTCATTCTTCCAATTCTGAATTTGTAGGTAAAAATTTTTTCCAAGAATTTTTTTTTCAAATTTTGACTCTGATTTTTTTTAAAATTATTTTGAACGCCCAATTTTTTTAAAGTGTTTTCAACTCAAACTTTCTCAGAATTTTTCATTTTTATACTTTTTCTGAATTTTTCTCGAAATTGTTTTCAATTTTGAAATTTTTCTTACATTTTTTTCCAACTCTAAAATTCTCTTCCCAGTTTTTTTCCAACTTTGAATTTCTTCGTATTTTTTTCAAACTCCCAAAGTTGTTTTTCAATTTTTTTTTCAACTCTAAAATTACTTCCATGGAATTTAAAAACAGATTTTTAGAATTTTTTTGGAATTTTGAGAACGCAGTGTGGTGGATTTTTCAAATTCTGTTTAATAAGGAGCATTGAATTGAAGTATTTGTGTCTGCCTATTTTTATGGTACTTACCCTGCCTATTTTTTGAGAACGAAATATTTTGTGGTTTTGAAAAACATTATTGTATAAAAACTGGGAAAAATTAGATTCTTGAAAATATTTTTAGATTTTTTTGAAACCATGTCTAGATAACCTCTTTTGAAAAAGTTATAATCGAAGACTAAATTTCTTACAAAAATCTTTTGACTTGATAACTGAATGACTAGAAATCGTGAAATCAGGATCTATTTTCATGACGACTGCAATACCAAGTTTTTCAATGATTCTGACTCGATTTTTACACGAACCTGTTGTCTCATTATTTTTTTGTATTTATATTTAGATAAATAATATGTAATTTTTTTCTATTTAGGCAACAATTTTCTTCACGAGGAATTTGGTTCCTTAATTTAAAAATGTAGGCAAACCCAATAATCATAATTATTGATTAATGTTTCAGTTATCGTCCAGATTTTCGATGAAGAAGAAATATCATTTCTCGGTCAAGAATTTATCAACGAAATTTATATAAATAAGTATAATTATTCATGCCCCTTCAATAATTTTGGACTGCAACTATAAATACTTTATGCAAGGTAAGTTGCCAATTTACAACACAAAGGACACGAATCGGTTTCCGAATCTCTATGTTTCACAGAGCCGATTTCTTCGCTGTCTACAAATTATTCTAAAAATTTAAGAATCTATTTTGCTAATTTTCGAGGAAAAATTTGTATTCGAGATTTACTTGTTTCTGGAAAACCTCGAAAATCTACAATTTTTCCAACATTTCCGTACAGCAATTTTTTTCCCAATCAATTCGTACCGAATTCGAGTAGGTATCGCCCTATCTACCTACATTTTGCTTCGGTACGTAACAGAATCGCGACGAAATAAGATAAAGATATCTCGCATCGTGCTACGAACCCCGAGAATAAGATTTTTGATTACTCGCAGCAAATGACATCGTCTTTGCAGGAAAAGAGAAAAGACGCTCGGTGAAATTCCGTCGAGAATTATACGTGCTGTTTTCATTACATCTTTTGTCATTTTTCACCGTTTGGTTAATTTCAAGCCGAACGAAGTACCAGCGGAGCACGTTGAAACGGTGTCAGATTCTATAACCCATCTCCCGAAATAGCAATTTTTTGCCACGCCAGAACTCTGCGAGATGATTAAAATTTTACGCAATTTATTTTTTTTACATCGCAGCTCGTTCTCACGGTCGAACTCGAAATTCCAGACTATTTGTCAAATTTGACGTACTCGTGTATTGTGCGAGACATTGCACGGCTACTTGAAAACGTAATTTATTCCGAGTGAATTGGTAAAATGTTTTTTCGACTTTGCCATCGCGTCGCACCATATTCGCGGTATTCACCAGTTCAATAAGGCGATACGTAGATAGTTTTAAAATGAAATTTATGTTTCATAAATTCTCGATGCTGTTAATCCCTCCCCCGACTCCCTGATCAGCGCAGTCAAACTGTTTCAATACCTTAACCTCTTGAAACTTATTCGAATGGAATAATGTAATAAGATATTGTAGCTGGAGATGATTGCTGGCTAATTTTATACCGCCATAACCCTTATACTCGTAGATATCTGCTACGTATTTTCATTTATCGTCTCTGCCTTTTTATATCAACTTCCTAAATCGTTCAAGGTACCGAATTTCTTTAAATTATCAACGTCTTATACTATATTGAATTTCGCACACGTCAGCCAAACCAGCGACGACGTATAGAATTGAATTTCATACTAGAGTGGCTTATTTTGCAGCGAGTGCTGCAAAGAAATAGCTTATATCGAAAAAAAAAACCTCCAATCTTTTTAATTTTCCATCAAAAATTTTCAACTTCACCTATTTTAGGGGGTTTAATTCGATTTTTTTGTAAATTGAAAACCTAGAAAATATAATTAAATGGGAAACCCAAAACCAAATTTTTTCTGAGCACGTGAAATTAGGTACCTTTTTGGGGAAAGAAAGAAAAAAAAATACAAAATTTCAACAACTATTTTATTCAAATTCCACGTTTTCGTTTTTTTCTTAAATGGGAAGTAAAAAAATTCTTAATTCTTTTACTTTTTGAATTATTTTGTGTGGGGGGGGGGGGGGGGGTCAGACTACTAGGTCTAAAATCTGGTTAGTACCTATTATTTTTATTCGAATTCGAACAATCATTTTGAAAATTTCTCTTGTAAGTACTTTTTTTCAGACTGAATTTTGGTAATTTCAAATTTCTCCAGCAGTCTCCTCCAGGCTAAATTTTTTGTAATTTAAGATTTCTCACGTATTTTCTCCCTCCCACAGTGGGTCAGGAGACCCCTCAAAGCGTGCATAATTTACTAGGCTGTAGGTATATTAGGGCGGAGTAAAAAAAAACTTATCTTAGATTTTGACCAAAATTTGGTGGGGTGGTTCACTTTGAGTGGGACACCTCCCAAAAATTTTTTGAGCCCTCTAGAGGAAAGGGAAGGGGAGCAGGAGGTGCTCAAAGCGCACCTCTTTTTGAAAAAAAACGTTTTTTTTGTGTTTTTTAGTCAATCAGAATTGTGTGAGAAGACTTCTTAGCACTTAAAAGATGCAATTTGAGTTTCTACATCTCTCTAAACCTTCTCCGATCAAAACTCAGACTGTTACCAGGAGGTTAAAAAGTTGCAGATTGCAATATTCCAATAATGTGAAATTTTCACTAAGCTAGAATGATTTTTTTTTTCATCGAGTAATTGAACAAAAAAAATTTTCAACGACTGAAAGTGAATTTTGAGAAAAAATTGAAAATTTTATGCACCAGTGCAGCCAACAGCAAATCATAAAATTCCAAAATACGGAATTTATATCGACTTTGAATTGATTAGGGGTTGCGGTACCGGTTTGCATCATAGTACCAGTTTGTATCAGTAAGCTAAAAATAAGGGAACCCGATATATTTTTGTACTGAAAAAATTTTGAACTGAACTTGGGAGTCAGTTCTGTAAAATGACACTACAGAGTGTTAATTACAGAACAAAATATCCACTGAAACTTAGCTGATGCAAACTCGTGCAACTAAGGAATTTTGTCAAAATTAATTTCTACAAACCTTTCATTCATTTTTTAAATGAAGTTGAATATCAATTCATATTCTAGATACTTTCAGTAATAATATAAAATTTTTTCCTCGCTGAAACCTTAACATTTGATAAAGTTATGCTTGTTTTTATATTGATAAAAAGCTTAACCTGATGCAAACCGGTACCGCAACCCCTATTTTTTCGCATGAAAATATAATGTATTTTTTTCAATCACTAGAAGTATATTTCGGAAATTTTTTTTGGAAAATTTTGTATGTCAGTGCTACCAGTTACAAATTATGACATGCTACACTATGGAATTTTTGCGAGAATGTACCTGACTTCCGCGTCTTTTTAATTTTCTAGCGTTCTCTTATGCAAATGCAACTGACTGGCTACCAGCGTAACTTTTCAAAAATGTCTTCGAAGTTCAAATTCAAAACACACTTCTATTGTTATGGAAAAAAATTGGTCCAATCACTTGACAAAAAAATAATGCTTTCCAGTTCATAATATCAGAATATCACAATTAGTAACTAGCTGCACTGACGTGCAAAATCTTCAAAGAAAATTTTTTTATTGAAGTGAAAACTTCTATGGTGGGGGTCTATTTTTTTCGACGCGTTACGCTTATACACGGTTGCCAACCACCAATTATTCAGGAATATCATTTATCTAGGGAAATTTCCCACATTATATTACAAAAATATCATTTATCCAGGGAAATTTCTCACATAAATATCATTTATCCAGGGAAATTTCTCACATAAATATCATTTATCCAGAAGTGAAAAAGGAAAATGTTGGCAGCACTGCTTTACCTTTTAAAAGTCATTAAAAAAATGTCACTCATCAAGTGTGACAAAAAGTCGATCCAGAAGTGAAAAAGGAAAATGTTGGCAACACTGCTTTACCTTTTAAAAGTCATTAAAAAAATGTCACTCATTAAGTGTGACAAAAAGTCGAAATGTAAATTATTCAGGAATATCATTTATCTACGGAAATTTCCCACATTATATTACAAAAATATCATTTATCCAGGGAAATTTCTCACATTATATTATAAAAATATCATTTATCCAGAAGTGAAAAAGGAAAATGTTGGCAGCACTGCTTTACCTTTTAAAAGTCATTAAAAAAATGTCACTCATTAAGTGTGACAAAAAGTCGATCCAGAAGTGAAAAAGGAAAATGTTGGCAGCACTGCTTTACCTTTTAAAAGTCATTAAAAAAATGTCACTCATTAAGTGTGACAAAAAGTCGAAATGTAAATTATTCAGGAATATCATTTATCTAGGGAAATTTCCCACATTATATTACAAAAATATCATTTATCCAGGGAAATTTCTCACATTATATTACAAAAATATCATTTACCAGAAGTGAAAAAAGGAAAATGTTGGCAGCACTGCTTTACCTTTTAAAAGTCATTAAAAAAATGTCACTCATTAAGTGTGACAAAAAAGTCGAAATGTAATCTAAAAGAAAATTATTAAAAGTCAAAAAGAAAATTGTTGACAGCACTGCTTTACCTTTTAAAAGTCATTAAAAAAATGTCACTCGTTAAGTGTGACAAAAAGTCAAAATGTAATCTAAAAGAAAATTATTAAAAGTAGAAAGAAAATTGATGACAGCACTGCTTTACCTTTTAAAAGTCATTTAAAAAATGTCACTCGTTAAGTGTGACAAAAAGTCAAAATGTAATCTAAAAGAAAAATTATTGAAAGTCAAAGAAAATTGTTGACAGCATTGCTTTTAACCTTTTAAAAGTCATTTAAAAAAATGTCACTCGTTAAGTGTGACAAAAAGTCACAGCACTGCTTTACCTTTAAAAGTCATTAAAAAAATGTCACTCGTTAAGTGTGACAAAAAAGTCAAATTGTAATCTAAAAGAAAATTATTAAAAGTAGAAAAGAAAATTGATGACAGCACTGCTTTACCTCTTAAAAGTCATTTAAAAAATGTCACTCGTTAAGTGTGACAAAAAGTCAAAATGTAATCTAAAAGAAAATTATTAAAAGTAGAAAAGAAAATTGATGACAGCACTGCTTTACCTTTTAAAAGTCATTAAAAAATGTCACTCGTTAAGTGTGACAAAAAGTCAAAATGTAATCTAAAAGAAAATTATTAAAAGTAGAAAAGAAAATTGATGACAGCACTGCTTTACCTTTTAAAAGTCATTTAAAAAATGTCACTCGTTAAGTGTGACAAAACGTCAAAAAAATTATCACATAAGTAATCTAAAAGAAAATTATAAAAAGTAAAAAATAAAAAAAAATTAAGTCATTAAAAAATGTTTATAAAAAGTCTAAAAGAAAAATGTTGGCAGCACTGCTTTACTTTTTAAAAGTCATAAAAAAATGTCATTAGATTCAATTAAGTAATTTAAAAGAAAAGTATAAAAAGTAAAAAAAATTGTCATTAGACTTTTTATCAATTAAAGTCATAAAAAAATGTCATTAGACATTTACAGGTAATGCGATTTGTTTAACTTTTATCATTTGTTCCAAATGACATTTCCTTTTTTACAAAAAAATATTATCTATTCACCCACCTCTTATTATAGATTTCAAAATAAAAGAGCGAAACCTCTAATATATAAATCAAAAATTCAGAAACAAGTTTTCACTTCTGAGGTACGTCCCATGACGCACCCATTTTTTTTTTTTTTCTGATGATTGAAAACAAAATATTAAAAAAATTAATTCGAGGTCAACGTAAATTCCATGGTGTAGCATGTCACGATTTGTAACTGGCTGCACTGACATTCGAAATTTTCTAAAAAAATTTCCGAAATATACTTCTAGTAATTGAAAAAAAATACATAATATTTTCAGGTGGAAAAATAATCAATTCAAAGTCGATATAAATTCGTATTTTGGAATTTTATGATTTGCTGTTGGCTGCGCTGATGTATAAAATTTTCAAATTTTTTTTCAAAATTTTTTTGTTCAATTACTCGATGAAAAAAAAATTATTCCAACTTAGTAAAAATTTCATAATTATTGTAATATTGCAATCTGCAACTTTTCAACCCCCTGGTAGCAGTCTGAGTTTTAATCGGAGAAGGATGGCATAGTTTAGGGAGATGTAGAAATTCAAATCGCATCTTTTAAGTGCTAAAAAGACTTCTCACACAATTTTGATTGACTAAAAAACACAAAAAACAACGGTTTTTTAAAAGGAGGTGCACTTTGAGCACCTCCTGCTCCCCTCCCCTTGCCCCTAGAGGGCTCAATTTTTTTTGGGAGGTCTCACACTCAAAGTAAACCACCTCACCAAATTTGGTCATAATCCACTGAACTAATCCTATTTTGAAAAATTTGTGAAAATATATCATCCGGTTTTATAGAATTCGAATTCGAATTTGATACTATTTTTCCCTAGGAATGAGAGGTTGAGCTTGAAGGGCGAAAAAATGTCAAATATGAGCAGAACTGCGCTTTCCACAAGATGAAACTCGAGCCTTTTCATTGTAAATAATACTTTAGAAGCTGCTGAATACGAATTTGAAGTCAAATTTGGCATCCACCAGCTCCCCTCCCCCCAGAAAGATGGAGAATGATGCGAGGGTGCGGGGATGTAAAATGAAAATGTGACTAGTGGTGTGTGATATGTATAAATATATTATGTTTTTGAGGTCGTAAAATCTGAATGAGAGGGGGGGGGGAGAGTGAAAAATTGTAGAAAACTAAAATTCAGACATTTTTTCGAGTGATACGTCAAAACATATTATATTTTTGAGGTCGTAGAATACGAGTCTGGCATTATTTATTCGATACCTATGGAACTGAGTGTATTCTGGGAATGAGGATGCTAGAAAAATACTAATTTGTTCTTCAGAATTTTTAAAAGTGCTATTTACAATGAAAGAGGACGAATATCATCTCGTGGAAAGTGCAATTCTGCTGAAATTTGACATTTTTTGCCAGGAAACAAAATAATGTCAAATTCGAATTCTGTCTCAGAAAATACATACCAGATGGCATATTTAACAATTTTTATATAAACATTAAAAACTTTGAAATTTCCGCTTGAAGGGAGGTACGACACAAATTTTAAAATTCAAACGGAATCTTTGTAATTTCAAATTTTTTATATCCCTCCTCCGACTCAATTTAAAATTTAAAAAAAAATTCTGTTCCTCCCTTCGTGCTGAATTTTCATTTTTTTTTTTTGTAAATACTTCTCCTTCTGGCCAAAATTCAGTAATTTAAAATTTATTTTGTACCTCTCTTCTACCTGAATTTTGGTGATATCAAACTCTTCGTGTATCCTCCTCCAGTCTGAATTTCATATGAAAACCAAGAACAATTATTTTTATTCAGCTAAAAGAACGGAAGAACAAGACCGGTTCTTCTTAAATTTTTTGAGTTTTCTTCATTTTCTCCATTTTTTTTCTGAGAAAAATAGGTTTGAATAGTAAAATTTGCAAAATTGGTGACCTTTTTTGGGAAAATTTTAATAGAAACATTTTTAAAAATTTCTTTGAGCCGGAAAAATCGGAAAATAAAAAAGTCATTCTCAGTCGAAAATTTTCAATTTTTTTAATCCTCCCTATTTTTAATAATACCTATTTTGGTTATTCCAGATTTTGTAGGAAAAAATGAAAAAAAAAACAAACAACCTTGGAACAAAGAAGAAGAACGAAAACAAAGAATACAATTTTAGGAAATGAACCAAGCACAGAATGAGAAACACAATTTTCAAACAAATTTTTAAAAGAACGAAAAATCGAACCAGTAAAAATAAACCTCCAGAACGAAAGAACGAGAACAAAAGAACAAAGACTTTGTTGTTCTTCTAGTCCGCTTTAGGCTGAATTTCAATAATTTCACATTTTTCCTGTGCCTCAATCTAAATTAAATTTTGATAAGTTTAATTTTTTTCTGTAGATACCTTTTTCTTGGCTAAATTTTACATATTAATTTTTTTATAATAAAATTTTTGAGATTGGAGAAACTTCTCATCTTTCCTGTTTTGTAATCTGAAAATTGTTCTCGATTAAATCGGAGTCGTTTTTGTTGAGCAGGGGAGGGGGTATTTTGAAATTTATTTGAAAAATAATAAGAAATAATACTCATTTTTGCAAAAATGAAAATTTATTCGTTTTTTTGAAGGGATTATGTTCTGAATATCATTTCTAGTATGTACTCCCCCCCCCCATTTTACGACTTATACACTGAGTTTTGGTAATTAAATTACACAAGTCAACAAAAAAAAAAGTCTGTGTTTCAGTTCTCATGGCCAAATTCTGATTCTAGACATCAAAATACACAAACATGCTCTTTCGTGGCTTCCAAAGTTTGTTGGGGGGGGGGATGGGAGGCCAAAAATGTGATTTTTCAAAAACGATACACCCAAATTGAGAAAAATTTGAAGAAAAAAATTTTTGATCCAATCTTATAGAAAATTTTACGCTGAATCGAATGCCGCAAACCGCAGACCTCTATCTTTTTTAGAAAAAAAGTTACGGTTAAAACTTTCCTAAATTATGTGAAAAAATCGCATTTTTTTCGCCTTGCTCACCGAAAAGTGGGGTTTTTGAGAAATCTAAGCGTTCTACGACCATAATGACCATGAACAAAGTTGTAGTGAATTAAATTTTCTATCGGATAGGTGCATTCAGATTTTTCCGGAAGACGTAGTTTTTGAGATATTCTTGAGTAAAGTTGAACCGTAGTTGAGGCAATTGAGAAAAAAAGAGAAATGGAGCAATTTTTTGCTGTCAAAAGTGTTACAGCGAAAAATTATGGAAGATGACTAACCTTTAGGAGTTACCACGACCTTCCACAATTTTTCGCTGTAACACTTTTGACAGCAAAAAATTGCTTCATTTCTCTTTTTTTCTCAATTGCCTCTACTAATGTTCAACTTTACTCGAGAATATCTCAAAAACTACGTCTCCCGGAAAAATCTGAATGCACTTATCCGATAGGAAATTTAATTCTCTACAACTTTTATCCTGGTCAGTATGGTCGTAGAATGCTTAGATTTCTCAGAAATCTCAATTTTCGGTGAGCAAGGCGAAAAAAATGCGATTTTTTCACATAATTTAGGAAAGTTTTAACCGTAACTTCTTTTCTAACAGAGATAGAGGTCTGCGGTTTGCAGTATTCGATTCAGCGTGAAATTTTCTATAAGATGGACCAAAAAATTTTTCAAATTTTTCGCAAATTTTTCTCAAATCCATGTGTATTGTTCTTGAAAAATCTCATTTTTGGCTCCCCCACCCCCAAAGCAAACTTTGGACAGAAAAATTATTTTTCCCTTCATTAGATACATAAAAGCAACCCAAATTTCGCAATCGGAACCCAAACACAAAAATCGTGTCGACTTGTGTTATTCTTCTAGCGCCTCCCCCCCCCCATCTGAATTCTGGTAATAGCTAATTTCTTTAGACCCTTTTTCAATCTGAATTTTCAAATGTTTATTGTCGTGTCTTCCAGGATAAAATTTGTTATTTTCTTACTCTACAAATTTTCTCTGCACGTGCCCTCCTACATCCTGAATCTTGATAATTTTAAATTTCTCGACTAATCCCCCTCTTTTTCAGGCCGAATTCTGGTAATTTCAAATTTCTTTTGTACTCTCCTTCTATAAAAATTTTGGCAATTACTAATTTCTCCCAATCTACCTTCATACTCAGACTGAATTTTAATTTTTTTTCCTGTACCTCTCTCTAGACTGAAATTTATAAAATTTAAAATTTCTTCTGTTCCCTCCATTAGTAGAGCCTGAATTCTTAAATTTTTTCTTGCCCTCCCGTCAGGATGAAATTCGATGCTTTCGAATTTTCCTTCCACCCCTTTCATCGCTGAATTTTGATAATTTCAAATCTCTTTTCCACCCCTCCAGACTGAATTTACAAAATTATGGTTTACAAAATCAAAATGTACATATGTGGATTGAAAAAAGCCCTCAATACGTACGGTACCTCGGAATTTTTACAAAAATATGAATCTGTCGTCAAAACAAATTTCATTCTTCGACTCGTTTTAGCTTATTCCATCGTCGAACAAATATTTCATCGGAATTACTCGTATATTTCTAATATTTAAATGAGATTGTTTGTTTTTCGAATGCCAAAAGGAGGGGGCTCCTCATCCAATAATACAATCGCTGCAAGCGGAAGGAAATTCACGAAGCAAAAAGTTTTATAATGGAAATGGTAAAACTAATTATTAGTTGCAGCATGTACGAGTATTTGCAAACGTATTATAAAAATATAAAAAGAACAAACGAAATAATACATTGTTTGCGAAGTTGAAATGAGAAAACTTTCTTACAACTGGATGAGCATAATCGATTTGTATCAAGTTATTTTTAATTTACCATGTTGTCGGTCGCGGTTATGGAACGGGGGTACGTATAGGATTTTTTTTAATGCGTAGGTTGGGTTTGTGGGTTTAGGTAGGTAGGTAGCTGGGTACCTAAGTAAGGTGCAAATTTCCATCATCTTCGAATTAGATATAATTTTGATGAGATGTTTCGACTCTCGAGAGGGTACCTTGGTGAGTGGTCTATTGTTTTATTTTATTTATAAGTATTTCTGTTCGATTGTATTGGAAAATGACGAGCGTTCCAAGTTTTTAGCTACGTGGTTAAAATATCGAGTTAGTTAGAGCCAGCCAAATTGTCAATAACTTCGTCGTTGTCTTAATTTCGGTTTACCCGATGAAGGTATAGAGAGAGTGATGTCGCTGTCGTGTTTCGTGGAATCAAGGTCGTACTTTTCTTTGTTGCGGAATTTTAATTAATAAATAATCAACGAAAGGAATAATCGTATGATTTCCCAAATGGCAAAGATTTGAAATTTTATAACTTGTAAATTTTATAGGTTTTGTATAAAGTTGAACGAAGTTGATAATATAAAAAACGAATTTTTAGAAAATATTTTAAGAAAGCAATTTGTCTGTGAGATTAATGGAAAATATTGCATGATTTTAGCTGACTCGCGGTAGAACCAGATCGAAAGAAGTGGGGAGATAGGAGCTCCCTTCCCCCATAATTGTACGTTCGCATTTTTAATCGAATAAAATACATTTGGGTAAGAAAATTGTCAAAACTTCAAAAGTGATGATCGATTTTCGGGAAATTCTCATTTTAAATTCGAAAAAATGGGAACATCGACGGAAATATCAGAAAAATGATACCTTAGGCAGAAATTTTCGATTTTTTATCTCCTCGATAAACCAAGTGCAGTTGGTCTTTGATTTGAGATATCGATATTATTAGAGGAACAAAAATTGAAAAATTTCGACTCGTATTGAATTTTTAATAATTTTTCTCCTAGAAGGACAATTTTTCCTTATTTTAACTGAAGCTATGAATTCTTTTTTTTAGAATTTTCTTGAACCAAATTTACAATTTTTCCGACTTTTTTGAAATTTTTGATTATTGGAGGGACAAAAAAATGAAAATTTTCTATCTAGATGGCGTTTTTTCGACTTGAAATACAAATTTTCCACATTCTTCTGATCGAGGCCGCAATTGACTGTACCTGTAACCCAATTTTTTTCTCTATCAAAAAAAATTCAATTTTGTGAATATTGGAAGAGCGAGGTGTCTGCCCTTTGTCCCACGTTCGATTCAGTTCAGGTCATTTTGTCTTTACCAATTTGATTCAGGTAAATGTCCTAAAAAATATTTGTGAAGTGGAGGGGGGAAGAAAAAGATCAAATTTCAAAACTGACTTGAAATTCGAATTCAACATCCTTGAAAACATCACAAACGATATGTCTCACGGCAACGTTGAAATCTTTTAAAATTTTGACTGAAAACTAAAGCTGAAAACTGAAAATGATATCATTTCATTTCAGTTTCCCATCACTGCTCTAGATGACGTCAAATAGACTCGAGACAATTTCAGTTGTTTTCTGCGGGTATGAAAAGCTATCTGAAAGCGAAAAACGAAAAGCGAAAAGCTGAAAGTCGACCAAATTTAGGCGACGCGTCGAAAGCCAAAAGTTAAAAGTTTTAAAAATAGCAAGCTAAAAGCTAGCTGAAAGCTTTTTATTACAGCTTTATTTTTCAGCTTTTTACTTGAAAATTTGAAACCGACATCAACAATTTTTCAACTAGAAAAATTTTTTCTTGATTCTCAGAATATTTTCAACTTACCTAATTTCGTTTTTTCCAGTTATTTTTCAACACTAAAAATTTTTCCTTAAAATATTTTTCAACATTACAACTCTAAAAAATTTTCATCAACGCTGAAATTTCTACCTCCAATTTTTTTTTAGATCTAAAAATTTTTCAACCAAGTATGGTATGGTATTTTTTCTAAAGATACATATTTCTCAAGTCTAGAAATTTTTTCTCAGTATTAAATCAGTTCTCAAACTTCTTAAACTCTTGAAATTTTTTCTTAAAATTTTAAATATTTAAAAGAAGAAATTTTAGTGGAAAAAAATTATTGAAGTTGAAAAAATTGAAATTTTGAGAAAATATTTTGTGAGCTGAAAGAATAAAATTTTGACAAAATAGTACAGACATGAACGATGATTTTTATCATTGTGCTGTCAAGGCGTTGTAAATCAGAAGTTTTAAGGTGAAAGTCGAAAGTTTCTAGCCTAAAGTTTATTAAAATATAGCAAAAAGCTAAAAGCTAAATCCAAAAATTTTGTGTTTGAAATTTTCAGCCGAAACCCAAAAGTAGAAGTTTTATTTTACGCAGGGACGTCCCGAAGTCCGAATATTGGGGGGGGGGGCAAAATTCCAGAATTTCCGACTCAATTTTTAAATGATGGTGTAAACAGTGGCGACGGAAGCTTTTTTTGGGAGGGTACAAAATGAATACCAAGACTTAGAATACCAGAAGAATTTTCGGGGAAGGGAACAAAAAGAAGCATTTTTTTGCTATACTGCCTCAAATAAGTTATATAATTGCGATTTTATTTATGCCCGAGCGAAGCGAGGGCGAAGCTTTAGAAAAATTGAGTTTTCAATGCTCAAAAAAACATTTTTTCCATGTTTTAATGCATTAAAAATACCTATCTGATGTGATTTGGGGAGGTACAAATGATACTTTGTACCCCCGTCAGGATTTGGGGGATACAATGTACCCCTTGTACCCCACCTTCCGACTCGACGCCACTGGGTGTAAAGATGAAAGTACCGCGAAATACCTTCACTTACCTTCACTATTACACACTTTACCGAAATAATACACAATTATAATAAAACGCATTGATTACACAGGTCGACATTTTTAAACTTTTGAAATGCTGTTTGAGGTTTGATGGGTGATATTTATAGTATTTTTCGCGCTGATCACGAAAAAAGCAGTGAAAAAATTCCGAATTTTTCGTTTAAGGTTTTTCTACTTTTTTTGATAACTTTTGAGTTTTGACTTTTCAAACCGATTTTCTGAGAAAAGGAAGGGTTCTACGAAAAAAGTTAATGGAACACAACTTGTAGAGCGTAAAATTTCCTATTTGTGGAGTCTGAGAAGTTTTCTCATAAGAGGCTTAGCTTTCGAAATATTTCAGCTCAAAGTTCAAAGTTAAACTTTTTTTAAAATTACAAGTAGGAAATTTGACGCTCTACAATTTATGTTCAATTATTTTTTTTCGAAGAACCCTTTCTTTCCCCAGAAAATCGACTTTAAGGGTCAAAAGTTATATAGAAAAATGTAAAACAAATTTTCAACCATAATAAATCGTCCAATTATAAAAAATTTTGGCGTAATCGAGAAAAACTATAATTTTCAATGCTGTAAAATTAAAATAGTAAGTTTTTTGTGAAGCTTTTAATTAAAAATAAAATTAGGGAATATGTGTACATTTTATGAAGAAAAAATTGTTTTGCAAAAAAAAACTGGAATGATGGAGAAATTTTAAAATCAGCGCTACATTTTAGACTAATAACAGTGATTAAAACAAGAAAAAGAAAATACTGTTTTAAATTTAATGGATAACCCTATTGGCAAGGGAACCGCTCAAAAACCTGCCATATGCCATAAAAAATGCTCTAAAACCTGCCGAGATGGGCATGTTTTTCGGAAAAGTCTCATTTTACTGCTGAGCAGTTTTTAAAAATACGCGTACGCTATTAAACCTGCCTTAAAAGTTGCACATGCCTAAAAAAACGCCCAAAATCCGGACTTCGCCCAAAAAAATGGAAAGCGTTTTTCAAGGCATGAAGTGATGCCGATTACTGTAATTACCGTTACGTGCTAACATAACTGCCATAAATAATGCTATCAATTACGCGCAAATAAACGCCCATGGGCATTTTTCTTGGAAATAGTCTCATTTTGCTGCTGAGCAGGTTTTTGAGCGGTTCCCTTGCCAATAGGGAATTATTATATGTATTATTTTTCACGCTGATCACACTCTCTTAATTTGAATCAGTCAAAATTGACTGATTTAAATCGACAAAATTGAGTTATTGTAGGAATCAGTGAAAAAAATTACTGATTCAATCAGTGAATTTTCATTATTGAATCAGTAAAAATAAAATTTCACTGATTGAATCGGTAATAATTACCGATTGAATCAGTGAAATTTTATTTTTACTGATGTAAATTTTGACTGATTGAAATTAGTCAATTAATTTTTACTGATTCAATAATCAAAATTCACTATTTGAACCGGTAATTTTTCACTGATTGGCAGTAAAATGTCACTGATTAACAGGGGAATCAGTGGAATTTGACTGATTAATCCGTGACTTGATTTTCTCTATTTCATCAGTCAATTTTGGCCTTTTTGACTGATTCAAATTAAGAGAGCAGAAAAAATATTGAAAATTGCCAGGAGTGAAAACTTTTCATAATTGGGAGATTTTTCGTTGAAAATTTGTTTTACACTTTTTGATGTAATTTTGGACCCTTGAAGTCGATTTCCTGGGAAAAGAAAGGGTCTTACGAAAAAAATAAATAGAACATAAATTGTAGAGCGTTAAATTTTCTACCAGTAAAGTCCAATTAGTTTTTCCTTAAAAGGCTTAGTTTTTGAGATATTTTCAATTTAAAAAAATTTAACTTTGAACTTTGAGCTAAAATATTTCGAAAGTTAAGCCTCTCAAGAAAAAACGAATCGGACTTTACAGATAGGAAATTTGACGTTCTACACTTTATGTACCATTCATTTTTTTTCGTATAACTCTTCCTTTTCTCAGAAAATCGACTTGAAGTGTCAAAAGTCAAATTGTAAAAAACCCTTGGGTGATGGAATTTTTTCACTATTTTTTTCGTGATCAGCGCGAAACATACTATGAAAATCACCCATCAAACCGCAAACAGCATTTTCCATGCCGACCTGTGTAATTGATATCGAATACATGTTTCAATATTTTCAAACTTCAAATTTTACCGATTTGAGTCGGAAAAATAATGATCTCAGTCGGAAAATTCAAAAATCTCGATTTTTGTAATAAGTTGCAAATTTTCGACTGAAACCAGAATTTTCCGACTAAATTGGAATTTTCAAACATGGGGGGGGGCAGTTTGCCCCCCTGCCCCTTTCAGTCCGGCCCTGATTTTACGGATTTTCATCCCTGGTTTCCTGCTGGCTACTCCGCTGACTTAAGGCACAGAGGTATAAGCAACCTAGTGTTACTCTGCAGTCTCTATCCGAGGTACTGAAATGGTCGATGGCTCATTTTGTAGGGAATTTAATGTAGAGTAAAATATCTGTGACGTATTATTTCATAAAAATGGTAAGAAAATGAAATAGAAGCCATAACTGATTTTGGAGGCTTTAATCCACCGTGAGGGGGGGGGGGTCGAAGTATGTTGATTAGGAAACCATTTCTGTCAATATTCACCAAAAAAACAGCTGGTATCTCCTATGTTTGAGTTATGCCCTCCAAAAATTTTCTATTGACTGGACTATATCCCCTCAAATTAAATTACCTCAATAATGTTTTTCAAAATCCAAGATATGTTTTTCTTTCGCCCCGCCCATTATATAATATGATTCGAATTGATTTTATTATTGTAATGAATGAAATAACCGAGTAATTGCTAAAAATTTCGTTACAGGCGTATAATTAATAATAATTTATTTATTTTGAACTACTAAATACAAGAATGTTTTATATTAACGTATTGTTGTCCCTCTTCTTTCCACCGCTGCCAAAACGTAGTCTCTGTTTTTATGGCTTAGTTATAACTGTTACTCCTTCAGAAAACACGATCGTCGATGGCGAAGGTGTAAGAGATGCCTTATGTGAATATTTTAATCGCCCAAAGGATGTATAAAACTACAAAAAAATCATAAAAATCACTTCGATTTATATCTAAATAATATTGGGGCGGTTGGTTTAGGTATTAGGTATTTTACTTGTAAATCCGACATTTTATGAGCCATAATCATAGGTAATTTAGGAATCACAATAACTATTGCCCCATTGGATGCATTATACATGTAGTAACGTTGGTTTGAAAAATTACTAAAGAACCATAAGCAAACTTCATATTCACTTCCCTTCGTACTTGAACCTGGTTCTGTGACTCTATTTACTATCGAGCTGAATCCTTCGAAGAATGGTGCTTGGGAATATGAAACCTGGAAATATAGGATCAATAAGTCTTATTATTTTTGTAAATTTAATATAATGCATGTACGTTACTCGTCTCATACCGTACCACAAAAACAAATACAACTATTTGAACAGCATTCTTAATATCTTTGCATCCATCTTTGGAAAATGTCAATACAACTTGAACTGGCGATCTGAAAAAAATATTTATTGGTTAGAAATATACAATTATTCGATAAATAAACGATTGATTTGTTTCCAAACAAAGCATTTTTAAAGAATTCTATTACCCTATTCCGTCGATTTTCATTCCTGCATCGGGTTTCAGTTCGAGATCCCAGTAAAATTCATCTTGGCAGAATAAATATGTGTCATTTAGAAGTCCACCATATACCTTAGCTAAATATTGTTGATATGTGGTGCTAATTACTGCATGAAAAAAAATCTTAAGTATTTTTTCCCCTGATTGAAATCATTTGAATTTTATTTCACTTACAAGTCTTTCCAGTATTTGTGATATTTGAAGTTTGATGACGACTCTGCTCTATCGTCAGAAGAGTGTTGGTTTTTTCAAGTTTAATTCGTTTTGTTTTGATATTAATGGCTGACAAACCTTTAATCAGAAATGAGTATGGATTAAAGGGTATGGCCGAATTAAGGGGTGGATTTGGCCCAGGCGTGTTTGGGCTCCTAAACACCTCAAGTGGTGTATACTGACTAGAACAAATTTTTCACAAAATTTTGGACCCCCCCCCCCTCTATCGGAGTTATGACCATTTTATTGTATTATTTTCAAGAATTTTTAATTTCAACGGAAGTGAAGGAAATTTTTCGTTCTTTGGCTCAAATTTACGTCTTGTAGAAGTGCATTTATGATAATTTTTTCAACAATTTTGGTGCAATCCTTCACGTTTTTTCGACTATTTGAAGCTTTCAATCGTAAAAAAACATCACATAAGTGAAGAGCAACTACCCTAGAAAAATTACAAAAATATACATTTTTTTATGTAGAATTTTGCTATGTACTTGGTTTTGGGCATTTCTTTGAACTAAAGGCCGAAAATTGCGAAAAACCGTACAGAAATTTTGTAATTTTAGCAGATTTTTCAAATTTTGAGCGATTTATGCAGAAAGAAATGACTAAATGAAAAAACCAATCCCATGTTCGTGTTCAGCAGGTCAAAATACCCCGAAAAACACCCTTTTCGCAATAGTTTTGCTTAAAGTTTTAAAATTCACTATTTTCACTGATTTTTCATGGCGAAAAAAGTGAATTTCGAGACTTCGAGAAAAACGATCGCGAAACTAGTGTTTAATCGGGATATTTTAACTTGCTGAACACGAATATAGGATTGGTTTTTTCATTTGTTGATTTTTCTCCGGGAAATTCGCCATTTTCAAGTTTGAATGCAGTCTCTGTGAAAAAATTTCAAAAAATTTCTGTTCAAGTTCTTGTCTTGCAATAGTGTAACTCTTTGGCACGATTTAATGTCAAAGAAGTGGAGGATACGTGGAGAAAAAAATTTCGGCAGGTATTTTGACCTGCTGAACACGAATATGGGAGTGGTTTTTTCATTTAGTCATTTCTTTCTGCATAAAACACTTGAAATTTGAAAAATCTGCTAAAATTACAAAATTTCTGTACGGTTTTTCGCAATTTTCGGCCCTTAGTTCAAAGAAATGGCCAAAACCAAATACACAGCAGAATTCTACATAAAAAACGTATGTTTAGTAATTTTTCCACGGTCGCTATTCGCTTATGTGGTGTTTTTTACGATTGAAAACTTAAATAGTCGGAAAAACGTGAAGGAGTGCACCAAAATTGTTGAAAAAATTATCATAAATACGCCTCTGCAAGATGAAACTTGGTGCCAAAGAACGAAAAATTTCCTTCACTTCCGTTGAAATTAAAAATTCTTGAAAATAATACAATAAATGGCCGTAACTCCGATAGGCAGGGGGGTAGGGATCCAAAATTTTGTGAAAAACTTTTTCCAGTCAATATACACCACTTGAGGTGTTTAGGAGCCCAAACGCACCTGGGGCCAAATCCACCCCTAATCCGGCCATACCCTTTGTAGTTTGAATCTTATTTATCAATAGAGGAAAATGGGTAATTGAGATTCAACGGTAATATTTTTCTACTTACGGGAATCCTGAGATAGAGAAGAAATTGATTCGATATTCAGTAATACAACGGACGCCAATATTAAAAGAATTTTTTTTGATTCTGTCATAATGGTGCTGTGAGGAATATTTGATGTCTTTCTATGTAGGTAGTCAAAGGTGTTCTTTAACTGTCGACTGCACTGAACGGAAATGTTAAGTACCTACGAGTATAATTATAAGTAGGTGGCAGGTAGGTACCAGTTGAAAACAGATAAGTTTATTTGCACGAAAAAACATTTGTATTTTTTTTGTTATCAGGTTTTATTACTTTCTAACCCGTTAAGATATAAATTTTGTACCCACATAGCTAATTTGTGATTTTTTTTGAAAATCCATGAACGGAAAATGTGAAAAGTACCTTAAAACGTCTTGAATTATCTAAAAAATTATTCAGAATTTTTGTAAAGGTTTAGAAATGTTTGTTGGTTACAAAATTTATTGTTTTTTTACTCGCAGGCATTCAAGGTTGGGTCACTAAAAATCACTTTTTTTTGCCAAAAGGCCCACTATTGGTCCCTTTTTCAAAAATTCAAAAGAAAGGTACCTATCCAGAAAAGTGTTGTTTTGCTTCTTTTATCATAAATTTTTCAAAAAAATTCGCCCTCGCTTTGCTCGGGCCAAATAATTACACAGGACGACAAAAAATTTTTTGCTCTGTGTCTGGGTTCTTATGCCGAAATTCTGTTTTTAGACATCAAAATACATCACCTTCCTCAATCCTGGCTTCCAAAGTTTGCTTTGGGGGGTGGGGGGGCCAAAAAACTGATTTTTCGAGGTCAATAAGCCTGAGCATTACAAAAAAAATTGGAAAAAATTTATTTTGGACTAATCTTGTAGGAAATTTCACGGCGAATCCAATGCCGCAAACCGCAGACCTCCGTCTCTTTTTTAAAAAAAGTTACAGCTCATTCTTTCCAAAATTTTGTGAAAAAATCGCATTTTTTTGTTTATTTTTCGCAAAGAAGTGAAATTTGAGAGAAAAGTAAGGGTTTTAAGGCCATAATCACCATGGTGAGAGTTGTAGGAAATTTCACGGCGAATTGAATGCCGCAAACCGCGGATCTCTATCTCTTATTGAAAAAAAGTTACAGCTCATTCTTTACAAAATTCTGTGAAAAAAATCACATTTTTTGTGCCTTTTTCGCGAAAATGTAGTGATTTTTTCACAGAATTTTGTAAAGAATGAGCTGTAACTTTTTTTCAATAAGAGATAGAGATCCGCGGTTTGCGGCATTCGATTCGCCGTGAAATTTCCTACAACTCTCACCATGGTCATTATGGCCTTAAAATCCTTACTTTTCTCTCAAATTTCACTTCTTTGCGAAAAAAAAACAAAAAAATGCGATTTTTTCACAAAATTTTGGAAAGAATGAGCTGTAACTTTTTTTAAAAAAGAGACGGAGGTCTGCGGTTTGCGGCATTGGATTCGCCGTGAAATTTCCTACAAGATTAGTCCAAAAAAAAATTTTCAGTTTTTTTTTTGTAATGCTCAGGCTTATTGATCTCGAAAAATCAGTTTTTGCCCCTCCCCACCCCCCAAAGCAAACTTTGGTCAAAAAAAATATTTTTTCCTTTATTAGTTACATAAAAGCAACCCAAATTTGGCAATGAGAACCCAAAAACAAAATTCGTGTCCCCCTGTGTTATTATATATCTTACAAATTTTTATATTCATCATTTTTTGCTGATCATAATGTGCAGAAAAAATGATATTTAAATGATTGTCTTTATTCATTAAATTATATATTTTTCTGAAAAATTTCCGCGTTAAACTCACGGGTAATTTATACTCTTTTTCTACAGAATTCATTGAAAATCATTTTTCTTTTTTCTTTTTTTTTTTGTTGATACCGTACTTTCTACTTTTTAATTAGCTGTGATGAGAAAAGAATACTGTGATGTCTTTGACCACGATTTTGAAAATAAAAAAGAAGGAATAGAAGAGAATCTGAAATTATTGGTCACGTTTTGGAAAATCTCAATGAGGGAAAAGTGTTCAATTTAAATTTCTTGAATGGTTTTTTCGCTAAAATTTTCGCCCTCGCATCGCTCGGGCCCCAACACATTGATTAATGTATCTTAACCAAATAATTTATATTTTACTCCTTGATCGATTTTTTATTTACAGAATCAAGCTGAAAATTGCAATGGCTTGTACGAAATTTTTAAACTTTTTGGCCAGAAAAATTCGAATTTTCATCCGTATGATTTAGGCAACAACTGAACAACATGTCATAATTTGTTCAAAAAAAAAATCGTCCCTGCATTTTAAATAATTCTTCTACACGATTTCGGGTTGTAGGTACATAGGTAACTCGAAAATGCTTTATAAATATCATTACGTAAAATGTCTGTAAATTGCCGAAAAATTGGTCAAAAAAATTATTATTATTATTCTGTTACTTAAAACTTATTCTAGAACTCTTGATTTCAAGTGAAGATTTATTAATGAAAAAAAAAAAACAATTTTTTTAGAACCATCGCAGGGAGAAATACAGTTATGAAAAAATAATGGGGTGGGGAGGGGGTATGGTTGAGAAAAAATTGAAAACCTGTCACTTTTTTTCAAAAAATTGGTTCTTTTTTGTCTGATAAAATTAAAAAGTCACTATTTTTTTCCAAAATTTCTGTTTCATCCCTGTGGTCGTCACCTATCAAATTATCGATCGTAATTTCAAGCTTACAAGGAAGGTGTCCCAACTCAAAGTAAAATTTTGAGCCCAAACAAAAAAAAATCGAAAGTGCATCATAACAGGACCCTGTATCCAAAATTTCAGGTGCTGAAGTTCATTTCTCGATTTTTGGCAAATTTTTGAAATTTCAAAATTACCTCCGCCTTGCGAAATATGAAAATTTGATCTAATCAACAAAAAAAACTTGACTTTAGCATATACCCTATTTTCGACCTACTGAATCAATTGGAAGAAGTTTCAAGACGTTTCGGAGCCTCTAGAAAATTTTGGAATTTTCCAGCGCTGCGGAAAGGTCCATAAAAATGGTCTATATGAACTTCAGCACCTATAATTGCGGATAACCAATATTGGTGACCTATTTGATTGATTAAAGAACAATTTCCCAAAATTCGCAACTTTGAGTTCAAATTCATATTTTTTTGCAGAAAATAAATTTTTTTCAAAAAATTGTCAGCCAAAAAATATAAATATTACAACTGGCTGAGAAGCTTTTAAAATTTTGTTCTTGTTGAAAACGCCATTAAGGTATTGAATATTATCACATTATTTGATAAAAATGCCATGTATTGTTCACAGTTACCTACAACTGACGTCATTGCCATGCATATTTGACGAGATAAGAATTTCTAGTAATATTTAATATTCTCTCGATAATGCTGAACGGTTTCTTTTTTTCATAGATTTCTCACTTCATTGGCATTTAACAAGTCATGAATTTCGAAGATAAAAAGCCATACGGGCTATTCAAATTATTCCTCAATTTTTAATAAAAAAAAAAAAATGGCAAACTCCAAACGTTTTACAGAATTTCAAATTCAAAAATAGCACTTATTTTAATTTTTTTGAAACAGTGAAAAATTAAAAGAAATTAAGAATATAATTTCTAAACTCAAAAAGAAACGCGAGCAATCGTAAATAAATAACTTTAATAACTAAAATTCACAATGAATAGAATGCCTTAAAGGTAATGAAAAAAAAAACCATTCACACATGATATAATCTGATCTATCGACTACTTCAACAGATATTTAATAGAAAAACCTGATAATTGGCGAGTTTCAAAAACTCCGAATAATACAGGACAAGGGTACAATGAAAAAAGGAAAACGAAACACAAATTAACCACTTAATTTAGGTTCGGGTAATCATCGTACTTACGACTAAATACAAAAATAATAATAATTCCAGCTACCAACAAAATATCAGATCAGTTGTACTTCTCTCATTCCATTCTGCGCTTAAAAACCGTCATTATTCAGATTCTCGAAGCAAAATGAAAAAAATACGGAAGGGAAATTGAAACGATATAAATTACAATTTGACATAAATAACTTTGGTTAACTAAAAATACAACGAATGAAAATTATACACGAAAAGAAAGAGGAAGAGAGTATAAATAAAAAGCTTTTTTTTTGAGTACATCGAAAAAAAAAGTACGTTAGTCGTAGTAGAAAAAACATCTAATAAATATATTTATTGTCTTAGAGAATAAATTATGTTTAAGACTCGCGAGACTCGTTGACGTATGAACACGAGAGATTACAGCTATTGGAAGCTTTTCTTTGTAAATATTCAAGCCAACGAAGCGCGCGATAATTAAGGATTTTCGGTCGTCGATGTGACCGTAGGTCTTGGTTAATTTAATTTTTTAATACAGGAACAAAACTGAACACCACTGCTGCTTTGGATGGTAATTCGAAATTGGTATTTCCGATTCGAGTTCTGAAAATAAAAATAAGATTAGATTAGAAATTCGATTTCGTGGATTTTTTCTACAAAAAATCGTTCCCTTACTTTAATGGGTATTGATCTTTACTGAAAACGTGGCCACTTTTCAATACGACCATCAAATCGTCAGGAACTGTTGCGAAACCAGTAAAACTAACTATTGCTTTTTCATTGGCTAAATTCCAAGCAACGAGGTAACCAGGATTACCAGGCTTGATTCTGTAGAATTTACGAATGATTAGAACCATGCTCACAGAACGAATATTAAATTTTACTGCAATTTTTACCTGGTAAATGCAAATACTGCATTTGAACTATTGGTACTGTTGAGGACCAAACTTTCGAAAGTACCGTACGTAATGGCAGGTTTATCTCTTAAATCGATTAATTTCTTAAATATATTAAAATGACTATCAGTATCGGAAGTTTGGTTGATTTTAACTTGCTCCCATAAAGTTTCATTCAATGTACCATTTGAATTGAATACTGTAAAATTAAATCGAACGTTAATTTCAGTACATGGAAGTATGAAAACGAAGTGCCAAAATTTACCATTATCGTAGCCAAATTCTTGACCAAGTCTGACGACAGGAGTTCCTGGCAACAAAAAGCTCACTATTCTCAGCCCATCGATGGCTTGTTCGAAAAAACACTCTTTGATATCTTTTGTACAATTCCACTGAAAGATGAATTTATTACATGACGAATATTTTCAAATCGTGGAAATATTCTCGTTTACCTCCCAAACTGGTTGATTGACGCTATCTTTCCATTTTATAATATCGTCGTTGAGTTTGCTAGCGTCGAAATTTGGTGATAAGAAAATCGGTCTGAGGACGAAATTGGCAATATCTCTGTTATCTTTGACACCTCCGCTGACACCTAAAATTCTAAAAAACGATATTACGATTAGTATTTCTTTTTCTATCTGTGAATTTTACGAAATGACTCTTGACTCGATTTACTTACCCAGATTGATTTTTAATAATTGAACTCCAGTTTCTCAACAGATCAGTTGTTTCTGGCCTTTCGAAAGTGTTGGCGTGAAGATAATACCCGTATTGGTCGTGAGTGAAGCTCGTATTGAGACCAATTTCTTCGTCTTTGAAATTAGGTTCCTCTAAAAGGTACTCAGTTCGATCCATGAAAAATCCTTTTACACCGAGATTCAACCAGAATTCCAACGTGTCCTGCGGTCAAGTTATCGATTAGAATGAGCCACGAAATATCATCGAGTATAGAAATCAGAACCTACGTTGAATAATTTTTGTGTGTATGGAGATCTGAAATTGAAATCTGGTTCCTTTTCGCCGAATTGATGAAGATAAAATCTGCCCTGTTCTTCGCGCCACGCTGATCCGCCGTAGACACTTTTCTATAAATTGAATCTAACGTTAGTTGAATGAAATTTAATATCGCAGCTTACGAGTAGCTACTAACCCAGTTATTATGTTTCTTATCCTTATTTTCAGGATACCAAACATAAACGTCCGCGTAATCTTTCTCATTCAACGCTCTGGAGAATATTTCGGTTATACCAGAAGAATTAGGTATGAACTCGATGATGATATTTATACCTGAAAACACCACGAATGAGTTTTTTTGATCGACATATCAAGAGGGGAAAATGGCAAATGAGATTACCTTTCTGTTTTGCATATTCAATAACTTTTTGTCTAAATTCTTCAGGATCTTTTAAAACAGGCATAACATCGGTAAAGTTCATCACATCTTGAGGTGCATCTACGTCTGCTCGAAGTACGTATCTGAGTACCAATGTTTCGACTCCCAGTTCTTTCAAATAATCGATATGTCTCCTCAACGAATCTACAAACGAAGAAAAAAATATTACTAATCCTAAACGAACACTTTGGCTGCAAATAATTCATATTCTTACCAATAACGAGGCTATCTTTTTGCGGAAATGTAAGAACGTCGGTTTTATACAGTGCACTACGTTGCCACCACAGCGGAGGATCGGCTTGTTTACATTTAGGGGTAACAATTATAACGGTAATGGCTCCGAATAACATTATAAACCATACAACCCAAAATAGAATAAATAACGTCCATCGGATACGAATCCAGAACGGATCTTTGGAATATTTCATCAGTTCTTCTTTCGTCAATCCTGTGAATTTGGATTTGATACTTTCGACGGTAATGGGCGATACTCCATTTTTCGTTTCAACTTCGGGTATGAATTTGGCTGCTTCGGAAGGTTGAGATGCGCCTTTATCCGACGAGAATAGTTTCTCTCCGTCTTCTTTGTCGTCTGCCATCATTTTAAAGATGTGATTTTAAAACTAGGAACAGAAAATCGGACGCGTTAAAAAATGGAAAAAAATTAGGTGATAAGGAAGTACTATGGGAACGAACTATAGAGATGAATGCCCTACATTTTTGGATTCTATGTAACACTGTAACCACGTATGGAAAATCTTTATACTTGACTATCAAACGATATAATTCCTCGAATTACTTTTTCTGTCATTTTTCTCCGTCACGGGGATATTTTAGAACAGACACGAGCTCAAAATCGTTATCACATGTAGAGAATCATAGATAAGAACCGTATACTTACGTAAATTCATGCAAAGCTGCGGATTAATTCGGCGTTAACTCATTAATCGATGATAATTATTGATTAATCTATCGCGAATTACGACTTAATTGTCCGTAAATATAAATAATTAACGTGAGATTCTCATAATTTGTAAAAATTATTCAATTTCGTGGGCGCTGGACATTGATCGTTTAATTACAGTGATGTAACGGTACCGACGTAAATTCTCAGTAAATATCAATACTGCCAACATATTTTTGTCACGTAGACTACTTTCATGAGTATACCGGTCTACCTTTCAATTAAAGTACATGTACACGTGTACACGTAGCAAAATGGCGCTTGACCAATCAAATTGTTCTCGTTGTTTTGTTTACTTTTTAGTTTTACGAATTTTTTCGATGAAACGGATTTGTCGGATTTTGGGAAAAGAAGTTGAAAAATTTACGTTATTTTGCTAAATTTATGCCGTTTTAAGTATGAAAATGAAATTTATCACTTGTAATGAGTCGATGATGAGTTATTAAGTTGTATTCGAGCTTTATATCGCGTAATTATTCAGTTCCAGTACTTGGAGTTTTGAGCGGTGAGTTGGTTAAAAATATGTCTTGGCTGTTTCCGACTTTTCGTAATTTATGACATTTGAAGGCGATATTTCTTTCCCATTTGGATTATTTATATTTATACTATACTTCGACTTATCCGTGTACTTATTTGTATTTCAGGCTCGAATTGAAGTTCCGGCGACGAATAAACAGCAAACAACATGGCAGCCATTTTGAACGCTAGCTAATCGTCATAGCTATCGTCTTCATTTTTCACATTCCGTGAGTAAAACTAACAATAGAATAGTTTGGAATGAGTCATAGTTATTCTTAACAATCAAGAAAGGTTGTATTACTCGATTAATATCGTAATATTGATGTGATGTGATATAATTGAAGCGTTGTAGCTGTAGCTACGGTGTTATATTTCGGCGTTCGTGTTTTCTCATCTGTCAGTGTTTTTTTCTCCGTAAATCGGATCGTAAATAGATGAATATTCAACTAAGCGTATTCTAATATCATTTTCCTGTGTTATTAGATCTCGTTGAATGAAAATTCTTAGCTCCGGTGTAATTTTCACAGCAGAGACGTATCGATCATATTCAGGGATGGAAAATAGCGCTAAGCAACAAGTAAATATTATCGAATAACGTTATTTTGAAACTGAAGCTACCGCGTTGTCTTAGACGAGAATTTCTCACGTTTTTAATTTCGTCGATAAATATTTATTCAGTGATGTTTACCAACTGATTCTGTATTTTTAATAGTTTTCTATTATTTTTCTCTATTATTAGGTATTGCTCGGCGAAAATTAACATTTCCAGTGACTCATCACCTACGTAATTATTACGAAGAGTATCGAATAAGTTCAACAGTGGTGAAAAATGACACTAAATAAGAGGTAAATATTTTCGAGTAACGTTATTTTGAAGTAAGCCTGTTACTTGAGCAAAAAGAGAATATTTCAGGTTTGTTTTATATAATTTATGGGTATTTATTCGGTGATACTTGCCATTTGATACTGTATTTTTGAATTTTTCTTCATTATTAGGTCTCGTTCGGTGAAAATTCACAGCTCCGGTGGTATTTTTCATTGCTATGTGTGATATATCGAACAATTCAACTGTAGAAAAAAGTCTACTAACCAACAAGTAAATATTATCTGACAACGTTATTTCTAAAATAAGATTAGACGAGAAAATTTCACGCTCGTCAATTTCATCGTTGGATATTAATTCAGTAATACGTTCCAATGGATCCAATTTTTTGAAATTTTCGTCCAGCTTGATAATCGTCGAAACTTCACCATCTCCTGGATTGAATAATATCGAAAACGTGCAAATTATAATAAAAATTCGCCCAAATAAATCTCCCAACTATAGCCGAATGAAGAAAAGTTCCCATTTAGAAAAAATTTTGCATTTTAGAGTTAAAAAGTTGCCAAGCCGAGCGAAATCTGCATAAAAAAGTTTACTTTACAGCTTGTCATATGAACTCTAAACTCGCACGAGGTAACAGATGTCGCGCATATCGTTATAATGTTCTATTGATGACTTTTAAATGACCAACGAATACAAACTTTCGCCGAAAAGTTTTTACTTTACGCTAACATGCCGAAAAATAATACTTTTTAATAGACAGCCCGATATAATGCGGTTATTGATGGGCTCCCAAACACTTGTCTTAATTTTTCTTCATAAACTAACTCACCGCCGGCGTAATTTTTGTTCCAGTATAGTTTCCTGTGTTGATTTTAAATCTCTATGCGTTTGGCGGGTCTCTCTGGCATCGACTAATACGATTACGATGATTCCCTTATTTCGAATAACCATCGTCGTCAGCGTGTCACCGTGTCCTTTTCTTTTTATACCTAGATACACATGTCTCGTATATAGTCTTGTTATGCTACAGGGAAAAAATTATTATTCGTTACATAAAAAGGTACCCGATATACGCAACATGGATTTTATTGCGAGTAATGCTCTACTTAAATTTTGAAAAGTAATAGCGCATGTAAGTTAAGTACTAAACATAAACGGAAGCTCATAAGTTTTGAATAAAATTCTAGCATAAAAAAATCGTAAAATTTTATGAACGTTATGTATCGGCCGTATGGTGCCTGTAGAAATACTAATATTGAGGTGTTGTTGCAGCATTTTTATTTGCAGGTTTTGAAACGCACCAAAAAAAAACACCCTCTCTCACCTGATAACGTATACAACGCGTAGGGGTATAGAGTGTCGTTTTTATTCGCAGATGAAGACTTTGTATTTTAGTAATGGTTTCCAATAAAATTGTATGATTTTTATAGATTTTGTAATAAAAACAAAAGGCTTAGTTCTAACTAATATCACCTATATACGAGACTATACCTCCTGCGCTCCTGGATCTCGCTCTACTTTTGTATGATAGATTTATTTTCGTTCTGCTATCGAATTCCTTCGTTTCGTTGGCAAATCGCTAATTAAAATGATACGGTGAGAATGGCGATGGTGCAGCGCCAACATTAAGTTTAATGAAAAAAAATAAGAGGAAAAAAATGGTCGCAGAGTCGAATCGAGGATATTAATTTTTTACCAACCATTTTGCCCCTATCGAATTCTCTTCTTCCCTTTTGTTAAACAAACTTTCAATCGAAAAGAATAAATTATTGAGTAAAATTATTAAAGTATAACGTGTAAGAGGCGATGAAATTACTTTATAAAAAATTTCGAATTAAAGTGAAAGCACCCGACATAATTAAAAAAATACCCATTTGTTTTTACAGGTCGAGTTTACACGAAGGATGTGATTTATGCCAACGAGTGCCGGTATCGAGGTCGAGTTTTGTGCTGATTTGTATTGGTGAGTTTTTGAATGTTTGAATTTTTTAATTGTTAGTAGATGTGTATTTTTTAGAAATTTTTATTTTGAGAAAATTATGACGAGTAGATCTAATAATGTTTGAAAAATCAAGATGTGAAAAATGATCGAAAATGAAATGTTATTAGGAAGTCGAAATTGGGCAAAGGTTTTTAAAACATATGATTGCAGATGTCAGCAGAATTTACTAGAATTATCTGCTTATGTTGGGTTTTTAAAATTTAAATGAAAATTTTCTGCAAAAGACTGATTCGAATTTTTAAAAATCAAATTTTTGTCTTGGAACAAAATTTGAAAATGACTGTGTAATAAACTATAAATTTGATTTTGGGTGTTTGGGTCAATTTCCTGAATGATTGAATTTCCGAATAAAAAAACTCCCATAAAATGTATTACCGAATGCAATTTTCCAAAATTTATTTTCCCAAATGAAATTTTTCCCTTCCAGAAAGTCAAATGAAATTATCATTTCATGAAAATCAAATAAAGAATAACTTCTGTTTTCGAGGTAGTGGCGTTCCATTTCTCAGGTTTTTTTGAGTCGGAAACGATTTTTTTCAATTTTTTTCTGTCCTCAAGGGAAGGAAGAGTTCAATTAAATTGCCAACCACAACAAGTGAAAACAGGAAAATAAACGATTTTTTTTTAATGTTTACAAAGGAGTGGTTCAAAGATTCTGACTAGCTAATTCGTATATTTCTATGGTTATTTTTGACCCCAACTTAAAATTTGACTCTCGGGGTTGGATCCAAAATTGAAGAATTTTTAACGGTATCGATTATCGAGTGAGATATCTAAATCTGTTTTTCCACGCGCCCCCCCCCCGTATATTTTTTGAGCTATTTCGACTTCAAATGCAAAATTGAATTTTAGGGGAGCGGGAGGTGGAGTTGGACCAAAATTGAAATTTTTCAATTTTATCAAGTGAGGTATCAAAATCTCTTCGAGAATTAGCTCACGATATAGTTTTGTGGAAATACATTGAGATAAACAAGTAATTTTTAATGTCTTGTTCATTCGGGAATAACTGGTTGCCAGGAGTTTTTCTATTCAAGAATTCGATCATTTGGGAATCTGTATTCGGGGAAATGGGTGGAAACTGAATTTTGACTTATGCTATGAAGTAAATTTTAAATTTTGGATGTTTAGAAATTTTCTGGTAAGAAAAATAATACAAATAGGTAGGAAAGTAATAATAATAATTAAACGAATTACAGGAAATTATTTTTTTTTTGATTTCATGAAACTTAATGTATCTAATCTACCTACCCTACCTATATTTTTTTTAATTTTTATGAAAATGGAATTAAATTTTCCGAAGTTTAATTTTAAATTTGTTGGAACTTCGTACAAAATTGTAAAATTGAGAAACTTGTGATCTATTTTTCAAGTTTAATACAACTTTATTCAATATTTTTAATTTGAATCTTTTGATTTTAAATTTGAGTAAATTTTAGGATTTGGATTTTTTAAATTTATTTGACTGGGCAAATGAAAAAATGAAACAAATTTTTCCATTTTATAAAATTTTTGTTGCATTTTCAAATTTTATAGATACGATTTATTTGATTTTTGAATGAAGTAAAATTTTTGAATCTAAAATTTTCTTTTGATTTCTAGAATAGGCACCTAAAAGGAAAAAAACCAAAATGCTAGGATTATAAATTCCAGTTTGAAAATAAAATTTATGAAATGACTAGGTATAAAAATTTAGTTTAAAAATAGACCTGGTCGATATAAATAAACGTAAAATTAGATATTGATCAAAATATTGTCATAGGGCTGTTGAAACTGACGTCATAATTGAACTGGTGGGAAAATTTTAAATTTTCAAAGTATTTTTTTTTTATAGCTAGAAATTTTATTATTTTCACAATTGTCACAAAACTTTATTTTTTTAGCAATAAAATTGATAAATTCATGAAAATTATGTATAAATACGTACAAATGTATGATTTTTTCCCACCAGTTCATTAGTTTTTGATAAAATATGACCCTGGATGGCGTAGTTTCAACAGCCCTACAATTTATACAAATTACATAAATTGACGTTTAAAATTGAATGAAATTTTTTGAAGTGAAGAATGAATCGACTTTTTATTTTTGTTATTGATTTTCTCGAATACGCGAAAAATAATGATTTGGATTAATTTTATTTTTAAAATCAAAATTCATGAAATTGGAGTAATACAAGAAATGGGTGAAATAATTTTTTTCAGTCTCGTGGGATTTTATTTACATAATTTTTCAAACTTCAAGAATGAAAAATTGATTAAATTATCCAGATTTGTTAGACTTCTGAATTTCTTCAAATTTTTCAAGTTGAAGAAATTCCATCTATCTATATTTTATATTTGATGAAATCTTTATTGAATTTGTTGATTTCAAGAATGATACTTAGGTACATACCTATTGATTTTGAATTGTGAATTTTTTAAAATTTTCTTGAAAACAGAACATGATGAATTTTCTTTTGATTCTAAGAATGAACTGAATTTTTTAATTATTTTATTTTTTGAATTTGTAGAAAATGATATTTGACTCTATTAAGTATTTCAAAAAGAAAGGGGCATGATTGATACCCATTTGAGGATAATAAAATTGCTCAAATGAGACAAATACAATAATTGGATGAAATTTTCTAATTAATTTCATACTTATACCTATTAAAATTATTAATTTTTTATTTATAAAAAAATTCAGTTGAAGTTTAAAATTTAGTGAAATTTGAATAAATGTTTTGATTTTGATACAAAATGCTTTGACAGGTCATGAAAAAGTCATTATTTCAGTAGGGTGGTCATCAAAGTAATGAAAAGTTAGGTATTAATTAAGGTCATGAAATCAGCTCGAAATTGACTTCCTGAAAATCAATAAATCTAAATTTATGAAATTGAAGAATTTTACTTTTCTAAAACAAGTACACTTGTTTTTGTACTTTTGATTCAACCCAGAATTTTTGTATTATTTCTATCGAATGGGGTAATTTTCCTCGAACATTATGAGGTTTTCCTGATTATTTCAATTGAATGGATGAATGAAAAGAAAGTATGTTTATGGAGGTGAAAGGGAAGGAATATCATTTGTGTGCCTAAAGGGATAAAAAAAATTAAATACCTTGCAGAAATCGTGAAAAAATCGTAAATTGACTTTCAAAAATTTTGTTAGATAGGCATACTCTACTCTTTATATGTATTTTTGATTATTTTTTTAATTTGTTAAAATTTTAATTGAATTTTTTTTATTTTAAGAATAAAATAAATGGGGTTTTTAATTTCCTCAAGGACGAGTAGGTACTAAAAATTAATTACCATTTTTATAGCATTTTTTAAATTCGGATTTTTGAATTGAATTTCAAAATTTTACCAAATAAGTCCATAAGTCCATGTTAGGTTGATTAGCAAGGGTACTGAAAATGAACCAGAAATAATACCTCATTATTTTGAACATTTGCCAACTTTGACTGAAAATAGAGCTTAATTTTTCCAACAATAAATTACACGAATATTACACCGAACGAGATTTATCCCTCTTCAGAACCCCTCCCCTCCCTCCACTCTGCTCTTGCATTCGATTACATTCTACCCTCGTGGAACATTCGCATACAAAGTACACCCGTGTAAACGACGCTTTTGACTTATAACAGATTTTTATTTTATTTTTTTTAGCATCTGGAGACCTTTTATTTTTTTCTTTCGTTCCTCTATTTAATTAGAATTAAAATTGGAAATCCATTTTTCATTTAAGGCGAACGAGAGAAAGAAAAAAGTGTATTTTAGTCGAAGCTTAATTTCCTCGCACTCACTTGGCAATAGAAGTTACTTTTTATAATGGAAAACTTCGGGGGCAAAAATTAAAATTACTTAATTTCGAGAAAATATTTCATTTCTTTTATCAACTTTGAAAATATTTTTTCCTCCCGATAACGAAACGGAGAGAAAAATCATTTTCGAAAATTTGATTTAAAAATATGGCCGAGCTGGAATGAAAGTATACCGTCGAGCCTACCAAAATCAGCGCGGATTTTCCTTCTCAAGTAGTAAAGTAACTTTTGGTATTCGCGATACGATAAAAAATACGTTTTATTAGTTTTTTCTCGCACTATTTTTCTCCTATATTGTTTCTTTTCAAATGAATATTTTCTACGGTAAAGTTGCAGCGAGTGGAGAGACAGATATAGATCGAGGATCGGTTTTTGTTTTTCTTCGTATGTTTTTTTTTCTCGTATTATAATATTTGTACTAAAAGTGAAACACATCACGGAACGGATCGTGGACTCAACTATGATATACGTTTATAAGAATATTATATCGTTTTGAAATATATATATAGAAAAAAGAAAGCCACAGAAAGAACGAAGAGAGAGAAAAAAAATCGCTGTTTTAAAGCGCAGAATAACGGTCTAAAATTACATGCAATATAAGATGTGTTGAAGATAACCATATGTGGTCAAGCCTTGATTTGTTTTCGATATGCGAAAACACCGGAAAAATCTCATAACTTGAACACCGTATCGTAGTGGACCAAGTAGCCGGAGATGGCCGGTTTTTCGCAGTTTTCACTGACCAGGGGTTGGTAAAATTGGGCTGGAATTTTTTCAAATATTGATACGTGGCTTTTGAGTACCCATGTTCAAATATTGATGGAAAATAAACCTGAAATTGATTGAAAATCATCATCGATGATCTTTTTTTTGCATCCTCCTCCCTCCTCTCAGCACCATAAATTTAAAAAAAAGAGGAAAAATTGAAATTATTTGTCTCGAATAATAATTCGAATATAAAAATAAGTTATTTTTTTTTAGCCAGGAACGAAAATTTTCCAAGTACACGTACCTTAAAAACGTATGTTGAGAAATCGTCTGTTTTCGTCTACTGTTTATAAAGAGCAAAAGGGGCATAAGTTAAGACCAGTGGGAGGTTAGAAGCGCAAACGTAATAAAATTGCAAAATAGCTTATGTTCACGTGCTTTGAAATAATATCAAAGATGATATTATCCGTTATTTGGGCAACTGTACGGTAAAATACAATACTCGCGGGTAATTCCGCTGATAAAACATGATAAATTGTTCTTTCAACATGCTTTATCATCAATATTCTATTTTGTTTTCTTTGCAAGTTGGCGTGTTTTTTTTTCAACGTGCGCCAGTGTGTGTGGAGTTTTTCGACGGTGGTGTTTTTGCATTCGATGTGTGTATCCCTTTTTGCTATGTCATACGTTAACATAAAAATTTAATATTATTTCTTTTAAAAGGTATATGAAATACCGCGTAATCGTGTGCGATGTAAGTATTTTGGAATTGGATGAGTAAGGGCAGTACGTGGTGGTGTTTTTTACGTCTGTGTTGCGATCGCGAGGAGTTTTGCTGGACTGAACTTTGGTGTGTTTTATTTTTGTTGGTTTTTTTAGATTTGAAGTAGAAGAAGGGGTTGATCTGATTCAATTTATTTTTCCTATGTTGAGTGTTTCTATGAAATTGTGATGGATTTTTCTAACCAGGGCGGGTGAGAGGGGGATACAAGGGGTGCATTTGCACCGAACCTGGATTTTTTAAAGAATTGGCAGGGGGCCAGGAATTTTAATTTTAGGTTTTATTTCGAAAAAATATGCTACAATGGAATAGATCCAGCATTTTTCTTCATTAAAAATTCAATTTTTCAAAATTTTTTCACAAGCAAAGAGACCGAAGTAAAAAAATTATAAAAGAGGACTAAAAAAAAAATTTTTCAACATTTTTTTTTGGGGGGGGGGCTCACAATCACCGACTCAATTTTTTGAAAATTATTGTTCACAAGTTCGTAAAATTGTTGGAAATTTTAAATTGTTCAAAGACCATATTTTTCAACCGAAATTGGTATCAATTCATTAAGATTAGTTTTTGAAAATTGGTCGAATGCAAGAAAGAATATTGTTGAAAATTGATATCCTCTTGCTCGAAAATTTATAATTTTTTTTTCTTAAAAATTAGCTGAAATTAAAAAAAAAATTAAAATCCTGTAAGATTTAAGTATACTTTCTCCCAAAGTATTGATTTTGGGCTGATACTAATTTTCCTAAAAAATCCTGCAGAAAATCTCAATTTTTTAAAATTTGCCTGCCATTTTAGGTGAAAATTTGTTCAACATCGGATTTTTTTTGAATGCCTTAACTAATAGGTACTTGGTATTTCAAAAATTCTTATTTATTAATAATTGGCAGCTCTGCTAAAGTGATGGATATCGAATGACTTGATTTAATTATTTATCTATGTACTTTGTTTCACTATCTCAATTGTTTTCTTGGTTCCATTTTGTATTTTTGCAATTTCTTTTTAAGATAACAAATTTTCGTGCCAAGTTTTTGTAATATAATGGAAATTGTTATGTGGGGGGAGGGGGGTCAAAAAGGTCCTGCTTTTGGTTTTGAAATTATTTTTTCATTTGACATTCTGAATTGATAGGCATTAAAAAAAGTGATAAAAATTGTTGGAAAAATTTATTAAAATATCTCAAATTTGTCTATTTGCGATAAAAATACTCTGACAATTTCTCCTATTTTCTTAATATTTTCAATACAACCATTAAACAGAGTCAACCTTTTTTAGTGAATTGTTCCCTATTTTCAAGGTTGGTCATGGTCACTAAAAGTCACTTTTTTGCCAAAAGGTCACTATTGGTCACTTTTTTCAATCTGAAGTCACTTTTTTCGTTCAAACGGCCTACCGCTCTTGCATAAAATTAAAAAAAAAATACTAATATTTCTAAAAAAAAAGTCCTATCTGATCTTTTTTTACCTACTTATTAGTTCACTCGCCAGCCTTGTTGATTGATTTCTCAAATTCGTAGTTTCAAGTAAAGATTTATTAATAAAAAAAATTTTCAGAAAAAAAAGTTTTTTCAGCACTATCGCAGAGAGAAATACAGTTTGAGTTATGAAAAAAATAGGGGGGGGGGGTGTATTTATTTATGAAAAAAAATTGAAAAATTGGTCACTTTTTTCGAAAAATAGGTCACTTTTTGCTTCATAAAAAGTCATTCAAGTCACTATTTTTTCCCAAAATCTGTGTTTGATGCCTGTCAATAGGTATCCTAAAAATTGGAAAAAATGTGTGAGATTTATGAAAATTCGTGTAAATTTGTTTTAAAAACCAATACAGTTGAATTTTGAATGTATATTGTAATATTGGCAAAACTGTTGAAAATTTATGAAATTTGTTCAAAATCTCGTTTCAATGTTCAAAAATTTGTCGAAATATCGTAAAAAGTATTCGTTAATTTTTGTTGAGCGAGTATTATTTTGACGAAATCTATATTTTTTCTTACAAAAATTTCAAGAAATTACAGATTTAAGATATTGGAAATCATAGATAATTTTCAGCGATCTTTCGAAAGCTTTTTTGTGTACTTTTTACAGCACTTTGACATTTTTGATCAAATATAAAATATTTTTAATGATTTCGAAGAGATTTGCTTCAAATTATCATGATTTGGACAATTTTTTTTTAGATATAAAATCATATTTTTGAAACATTTCATGCAACTGGTTTTTTTTTAAAAGATTTCTTAAAGAACTTATTACTTGAGCCCATTTTTATGATGTTTTTGACGTTTTCAAAAACAAGATCTTGATTAATTTTTTCTATAATTTTTATAATTTTTTATAGCATTTTTCGATCTGTTTTTTCGTTTACTGTTAATTAGATCAAATTCTCATATTTTTCACAAGTTTTTTTGAATTTTTAAAAACTTGACGTAATTTTAAAAATAAACCTCACTATCTGGAATTTTGAATTGGAGGGAGCGGTATTTTTTTCACGATTTATACCAATTTTCAATTGCTGTGTGGCTTAGCCTCGTTTTTTGGTGACGTTTTGCTTTACAAAAACGTTACCTATCTAGTGTCGAGGTGTTTGAAAATAAGACGAATTATCTAGAAAATTGTTCAATTTGTATCATTTATTTTTATAAAGTGCTTTATTTTTCCAACATTTTAGGGCCTTGCAGTTGAATAATTCATTTGGAAAACTTTTTAGTGTATGTAATTTCTAATTATTTTTTTTGTTAACTAACCATTTCTACAATATTCTTATGGATTTTCAACAATTTTTGTACGTAGCTTTTGATCATTCGATAATTTTTTAAAAATGATTTTCATCTTTTTTTTTAATAACAGTTTTTTTAGAGATTTTCAATTGTTATTGCAACATTTTTAGTAAATTTTGCTATTTTTGTCACGATTTCTGAAATATTCTGACCTATAGATATCTAATGATGAGTGATACTTCCGAATTCCGAAAATTTTTAGGAGATTTGCTGTGATTTACAATTTTAATGGCATGCATGGAGAATTTTATTCAAATTTCAATCGATTTCGCGTACCTACAATCAATCTCTATTTTTTTTGACGATTTTACAATTTTTCCAACCCCTTGTATTTTATGATTTTATTGAAAATTTCAATCGTTTTTCGATTTTTAAACAGTTTTTGTTGTAAGTATTTTTTTATGATGACTTTTTGAAATTTCCGATGATTTCTTCTAATTTTGGACAATATTAGCATTTTTTCGTTGGAAATACTTTTTTTTAACCATTTTGAAGAATTTTAATTATAGGTAAATATAATTTTTACAGTATTCGAGTTTTTTTCACAATCATTTTAGGATTTGTGAAATTTTCATTAAATGTAGGTATTATTCAAGAGTTGACCAATACTTTGAAGTACCTTACTTATCTACATTTTTGATTTGAATTACATTTTTGTACTGATGTCGATTTATATTAATATTTTCAAAACCCAAGTTTCAATTTTTTTTGGAAAATAAGCATAATAATTAATACTTACTCGTGAAAGCAAAATATTTCTATTTTGTCATTTTCAAAAATCATTTTTCCAATAGAATTCTTGTGTTAGTTTTATAATCGGGAAATGTTACACGATTTTTTTTAAGTCAAAAACGAAAAACAAAAAAGCCAATTCAATTATCATTCAACATTTTAAATTAAAAATTCCATTTAATAATGAGTCCTATCTGTATTCAACGTCAGCAGTATACCTATATTTTCTCATGGTAAACCCATCAAACGTAAAAAGTTACTAGAGTACAAATTCGCCAATACGAAACCCCGATAGAAAATGCCAACCCTTTACATCGAAACCAATCGGACACCGTAGGAGTAAAAAAATACACGCCCGTTATAATTGTTTTTTCTCCACGTTTTTGCATCTCGTTCTTTTCCCCCGCGAGCAACATGCATCCAGCTCGAACATCTATATATTTTTTTGTTGAAAACAATAAGTAAATTTTTCGAAACTCCTTTAAATTATTATATAAGTTTGTTTGGTTATTTTTGGAAAAAAGTAAATGAAGGGTCCCGAGATGGTATTCGGACCGATGCCAAACGCAGCGAGGAAATTTTTTCGATATGCGAACTTCGTCGAAGGATAAAGAACAAGAAAAAACCCAGAGACCCTTTCGAATCGACACGACGAGCGGAGGTGGTTTTTTTGAAAACATATTTTCAATTTAATAAATTTATTATTTATAACGGTCGTAAAAACCTTTAAGCAGAAATTGAACTCAATTCCATTACCGAATGTTTATGACTGCACAAAGACCGAGAGACAAGCGAGGAGGAACGTTTAAATAGGAGAAAAAATGTTTTTAACTCGCGATAAAAAAAAAAGGAAAAAAAGAAATTATAAATGACTTCGTCGAATTGTGCGACATCGATGGACTGGGGAAGGGGGTTGAGGAAAAGGAGGCATCTATCAACTAACTAATATAATACGCCCGCGTATACGCCAAGGGGTTGGGTTTTTAACGATATTCTAACGTGAAAAAACTCTGGTATTAAAAAGTTCTCTTGTTTTAGTGTTTTTTGTGCTGCGCGGGTGGCAGATATAACGTAACGAAATGAAGCTTATTTTCTCTCATGTACATTAGACTTTTTTTTGGCGCGGTTACTCAAAATGGGCGATGTGTGGAGTGATTTTTTGGAAAAGATTTTGGATTGGAAGCTTCTGAATGAAGGTAGAGAATAGAGATAAATATAAATGATTCAACACGAAGATGAGTGAAGAAGAACTGGTTTTGGTGTTGGCCTTGGTTGGTCAGTTTTGAAAAAGTGATTTGGCAACTGTGACGGGTTTCCCCAGTGGAGGTTTTCTCCAGGTCAGTGGGGGATTTTCCGAAGTCAGTTGGATTTTCCTATTGATTTTCCAGGTCAGTGGAGGTTTTCCCCGGGTCAGCAAAAATTTTCGTTTGAAAAAAAGAGCAGATAAGCAGCGATTGAACTTTTTTTTTCAAAATTCGTTATCTAAATAGGATGATTACAGACGGACTTGGCGTGAATATTCGATACCTTACAATTTTTTTTCACCATTTTTACATTTTTTTCACGAATTTCATGGGAATTTCTGTGTATTTTTTATAGCATTTCGATCTGTTTTTTCGTTTACTTTTAATTTAATCAAATTCTCATATTTTGCAGAAGTTTTTTGAATTTTCAAAAATTTGACGCAGGTATAATTTTGAAAATAAACTTCAGTTATCTGGAGACCTACACAAGATGGAAGACGCCAAAAATTTTTTACAGGCTTGTAGAGCATCACAAAAACCTTCCACGGCCAAAATTTCAGCCTCTGAAGTTGACTTGGAGGGAGGGGGAGTTATGGAGTTTGAATTTCAAAAAATTGCATGATACACCGAAAAAATTACAAAAATCCAAATAAATTGCCCCCATATTGGCATTTAAGAGATAAATTGTATAGGTACCACGAACTACCCTCGGTATAGGCCATTTGGAGATGAAGTTGTCACCTGGACCCGCGTGTAACGCCTCGGTGAGAAATAGAAAAATTGAAATAACTCCCCCAACTTATGGAGTTTAGGACGTAATTTTTTTCACCACGAATTAACTTTGCCATAGGCCATCTGGAGAAGAGTTTTTTGATATTATTTTGTTGTTTCACTATCAAACAAATCTGTGCAGCGTGTATGAGCTGTGCGGGATAATTATTGACATATTAAAAAGACCTATTTCCAGGGTGTATAATGATCAAGCAAAGTCAAGCTAGTCATGTAAAGTCAGGCTTTTTTTTCAAAAATTGAAATAAAATTCCATTCACCCTTAATAAATAATTTAGATAAAAGCAATTTTAAAAAAATCATATTTATTTGAATTTGTTCGTAAAAATTTCAGTTTAGGAGCTCATTGTTATTTTTTTTAATAATTATTTTGTTCAACGTTTTTCGTAAAAATTAATTTTTTTTGGGAGGGGATCCATAAAAAAATAACAAAATCGTGAAAAAAAGTGAAGTCAAGCCTAGCTTTTTGCTCAAGAAATTTTGTTATAGACACCCTGAAATAGTTGTTTCTGTTTTTTTTTTTTCAAAAACCATGAAAAGATACTAATTTGGAATGTTCTAAATTAGAAAACAGTTATTTCTTGTCGTTTATTCAAAGAACTATGAAAAATTACCATTTTTCAATTTTGCGAATTCATCGTTTTTTTTGTCGTTTCTCGAAAAATGACAAAAATGACTTTTTTCGAATCTTCTACGTAAATCCGTCGTTTCGTGTCGTTTTCCAAAAAACGACGAAAAACAACAGTGTCTATCTAATTACTCAAAAATAGTTGTTTCTGGTTGTTTATTCAAAAACGATGAAAAGGGACCAGTTTGAAATTTTCTAAATTAGAATAGCCGTAATTATTTTCAAGAAATCCAGGGTGTCCATTTTCTGGAAAACCTAGAAAACCTGGAAAAGTCAGAGAATTTTGATGGTCTGGAAAAGTGAGGGAATTCTTTCGCTATGCCCGGGGTAATTTACACTCTTTTTTTTTTTACAAAATTCATTTAAAATATGTTTTTTGGAAAATATACTCTTTAATGAGCTGTGATGAGAAAGAAATGCCATGATCCCCTTGACCACTATGTTGATAAAAAAGGAGAGGATGGAACAGAATTCGAAATTATTAGCCATGTTTTGGAAAACATGAATGAGGAAAAAGTGGTGAATTTTCATATTTTTAAATTTTTTTTCCAAAAATTTTCACCCTCGTTTCGCTCGTGCTCAACACATTTATATGTTTCAACAAAATGATTTATATTTTACCTTATTTATTGGTACAAGCTAAAAATATTGGAGGAAATTGTGTGGATTCATAAATTTGAGGTATGTGTTTTTCATTTTTTTTCGGGGGGGGGGGGATAAAATGTAAAGAAATCTTTGAATTTTCAGCCCTGAAAAATCCGAATTTTTATTCGCTTGATTTGGTAGACACCCTAGCATAATTTGTTTCATTTTTCAAAACTTTGTAATTTTGCTTTAAAATACTTGGTAATTTTTTTTATTAAAAATTTATTCTGAAATAAATTCACATTTTCAAATTTTTGAGGTGAAGGTGAGTTGGGTGGGTTTAAACATTTTCAGAATTGAATTTGAATCGTTTTTTGGCTCTTGGAGGAGCATTTCAAAATCTTGTAAAAAGTAGTGATTAAAAAAAAATCTTTAGGCCCCATGCATTTCATATCATTCTTCTGCAAAATTTTGGAATACAAGTACTTCACGTGATTCCCCCCCCCCCCCCCCCCCCCACACACACACACACACACACACACACGGATCATCAGTATCATAGATAATAAAAATGTCTGAAAATTTTCGAAAAATTTGTCTGGAAAACCTGGAAAAGTCAGTGAAAATCATCTCTTAAATATTGTGGACACCCTGAAATCGCTTCGTTACCGATTTTTCCCGCCACGAAAAATATTTCGTTTTATAGTTATTTCTTATCGTTTCTTCCAAAACCATAAAAAACGACCATTTTTCAATTTTGTAAACCTATCGTTTTTTGTCGTTTCCCAAAATACGATGAAAAACGACTAATTTAATAAATTATTCTATTAAATTTACCCACACTGAGAAAAATGGAGAATGAAAAATGAATAGAAAGTGTTGCAAAAAATTATAAATTTTATTCAAAAAAAAAAATTTTATCCAAAAATAATAAATTTTATCAAAAAAAATAAAGTTTATCCAAAAAAAATAATAACGGGGCACCATTCACAAAATTAGCAATTTTTATCAAAAAAAATAATAAAATTTATCACGAAATTTGGTAAAGTTTATTGCATAGAAAATAAAGTTTGTCAATTTCGCGATAAATATTATTATTTTTTGAATAAATTTTACTAGTTTTGTGAATGGTGCCTTTTTATTATTACGTTTAATAAAATTTATTATTTTTTTTTGAGTGCAAATAAAAATATAATATTACATATTGCTTGTATAAAATTTTTAGGGAATTTTTGTCTTTTGAAAATATAACTTTTCAAAGTATTTTTGAAATGATCTAAACTAAGAAATATGTAGTTTTTTTTAGGGTTTCTTCAAAAATGATGAAAAACAACCATTTTTTTCAATTTTGTAAATCCGTCGTTTCTTGTCGTTTATCAAAAAACGACGTCAAATGGCAATATTTTCCAATACATATTTTCGTTCCATGTTATTTTTTTTACAAAAACGACAAAACGACCATTTTCCTCAATTCTTAAACCGTTGTTTCCTGCCGTTTTTTAAAAAACGACGAAAAACGACAAGTATACCTACTTAATTATTCGCGAAATAGTTTTTTCTGGTTCTTTTTTCAGAGTTGGTGAAAAATTCTTGGTAATTTTTAAATAGAAATGTTCAATTATACTTTCGAGTGTTTTTCCGAGAAAAATATTCATACCTTTGATCCTCATAATAATGTCTAGAATCATATATTTCAAAGGGAAAAATAACTCGAGCCCAAGGTCCCATCAGTATCGTATCTGGGCTCAAACTGAGAACGCTCGAATTTCAGCCACAGCGTATACCTATACTTTGGGAATCCCTGAAATATCGAGATGAAACCTGATGTTACGATATTTAATTTAATCTGCTCTTAATATCGCCGTATGAAAATATAATTTATTACCCGTTTGGAAAAAATCCAATCGAAAAGTTGCTAAATGCTCTTTTTTTTCTCCTTCTCGCCTCTCTCGCTACGTAGTTTTCTTCTCTTCAACGTGGAGAGCACAATATTAACAAAGATTTTTGTTTATTATATTTTCTTGGAGAGCGCGCTACGTACCCCGGGGTTTTCCTTTATTAAATCCAATAAATATTAACGTATGACAAGTTACACGTTGTTAGTTTTTCCCGAAAACGACTAACACGTTGGAAAAAATACACGTGTAAAAAAAATTATCGCCGATGACGACGGCGGTGTGGGTGTTTTTTTCCTGCTGCTTCGTCGTCGTATTCGCGCGAATACAATTTTTGAAATTAGTTTTATTCGAGTTAAGTGATTTGGTATAATAAATTACAATATTGAGCGTGTCATTAGTTCGGCAGCGGGTGAAATAGCAGACTCTCGGGTTAGGTTTTTTTTTAATATTTATGGAAAAAAGTTATACGCGATAGGGGTTTTTTTCGCTCTCTTCGTCCTCTAGTACCTTCTCTTCGCCTGATTTCGATGTGAAAATAAAAACTAACTTCTTTCCACGGTACTACGGTTGGTTGGCTGGTTGGCGAGAGAAAAGCACACACGACATAATGCTCAATTGGCCGCGTTAATATATTTGCATATTTTTCGTTATTTCGGGCGAAGCGTTAATTAAATTGCTTATCCGGACGATCGAAGGGGTTGTGGAGTATGTTTTGAGGAGGCGATTTTACCGATTTTTTGGTGACCTATTTAGTATTTTGGGAGATCGAGGAGATGTTAGAAACAAAATGGTGTAATTTTTTGACCCAATTTTCGATGAAAGGAGAGAGACACCGGAAATGTTCTTACAAGGGAGGTATCCCAACTCGAATCCAAATTTCGAGTCAAAGCAAAAATAAATTGAAAGTATTTCATAAAAGAACCTCATATTCAAAAGTTCAATAGCCTAAGTTCATTTCTCGAATTTTGGCAAATTTTTGAAATTTTAAAATTACCTCATCGCCCTGCAAAGAAGATAATATGTGAACCTGGATATAGAAACTATTCTTAGGGGTCAAAAATTGGTTTTTGAATTGACACTGATTTTGGGTCTTTCAGAAGGAGTAGAATCAAGGGGAACTTCAAATAAAAAACCAATTTTTGACTCCTAAAGGTGGTTTCTATATCAAGGCTCACATATGAAGATTTGATCTGATCAACGAAAAAAGCTGGAAATTTTGTATATACCTTATTTTCAACCTTTCGAATCGATTGGAAGCAGTTTCAAGACGTTTTGGAGCCTCTAGAAAATTTTGGAATTTTCCAGCGCCGGAAAAAAGCTCATAGAAATGATTCATATGATCTTTAGCACCCATAATCGCAGATTACTCATACTGCTGACCTATTTGATCGATTAAAAAACAATTTTCCTAAATTCGTAACTTCGAGTTCAACCCCATAATTTTTCCCAAAAAAATATTTTTCTGTAAAAAAATTTTAAAATACGCTGACAGCGTACGTCAGGGTATCTAACGGGTAGTAAAAGTAGTGAATTCGGTCAAAATTTCAAAAAACATACAAAGACGCGAAATACAATTTTTGAAAAAATTACAAAAAATGAATATTTTTGATAGAAGATTGACAATTTTTTATGAACTGGCACTCTTTCAAGTTTACATTTCTGCTGTAATAAATTTGATCTCGTTGATTTCTGTTGGGGGGGGGGGGGGCACAGTGGGATGTAAAATTTTCTAGGTGGCCAAAAATCATAAATCAGGTAATCATCAGGGGTTTTTGGGTACGCTGAATCCATTTTTCAAATTTTTTCGACCCCAGAGTCCAAAGGGAGTGGGGGAGGGGCTTGAAAATCAATTTTTTGGAATTTTTCGAGTGGGGTATCAAAATATAGTTTTTTTTGCCTCCTGAATTCGTTTCTGGCATTATTTTAAAAAAAAGTACAAACGGGAGTGGGGGAGGGGTTGAAATCTTGAATTCTCGGAATTTTTCGAGTGGGTATCAAAAAATATACGTTTTTTTACCTCCGGAATTCGATTCTGGCATTATTTTTTCAAAAAAGTTAAAAGGGGAGTGGGGCAGACGAATACGAATTGAATGATTTGAATTTTTCAAGTGGGATATCAACATATACATTTTTCAGCCTCCAAACTTTGATTCTGCAGTAATTTTTTCTACAGATGTCCGAAGGTTGAATGAAAAAATACTAGGAATTATCGTGTTATTTAGACTGTATTCTGATTATTTGAAATGTTTTTAAAAAAACGTCAAATTAATGAGCGGATATTCAAACTCAGTGCCCTCAAAAACCTGACCAAGGACATATAACATGTTATTTTTCATTTTTTCAAATTTTAAGCTCATCAAGGGGGCTGCTAGGGGGTTCAGAGGGATCGGATGAAAAAACCGAGCGCATATTCGAATTCAGAGCCTTCAAGAACCTAACAAACGACACGTAACACGTTATTTTTCATTTTTTCAAATTTTAAGCTCATCAAGGGGGCTGCTAGGGGGTTTAGAGGGGCTGGATGAAAAAACTGAGTGCATATTCGAACTCAGCGCCTTCAAAAACCCAATGAACGACACATAACACGTTATTATTATCCACTGCGCATTGACAACACTGAAAGTTGAAACTGGCTAATACAAAGTAATTTATTTCTTTGGAAGCAATCAACTTATGAAGCCTAATAAAATCCATCAGAATTCCATAAAAATAGAAAGATTCTTCAATATTTTTCGAAACCCATCCCAAATTACTTTATTTACATTGAAACTATAAAAACAAAATTAAATCCGAGAACAATTTGTCATTAACCTTGATCCTATAAATACATAGAAAGACAAACGTTCGCGTATTCTATGAAATCTTCTCGTTTCTGTTTTTCTTCGCAGCACACAAGGAGAATAATTAAAATTTTTATACCATCTGTTGCTCCGCGTATACGATATGTATACGTCTGTACGGTATACTTAGTTTCCGCGTGTATTTTGTACATTTCCGTCAGATGCTTGCGAATTAGCGCAATCTGAACAAAATTCAGTATTTTAAAGGCTCGTGCGTATAGAAAAACACAATAAAACGAACGTCATAATAAAATATACAACAGATGAAAATATAGACGAACTGAACCGGAAAATTAAAGAGAAAAAATCGTGCGATGTACGCGAAGATGATTTATTGTGTACTTTGGATGTTGAATTCTCACTGCCAAGGTCTTACGATGCCCTATTTTTCGATGTGAAAACGGTTCATTCGTTTGATGAAAATGGAAAATGAGAACGCATGAACGTTTTTTTGATTTCTATTTTTGTATTTGTTGCGAAAATTGATCGCCATATAAGCTTTGACTTTCGTTATTTACCTAGCATTACTTATCCTTTTTTTTTTTTTTTTTTTTTATCATTTTTCACTTCATCTCCAGTAAATAGGTATAGTTTCTTGAAATTTTCAGAAAAATTCATAATTTAATTATTTAATTTGTAGGCTTTGTTTTTGATAGTCTGTTCGTGGAAATAGGGGGGGGCGGGGGGCATTACATGAATTCATTCAAATATTCATCTCAGCCCCAAAAACTCGGAAAAAGCGTGCGATGATTCTACGATGAAAATTCGTCCCAAATTCATCGCTGTCAAAAATGCGCAGAAAAATCGTGGGATAATTTTATTTCAATGAAAATTCATTCAAACATTTGTCCCAGACTCAAAAACTTGAGAAAAACGTAAGATGATTCTGCGATGAAAATTCATCCTAAGTTCATCGCAGCCAAAAATGTTCGGGAAATTGTGGAATGTTTTTTGGGATGAAAATTAATTCAAATATTCAGGTATTAAACAGTCACTTTTTTTTAGCGACTTGTCCCCTATTTGGCTATTTTCAAGGTTGGTCACTAAAAGTCACTTTTTTTGCCAAAAGGTCACCATTGGTTACTTTTTTCATTCTGAATGTCAATTTTTTCGTTCAATCGGCCTACTGCTTCTTGCATAAAATTTTAAAAAATATTGATATTTCTAAAAAAAAGTTCCATCAAATATTTTTTTACCTACCTACTTATTAGTTCACCAGCCTAACTCGCATTTTCAAGTAAACATTTACTAATAAAAAATGTTTTCAGCAAAAAAAAGTTTTTTCAGCACTATTGCAGAGAAAAGTACAGTTTAAGTTATGAAAAACATAGGGGGAGGAGGTGTATTTATTTATGAAAAAAAACTTGAAAAATTGGTCACTTTTTTCGAAAAATAGGTCACTTTTTGCCGCATAAAAACTAAATTTTTTCTCAAAATCTGCGTTTGCTGCCAGAATATTCATCCTATAGCCTCAAAAACTCGGAGAAAAAATACGATGAATCTGCGATGAAAATTCATCCCAAATTTCATCGCAGCCAAAATGCCAAAAATGCACGGAAAAATCGCGGGGTGATTTAATTTGTATGAGAATTCATTCAAACATTCGTCCCACCCTCAAATACTCGGAAAAAACGTGCGATGATTCTGCGATGAAAATTCATCTCAAATTCATCGCAGCCAAAAATGCTCGGAAGGTCGTGGGATGATTATTTTGGAATTAAAATTCATTCTAATAATCATCGGCCTCAAAAGCTTGGAAAAATCGTCCCAAAACTTATCCCAAAAATTCATCCCATAAATTCATCCCAGCCTCAAAATCTTGGAAAAATCATTGGATGATATTTGGGATGAAAATTTATTCCATTTTCATCCCATAAATTCATCCCAGCCTCAAAATCTTGGAAAAATCGTGTGATGATTTTTGAGATGAAAATTTATCACATTTTCATTCTAATACATAATCATCCCAACCTCAAGAACCCAGAAAAATCGTGGAATGATTTTTGGGATGAACATTTATTCCATTTTCATCCCAATAATCATTTCAGCCTCAAAAGCTTGGTGAAATCGTGGGATGTTTTTTGGGATCAAAACTCCGTCCATAAACTCATCCCAGAAATCCATCCCAAAAATTCATCCCAGCCTCAAAAGCTTAAAAAAATCGTGTGATGATTTTTGGGATGAAAATTTATCCATTTTCATTCCAATACAAATCATTCCAGCCTCAGGATCCCAGAAAAATCGTGGAATGATTTTTGGGATGAAAATTTATCCCATTTTCATCCCAATAATCATTCCACCCCCAAAAAACTCGGTGATATCGTGGGATGTTTTTTGGGATCAAAACCCTGTCCCAAAACTCATCCCAGAAATTTATCCCAAAAATTCATCCCAGCCTCAATAGCTTGAAAAAATCGTGTGATGATTTTTGGGATGAAAATTTATCCCATTTTCATTCCAATAATCATCCCAGCCTCAAGAACCCAGAAAAATCGTAGGATGATTTTTGAGCTGAAAATTCATCCCAATATTATCTAAGCCTCAAAAACTGGGAAAAATCGTGTGATGATTTTCTGGTTTGAAAATTCATCCCAAAATTCGAGTCTCAAAATTCATCCCACTTTCATAAGCTCGGAAAAATCGGTAAACGATTTTTGGAATGAAAATGCATCCCAAAATTCATCCCAGCCTCAAAACCCCAAAAAATTCATCCTAAAATTTATCCCAGCCTCAAAAGCTTGAAAAAATCAAAGTTTATCCCAATATCATCCTAACCTCAAAAACTAAGAAAAATAGTGGGATGATTTTTGGGATTGATTTTCATCCCAGAAGTCGTCTCACCTTCGAAAGCTCGAGCAAAGTGTGGGTTGACTTTGGAAGCAAATTTCATTTTAAAATTCATTTTACATCCGAAAAAAACATAGGATGGTTAATTTTGTGAAAATTATTTTTCCTACTTTTTTGTCAAAATGTCCCATCTTTTTTCTCTTTTTTTTCAATTAAACTTCGAAATTTTAAATTTATTATTCTTTTTTGTTCAGAATTTGTAAATTACTTCGTTTGAAATTTTTCATTCGATAAAAAAACTACGTGGAATTAGGCATCTTTCTCCCTCCTTCCATCCAAAAAATCGTTTTGAGACAATGTCTTGATGAAATGCTGGTTTTTCATTATAAAAATTTCGCGAGACACTTCGTAGCTCCTCTCATAACCTTACGAATGGCCATCAAGTTATCAATAACCACTCGAAATAATTAGCAAACGAAATAACGAATTCGTCGCATCCCAATATTAAATCCATTATCGCGGGTTAATTCGGAAAACATTGAATTCGCGGCGTGGCGCTGCACAGAGGAGGAATTCAGACGCCCGTGAAACAATATAACGAAAATAAAACGTTAAAAGCCAACCCAGCGAAGTGATTCTTATAATCTAATAAAAAACAGTATAATGAAAAAGACGGCGAACAGCGAAACGAGCTGAACCCCGTTTTTGGGTATAATAGTTGGGGTAAAACATGTCTTATAACATAAAACTAACATGTACAGGGCGCGCTTAAAAGCTCGATTGGAGATTTTTTTGAATATCTTTACCACGCCTGCCTCAAACTCGCTCAAGAATTAAAAAGGGTCTCCAACCTTAGCAGGGGTTAAATGCGTACCTATAATTCGAACAATAGGCTAATATTTTTAAGTAATTGGTATCTCACCGGGTTTTAATCGCGCTAAAAATAAATTAATACTTATAATAAGGTCGCTTTTCAAAACACCGCGACCGTGACTCGTTTATAGATATAAATTGGCAATAACCCTTAAGAAAAATACCAAGCGGTTGTATGCGATTGGTGAGGCTTTTTTTGGAACCCTATTTATCTCTGGTGTAGATATAGGACCAGCGTCGTGATTAAATTTAACACATGTATACTTTTCGAACGATCCTATGGTTTAGCAAGTGGGAAAGTACAATCCCTTTTATGTCGTAATTTAGAAAGCTTTTACGAGTGAGATGAACCGTTGCGGAGGGCTGGGCGAATTTTCGGCATGTCTGTTAAGATGGAGCAATTTAACAGAGTATAAGGCATTTCTGATGTGCGAGTTTTACGTGGGTTTTCCAAACTGGCTGCCGGCTCGGTGCGGTTTAACTTGGGACAGAATATTTGATAAATGAATCGCGCCGCAGATCGACTCGGGTTCGTTAGAGCGCTAATTACTGCTGCGAAGATGGCGAATTTGCTCGGTGACAAAGTACCAAGGTGTATAGATCATGTACGTAGGACGTATATAGGTTTATTATGTCCAGGTTCTAACAGTTTGATAGCAGGGGATGAACGGAGGGGGGATTTAAAAGCGTGAAATAGTATTAAAGATTGGAACGTATCTTCTGCTGGTTTTTTTTTATAGTATGAGTTCGCTCTGGATACTTAGTGAATATCGAAGCTATATTTTATACAACATGGAAGCTAATAAAGAGAGTTAATGGTACCTCCCCTTTTTTGTCAACATTATCCGCGAACGTTAAGCATTTGGGAGGGACGAAATCATTCAATCGAATGTATAACAGCTTCTTAATAATAAAAGGGACGTATTATTGCAGGGCCATATAACCATATTATATATTATATACAAGTCTTGCTATAATACAATTACTTTTTATAGTAACTTATAATGTTTAGTGATTCTCAAAGATAGCATCTAACCGACTGTGAAACTCGACTGATTCTCTCGCGCGCCATCAATTAGCTTAAATGCAACTGCCACGCCAGTGCTGCGTATAACCAGAGCTGGAAGCCATCCCGAGGTTATTACGTGGAGTTGAATAATATTCCGCAAAGGTGAAATTGGATAGTTTTCCAGTTTCACGGTGTCGTGCGTCTTTTATCGCAGTTTAAGGTCGGCCGATAGATCAGGGTTTTGGGATGCCAGGTCAAGTGGCTAGAAATTGGCCAATCTAGGTGATAAAAAATGTACAAATTGTTATTGTTGCACTTGACACGTGCTGTGGAAGATATTTAACGTGCGAGGGTGTGGTTTTTGTAGGTTTTTATTTTTTTCGTTTGGTGTGGAACTGTGGATTGAGGTGGAGTCGTATTCCGGAGTTGGAGAATAATTATTGTTTCTTAGGTCGTTTTGATCACGAGGGAGGTATTCCAACTGGCGGTAAAAATTTTGGCCTGGAATAAAAATGAATCGATATGAAATCATAAAATAATCCCATATTTGTAATTTCAAATGCTGAAGTTTATTTTTCGAATTTTGGAGACATTTTTGAAATTTCAAAATTACCTCATCGCCCTAAAAAATATGAAAATTTGATTTTATCAACGGAAAAAACTGAAAGGCTCTAGTGTGATTTGGGAGTCATTTGGCCCTTGGTGGAACTTTGACAAAATTTTTATGCCATTCGACTTGCCTATGTAGAAGATGATTTTAGAGCGCAAAAACGAATTTTTACCACACCCCCCGGGGGCGGGGGCCTCAAAATACGTGATTTTCACTCTAAAAATTCTATCTCCGCGAGTTTTCAACCAATTTTTTTCAAATTTGGCATGTAGGTAGAGGTACCTACTTGAGGGGAGTACCCTGAAATTTTTTCAGATTTTTTCGACCACTACAATGACCTTAAATTTGACCTTGAAAGTTTAAAATATCCCTGGGGGCACCGTTTTGGCGTGTGGTATAAAGAAAAAAATATTTTCATGTTTCTCACTCTATTTTACACTACTTAGAATTTTTTTTGAGTGGTGGCCTATGCGTGACGTTCAAAAAATCGATAAATCGGTCGTTTTACCTAGTATTTGAGAAATACACTTTGAAAAAAGACAAACATGTTAATCGCAATTTTATAGCTGGAAAAGCTTCTATATGATGTCCAGAGTTTTTGATAAAGTCGCATCGCCCCAGCCCCTATTGCTTTTTGAGGGGGGGGGGGCCTTATGAAAGAAAAAATTGTTTTGCACCGATTTCGCTCAAATTCACGTAAATGGTTCTGTAGGTGTAGAAGTACTCCCCAAAATTTTTTAGCCCCCCTCGACCTCACGGGACCAAGGGCCAAATGACCCCCAAATCACACCAGAGCCTTTGGTATATACCCTATTTTTGACCTCCCGAATCGATTGGAAGCGACCTTAAGACGTTTTGAGGCTTCTATATAAAATTTTGGAATTTTCTAGCCATGTCTAGCCATGAAGAAAATCCCATAAAAATGGTTCAGATGATTTTTAGCATCATAAAGCTCAGATTACCTATAATGGTGATCTATTTGATCGATTAAAGCACAATGTTCCGAAATAGGTAACTGCTGCTCTCTTAATTTGAATTAGTCAAAAACTGAAGATTGACTGACTGAAATAGACAGAATTGAGTCACTGATTGGCAGTGAAATTCCACTGATTCCAATGTTAATCAGTGAAATTTTACGTGCCAATCAGTCTGTAGAAATCAGTGAAAAATTACAGATTCAATTAGTGAATTTTTATTTTTGAATCAGTAAAAAATTTTAATTTACTGATTGAATCAGTAATTTGAATCAGTAAAAATTTCAATTTACTGATTAATTTCAGTAGTTAAGAAAAAAATTACTGATTCAAAAATGAAAATTCACTAATTGAATCAGTAAATTTTTCACTGATTCCTACAGTGACTCAATTTTGTCAAATTAATCAGTCAGTTTTGACTGATTCAAATTAAGAAAGTGGGTCGAATCCATATTTTTCTCCAATAAAAATTTTTGAAAAAAATTGAAAAATACGCCTACAGCGTACGCACGTTGAGGTGAACAGCTGAAGGTTGGTAAATACCCTATTTTCGACCTGCCAAATTTATTGGAAGCCGTTTGTAGACGTTTTGAAGCCTCCATAAAATTCTGAAATTTTTCAGCAAAGAAGAAAAGTCCCATTAAAATGATCCAGATGGAATTTGGCATCTATAATTCCTGATTATGTATATGGTGAACTATTTGATCAATTAAAGCACAATTTTCCAAAATTCGTAACCGCCGCGCCGAGTCAAATTTCATTTTTTTTTTAAATACCTAGTTACGAATTTTGGAATATTGTACTTCAATTGATCAAATAGGTCATCAATATGAATAAGCAACGATTAATAGTGCTTAAGTTCATATGGACCATTTTTATGAGCTTTTCTTTGTTGGAATTCTATTCCAAGGATTTTTTTACGTATTCAAAATTTGAAAATCACAAGAAAAAATTGACGCTTTTTTGTGGAAACTTTAGAACAAATGAAAAAGTGGAATTAATTTTAGTTATCAGATTGAATATTGGAAGAAAATTTCTTGCATTTTGATCAGAAAATGATAGAGGCGTGGAAATTCTGCTGTAGTCCAAATAATCTCCCAAAAGCTCTATGTATGAATGATTAATGTGCTCTCTTTTTTTTCTAGAAATCCTGCGTATGACCTGTTTTCCTTTTTCCAAAAAAAATTTTCAACGATTTTCTTTCTTTCATCTATCTCTAAAACTCTTTTTCAGCATTTGAAAATTTAGTGAACAAAATGCATAAGTAGAATTTTGTTTTGTTGAAATTTCGTCAAAAAATTGTAAATAAAAGCAAGAAATCGTTTGTTTTGGGAAAAAATGAAAAAATTCTTGAGAAAGCAGAAATAGAGCCTAAGATAAATATGAGAGTAAAGATATTCATCAGATGAAAAATTTTTTTTGATAGAGAGCCAGGGTTGGGCCTCTCTTGAGCACAAGTAGTGAATTTTGAATTAAAATGATGAGAAGGTAATTTTTGAAGATTTGCCAGGTGGCCAAATTCGGAAATTTTTTGGAGCCCAAGGTAGACGTTGTATTGATGAAAAAATAATGATTTTTCAAAAACAATAAATATTAAAAGAGTAAGTAGTTAATTTGCTTCTATCCAAGGTGTCCTGTAGTCTTGCAAACTCTGCCAGTCCTGCATTTGTCCTGATTTTTTGTCGAGTATGCCAATATGTTCAGCTTGTTCTTTTTTATCAAAATTTAAAATGTTTAGTTTATTTCACTTGGTTTCAGAATTTTGGAATTACTTTACTTGATTTTCTTCTTCTGATGAAAAAATTGTGTAAAAAGGAATCCTCCTCCCCCCCCCCCCACCCGAAAAAAAGTAAAATGTTTGAAAACTGTTCTGCTTAAGGTTTGCTTTTTCATTACATGAAAGTTTGTGAGACACCTTGTTATGAAATTTTGAGTTTTTATGGCTTCTTTCCTCACAAAAAAACAAAGAAGGTTCAAGATGGTAGAATAGAGAATGCGGATGAAAATGGTGGAAGAGTTGACATTTGAACGATTTTTAAGATCCAAGTATACCTATCATCCATGAAGTCATTCAAAATGATTCAAGAAGTAAATTCTATATAAAAATCCGGGTTTGAGAGCAGAATTTGATGAAATCTGACTGATTTAGATTCACGGAGTAAATTGGATGTTTGTTTCCAAAATCTTTCAATTTTTCTTTACTCTAATAATGTACCATGTAACCATTCGTCCACTCTGGCTACCATACGCCACTGAAATAACATATTACTCAATTTTTTCATTGAATTTTGACTACCTCTCCCATTTTTTTCCTGAAATTTTCAGCCCCTTTCTTACATTATTTCTGAGAACGTTTATACTGTTCTGTATTCTCTCATTCTAAATCAGTGAAAAGTCACTGATAAACAGTCGAAATTGCAGCACAGGAAAAAATCAGCGAAATTCACTGATTTTCAGCAAAATTCACTATTTACAGCGAATTTTCGCTGATTTTTAAAAAAATTTCACTGATTTTTCTGCTAATTTTATAATGGATATGGCTGGATAAGGGGTGAATTTGGCCCCCGCTTCGATTTTCACTTTAACCCCCTTAGATGGTGCCCCTTGATGTAAAAAGAAAAACATTCTAGAAAAATTTTTGACCCCCAACCCCCTCCCTGTCGGAGTTAGGGCCATTTGATTGCATTATTTTCAAGAATTTTTAATCTCCATAAAAATGAACGAAATTTTTTGTTTTTTGGCGCAAAGTTACATCTCGTAGAGGTGTAAGTATATTTATGAAAAAATCATTCTCATATTCGTGTTCAGCAGGTCAAAATACCCCGATTAACACCCTTTTCGCGATTGTTTTACTTAACGTCTCGAAATTTACTTTTTTCAATTTTTTCGCCATGAAAAATCAGTGAAAAAAGTAAATTTTGTAACTGCAAGCAAAACTATTGCAAAAAGGGTGTTTATTGGGGTATTTTGACCCGCTGAACTCGAATATGGTGTTAGTATTTTCAGTTAGCCATTTTTTTCTGCATAAAACGCTCAAAATTTGAAAAATCTGCTAAAATTACAACACTTTTGCAAAGTTTTTTGCAATTTTCGGCCCTTAGTTCAAAGAAGTGGCCAAAACCAAATACATAGAAAAATTCTACATAAAAAAACGTATTTTTTAGTAATTATTTCAGGGTGGTCGATCTTCGCTTATATGGTGTTTTTTACGATTAAAAACTTCGAATAGCCGAAAAAACATGAAAAAGTACACCAAAATTGTTGAAAAAATTATCATAAATACACCTCTACGAGATGTAACTTTGTGCCAAAAACAAAAAATTTCGTTCATTTTTATGGGAATTAAAAATTCTTGAAAATAATGCAATCAAATGGCCATAACTTCGACAGGGAGGGGGGTTGGGGTCAAACATTTTTCTAGAATGTTTTTACATCAAGGGGCGCCATCTAAGGGGGTTAAAGTGAAAATCGAAGCGGGGGCCAAATTCACCCCTTATCCAGCCATACCCTTTTACTGAGTTTTCAGTGAATTTTCACTGATTTTATCCTGTGCTGCAATTCTGATTGGTTCTTGGTGATTTTCGATCATTTTCAATGATTTGTAAATGAGAGAGTAGAGATCCTCCATGCAAGTATTCAATTCACTTCAGCAATACTTGCGAAAAATCATACTCAAAAACTAATCATTTTTTATCATCTATCTTCTCACATCAGCAAATGTAATTTTGCATTTACGAGTATGTAGTATTTAGATAACTAATAATTCCCTTTCGTGAACCGAAAACGCATCAGCATTCCAAGTATAATAACCATTCATACGAAATGTACCCTCCGGAAACACAAGGTCGGTCGTTTTGACTTTTTGAGACCCACTTAAACAGAATCGACAATAAACGATATAGTTACATTTAACCTAATGACTGCGAGAGCAGGATTACCCCCTGTAAAAACGCTTCGTCGAGAATAAAAGAATTAATTTATAAAGTCGACTAGCAGCTCTATTTTCAGTATACGCGAGAGCAGCAAATCATAATTCATCGAATTATACTTTCCGTATACGTACAACAACATCTACATTAACGTGCATGTAATAATCGGCTGCTGCCTGCGTACACCTAGACTATTCGACTGTGCTCCATACATAATCACGATATACACGGTGTAAAGATACGACAGCATTAAACGTATTCTCTGTTCGGCAAAATTCAATGGTTTAAATTAATTTCTTTCAATTTGTCTTTTGCGCTGATGTGATCCTTGTGAAACGACCGTTTTATCTAGGCTGCTATTTGATTCTGCATGTCGGCGTGTTCGCACGTAATAGATCACCTTCTTTTTTTTCGCATTTCTACGCATATAAAATACTATTTTCTGGGCTGCAGTTATAACCGTCGTCATTGGCTTTTATTGGAATGGAAAAAATTCTATTTAAAAATTCATTCCGGAGAAAAACCCAGCCGCGTAAACGATTTGTCAGCGTAATTTTGGGTAAATGCGAACCGAACGAATGTTGGAGTGGAAATATCCACATCTCCGGCGTGGTATTTTCTTCGAAAGCTTTCGCAAAACGCGGCGAGAATATTTCAGGCTTTTTTTTCTCTCTCTCTTTGCTTTATATATTTGGCGTAACGCAATAAAAATTTTCTCGTTGTAGTTGGTTTTTGAAAAAGTTATCTCATCACTTTAAAAACATTCTTCACATTACATTATTCTTTCTCATTGTGAAGTGATTATTTATAAGAACGTGTCGCGTTTTTGGTTTGGCTGTTTCCACAAAGGAATAAGTTACCATGGTAACACGTAGGAAGAAATAAGCTCGGCGCCAAATGCAGTAACAATAGATTCTTATCATTTCAATTACGCGAATTCGATTGGCTGAAAAAGAACAAGAAGAAGAAAAAAGAGACGAAAAAGCCACATTTTGTTCTTATCGTTGTATAACAGCCGTAATGTTGTTGTTGTTAGCTTATATGGAATCATTTTCTTTCACTATATGGTCGTTATAAAGGATACCCGAACAAACTGTCCCGAAAAAGTAATATCCAGCTTATTGGAAACTCAATCAAAATGTGAATCCATTTTCTTATACTAAATAAATTGCAGAATAGTTTGGAAAAAGCATTTTTCTATAATATTTTCCTCCTTCGGTAATTTTATTAATCAAAAACTTTTCCAACTTTGCGACTATTTTTACAACTTGTTTCGCAAAAATTTTCTAATTTATACCGATTGCGAATTTCTTTCTTTGTTTGCCCCGTACCTACTTCTCGTTTTCGTGGCTTTGGTCGCCCTCTCTCTTGCCCTCCCTTTCTGATTTGAAAGTAGGATACGATACGAAGCTACGTTTCAATTAATTTCGATCTTATTACCTAATGAATTCGTTTTGTTTTGGCCTTTTTATCCGGCCAATTTTTTTCGCGATGAAAGGAAACGAGATATTGAGATTTTGAAATCGGTGAATGTTGGAGGTTTATAATTAAAGAGATTGGATTGGAATCGAATGGAAATTTTGGAAGGGGCTTTGAGGAGAATATTTTTACATAATATTTTTTAATGGATTATGTGATGTGGATTGAGTGTTTGGGAGTGCGAGCCTAGGTTTGAATAATCATCGATGGTGTGATTAATTCATAAATGGGCACCTATGTAATTTTTTTTGCGATTAGTAGACAGTTAGACATTATGATGAGTATTTTACATAGGTTCAATCAAGTTCATTTCGGAGCATAAAATATCTAATCTGAGATTTTGTGAACGAAATTGGGATCATTGGAAGGAAAAAAATTGGAAGTTCTTGACTCAAGATGGAAATTTTTCAAGTTCTTCCCACTCAAAATATAATTTTTCAGGATGTATATTTTTATTTGAAAAAAGGTCATCACTATATCATATTTTTTCGACCGAAGCCTAATTTACTCACTGATAGGTGATAGTGCAACTTTGTGATAACTCTCTCATTTTAAATTAAGTAAAAAATCACCGATATAAATATATGTAGTTATAGAACTGCAGCACAGGGAAAATTAGCAAAATTCTTCAATCTTTAGCGGATTTTCGTTAATTTTTCAAAAAATTTCATTTCAGAAATTTTACTGACTTTCCAGTGAATTTTCATTGATTTTCCAGCAATTTTTTCACTGTTTGCTTTCAGTGAAATTTTTTCACTGATTTATTATTGTGCTGCAATTCTTACTTTTTTTTCAGTGATTTTCGATAATTTCCACTGATTTATAAATGAGAGAGTATTGGGGGAGGGGACAGCCAGAATCGGAAAACTGCAATGATTTTATTTCTTGATGTTTAGTTTCAGTTTCTGTTTCAATTTTTCCAATTTTTTTCCAGTTTCTTTTTTTATGTTTTTTCAAGGTTTCTCTATTGATGGAGTGTAAATTTTGAAAATTCGACAAAATTTGAGAAAAAATCCGAAAATTTTGGCAATTTTTTATGAATGTTTCATCGAAAACACAGAGTGAAATTCTTTTCAATTTCATTGCAGTTTTCAGTTCTGGTTTTTTAATTATTATCGATTTCTGATCCCTGATACTCTACCTTTGAAGCATAAAAATTTAATGAATAAATAATCTCTTGATAATTATTACAGAACATCAGCTGGGAGAAACCAAGAACGCGAATGCTATTAAATATCCATAACCTGAGATCAAATAAACTGTCAGGTCATGGAGTTGCATTTCTATTGACCCCCCCCCCCCCGGTCACCCTAGAAAATGATACCTATCGTTATACTAATTTTTGTCTTTATCAAAAATATATTGATTTGAATTGGGAAATCCGTTCGGTTCTATATTCATCGAGAAATTAAATAATGTAGTAAGTACATAAACACATGTAGGGATTAAGGAGTAGGTGCGAACATTTTTTTTGCAATTTTAATTTATGTATACGCGATTCTGGAAAACGTGAATATTATTTTAATTTTTGCGAGGACTTGATGGCAAAATTTCTTGTTAAAGGTTCTACTGAAATTCTAAAAAGTATAGGTAATCCGACGAAACTCCTGCTCTTAGGTTCGGAAATTTTTTTGAGATACCTACCTTCATTTTAACAAAATCTGTATACTTACTTATAATGAAGACTCTCCTTGCCAAAATTTCCATTGAATTTAGTTTTTCTCAAAGAATCGTTTTCCATCTATCTATTATGCTCATACATTCTGGTGTTTTTTTTTACCCTTCTCCCTTTTAAAGAAATTTGGTCTGCTGAAATATTCCAAAAATAGGTTCTTTACTTTTCATTTCAGTTTTTTTTTTTTTTTTCTTATTCATTAATCAATAAAACAAATTCTGATAGGTACACAGTAAAAATTCCATCGCAATGAAGAATCAGTGAAAAAATAGTGAAAATCACTGAAAAATCCAATAAAATTCGCTGAAAAATTATGAAAAAATTGCAAATTTGATCAGCTGTTCAGGTTCAATTAATTTTATCGATTTCTTTTGGTGTGTTGTCATTCTTTTTGCAGATGGATATGTCAGAGATTTTTTGTTTTTTTTTTGAAAATGTCTATTACGAGTTCTTAAATAATTCTAAAAGTGGTATTGGTGCTTAAAATTGAGAAAATGTTGGAAAAGTTTTTCATTTGGTACAGAATTTCTGGGGGGTTTATTATAACTTTTTTTTTGTAAGAATTGCAATTTTTCAAATAATTTTATTCGGTTTTTGTTCAATTTTTAATTTTATAGATAGGTATTGATCAATTTTTTTAAAATTTGAGTACATCTTTAGAATTATCAAGATTATTTCAATTTCTGCAGAGGTGAAGAGGGAGGAAATCTTCTAGAATATACAGAATTTTGATTTTTCAGGAATTTAGTAAGATATTTTGCGGGCTCCATTTCAGACACCCCTCCCATGGGGGGGGGGGGTCAATCGATTGTACTCGGTTTGTGTTCTCATGTACTGACACTACTTTCATTTGTGCCCCTCCCTCCTATGGGGGGCGTCAAAAATGGTGCCCTTCCCTTCTATGGGTGGGGCGTCAAAATGGTGCCCCGCCCATTGAAGAGAGGAATTGTGAGTGGGGTCAGCCAATTATGCTCTGTTTATGCTGAAATTTTTGTTTGCGCTTCCTCCCTTCTATAGGCGGGGTGTCAGAAATGCTTTTTGAAAACCCTGGAAAATGAATTTTGGTAAAAATGATAACAGCACCAATAATCGTTTGTTCTACTTCCTGAGAGGTTTGTGCTTATATTTTGAAAAATATTAAATTTTTGTCCCCTTTGATTTTTTATTGATGGGCGGGGCATCAGAAATGATGCTCCGCCCATTCAAGGTGGAAGGGTGGGAGTGAGGTCAATCGATTGTGCTCAATGCACTGACATTATTTTCGTTTGTGCTTATCCCCTTCCCCTGAAAGTAAATATAGGAGATGGGTGGGGCGTCTGAAATTGGCTCCACCTTGTGTTCGTTTTTGCATGAAAAATCACCAATAAAATGTAAACACTTTATTTACACATTAATTAATAGTACAAAAAAGCATTCGTATAAATAAAACGGGTACCTAAATTTTTGATGTCAAATCGTTACAAAATTTATTAACCATCTACCCACCAATTCGAGAGAAACAAATGTTTAACATCCAGGAACATATTTGTAGTAAATTTAAAAAGTACGTAGTATAACAACGTAGGTAATGTACTAATAATTTCATCCTAATTTTAAAGAGATCAAAGTGAAACTACTCATTTCAATTATTGAATTTGCTTTAAACGACAGCCGAGGAAATTTAATCAAATATTTCGAAACTGTATACGAGCGTATGTTATTATTGGAAAATAAATTTCCTCACAAAATAGATTTTCAACTGCATTAGAACGCATTCTTTAATTATTGTAATTCAAAGTTCATGTTAGTAGAAGATATTTGGCTACTGTGCAAAAAATATCACCAAATCACATATAAATTTTTTAGTCAAAAAATGTTTTGCGAACAAATCATAAAAATAGCTTCCACGTCGAGCTGAAATTATCTCGCAAGATATTTGGCAACGTTGTCTAGATCACAACAGATGCCACATCCGGCTGTGTTGTGTCATCTGTGGCATCAACGCATTTTAACAAAAGAACCTGCCTTGACCACGCCTACTATCACTCGAGCTGCCACGTCAGGTCGCTTGCTGGTGGCGCAACGTTGCCAATAATACAATACTTTTGATGAATCGCGCACAGATTACGTAATTTTATTTGCGTGCTGTCACATCAGGTCGCTGGAAAGTGACGCAATGTTGTCAATAATACCATTATATTTTAATAAAAACTTATTTCAAATTTTTATTCGTTTCGTTTGCATACGCTCGCATATGAATCGACTTAAGAGAACCGAAAAAAAAAGGTGAAAAAATAATAATAACGATAACCTTAGGAAGCTACATAATAAAAAGCGACCAATAATTGATTCCGTATAACAAATCCAATAATTGTAAAACAATTACACGATATCGTAATCACATATAAATCGAAACTATTTACAAAATACACGTTACATACACTTTGAATTTTTTGAAATATCCGAATCAAATGAGAAAAATAGAAGAAAAAAAAAGAGAAAATCTTATTTACAAAGATAAACATATTTAAACAAATGGTAAATAACAATTTACACATTCTCTTTGGTAATATCAATTATCGCGTATATCGAATCCGTTCTACAATCATCACGAACATTACTGTATACACGCGACTCGGGAAATAATAAAAGACAAAAAAAAAGACAAAAAATCACCCTAATCTCTATTTTGTTTGGCATCCAAACCGACATGTGATCCTGGTAACGTGGCACACGTCGGCCAAATCGGATGCTATGTTTGAATATGAGGTGGCGGCGGATTACCGCAATGAGCTGCTAATTCTCTTCTAAATCGTTTCGCCGCGTTGAACTCTCTATCGTCGTCGTCGCTTTCTTCCGATTTCATTTCTTCTTGTTTTCTTTTCACCGTTGCCATTTCGGCGGCGTGTTTCTTTCTCCATTTCGTTCTTCTGTTTTGAAACCATACCTGTGAAAGAAAAAAATGATTAGTGGAGAAAAAATGGCGTTCTGTAAACATAATTCATAGCTGACGTTTCATGTATAGCATGTGTTATTACGGAAGGAAAATTCATATGTAGCAATACAACACATGAGAAAAACAGAAAAAAGTCATTTTCATTTACACAAAAATTCGTTTTTTAAAAACGACAAAATTGTCCACTGCCTTCCAATTTTACGAGTACAGCATCTCAAAATTTTTCACTTGTACCTTTTTTTCAATGCAAAATATGATATTCTCTGGGACCAAAAAATCAAAAATTCTCGACCGAAATGGACTTTTCCCTGATTTTTTCGTCCGGAGCACAAATATTCCATTTTTTTACCTCATTAAATCGAGATCATCATTTTCGAAAAATTTCAAATTTGACCCGAATTTTTTGACTTTGAATACAATTTTGCCATTATTTAAGGGAGTCAAGTTACCCCCCCCCCCCCCCCATTTCAGCTGACTCTAAATTAATAGGGACAAAAGCAGCCAATTACAAAAATTGTATATTAGAAAAGGGACCTAGGCGTAAATTTAAAAAAGATCACATCCAAGCCCCTTTTCTAATATACAATTGGTGTAATTGGCTGCTTTTTTCCCTGTACCCTTCAAATACTCTTATCAAAACGTTAAAAAATTTATCATCAATCAATTTTCTTTAAAATTTCATATTCAAATTTTCCAAAGTTTCTTCCATTTTCCTACTGAAAATATTGTCATGAACGAACTGAAATCACCTTATTTAAAGGGCAACAAAAGAGAAAAAAATTGAAAATTTTCAAACGAAATGGATGTTTCGACTCAGAGTATGATTTTTCTCAATTTTTCTCCAACTTAAAAATTTTTCATAATAGGTCACTCTTTTTCAAAAAATTTCCAGCTCAAATCTACTTTTTTTTGCCTAAAAATTTAATTTTTCCAATAATAAGAAACAAGCCACCCCTCCCCCCGCATGGTCATCTCCCGCTCAATCTGGCTCCAAATATTTCATAAAAATCAACCAAAACCCTAAAAAATAATTGAAAAAGTAAAATTTTCAGAACCTAATTTTTTAGGTATATCATTTAGGGAGCATTAGAATTCCATACTCTAAATTCCGAATTCGGTCAATCGTATTTAGCCCATGAGTAGGAGGGGGAGGGGATCGAAAATTTTCGCCCAGAGAGGATTTTTTCCAATGTCTTTCGATTCAAAAATGCCTACGATTTTTCAAAATTTTTTACAACTTGAAACAAAAATTTTCCACAAAAAGATCGTCATTTTCAAAAAATTCTGATTCAACTCCAACTAAGTAGGTATTTTGACTAAAAATGCAATTTTTGCCAAGCCAGGAGTTGCCGCCCCCCCCCCCCCCATAGAAAACTTAATTTTTCATTATCAATCATGGTCCTTTAAAATTTCATGTTCAAATTTTCAAAAATTTGTTCAACATTTTTGTACCTTTCAAAATCCAAACAGAAGGAAATACTCTCCGGAACAAACCAAAATTGGCTTATGGGGGGGGGGGTTGAATTTTTCCGACTGAAACGAACTTTTTGCTGATTTTTTCTATTTAAAGAAGATTTTTCCCAATTGAATCATCGATTTGTTTTGCATATCAATCAAGATTAGATTGAAGTTGATATTGCAAGTCTACCAGACTAGAAAATGCACCTGAATCAGTGAAAATTCACTGAAGAAATAGCCAGAATTAAATTACTAAAGAATCATTGAAGGATCAGTGAAATTTCACTGTCAATCAGTGAAAAACTACTGATTCAAGTAGTGAATTTTCATTTTTGAATCAGTGATTTTTTTCAATAACTAGTGAAATGAATCAATAAAAATTTACCTTTACTTATTGAATCAGTATAATCATTTAATTATGGAGAAAAATCACAGATTCAAAATTGAAAATTCACTAATTGAATCAGTAGTTTTTCATTGATTTCTGCAGTGATTCAATTCTGGCTATTTCATCAGTGAATTTTCACTAATTCAATTTAAGAGAATGAAGTATCTGAAATATTGTTTCTGATGAGGATGATATAGAGAAAAGATATGTGAATTGTGAAATTTTGTGTTCGAAATTATTACAAAAGTGTCGATTCAAAATTGATTGAAAAAATGAAAATGGATCCAGATGAAGAAAATCAATTATCAAGATATCTCGAAAATCACAAAAACCATTTCTCTTCGTCGAAGAAATAATTAATCACTTAAAAATAAATAAAACTTTTTATCATGCAGTTTTTTTTCGAAATTATTATAGGCATTGTAATCGTGACATTTTCATTTTTCATCTTCTAAGGTGATTTTTGGCAGCAGAAACAAATTTCTCAATAAATTTCAGTTTTAGAAAATAATTTTGGTAGCTTTTATAACGATTGATACATGAATAGGTATAACAAAAGTTAAAACTTTAAACACGTTTTCTTAGATTTTTGTTTGGGGGGGGGGGGGGGATTCATGATTTTCTAAATTTCAAATGTTTCTATCGTGGCGAAAAATCAACCTAGGATGCTCATCAAGGTCTCAAAATGTTTCTCTAGGTTTCCTCTATTATTCGAGAAAAAAAATCATTTTCGAAAATTCTGGCTTTAGGTATCTTATCCCTGCATGGGTCACGTATTTTTTCTCTTCTTGTTGTTAATAGGTAATTATAGGTATTAGATGCCCATTGACTGAAGTAAAATTTATTTTTTTTAAAATATTGAAAAGGGTTGCTGAGGGGGGGGGGGGCATGTAAATTTCATTATTCCTGTACTTTTTTGTTTGCTACACATGAGAAAAATTCACTTCGCCGGCTCTGCTGTAATTAAAAAGATGGCTTTTTATTCGCCCAGCCAACCAGAGCATCGTTTTTGTAAAGGTACACGAAACTGCGCGGCGCGTATCTATTATAAAATATTAGACTTAATGGAGGTAACAATTAAGAAATAATATCGCGTTCGTCTCCTCTCCTGGCCCCTGTTCGAATACTCGTCTATACTCGGATGGTTGAACCGAGTGTGGAAAATATATTCTTAATGCCAGTTAATTAATGTAAAAGGTACAGCATCCTAAACAGCGAAGGTAGGTATAAGCGAAACGCAAAAACCATTTTGGCATCGCGCAGCATAGTCCACCCCCTCTTCCTCGGCCCCCTACCGAAACCAGAGTAAGAGCGAGAGGAATGGAAACCTTGCTCTGGCTGCGTTCAGAATAAACGTACTATGGCGCACGAGAAAAACCCGGAGGTGGCTCATGATTGATGAGAAATTCATGCGTCGGCCGGGGTTAAGTTGGAAGCACTGCGGGTGGACTAAATACCGTGTAATTTACAAATACACCGAGTCTCTTAATTACATTATATCTAAAAGTTAGCGCCCCGCGCCGCGCGCCGCAGCTATACGCCAACCCTTAGCACGATCCTTAACAGGGTTTTAATTAAAAACGTATACAACAGCTTGTAGCAAGTGTCTGTACACTCTTTTCTTCTCTTACGCTCGGCACCACCGTCGACGACGCCGCTCGCCCTCGTCTCCGGCCCCTCTTCGCGCCACGTCATCGCACCCATTTAATGCAAAAGATTATTATAAAGTTTCACTTATTTAATATCTTCCCATCTGGGTAATATCTGCTTACAAATGGCTCAAACTGCAGACAAATTATATTATACTACAACCAACTTTAAAAACTTTCTTAACCTCCGTTCAACGGCGTTTAATCTAATAGTTAAATTTTGTATTCATTTTTTCCTCCGGTACCATCCTCCCGGCCTCTGCGTCCTCCATCTGTGTCCTCTGCTTGTTTCTTTCTTTCTCCTTGGTTGGTATTGCGCTGTCTTTCTTTTTGTCTTTTTGGCCGCAATGTTGTATGGTGTTTTTTTGGGGATTTTTTTTCTCGCGTTTTATTTTTATGTTGCGTCTGTGCCACCCTATCGTCTTGGTATCTCGACAACAAGTTTACTCGAATGGTGTAAATTACTTTTAAAGACGGTGGGTGGTGTTAAATCGGTGATTTAATGCGTGTGCGAGTCGCCCCCGAAGATTCCCATTACGAGTTTTGAAAAGATAAACCGCGAGGCTTGATAATTAAAAATATTCGCGTCGTGGTGCGGAAAATTCGTGAAATTACTTGCGAGCGCAGGTTTTCTCGGTCCAACAGGCGTCATAGTGAAGTCACTTTTTAGTGAATGTCACTTTTTTCTCATGAAAAGTCACTTTGGTCACTTTTTACTCCGCACATTTTTCCGATCTTTTAATAAAAAAATACTCAGTTTTTCTCATTTTCAAGTCATATGTGGCTTGGACTACCAAAAGGGACCGCAGGCCAAAATCAACTTGCCGAGGAAAACTCGGTCAAAAAAACAAGTCTTTTTGAAAGTTGAACTTTGAACTTTCGATTGAAATATCTCGAAAGCATAGCTTTCTAGAAAAAAAATGAATTGCACTTTATAGAGAGGGAATTTTACGCTCTACAATTTATGTTCTATTCATTTTTTCCGTAGAACCCTTCCTTTACTCAGAAAATTGACTTCAAGTGTCAAAAGTTATCAATTTTTTGTTGATTTTTTTTACATATTTTTAAAACTTTTGTCACTTGAAGTCAATTTTCTCAGAAAAGGAAGGGTTGTACGGAAAAAATGAATAGAACATAAATTGTAGAGCGTAAAATTTCCTTTCTGTAGTGTGCAATTAGTTTTTTGCTAGAAAGCTATGCTTTTGGGGAATTTCAGTCGGAAGTTCAAACTTCAAAGTTTACTTTTATAGAAAATATGTCTAAAATCAAGCTTCTTGGCAAAAACTAATGTACTTTACAGCAAAAATAATGAAATCTGGAGTCTGCGGTTTATGTCATTGGAAGGCCCATACTTGCTTCTATAAATATTGATCAAAAACGAAAAATCGGTTTTAATTGAATTTTTCCTGAAATTTATTGTTGCTAATGTCGTTTCAGTTGATCTTCAAAATTTTTGTAGGTACTTACTATTAAAAAATTTTGGGTACTCAAAAAAGATTGAATTTTTGATCAGTTTTTAGTTCCACTTAGGTGATTTTTCTGATCGAGTCACTAAAGTTACTTTTTTTTTTATGAATTTCGCTGTGCCTGATCCAAAATATCCGGATGAAAAATTAAAGAATGGTCTATCATTTGAAGGTTTGCTTTTGAATGGGTGAAATAATCTAGAGTGTGTTTTAGGGGAGGGGGTTAAACTTCTGGAACTCTTCTCTTGATCGCTCAAAAATTGAAAAAAAATTGTGGAATTTTGTGCTTTGATTATTTTTGAGCAAAATTTTCACCTAAGCAATGAATTCAAATACAAAATGATCGGTACCCTTCTTTTGAAACTTTTTTTTTATCACGTCACTCTGGCTGAGAAATGTATATTTTTATAGATTTTGAGTGAAAATTGAGAAATTTGGGTTAAAATCATGAGTTTATGACTTTTCTACTGAAATTTCCAAATTTTTCAGAATTGAATTTAAAAAATTATCTTTTACAATTCATAGATATGATTAATCACAATTTTAATGATGGAGTAGAAATTGTAAAAAATCATAATTTTGATAACATACTCACTTAAGGTACAATAATGTCGTAAAAATTGGATATCGTTTGTCTAAAATACTGAAAAATGTACCTAATAATTTCGATCAAAATGCTTTGAACAAGAAAGGATCAGAAATATCTTCTTCCATCCTCCCCCCCCCTCTCCTAGAAAAATTATATTACCTATGCAGTTTGAATAATCGGAAATAATTGAGATCAAGTTGAAAAATTTACAAAATCTACCCTTTATTAAAGAAAGAATTGAATTCCGAGTTAGAAAAATAACTGAGAAAAATCATGCGAGTTGAAAATTTATAATTTTTTCTCGGTTTTTGTGAAATTTTCAACTTGATCTCAATTTTTTTTGATTGTTCAAATTACATACATACTTAGGTAATGTAATTTTTCTATTGGGGGAGGGGTCGAGGGTGGAAGGGGCTGTTTCTGATCCTTTCCAGTCCAAAATCATTTTGATCGAAAATCTTTCAGGATTCTGGAAAAACGATATCCAATTTTTTGTGACATTTGTCAACTTTGATTCATCCCTGTAGTTTTTTTTGTGCTAATAATTTTCAATTTGAAATTATGAAGATTTTTTTGGCTTTTCAGCCAATTTTAGCCAATGGAATAAATTTTTAGAAACATTTGAATAAAATTGAATCGTTTTTGTGTTGGCATTTGAATCAGAACTTTTTTTTGAGGTGATCCTCAAATTGAAATTTTAATATTTTCACTAAGTACATAAGCAGAGCCAGGCCAAATGGCTGAAAAATTTACAAAAATGATGATCTTTTTGAAGAACATTTTTGTTTCGAGTCATTGAGAATTTTGAACAAATTTTATCTATAAAGAATGAAGAAATGAAAAATCACACTTTGTCTGTTTAAGAAAAAAAAAAATCACTTCTTCTTCTACCTATTTAAAAATGTTTCTGTAGGAAATGCGTCATTTTTAAGATGGCGAAGGAAAAGAAAGAGGAGAGCTCGATATCATGAAATCATCACCTTTTCTGGGTATTTGAATTGACCTAAATGATCTGCCCTTATTTTCTTCTCCTCTTCCTTCATTTTCAATTTTTGTGAAATTTGATGTCTTTTTGAAAATGTCTACTTGTTGATCAGAATGAAATGTTGTAATTTTTATACATTTCTTGGCTTTCTCCATCCCTACTTTTCATCAATTTTTGTCTTAAAAATATAATTTATTAGACTTGAAATATTTGTTCGTCAATTTTAAAATTTAGAAAAAATGAAAAGATTCGAATATTTACATATATTTGAAGTTTTGTAAAATCAATCAAAATATTGCGTAGAAAAGTTGTCCAAGACGTGGTTTCCAGAAATCAATGTGTACAAAATCAACAATTTTATCATTTTTGTGTTCATCGAAATAGCTATTTTCGTTACAGGCTTTACACATAGGTATCCAAATTATGGAGTTTTTTTTCACGACTTTTCTTTTTTTCATCGCCAAAAATCGTATCACTTCAAAAATAGGTCATCATTTTTTGTTTAAATTGCAATTTAAAATTTTTTCGTGATATTCGAATCTAAATCGTTATAATACTTTAGAATAGGTATAATATTTTTCTTGATTTTTTATGGGTTGAAATCGGAATTTTTGATGTTTTAGATTAAACTTGTGCTTTTTTTATGACTTTTGAATGAAATTACCTACTTGACTTCTTGATGAATTTTCAATGCTGTTAAAGTTTTAATTTTATAAGATTTTTTATAAATTTATATCGTGAAAAAAATATATTAAGCTGAATGATATTGTAGGCAAGTTTTTTCTAGCTCATTTTTAATTCGAAGCAGGATCAGTCGGAGTGGGCAAGAAGGCAGAATTTCCTAAATGTTAAAATTGCATTTTTAACAGGAAAAATCAAAGTCAGCCGGAAAATTTGCAAAAAATATGACTTTTTTTAGAAAGTTTGAAAAAATTATTGTTTCAAGTACTGTCTCATTTATGAATCAGTGAAAATTACTAAAATACAGTCAGAATTGCATTTTACTGTAAGAAATCAGTAAAAAAATTTGCCAGAAAGAAATAAGTTGAAAAAAATCACTGAAAAGTCAGTGAAAATTCTTCAAAAGTTAGTTGAATTTTGCTGATTTTCCCTATGCTGCAATTCTGACCATCCATCAGTGATTTTTCACTGTTTCAAAACAAGAGAGATAGAAAAATCAGAAGAAATTCTTACCAAGTCGAAAATTTTCGATTTTTAACGCCTCCTCTTCTAAAATAATCCCACTCTGGGTTTATTCAGTTTTCCAACAATTCTCAAGAGTTCTAACGATTGTAAAATTTATTTTTAAAAAAATTTCCAGATTTATAATTTTGAATTAGTTCTTTTCGAAAAAAAGTTTGCTCAATACAATTTTTAAAATCAAAGCCATTTTTCTCAAATCGTCTCCTAAATCTTGAATATTTTGCACTCCAATCTTTTTCAAACCACCACACCACCACTTCCACGACCCAGTACCACCTCATCCTTCTACCACCCTGTATAATCTTACGAAAAAATTATATCAATTAAACCCTCATCTATGTAGCCAAATACCTCACCAAGTGGGCGTATCTGTATACGACGATATAATCTTCGTACACCCAAACAAAACAAGCAGCAGCGAAAAAAAAAAGGCGACTGAAAAGGGTGGGCATTTGCTACGTACTACGCGTACCACATTTATACGCATACTCGATGTACATGAGGATACGAGTATAACGCAGATAATGACAAAGGGGATTCGGCAACAGTATCAGAGGCTCCCTTTACAAAGGTGGTTAATATTGTCGACGTACTATTTAGCGTACATAATAAGTAAGAAGACGCGCTGCAGACGGGGACTTAAGAGTTTATACAGTGTACGTAGTGCAGATAGAGAGACGAGCCCCAGATGCGACTTTACTGCGTGCCTTCTTCTTTGTCCCTTATTACATCGATATGGTAGTTAATCCTACTCATAGACAGAACATACCGCGTATTATCGTGATCAACGTTCTGATGATCAACCCTTCTGCCTTATTAGAAAGCGAGGTCGAGGCGGTACCGTTGCCGCTGCGTTATTATTATGCTAATAATTTCCTAAACCAGGAAATCGCGAGAGCTCGCGTTAAGGGACAATCACTTCGTATAATACCTATTTAATTAATCCCTTCGTTTAAAACGCGAATTAATTAATGTATATAAGAGAACTAGTCCTCGTCGTAACCTTTCCCCCGGAATTAGTGTACATAATATAAAAGCACGATATTCTATAATCAGGTCTTTAGGTTTTTATTAAAAGATATACCTAATAGGGTGGAACGAAAAAAACATCTTGGATTTTGATGAAAATTCGCGAGGTGGTTTGCCAACTTTGAGTGGAGGGCTTCACAAAATTTTTTAGCCTCTCTGCCCAAAAGGAGACTGAGCTAGGGAGCCACGAAGTGAGATCCTTTTCGAAAAAAAAAACAATTTTTGCCACTTTTAGGTAATACCACGTGTTGGGAACCTCGTTCACTCTCCTAAAAATTCGCAATATCAGTTTCAAAATTGGACACCATTCTTTACCCCCTAAAATTGGTTGAAAAGTTTTTTTGATTTTTACCAAATTCAAAATCGTTCTCTCATGACTTCATCATAATATTGTACTATTGAATTAGGCGATTAGATATTGTCACACAAAATCGAGACAATTTTTTTTAGTCACCTAAAATAATTTTTACTGAATTTTTCAAAAAAGATTCATGTCAGTGCTGCCAACTGTATTTTGATTTCACCAATTTTAGAAAAATTCAGTTGGCAGCACTGCTACAAAAAATTAATTTAAATATACATGATTTACTTGATGACCAGAAAAATTATTGGTTTACTTTTCCAGTCACCGAATGAACAATGTGAAATTCATGGAAATTGGGTAAATCAAAAAGCAGTTAGCAGCATTACCACGAAAATTTTTGAAAAATTTCATCAAAAATTATTTTAGGCGACCAATTATAATTTTTTGGCTCGACGTTGAGGTGAGCTATTTGAATCTGATATATATTAGGAATTCTTCAAATTCACGATCTGCAACTTTTTAATCTCCATGGTAGAAGGCAAAAAGTGATATTTGATTTCGAAATAAATGGTTCAGAGAGGAGGGGGGAGGGGGTCAGAATCTCAAGTCATGACTTTTTTCCTTTTAGGCTGAGAGCTCAAAAATAGTAAACTACTTCGTCAATTTTCGTCAAAACTCAACATGTGTTTTTTTTCGCTTCACCCTAATACCTAAATAGGGGTGATCGGTTTGCAACTTTTTTGAAAAATTGAACGGAAAGAGTAGCACAAAAGTTGTATCTATACCCAAAAACACCCTGATAAAAATTTCATCCCCCAAACTTTACATTTACCCGTTCCCACCAGATCTTAAAATCTGTCCATGTTCAAAAAATTCAGAAAAAATTGAAATGATTTTTTTGAAAAAATTTTACCAGAGTAGTCTTATAAGAGATGGTTAAACCCAAAAATATCAATGATGATGGTTTTTTGGTTCTCATCCCCTCTCTGGTGTTGAAAGAGGGAATGGTTTTAAAGTGGCATATTTTCATGGTCTTTCAGTTTAGCTCGAATTCGAAAAATAGAAAAAAAAAATTGAATACTTAATCTTCGCGAAAATCGAAAAAATATTTTGGTTTAATAAAAGCCAAATTTTGAACCAAAACAAAAATAAATCGAAATTACATCATAAAAGAACCCCATATCCAAAATTTCAAATGCTGAGGTGCATTTTTCAAATTTTGGCGAATTTTTGAAATCGCCTTGCAAAATATGAAAATTTTATCTAATCAACGAAAAAGCTGAAATTTAGTCTATACCCTATTTTCGACCTCCCGAATTGTGAAAAATGGTCTCAAGACAGTACGGAGCTTCCAGAAATTTTTTAAATTTTCCAACACTAGAAAAAAGTCCATAAAAATTGTCCCGATGAACATAGCACTTAAAAACTTGGATTACCCAAATTCGGTGACGTCAGAAAGTGGGGTACAAGGGGTTCATTGCATCTCCCAAAATTCATGCGGAGGTGCAAAGTACTCTTTCATTCCGAATCGGTGAAAAATCACTGATAAACAGTCAGAATTGCAGCACTGGAAAAATCAGTGAAATTCACTGATGTTCAGTGATTTTTCACTGCTTAAAGAATTTTACAGATTTTTCAGTAAATTTCATAAATATTACTTTTTCAGTGAATTTTTACAATTTCCAGTAATTTTCTTTCACTGACTTGCTTTCATTGAAACAATTTTCACTGATTAATTACTGTGCTGAAATTCTGACCGTTTTTCAGTGATTTTTGATAAATTTAACTGATTTAGAAATGAGAGAGTATCATTTGCTCCCCCCCCCCCACCACCAAATTACCATCGGACATCAGATTGGAATTTTCATATCATTAAAACATGAAAAAATATATTTCCAATTTTTTCAAAGCTTCGCTTAGGCACGAACAAAATCATAATTATATGAACCATTTAAAGCAACAGTCCGAAATAATGCTCCTTTTTGCCCATCCTCCGAAAATCCTTCTGGTATTTCAAGTCTTTCTACTCACTTTATACCCTCCCCAAAAAAACTCCCGACGCCACTGTCGAAATTTGTGACCTATTTCATTGATAAAAGAAAAATTTCCCGAAATTCATAACTTCGAATTCAAATCCATATTTCTTGAAAATAAATTTTTAACCAAAAAATAAAGCTTTTAACTCAAACGTAACAAATTTTGGAAAATTATGCTTTAATATCGATCAAATAGAACATCAATATGGATAATTCTCAAATAGGTATAAGTGCTGAAGTTCATATGGACAATTTTTATAGGCTTTTCTCCTGCGCTGAAAAATTCAAAATTTTCTGGAAGATCGGAAACGTCTCGAAACTGCTTCCAATCGATTCGAGGGGGTCAAAAATTCAGCTTTTTTCGTTGATTGGATCAAATTTTCACATTTTTCAGGGCGATGAGTTAATGAAATTTCAAAAATTCTACCTCCCTTGTCAATTTAATTTTTTTACCTCTCGCCAAAAAAACCAACGTTGCTTCTTCCCCAATTCCTGATAATTGTAAATTTCACTCTTTCTCCAATCCCCATCATTTAACTTCGAAAGTCCAAACTTTCATCCAAAACTAATCATTCCTACGCCATTTCATCGAGTTGAAAAAAAATCAACAAAAATACACACGTCTGCTGTTTCCAATTTCCCACATCTTCATATTTCCTTCTTCCTCCTGCACCTCACCGCCCAGCGCCATCGTCGCCACCACTTTATTAAAACACTACTGGCAAACGGTGCAAATAAGTTGTATAAGCGGTGTAGCATTAAACCACTTCGTGTTATTTAATTAAGAGGAACACATTCGGAAGGAAATTTCGGCGAAAACTAAGATAGTATCCTTATGTAATTTAACGACCAAATGTTCTATTAAAATGGAAAACTGCGAATCGTATCAACACAACGATGCCAAACTCGGCGTCAAAACTACCCCTTTTAATACATCGCAAGCAAACAATTTCATCTTAATCGTAGATATGTATTCTCTTTACACGGTCGAAAATTTTTACCACACAAACGTCCAACAGGACTGACTCTGATTCTGTAGAAATCACCGGGTATACCGTGAAAATAGAGTTAAATTCCAAATATGCTCGGAATTGCTGTACAATAATGTGGCATCTTTCTACAGCGTATCGTACGCCGGTATATAGCGATAATAAAACGAATAATTTAATAAAGAGACCGTTGAGATTTTACACAGCTCGATGTACGTAGTACCTAGTCGAGTCTAGCCCCGTCGCCTCCCCCATCCGCGTAACCCTTGCCTTTGCCGTGCAAAAATGCCTGCTTGTTTCGCATCCCTTCTCATTGCGCTCGCGAGATCGCGTATCAACAAACAACCAATCCACCGGCTCCGAACCCTATTTTCCATTCCGCGAACGGCCTGGTTGCGAAATTAAACCGTTTTCATTTACCGATAAATGGCGTATACATTCCAGTCTATTGTTGGTTCATTTAAAATCGGGTTTTTTCAACGTCGTTGCCAAGTTCGCCAGCACGATATGAAATTGTTTAGTTGTATGTTGATTTAACGTTTTGAAATAAACCAGAAAAGGGTATACGAGGATATGGGTTTTTAAATAGGGTTTTTTCGAGCGATTCATTTCAAAAAAAGTTTCGTTATGGTTTCGTTTCTCTTGAATGTACGAGTAAAGAACCATATTCCCTCGAGTTATTTGGTGAATAGTTCAACCTGTCGGGTTGGAAATACGATTGAGTTTGTATAGTTGATGAAAACATCATATAGTAGGGGGATTCTCTCATAGGAAAACAAGATGATCTATGATCTAAATGTATTAAAAAAATGGAAAGAAAAATGGCCTGGTTGAGAAATCACTTGGCCAAGAAGGATATCTTTTTTTTGACATATGTCTAATAGTAAGACAAGGCGAACGTACTGACCTTCGTATAAAAAGAATAAATATTTTAAGAGCAAGATTCCAAGATTATACATCGTTTTTCAAATTTTTTTCAAAAATTGAGTTAGGAGGGCATAGACGTCTTTTTCCAGCCTAGGCAATAATTTTTGGCCAAATTCACCAAAATCGCAATTTTTCTTCATTCATTTATAATTTTATTGATTTCATCGATAGTCAAAAATGTAATTTTACGTCTGCGTCTCTAGCCTTAGTTGCTGTAAATGATGTTAAAATAATAATAAACAATCGAGGTCCAGAGGATCTGGCTAGATTAGAAAATAAATCCTGAAAAAATTGAGGGGTTTCCAATAAGTAGTTTAGAAGACGCCAATATTTATGCTCAAGAGGCGATTATGTTTCGTGTGAGGCACTTGTTGTTTTCCAACACCAAATTTACTGACGAAAATAATAAAATAGAAAAGGAAACGGTTGAAGTTTAAATAAATTTTCTGAAAAATTTTTCCAACAGGGCGTCCAGTCTCTGGAAAACCGGGGAAAAGTTAGGGAATTTTAGTGGTCTGGAAAAGTCAGGGAATTTTGGAATTTTCTCTGGAATTTTTCAAAAATTCAAAAAAAAACGGAATCATTCAAAAAAGTGTTTCTTTGCTTATTTTATTATAAATTTTTCAAAAAATTTCGCCCTCGCTTCGCTCGGCCGAATTATTACATATTTTATGTAATTTTTTGTTGACCGTAATGTACCATAAAATTGATACTCAAAATGTATCTCTTTGTTCATTAAATTATGAATTAGGAGCAATTTATACTCTTTATTTCTTCAGAACCTATTTAAAATCTGAAATTTTTTGAAAAGTTAGTTTTCAATAAGCTGTAACGAAAAAGAAATGCCGGAGTTGAGAAAAGGGGAAGGGAATGAAACAGAATTCGAAATTATTGGCCATGTTTTGGAAAACATGAATGAGGGAAAAGTGGTGAATTTTTATCTTTTAAAGATCTTTTTCGCAAAAATTTTCGCCCTCGTTTCGCTCGGGCTCAACACAATTATTATGTTTCCATGAAATGATTTATATTTTACCTCCTCATTGATTTTGGGGGGGGGGGGAGAAATTTTTGAATTTTCATCCCGGAAAAATCCGAATTTTTATTCGCTTGATTTGGTAGACATGTGGCATAATTTTTTTCATTTTTCAAAACTTAATTTTGCGTTGGAATGCTTAGTTTTTCCTTTTTATTTGAAATTTCTTCTGTAGGTAATGAATTTAAATTTTCAAATTTTTGTGGTGAGGAGGGAATTGGGTGTTTTCAAAAATTTTCAGAATTGAATTTGAATTTTTTTGGCTCGAAGAGGAGCATCTAAAGATCTCGTAAAAAGTATCTCGTGATTTTGAAAAAAAAATCGTTCGACCCCATGAATTTAATATCATTCTTATGCAAAATTTCGGGATGTAAGCTCATCACGTAAAAAATCCCCCCTCCCTCCCTCTTGGTTTACGAATATCATAATTGAAAGGTCAGGAAAACTTGGAAAAGTCAGGGAAAATCATTTCTGAAATATAGTGGACACCCTGTCCAAGTTCTGTCATTTCCTCAATTCATTAAAAAAAATTCAAAGTAAAATTTTCTCCAAATTTTTTACAGGTTGACATTTAAAAAAAAATACTGTAGGTATAATTTTGAAAAAAATTTGAACTTCTGACAAAAGTTCCGCAAAAAATTTTTAAAGAAAATTTGAACTTATGGAATTTAGAAATATTGTTGAAAGAATTGCGAAAAAAAAAGATTTAAAATAATGAAGTAAAAACCAATTAGGTATTATCAGTTAACTGGTAACTTTGTATAAGTCTGGGAAATCTAATCAATATTAGCAGTATAAGTTTAAAAACGTATAATTAGAAATGGGACCTGAGAGTAAATTTTTTTCTTTTTTTTCTTCACTGGAGGATGACAATAAAGTTTCTAGCATGAAAAAAATTGAAAAAATTACACTTTAGGTTAAGTAACGTGTTTTGGATGTATATGCTTGTTAATATTAATTGGTCTTCACTCGGAAATTTTTTTTGAAAATTCTAAATTGGAAAAATCTTTGAGAAAATTCGAAATTTGAATAAATGTTGAAAAAATTTGAAACTGGAATAAGTGTTTGAGAAAATGCGAAATTGCATAAAATTGGACATTAATAGTGTTTTGTTGAACTTGTGCGAATAATTCACCTCTCCACCTCAAGTCTTGGCTCATCGTACTAAGAAGGTCCGATGACACTTATGAGGGGATGTAAACAGTGATGGAAAACTGGAACTGTAACTAGAACTGGAAATTGAAAAAAACTGGAACTAGAATTGAAAAACTGGAACTGGAACTGGAAATTATACCAGTTCCAGCAGTTGCAATTTTTGTACTTGAAATATGAGTTAAAAAAGTCAAAAGTTTGATGTTGAAATTTACCGAACCACATTCAATTAGAAATTTTTTGCTAAAAACCCCCAAACCTTGAAGATTCACGTCGAATTTTGTTGAGAAATTCAGGAGTTAGTCTTAGTCAGTTAGTCACAACATTTTCGAAAAGTATTACTAATGACTTTTTATAGAACTCTTTTGTTTTGAGCTTGATAAGGAAAAAAATTGTACTTTGAATCGAAAAGGAAATACAACAAAGTTCAAATTTAGCAGAAAATTTTGCCTTTTTTTGTCGTTCAAAATTTAAAAAACTGAAATTTTGGAACTGAAACTGGAACTGAATACTGGAACTAAAAAATTTTGAGAACTGAAACTGGAACTAATATCATTTCAGTTTTCCATCACTGGATGTAAAACAAAAGTTGTGCCTAGGCCTCCAAAACAACGTGATAAAAATTTCACTCCCCTTCCCTCCCTTCCAACTGGGCCTTAAAATCTGTCCATGGTCAACATTTTTTTCCGAGAATAGTCATAGCAGAGGTGGTTTAACCCAAAAATACCATTGTGATGAATTTTGACTCTCGTTCCCCTTTTAGTGAAGGGTTGAAAAGTGACGTATTTTCATGGTTGTTTAATTTAGCTCAAAAAGGAGGAAAAAATTATTTTCGATAAAACTTTCATGAAAAAAAAAATTGGAATCCCTGATGAGAGAAAAAATGTTAAATCACCCCAAACGATCTAATACAACAAAATCAATTTATATTATGCCCATTTTACCCCTCAACATTCATCAGAGGTGGGAGTAAAAAATTATCACCACGTTGAATGAAAATTTAACAAAATTGGTAGGTAGTGGAAAATATGATCTTCATATTTCGATTTTCCAATTTATGCTGAGATTTTTTTTTGACGAAATGATATTTCTCGTGATTTTTGTCTATTTTTTCCAATTTTCTTTCTTTCTCTGTCTTTTTTTTTTGTTGTACATATAAGTCATCAAGTCATCATTTTTCCAATTTCTCTCTACTGAATTACAACTTGGAAGGTAATTTTTCAACTTAGGGGACCTGCTCTCTTCATTCATCCCTTATTAGGTTCCAGTTTCAATTTAATTCTAAGTAATTGAAAATATGCTTCATTTTCGGAATATTTTTGTAAAATGAGGATGAAAGATCTTTACTTTTTATCGTCGTGCTGTTTTACGGTTCAACTTATCGATCGCTCAGGATTATTTTTCCCTCGCACAACCAAACAAAAATAATCTTTATTATCAACTCGCCTATCTCGTTAATGTTCTTTACGCGTTACGCAATAAACGAAATAAAACTCCAGCCGAAAACACAAAAATTATACTCGAAAAAAATAGCATAAAAACGCACGTACAGCCTTTGAACCAAAAAAAAAAAAAACACCATCCAAAGAAAGAGAAAAAAAGAGGGGCACGCACCGATACAATCGCAGTCAGCGTTATATACCATCATAGAGCATATTTTTGTATTTTTGCAACTGAGTCGAGCGGAGGAAGCATAGTGCAGGCGTATACAGAAGAAAGAAAAGTTCAGAGATTATTAATATTAAAAAGTTTTAAAAGTAGGGAGCATCGCGCCAGAGTTAATAAGTTTAAAGCAGCGAAATAATATAACGATGTAACTAATTTAATTTCATTTTTTGTTCTTATCTGCGAGTTTTAAAACGTTCAAAGCGTGTTGCGGGGTCGGTATATAAGTTTCTACGTTGAAATATAAACAGAGAAACGGTAAATTAAAATGATAACTTATGAACGCGTCCCGAAAGGTAAGAAGTTTACGAAAGAGGTCTGCTTATTTCTCGTGTTTGAGTTCGATGGTGAGGTACCACCTTTGGCTCATATGGAGGGGTGGTTTTTCACAACTAAGATCTCGTAGACTTGCTAAGAAGTTCTAATGGCGTTGAAAGTGTTTTATGTGTGAGTGGAATTTGTCTATGAGCTTGGATCTGGTTTCGAAGTCGAGTAATTTGAATTAGGCGGAGACTAGAGGATGCCTTTTTCAAGGTTTATTGGCTCAGATTGCCCATACCAGTATCTCTGATGGCATCAAATTAAAAAAAATTCATATCACATCATCAAAAAAGTGCTGAAATATATTTTGAAAATCTTTTCTCAGGTACACGTTACCGTTGCCTGCGAAGATAGAAATAAAAAAAGGGTATAAAATAGTAGAGACGAGAAAGTATATAAAATGGTGGAATTGTAGCCAGTTAAATACTCTCACGGGTGGAATTCATTTAAATAATAACGAAAGTGAAGCTTTTAAGAGCTTTATGTTTGCGGTATTATCCTTCTCGCGCCTTTTGCCTTTCGCAAGCTTCGGCTGCTCTGTATTACGAACGAGGACGAGGTGCGGGGCGGTGCTGAAGCTTATGTTACGCTTTTTGCGTTCCTCTCTATGTTTCTTGTTGTTCTGCACAACCCTGCTATGCTGCAGTACATGATGGTATAATTTTCTTCAATTTTTACGGCTCGTTTTTCTTCTCGAGGCGGCAAAATAGCTAGAATTTGACCTTAGTAGCAAGAAACCCAGAAAATGGAAAGATTTTGATAATTTTACTCTGAAAGACGAGAATTGTTGGCGATTTCCTCTTGAATTTTTCAATCGAAGGATTACATTCGAATGCTTTTCAATTTCAATTTTTCGTAAAAATTCCGCCCTCGGTTTGCTCGAGCAGGACTTCCGTCTTCTTTTTCTTTAAAATATTGTTATTTGAATTTTTCACTCGGGATCTCAAAATTTTGATTTTTCTGTCCGGAAATGGTTAGATTCGTCTCGGCGAAAGGAGTCCAAAAATGTCATAGTTTTTGCATTTTGGTCAATTTTTCCCGAATTACGAACGATTTTCCGAATTGTGAGGGATTTGTGAGAGTACCAAATTTCCATATTTCCGCCTCTGAGAATCATGTACAAAAAATGGAGAAATTTTTTTCGAATTTTTCCACATTTTTACCCTAGTTGCAGGTAATTTTCGAAAGCGTTGGCCTGTTTTGAAAAGCAGTGGTGTCTCTCATATTCGCCAATTCTAAAGCAATAGATCAAAATTTAAAAATTCATACATGGTTGGATTCATCTTGACGAGAGGATTCCAAAAGTGTAATACTTTTTACATTTCGGAACTTCCGCTGAAAAATTTCAAAATCCGTATTCTGAGCCGATTCACCATACAAACTGATCTATGTATTAGTCAGGTCTCAATTTCATATCCGCTCGACTCACGTCAGCTATAAAAAGCAATTTTATGATTGATTCGTGTTCTAGACGTTACAATAAACAAATTTAGCCCGGATGCCTTTTTTTTAACCCTCCCCCGTTTTCGAGGGTCCACCTCCCTTTCTTGAAAACGCGTGTAGCGCCGCCCCTATAGGTGATAGAAAAAAAGTTTTTCTACAAAAGTTGTTTCCCAACATCTCAGCTACAAATTACTTTCTATGGAAAATCGAATTCGGGGCCACCGGTCCCCTCAAATTTGAAAAAAGTGTTTAAATAATCAGCGAAATCACGTTTTTTTCATTTTTACAGAAAAGTTTCAGAGATGAGTAAAATTTGTAAATAACCAAAAGTATTCAAAATTAAATTTCTTATTCGGTGAGTTATATCACGACTATTTCCACCCTGCTCTCCCCTTACAAATAGACCCATCCCCTCCCTCGCGTCAAAAATTTTGGTTTTCTAAAAAACTTTTCCAGCAAAAATTATCCTTTACCATCTAATCTACAGTTTCGGTCATTATGAAAATTAATTTTTGAGCAACCCCTACCCCTCGAATTTTAAAAATGAATGAAAATACACTGTTGGGAAACGTTTTTTCTATAACCTACAGGGGCGGCGCTACACGCGTTTTCAAGAAAGGGAGATGGACTCTCAAAAAGGGGAAGGGGTAAAAAAATGCATCTGGACTAAATTTGTTTATTATAACGTCTAGAACACGAATCAATCATAAAATTGCATTTTACAGCTCAGTCGAGCGGACACGTTTTTTTCGTGAAATTGAGACCCTACTATTGTATGTTCTTTTTGATAATTTTTTTTAAAATCCTTCTTAAACTTTTTTTGAAAATTTTTTATTAAAAAATTATTTTGAAACTTTTCATTACCCAAGTCGTGGAGCATTAGGAGACATAGCGTTTGTTGTTCTAACAATTTTTTCCAATTTGTAACTCGCTGCACTGACGTACAAAATTACTTTGAAAATTGAGTAAATTTTGACGTTATGACTCTTTGCCTATTTTTAAAATTGAAATGGCTACAAAAAAAATTGTTCAAAAAAATTCTCAAAAAATTAACTGATCAAGGGAATGGATAGTACGGTGAGAACTGAGTAAATTTTGTTGTGTACACTTTTTGCCTAACATCGAAAATGAAGGAGCTAAGGGTTATTAAAAATTGAAAAACTTTAAAAATTGTTTGAAGTCGAGTGACCCGTGGCCCCTTCATTTTCGATGTTAGGCAAAAAGTCTACTAAACGAAATTTCTTCAGTTTTCAACGTACTATCCATTCCCTTGATCATTTAATTTTTTGAGAATTTTTTGAACAATTTTTTTGCAGCCCTTTCAACTTTAAAGATAGGCAAAAAGTCATAAAGTGAAAATTTGCTCAGTTTTCAAAGTAGGTACATTCTCATGGTTGAAACAATTTTTTGACGTGATTTTTTAGGAGGAGCATTTGCTCTCTCAATTTTTAAAATAGACATGTTCATCTCAAGTTTTTTTTAGTGGTACCTATACCTACCCGGTTATATCCAAAAAAATATGTTTGGCAGACGATTCATGGAACACACTGTATAAGGGAAATTTTTTGAGATTAAATTGTTCTAGGTAAATTTAATAATCATTTTCATCGCTCGTCTCTTCGTAATAAAATAAGGAATTGAATTAGTAATTTTTCCATCTTATCAGGCTGAAAATATGCGAATTAGCAGATCTTCGAACTAACTCATTAATTTGAAAACTGTATGCGCGTGTATGTAGGAACATATGTACAGTTCACATGTAAATGTAATCGCTTAGATTCTTACTCTAGATTAAATGAACTATCTAGATGAAATTGTTTTCTTCAAATGTATCCCAGCACTTTCTTAAAAATTAAATACCTTTCCTCGAGAATTATTGCTTCTTATAATGAGAAATGCACGTGTTTTGCCGCATGCTCGTTAATCACAGGGTATTTTTCCTATATCATTTTTCATATTAACTTGTTTGATGAGAAATTTCTAACATTATTAAAACCATCTCTTATCTATTTAATACAATTAGGCTGTGAAGAGACATTGCTTTTCTAAGTGAGGAGATTCTGTTTGAGACATTCAATCGGCTAGTATGTACGTAGGCACGTTTGTTTAAAAGCTGTGTTTTAAAATATCCAATTCGCGATGTTGTTTCATTTGCCATTTTTTGTGGTTGTGTTGTGTTGTACTCTACAGCATGGTACTGCCCCGAAAGCTAGTAAAACGTACGAAGAACTTTTGCAAGAAAACAAGGATAAAGATCTCCTTATCTTGAGTATGAACCAGGAAAAATTCATGAAGGCATGTTCGACGGAACACCTTTACAATCAACGCTTCTTCGAGAACGCATATATGAGCCAAGAATTCATCGACCAACACAAAGGCTACCGGATTTTACGTGACAATTTCAGCAATGGAACAAAATTTTCACAGTATGTGGAGCAAGACCCCAAAATCCCACAATTTCAATCCGCACATTATTCCAGTTTGAGCCCTGACCAGCAAAACATTGTAAGAGTGGAATTCGGAAAAAACAAGCGATTGACCCAGGCAGAAAAGTGGCCCTTGTTTTTGGATTGGTTGGTACAACATCATGAAGAATGGCAGAAAGATAACGAGATTAATGAACGGCTGTTGCATTTCTACAATGAGTATATAGTGGCCAAGAATGCAGGTTTAACTTCCGATGTTTTTACCGAATGCATTCTAAATGCTTGGCAAAGATCCTCGGAGATTGTAGCTATTCCAGAACATTGTAATTTTTCAAAAATTTTCACCAAATTTCTAGAAGTGACTAATCCATGGTATGTTGCTACAAAGTGCGGAACATTGTTAAAACGTGCAATAGCCCACGCTCCCATATCTCATACTTCGGCAGAAAAGTATGGATGGACTAGAGTGAATAAAGTTAGATATTCCGAAACGCCTTATTGAGAAGTACGGGTCTCCACCGATTCCAGCGACACCGGATTGGGAACACTAGAAAGAATTTGGGGTAATGACATTGCAATTACCCAACAATATTCATAAGATGTAAATATAAATGTGTGAGAAATAAGATCATAAATATTAACAACAAAATAGCTTTAAATATTCTTTAATTAGCTTTTCTTTTTATATAATTTTTTAAAACTGAAAAATTTGCCTTATTTGAAATGCAGATATTAGGTACCTTGCATTTTTTTTTTTTACAATGTGAAGACCTCACAGGAAGAACGGGTTAACTGAAATTTTAGACATTTTGCAGGAGAACGTTTTAAAGATAATGTTGAAGTGGAACTGAAAAAAATGGGTTTTCAAGTTTCGTTTTGATTTTATTACTTTCAAAATGTCAATTAGAATCATTTTACATCGGCAAATATTGCTCAAAAGTTTTTTAAAAGCTTCAAAGTCACTCAACACACGATGTATTTGAACAACATTCTAAGAAGTTAACCCGTTCTTTCCGTGTAAGTGCCTTAATCAACCCGTTCTTTCCATAAAGTGACACAGTTAACCCATTCTTTTCGCGTTTTCTTGAAATTAACATATTTTTTCTCTGAAATTAATCAGTTTTTTCCACCTATGAGTCATCTTTTGTTGAATTATGATTTTTTTTTTCATGTTCACAGCAATAAATCAACTATTTAAAAAACAAAAATCAGCTTTTTGTACATTTTTTTCTTTGTTTAGAGTAGTTAACCCGTTCTTTCTGTGTTTTAAATTTCTTGAAAATTCTTTTTTGCTTTTATTGACAAAATTTGAGAAGTTCGACATTTTTCATATAAACCACAACCCGTTCTTTCTGTGTTTTTAATTTCTTGAAAATTCTTTTTTGCTTTTATTGACAAAATTTGAAAAGTTCAACATTTTTCATATAAACCACATAAGTACATGGTTTATTATACACAATGGCAAAGAAAAGTCATTTTTGAAAAAACCCTCAGTTAACCCGTTCTTTCCGTGGGGTCTTCATGTCTATCAATTTTTATGTTTTTTTAAAATTATTTATTAGGCTTACATTTTATAAAGACTGATTTTAAAACCAGTGAATGTTTTGTTTATCGTGATGTATAATTTTATCTTTTTTCATGTTACGTTGTCATTTATTTTTCACGAGTAAGTTTCCAATTTAAATTTTTATTTCAATCTGTGCTTTTCAGTTGTATTTTTATTTGTATGATTCTACTATTCTTCAATTTTCTCAATTGTTACCTTTTTCTTTTCTTTTTTTTTCAATTTTGTGAAACTTGAAATTGTTACATAGTTATAGTAAAAGTTTATGACTTGTTTTCAATAAAATGTAATCAAGTCTGTGTAATCGTGTTGAAGCCACTGTAAAATTCTCAGCAAGTTTGGTCACTCAAGTTATCACATCATGCAAAAGTGGAAAAAAATTTAAACTTAGAAAGAATGGTACTTGGTAACATCTAATGCACACTTTTTCTATTCATTTTTACAACAACAAAAAAAATGCAGTCCACTTTCAGCACCTTTTCACGATTATTTCGGGAAAACATGAAAAGTTTGATTTTTGGACTAATTTTCTTGAAAATATAGGTAGACAAAAAATCGGAACTTTCAAGTTTTTCAAAATATTTCAAAAAATTGACAGTATAGAAAATTTACGATTGACGAAGGGTTGAAGGGGAGTGAGGAGGAGGGACATGATTTTTTGTTTTTTGTTTTATGTAGTGTAGGGGTACAACATACTAAAATTTGAGGAAAATCGGTTTGTTTGTTTTTGAGAAAATACGAGTTTAAAAATCTGAAAAAAAATATAATATGTATGATTTAGGGGGGGGGGGGGTGTCAAAAAAACCTGGTCCCAAATTAATCTCCAAAATAGAGGATTCAAAATTATTGAAAAATTTTTGAACTCTACACCATTTCTTTTCCTTTTTACAATAGCTCGCTCCTAAGAGATCACATATAGAAAAAAAAGGAAAACGTTCGCCTTTTAACGCTCTACAATGTTTGTTTGAACCAATTTTTCGAATTTTTCACTGTAGCTGTGCTATTCTTGGGGGAAACTGTGATCTTTTTCTACAGAGGGTCCATCCTCCTACTTTAAGATGAGGGGTCGGTTATACATTTTTATTATTCTACAATGGAAACTTTTCAAAATTGAATTTTTTTTCTGAAGGCCCTAGCTCCTCTCCAAGACATCCTAGAAAAAAAATGATCAGGACAACAAACGTTCGTCTTCCAATGCTCAAGAATATTATTACAATCTTATATATTTTTTAATTTATAATCATCATCTTCATCGCTTGTCTCTTCTTAATAAAACAAAGAATTAGTGATTTTTCTATCTTATCAGGCTGAAAATATGTGAATTAGCAGATCTCCAAACTGACCCGTTAATTTTAAAACTACATCCACATGTATGTACATTTACCTACATAAACATGTAAATTTGATCGCTTAGATGGTTAAATTCAGATTAAAATAAACTATATCTAGATAAAATTGTTTTCTTTAAATGTATCCCATCACTTCCTTAAAAATTAGATACCTTTCCTTGAGAATTATTGCTTCTTGTAATGAGAAATGCGCGTGTTTTGCAGCATGCTCGTTAATCACAGGGTATTTTTCCTATGTCATTTTTCATATTAACTTGTTTGATGAGAAATTTCTAACATTATTAAAACCTTAACAGAGATATCTCTTATCTATTTAATACAATTTGACTGTGGAGAGACATTGCTTTTCTAAATGAGAAGATTCTGTCTTAGACATTCAATCGGCTAGTATGTATACATAGGTACGTTTGTTTGAAAGCTGTGTTTTAAAATACCCAATTCGCAATGTTGTTTTATTTGCCATTTTTTGTGGTTGTGTTGTGTTGTACTCTACAGCATGGTACTGCACCGAAAGCTAGTAAAACTTACGAAGAACTTTTGCAAGAAAACAAGGATAAAGATCTCCTTATCTTGAGTATGCAACAGGAAAAATTCATGAAGGAATGTTCGACGGAACACCTTTACAATCAACGCTTCTTCGAGAATGCATATATGAGCCAAGAATTTATCGACCAACACAAAGGCTACCGGATTTTACGCGACAATTTCATCAATGGAACAAAATTTTCACAGTACGTGGAGCAAGACCCCAAAATCCCACAATTTCAATCCGCACATTATTCCAGTTTAAACCTTGACCAGCAAAACATTGTAAGAGTGGAATTCGGAAAAAACAAGCGATTGACCCGGGCAGAAAAGTGGCCCTTGTTTTTGGATTGGTTGACACATCATCATGAAGAATGGCAGGCAGACGACAAGATCAATGAACGGCTGTTAAATTTCTACAACGAGTACATAGTGGCCAAGAATGCAGGTTTAACTTCCGAAGTTTTTACCAAATGCATTCTAAACGCTTGGAAAAGATCCTCGGAGATTGTAACTATTCCAGAAGATTGTAATTTTTCAAAAATTTACACCAAATTTCTAAAAGTGACTAATCCATGGTATGTTCCTACAATGTGCGGAACATTGTTAAAACGTGCAATATTCCACGCTCCCATATCTCATACTTCGGCAGAAAAGTATCTGTAGAATGATTGGATGGACTAGAGTGAATAAAGTTGGATATTCCGGAAAGCCTTATTGAGAAGTATGGGTTCCACCGAGTTCAGGGACACCGGATTGGGAACACTCGAAAGAATTTGGGGTAATGACTTCGCAATTACCCAACTATATTCATAAGATGTAAATATAAATGTGTAAGAAATAAAATCATAAATATTAACAACAAAATAGCTTTAAATATTCTTTAATTAGCTTTTCTTTTTATATAATTTTTTAAAACTGAAAAATTTGCCTTATTTGAAATGTAGATATTACCTTGCATTTTTTTTTACCATGTGTATCAATTTTTGTGTTTTTTTTTTAAATTTTATTAGGCTTACATTTTATAAAGACTGATTTTAAAACCAGTGAATGTTTTGTTTATCTTGATGCATAATTTTATCTTTTTTCATGTTACGTTGTCATTTATTTTTCACGAGTAAGTTTACAATTTAAATTTTTATTTCAATCTGTGCTTTTCAGTTGTATTTTTATTTGTATGATTCTACTATTCTTTAATTTTCTCAATTGTTACATTTTTCTTTTCTTTTTATCATTTTTGTAAAACTTGAAATCGTTACATAGTTATAATAAAAGTTTATGACCTGTTTTCAATAAAATGTAATCAAGTCTGTGTAATCGTGTTGAAGCTACTGTAAAATTCTTAGCAAGTTTGGTCACTCAAGTTATCGCATCATGCAAAAGTGGAAAAAAATTTAAACCTAGAAAGAATGGTACTTGGTAACATGTAATGTGCACTTTTTCTATTTATTTTTTCAACGAAAAAAAATGTAGCCCACTTTTAGCAGCTTTTCACGATTATTTCGGCAAAACATGAAAAGTTTGATTTTTGGACTGATTTTTTTGAAAATATAGGTAGGCAAGAAATCAAAACTTTCAAGTTTTTCAAAATATTTCAAAAAATTGGCAATATAGGAAAATTACGATTGACGAAGAGTTGAAGGGGAGTGAGGAGGAGGGACATGATTTTTTGTTTTTTTGTTTTATGTAGTGTAGGGGTACAATATACTAAAATTTGAGGAAAATCGGTTTGTTTGTTTTTGAGAAAATACGAGTTTAAAAATCTGAAAAAAATATATAATATGTATGATTTGGGGGGGGGGGGGTCAAAAAAAATTCCAACATTGTGCAAAACCTCCTTTATGGGTAAGGTGCACTTTGAAAATTTCAACCGCCGATTTCAGGGTGAAGAAGAGGTCGGAGGGGTGTTGATTTTTTCATGAAAAACTTTTCAAGTACCTAAGGTGTACTATGAGTCATATGTATATCGTCAAAATCTGCCGAATAGTTTTTTAATGAAAAGTTTGAGGAAAAACTTGGGAAAAATCGACTTTACTCAGGAATCACTCACACTAGAGGTCTAAAACTTTGGTGATCTGAGTTTTGCATTGGTACCTACATATTACCTAAGTATCGTTGCACTGGCACCTAAAGGCATTTTCTCCATTTTTATCCAGCTAGACCCTTTCTAGAAGTGGTTAGGAGAGGGGTAGAGAGCTAAAAATTTTGTCACGGTGGTTTTAAACCATAAAGACCAACTTCCACTAAAAAAATTTTTAGGTTTCGGTACCTATTTAATAAAAGTATTCCAATTTTTTTTGAATACAAAAGTTTTCAGAAAATAGCAGAATGATAAAAAAAAATTGGAAAAGGAATAATTTCAACTCTTACATTCTTTTTTCATATCAGCTTCAGCCTGCCTGATAATAAATTAATTAATGTACGTACTTTATTAAATTTTCAACTGAGATAGATATCTCTTATTTAATCTTATCATCAGGCTATGAACGAAAAATTGTTTCTCTGCAAGTACTAGAAGAATCTCTCTCTAAAGTTATCAATATTATGTAGACTGTAATATCGAGTTTTTACAGCTCAGCGGAAAAGTGGGATAGTACCTGTCGTGCAAATTTTAAAAAAATTTGCATTCGGTTGCAAAATAAACGTCAAAAAATGAGCATTTTATGCAACTTTGATGTCACTTTTGCAAATTGTCCCATTGCGGTTGCATTTGTTTGCATTTAGTCGCAATTTTTTTTGAACATTTTGCGACAGAATGCAAACAAATGCAAACGAATTCCAATCTTTTCAAAATAATTTTTACTTCAAACGATGAAATAACAGCCTATTTTAAAGAAATCTGTGACGCAATAAATAGGTGATTGAAGACCTACCAATCAGATTATTCAATTTTTAATATGATTGGTTCATTTGATATTTTTGTGTTGTGTCGCCGAACACGCAAATCTAAAGTAGAAGATGAAATTTATTTCCGGACTCGCAAAATTTAACCGTTATTATCAATGTTTCAATTTTTGTCTGACGATTGAAATAAAATATTTCCTACTGTTCGCAATCAATTTGTGATACCTATTTATTTTCAAAAATGACAAAGAAATACTTAATAATGATGTTAATATTATGAGCTACCGAAATCAGTTTGTATTTCTTAGTGCTTGATCAAGGATAATTAAATAATTCAAGTTACAAGAGTTGAATATTTTATGCACACTTCACATTTAAATATGCGATTTTTATTAGGTATTTCAAAATGAAGTATGTGTAAAATGCAGAGACGCCTTCAGGAAAAAATCAATTTTGAAAAGTTTCCATTAACACAAATGAATTACCAAAAATCGGGTTAATAAACTTTTAGAAGCGGTTCTTTTGCCTAGTGAAAAGTCACTGATCAACAGTTAGAATTGCAGCACAGGAAAATTAGTGAAATTCACTAATTTTCACTGATTATTCAAAGAATTTCACAGATTTTTCAGCGAATTTCATAAATATCACAGAGTTTTTAGCGAATTTTCACGGATTTATTACTGTGCTGCAATTCTAACAGTTTTTCAGTGTTTTTTGATAAATTTCACTGATTTATAAATGAGAGAGTAAAATAAGAAAAATGTATAATTGACCCCTTATCTCAAAATGGGGGAAGGACCCTCTGTAGAAAAAGTTGCAGTTTCCCCCAAGAATAGCTCAGCTACAGTGAAAAATTCGAAAAATTGGTTCAAACAAACGTTGTAGAGCGTTAAAAGATGAACATTTTACTTTTTTTCTACGTGATCTTGGAGGCGAGCTATTGCAAAAAGAAAAAAAAATGGTGCGGCATTCAAAAATTTTTCATAAACTCGAAAAATTACGCATGTGCAGGCCTTGTATGGAATCTAGTGAACCGATAGCCTACAGGTTTCTGTGGTCGTTAAATTGGCCGTAGGTGAGTTTATTCCCAAAGAAATATTTCTGAAAAAATACAGGGGAATTGATTCCCATTCTTTTTTGGAGATGTACGAATTGATTCCCCCTTTTTCAAGAGTGAATATGCGAATTGATTCCCATTTCTTTGGCCGGGTATGTATGAATTGATTCCCACTTTATTTTCCAAAAAAGGAATTTTTCAGGAGAGCGAATTAATATGCACAAAACGTTTCTACAACTTAAAATTAGGTTCAGCAAATGTTGGTTTGTTTCAAAATGTGGATTTGGGGCCTACAGAACAGGTTTCACTCCAGTTCTCAAGAATTGAAATGAAAAATTTTCCCATCTGGATGCGCTTATGCTTGGGAATTTTTCAATCGCAGTTTCGGAAATAAAATTTTACGAAAAAAAACAATGGTGTTATTTATTTTGGATTTAAAAAATTATTTCAACACCTTTTTTGTGTTTTTTAAATGAAAAGCTCGAAAACTTCGAAGATCTGTGATTGAGAAACAAATGGGGAAATTTTTCATTTCAATTCTTGAGAGCTGGAATGAAACCTGCTCTGTAGGCCCCAAATCCACATTTTGAAACAAACCAACATTTGCTGAACCTAATTTTAAGTCGTACTCGTAGAAACGTTTTGTGCATATTAATTCGCTCTACTGAAAAATTCCTTTGTTGAAAGAGGCTGGGAATCAATTCGTATATACCCCTGAAAAAAGGGGGAATCAATTCGTACATATCACTACAAAAAAGTGGGAATCAATTCGAACATTTCAAAAAAAAAATGGGAATCAATTAGAACCTTTTTCAAAGCTGGGAATCAACTCACTATCTCCCGTTGAATTCGATTTTTATAATCAGTTAACCCCTGGTCCCAAATTAATCTTGGGCTATTCCATACTAAAACGGACCAAAAATGAAGTCGGGTCTTCCGATTTCGCTCAAATTTTTTTTACAAGTTCCTCTTAGTGGTCTATTCACAAAACCACGATCATTTTTTTTCTAACCCTCAAGGGGGCGGGGGGGCAGGCCTCGAAAATTTTATGCAATTACGATTTTTAGCAAAACGGCTCAACTTTGAAGGCTCATATCTCGAGATAGGTGGTACTTGGGAGAACACTGTTTGCAGGGTCGGAAAGAGAATTGATAGGAGATTCAAACGCGATAATAACATTTTGAAAAGCTCAAAGTTGAACTTAGGCAGTGAAAGCTCAACTTTCATGACGAAAACAAAGTATGAAAGCTACCATTTAAAAATCTGAAAAAATTACTGTAAGTAGTGCTTTTCACCCTCTCTTCAAACAACAAATTTTCAAGATGGAGTCTCTGAACCCCTGGGGGGTAGAGGGGTCCACAATTTTGACCAAAATTCAAAAAAATCGAAAAAGTGGAGTAACCCATCGATTACCACTAATTCGAGGGCGCTGATTTCGAATATGTACTTAGTTTTTTGATTCGACCCCTCTGAACCCCCTTCAGCCCCCTTGATGGGGTCAAAATTCAAAAAAATGAAAAATAACGTGTGGCATATCGTTTGATAGGTTTTTGAGGGCCCTGAGTTCGAATATTTACTTATTTTTTGGATTTGACCCTCCAGTGTCCCCCTAGCCCCCCAATTTTGGGAAAAAGTATGTTAAGGAATGAAAATATCGTGTGACGTATCGATTCCAACTAATGCGAGGGCGTAGAATTCGAATATCGACTTACTTTTCTGATCTGAGGACTTCCTCCCCCGTGCGCAGACCCACCCCCCCACCCCCACCCCCACCGTATTTTTTTACTCTTTTGCTGTTTAAGTATGGACTCGTACATGTATGCAATATAGAAATAAAACCTGGAATTCTAGTAACGAACTATTATTTAATAAAATTTCAAAAGTGAAGTGGTATAAACATATTCGATGAAGTGAACTTAAATGCTACACTATTAGGGAATACAAAATCGAGTTTTTAGGAGTGTTGTTGCTATTACTGGAGGGGGGTGGGTCAGCGCACGGGGGAGGAAGTCCTCAGATCACAAAAGTAAGTCGATATTCGAATTCTACGCCCTCACATTAGTTGGAATCGATACGTCACATGATATTTTCATTCCTTAACATACTTTTTCCCAAAATTGGGGGCTAGGGGGACACTGGAGGGTCAAATCCAAAAAATAAGTAAATATTCGAACTCAGGGCCCTCAAAAACCTATCAAACGATATGCCACACGTTATTTTTCATTTTTTTGAATTTTGACCCCATCAAGGGGGCTGAAGGGGGGTTCAGAGGGGTCGAATCAAAAAACTAAGTACATATTCGAAATCAGCGCCCTCGAATTAGTGGTAATCGATGGGTTACTCCACTTTTTCGATTTTTTTGAATTTTGGTCAAAATTGTGGACCCCTCTACCCCCCAGGGGTTCAGAGACTCCATCTTGAAAATTTGTTGTTTGAAGAGAGGGTGAAAAGCACTACTTACAGTAATTTTTTCAGATTTTTAAATGGTAGCTTTCATACTTTGTTTTCGTCATGAAAGTTGAGCTTTCACTGCCTAAGTTCAACTTTGAGCTTTTCAAAATGTTATTATCGCGTTTGAATCTCCTATCAATTCTCTTTCCGACCCTGCAAACAGTGTTCTCCCAAGTACCACCTATCTCGAGATATGAGCCTTCAAAGTTGAGCCGTTTTGCTAAAAATCGCAATTGCATAAAATTTTCGAGGCCTGCCCCCCCCGCCCCCTTGAGGGTTAGAAAAAAAATGATCGTGGTTTTGTGAATAGACCACCAAGGGGAACTCGTAAAAAAAAATTGAGCGAAATCGGAAGACCCGACTTCATTTTTGGTCCGTTTTAGTATGGAATAGCCCTCTTCAAAATAGAGGATTCAAAATTATTGAAAAATTTTTGAACTCCACGCCATTTTTTTTTCTTTTTACAATAGCTCGCTCCCAAGACCGCGTAGAAAAAAAGGAAAATGTTCGCCTTTTAACGCTCTACAACGTTTGTTTGAACCAATTTTTCGAATTTTTCACTGTAGCTGAGTTATTCTTGGGGGAAACTGTGATCTTTTTCTACAGAGGGTCCATCCTCCTACTTTAAGATGAGGGGTCGGTTATACATTTTTATTATTCTACAATGGAAACTTTTCAAAATTGCAGAAAATATATGAATTAGCAAATCTCCGATCTAACACTATAATTTGAAAACTGTATCCAAGTGTATGTACATTTACCTACCTACACATGTAAATTTGATCGCTTAGATGGTTAATCCAGATTAAAATGAACTATATCTAGATAAAATTGTTTTCTTCAAATGTATCCCATCTTTTTCTTAAAAATTAAATACCATTTTCCTCAAGAATTTTTGCTTCTTATAATGAGAAATGCACGTGTTTTGCCGCATGCTCATTAATCACATGGTATTTTTCCTATATCTTTTTTCATATTAACTTGTTTAATGAGAAATTTCTAACATTATTAAAACCTTACCAGAGATATCTCTTATCTATTTAATATAATTAGGTTGTGGACGAGACATTGCTTTTCTAAGTGAGAAGATTTTGTCTTAGACATTCAATCGGCTAGTATGTACGTAGGCATGTTTGTTTAAAAGCTGTGTTTTAAAATACCAAATTCGCGATGTTGTTTCATTTGCCATTTTTTGTAATTGTGTTGTGTTGTACTCTGCGGGAATGTACTGCCTCGAAAGCCAGTGAAACGTACGAAGAACCTGTGCAAGAAAACAAGAATATTTGGCAACTTATCTTGAGTGTGCGTCAGGATCAATTCATTAAGGCGTGTTTGTCAGAACATTATTTCAATCGACGCTTCTTCGAGAACACATATATGAACCAAGGCTTCATCGACCAACACAAAGGTTACAGGATTTTACGCGACAATTTCATCAATGGAACAAAATTTTCCCAGTATGTGGAGCAAGACCCTAAAATCCCACAATTCCAATCCGCACATTATTCCAGTTTAAGCTCTGACCAGCAAACCATTGTAAGAGTGGAATTTCTAAAAAACAAAATATTGAACCGGGCAGAAAAGTGGCCCTTGTTTTTGGATTGGTTGACACAATATCACGAAGAATGGCAGGAAGATGACAATAAGATCAATAAACGACTGCTGAAATTCTACAATGAGTACAAAGTGGCCAAGAATGCAGGTTTAACTTCCGATGTTTTCACCGAATGCATTCTAAATGCTTGGCAAAGTTCCTCTGAGATTGTAAAACTGACAAAACATTATGATTTGTCAAAAATTTTCACCAAATTTCTACTAGTGACGAATCCGTGGCATGTTGCTGCAATGTGCGGACCGTTGTTAAAAGGTGCAATCTCCCACTCTGTCGTATCTTCCGCTTCGGCAGAGTAATATTTGAAGAAAGATTAGGTGGACACGAGTGAACTAAAGTTAGACATTCCGGAACACTTTATTGAGAAGTAACAATGGTGAAAATACCTTTTGGTGCCAAGTGGGACGATACTTATAGGCAATATGTAGGTACCAATGCAAAACTCAGATCTCCGAAGTTTTAAACCTCTAGCGTGAGTGGTTTCTGAGTAAAGTCGACCTTTCTCAAAAGTTTTTCCTCAGATTTTTCATTGAAAAACTATTCGGCAGATTTTTACAATAAATGACTCATAGTATACCTTAAGTATACTTGAAAGAGCTTTTCATGAAAAAATCAACCCCCTCTCCGACCATTCCTTCACTCTGAAATCGGCAGTTGAAATGAAGCAGGTTTCCCACAAATTTTGAAAAAAATTTAGTTCCTCTCCTTTCATATATTTTCACTGGATTTGTCAGCAAATTTCATAAATTTTACGGGTTTCGCACAAAGTTTGAAAAAAATTAGATACCCTCCTTTCAAAGATTTTCACTGGATTTTTCAGCAAATTTCATAAATTTTACTGACGTTTCAGTGAATTTTCGCTGATTTTAAAATCAGTCTTAATTAAAATGTAGGCCAGATGAAAAAAGACACAAAAATTTATACACATTGTAAAAAAATAAAAGGTAATATCTACATTTCAAATGAGGTAACTTTTTCTGTTTTAAAAAAGCATATGAAAGGAAAACCTAATTAAAGAATATTTAAGGCTACTTCATTGTTAATCTTATGTATTACATATTTATATTTACATCTATAGTACCTATTGTTGGGTAATTGAGATGTCATTAACCCAAATTCTTCCGGGTTTTCCCAATCTGATGTCTGTGGACTCAGTGGAGACCAATCAAAGATTGGTACTTAAAAATGAAAATTATGAGGGTAAGAAATTTTCACAAAAAAAGGTGCGAGTAAGTTCCTAGTAGTAAAGATTTATTTATGATCTGTTACATAAATAACATTCAATAAAGATTTCTCATACTTATTATCCCTTCTTCAACTTTTTTTTTTAGCAGTTTTCATATTTTCAAGTCTATTTTATGGTGAAATTTTTGATGTCGCTTGGTTCCTTTCTTCCTGTATATTAGTGTTGGGCATAATCGATTATTTGAAAATAATCGCCCTTTCGATTATAATCGTAATGATAAATTCGTACGATTTTTATTTTATTTTCGCGCTAACGGACCAGCGCTGCGACAAAAATTTTAAAAATTCCTTAAAATGGCTAAAATCCTCTTGGTTAAAAATCATTGACCTTTTTTTTTTACAATTCTGAAAAAAAATAAAATGAAAATGTAAAAACTGAAATTTTTATTTTAAATTACACGTTTCTCAGAGATCCTTACAAAATTTGTGTGTCATTTGGGATTAAAGAGGGACATAACTTGAATTTTAGAAATTTTTGGAGAATTTTTCCGTTTTTTCGGTGAAAGTTGGACAAAAATAAAATAATGGAATATGTAATTATTTTGCTGAATAATCGATTAATCGATTGTTGATTATAGTGTAGGCAAATTAGGCAAAAAACATTTCTGGCCAGCAAATCTTTTATTGCAGATAATTGTTGAGAGAGGTCCCCTGAGTAACTCCTAACGGTTAACACTCCCCGACCCGTGCTAATTTTTATGCCCCCCCCAAAAAAAAAAGTTTTTTGCTTCTATCTCCTTTGGATTTGATTTTGCGATAAAAATATATAGCGCAGTACTTTTTTGTTCTGCGGTTAATTTCCAATATTTTTTCTATGAAAATTTTTTTGTCCAATCGTTAGAAGAGAAGATAGGAGAGTCCTGAAAGAAGGGGATTATGGGGAAAATATCATTGAAAACGTGATAATAGGTAAAATTGTTATAAACTGTGTGTTTCGGCCAGTGATCAACAAATAACCGGATAGCCAATTACCAAATACTTATATGTGTCCCTCTACCGAAAAACGTCCCACTTTGTCGATCGTAGTTTCGGAGATACAGCCGTTTTTCTGAAATAAAGTAGAAAATGTCGATTTCGGGATTTTTAGCGTTTCTGATAGATGGAACCCTGCTCTTTCGAACGCCGCAAACCGGTTTTTGTTCCGACCTTCCGTTTACGAGCTATGAGTGAAACTGTGACGGTACCTCGCCTGTCGATTATCGGTACTATGGCAACGGTATCGCTACTCCTCATTCGGTCTTCGTTACTATCAGCTCGCTTGTTGCTTTTCGCGGTATGATGGTACCTATTTTAATACTGTTTAAGTGTTCATGAATATTTCTGGATGAATATTTTCGATTTTTATCATTTCTAAACGTTGGATAATTACTGCTAAGACATCGGTAATTAAGACTGGTGATTGCAAAATTTTGAACGCGTTTTTCTCGAAACTATGTTTTTTGAAATCTCAACTTCAAACAGCCATAACTCCGAGAGGTTTGGACCTAGGAGGCTGGAATAGGTCTTATTGGATGGGGAATTTTGTCTAGTATACCGTAGTGGTCTTAACTCCATACCGACAACGTGGAACGTAGTTCGGTAGAAGGACACATATTTGGATAAACATCCAAATATCCGGATATCACAGAAATTGCTGAAGAGTTCCCGAGCACGTCCTGAAAATGATTGAACTTTTCTGATAGCTCCTGAAGTCTTTCACAAACCCTTTACAAATTTTGAACTTTTGTCCAAGTTCTGCAGAGGGTGTTACCTAATTTTTATTTTTTGTAATTTCATTTAGCACTCCTGGCGGAATTTCTACTGAAACTCCTTATTTTTTATTATTCCACCTTAAGTATCATTTTGTAAATTAATAGGTACTTTTTGTAAATTTAAATTTGATCGATGACCTATGAGCCAGTACAGTTGTTTAAATAGTTCAAGATGAGCTTTTTACATTGTAATGTGTTTTTTCAATGTCATGTGTCTGTCGAAATGTAGTTCAAGATATTTCACATCTTTTTGTGGTAGTGGATTGTTATTCAAATTCACTAGCAGAAAATTTTCAAAGTGTCGTTAACTTTATCTCTTTGAACTAGAATGGCTAGTGATGCTGTTTGAGATGAGACTCCCGGGACATCTCGCATTTCATCTCAAAAAAGTCTCAAGAAATCTTGTCTTGTTTTTGTCTCCTTGAACTTTTATTGTATCTCAAATTTCATAAAACGAGACAAGCAACAAGAAAGACAAAAACTCATTTAAGGGTATAGCTATACTATCGTGCTATGATGTCAATGGCAGGGACCCAGAACGGAAAAAAAATTTTACCGTTCCCGTTCTCATTCCCATTCCGGTCATAAATTTGATTCTTGTACTGTTCCAGTTATCATTCCGGTCATGGCTTTAAAAATTTCAATGGTACAGTTCCCGTTCCGATCATGTATTACCAGTTTTTGCCGGTTACCATTCCAAATACCGTTCCGTTCCGCATTTTTGCTGCAGTTTTTGTAAAAAAAATAATGAAATATGTCGGATTTCATCAAATTTTTCAAAGTTTGGAACGGTAAATTGGAACACCAATTTCCTTTGTCAACCATTCCGGTCACATGATTACCATTCCCGTTCCCGTTCCGGTTACAAAACTTTAAAATTACTGGTTTTTACCAGTTACCGTTCAGAGTTCCGTTCCATTCCGGATCCCTGGTCAATGGTATAAAATGTTCATTTTTTCATGGCAGAAATATGTGGTTACCTATCATTATTTCTAAAAATTTTACCATTTTCCGTATTAAATTAATAAAAATTGGAGTTTCTTACATTATTGTTAAACCTTTAAAAATTAATTTGATCAACATTGAACAAATTCTACGTGAACTTATCATCAAAGAAATAGTATTGTAATTTTACATATAACGTAGGTGTATAATACAGCAAAAGCTTGTTTTGTGGTCTGACCTTACCCTAAATTTGTTGAAAACATTTCGAGACAATTGAGACTCTTGTCTCACCAACCACTCAACATGAGACAGTGTGCATCTCGTTGAACGTCTCGTTTCATTACAACATTTTGAGAATGAGACAAAGACATCGGCATTTCTCATCCCATTGTCTTCAGCAAAAGTGGCTAAAGTAGAATTTGCAGGATTGTGAGGAATATCTCGAGTGTATAGGCTGTACAGGATAGGTGCAAGAACACTTCCTTGAGAACGCCGCTCGCCGGATTTAATATCCGTGAATTCAGAGTATTCTCCATCGAATTTAATACAAAAGCTTCTTTTGTGTAATTAAGATTCCAGTAACTTGAAGAGTTTAGTTGGTAAAACTGGTTTGAGTTTTAGAAGTAGGTCATGATGCCATACACAGTCAAGTTCTTGATGGAGTTTTCAGGATTAGGATTATTTTGCTTTTGTTTTCATTTTTTTAGGTAAATAAATATTTTAAAAGCAAGTTTGAATGATTTTTTTCGGACCTGCTCAGATGTTTTTGAAGCTGCCCTACAGATTTTCGGAGCTACCCAAACAAATCCTGAAACCTCCCTAGAATACACTGTTAGGAACGTGAGATTGTACTGATGTGCTTAAAGTCTCGTCAATCGAATAGACATATCTCGCGGTATTCGGGAAATTGACGCGACGACGACGACGTCGCGTCGGAAGCCCATCATCAAATTCATATAACAGAAACATTAGTCGTCGACGCGAACTGATAAAAGAAAAAGAGATGGAAAAAAATACAAAACCGCGTAACCAGAGCGATGATTATTCGAGCCAAAGATGATAAATATACGTTGGCGAGAGGAAAAAAAAATTATATAGATACGATTCCAAGCGCTGGAGACTGAAGAGGAGGCACCGAGGGGGAGAAAAAACCGCCGTCGAGCGTTTTTATCATTAGTCACAAGACGTAAATTAGATTTAAATCGAATAATAGCAGCGAAGTAACGAGGGAAGAATGAAACGCTTCGCCACCGCCGCAGTCGCCGAAGTGGTGTGAACATTGTTTGTACTATTAAGTCGAAGATAGCGTTTTCGATAACAGTTTAAACTAATGTAATATATGCTGAACGCCACCGCCGCCTGTATCGCCAATCGAGAGGGGTTCAAATCGCTATTATGTAAATTGGGATTTGCCTGTGCCCCAAAGCTCGACGCGCGGTGTACCAGCAAGCAGAAGTGCCGGAATAGTGATGCGGATACCTCGTCGTATAGAGGATAAAACCGCCGAAGCGAGCCCGTTTAACGCCCACCTTGCGGTGATGAGGCGCGGAAGCAGGAGAGGAGAAATTGATTAATGGTTGACGAGTTGACGTTTTGGCCATTTGTCACGATGATTACGAGTGAAATTTTCTAGCTGGGTACCTGTTCCACCTCTCTGTGTTAGATTGAGTCTATATGTGTGGTTCGGTTTGATGGGAAATTTGAACGAAAACTCCCTCGAAAAGGGAGAATGAGGGTAATTTAACTCTTGTAATTCGTCTGATGATTTTGCTGCGTTCAGAGGCGGATTGAAGGTGGTATTTTTGAAGAGGACTGAAAATTGGAAATTCATGACTCTGACGGATTTTTTAGATTTTTTTCCAAATCAGAGTGTTGTTTTTCTCCATTTTCCCAATAAAATTTGCTAAATTTTTCAAATTTTCTCAAAATAGATCACATTTTTTGCTATTTTTTCGATTCAACATTAATTTTTCCGACTTGGTATAATTTTGTCGTGAGAGAACGAGGACTCCGTTCGTTTCGGTTTTAGGCACATTGGTATTGTTTTAATGAAAATATGTTTTGACTATTGATTTTATTTAAGATGAATTATTCGCTTCAGGAATTGAAAAAAAAATTCAGTCAACTTACAGCATTATGAAAATTCATTCCAAACTCGCATAAAATTTGATAGAAAGAACATGTACTCCTGCCATACTAATGATAGGAACGAAATTGCTCGTATGTTCATACGGCCCAATACAAAAATTGAAAGATGAACTAAATTAACAGAAATTCAAGTTTTACAAGTTTTTATTATTTTAAAATTTGATCATTCTTGTAGTTTTTCCAGTTTTTAGATTAGGCCATCTGAACGCCTGAACTATGTGATAGTATCGCCGAGTTTTACTATATAGCACAAATTTTACTCAAGATAGCTAAACTTTTCTAAAAATTGAACGAAAAATCAGAATTTTAAATTTTTGATGTCGTAGCCTTTCGAAAAATTGAACAAAAAATCAGCCATTTTAATTTTTGATATCGAAGCCTCTTCAGGAATACGTAGCTACACAGTTATGAGAATAGGCTATAAGTAAATTTTTTTTGTATATTAGGGTCAACAAAAAATGGCGAAGAAAAAAGTCAGTCAAGAGATGTAACAATTAATAGTTGGTGAGTTGATTCCCTGATCCCTGAACTCAGAAATACCTATGTGAATTGATTCCCATTTTTTTCAGGGTATGTACGAGTTGACTCCGAATCTCTTTCAGCCTATTAGTGTTACACGAGGATGAATTTCCAAAAAAATTCAAGTTCGAATTTCTTTCAGTCTCAAGATTTTTTTCAATTTTTTTCAACTCTGAATTTTTTTCTCAAAAGTTGACTCCAATTTTTTTCAACTTTTTTCAATCCCTTATATTTTCTTCAAAAAATTTTTAAACTAAAATTTTATCAGAATTGCTTTACCTCCACATTTTTTTTCAAAATTGTTTGTTTCAACTTTAAAACTGTTTCTTAAGAAGTTTAAATATGTTTCAACTTCAATTTTTTTCTCAAAACATTTTGCAAATTTCAACACCAAAATTTTTTTCTACTGCAACATTCTTAGATTTTGTTCAATTCAAAATTTTTATCAAATTTAAAACTTTTTCAAAATCTCTAGGTAGGTACCTACTTTGAATTCTAAAAAGCTGTTTTTAAATTACATAAAAATAATTTTAGAGTTGAAAAAAATTTATGAAAAAGTTCGAGAAAAAAGTCAAAAAAATTTAAAGTAGAAAAAATTGGAGAACAAATTTTAGAGTGGAGAAAAATTCAAAAAAATTTCACGATGGAAGACAATTTTGAGAAAAAATTCAAAAATACCTGGTAGGTATAAATATAAACACGAAAAAATCTGAGGAAATTTTAGATTGAAAAAGATTAAAAGTTGAAAATAATTTTTGAAAAATTGGGGTCGTTTGACAAAAAAAACTTGATGGAAAAAATGTTTAGCCAAAAATTCATAGTTGAAAGAAATTTTTGAGCAAAAGTGTGAATCAATTCGCCTATCTTTTCATATGAATATTTCTTTGGAAATCAACTCACCTACAGTCAACAATTTGTCCCGAGCAGAGCCGAAGTGAAATTTAAAAAAAATTATGATAAAATCAGCAAATAAACCCCATTCTTGATGATTTAGTCTTCTTTTGCATTTTTAAAAAATTCTAGAAAAAATTCCGAAATTTCCTGGAATTTCTCTGATTTTTCCAAATTCTCAAAATTCAGGTTTTCCAGAAAATGGACACCCTGTCTGTATTCATATTCCTTTACTTTCGTTGAACATCAATCAATTTTTGTTAAAATTTCGTAGGTACTTTTTGAAGTTTTTTTCTTCGAGCTTTTTTGGTGATTTTAAACCTGCTTATTCGTGTCAGACAGTACTGGGGGAGAAAAGAGGGGTTTTCTTAGCAAAATTTGATGTTTTCAGCAATTTTTTTTGAAAGATAAACTAAATTAGCAGAAATTCAAATTTTACAATTTTTTGAACAATTTTTTATCAATTCAAAATTTTGTCATTCTTGTAGTTTCTTCAATTTTTCGATTAGGCAAAGTATCTGAACATCTGAATAATTTTATAGTCTCGTCGAGTTTTACAGCATAGCACAATTTTCATTCAAGATGGCTAAACTTTTCTTAAAACTGAACGAAAAATCTGGAATTTTTATTTTTGATGTCGAAGCCCCTTCGATTTTGAGAATAGACTGTAAGTTCTTAAAATCTTTGTAGCTCTACGAATACCTAAAATTTATTTTTGAAAAATTCATAATTTAATGGGCAAAGACATTCATTTTATATTAATTTTTTTTGTACATTACGATCAACAAAAAATGATGAATAAAAAAATCAGTCGAAAGATGTAACAATTTGCGAGTTGGTGAGTTCATTAAACTTTATAACTGTTTCTTAAAAGGTTAAAATTTGTTTCTACTTCAATTTTTCTCTCAAAACATTTTGCATTTCACGTCAACCCCAACATTTTTTCCAACTGCAACATTCTTAGATTTTTTCAATTTCATATTTTTTATTTTTTTAATTCAAAATATAATTTGAAACTTTTTCAAAATCTCTAGGTACCTATTTTAAATTCTAAAAAGTTGTTAAATTTCATGGAAATTATTTCTAAGTTGAAAAAAAATTTAGAAAAAACGTTAGGTCAAAGAAATTTAAAGTAGAAAAAATTGGAGAAAAAATTTTAAAGTTGAAAAAAAATTCAAGAAAAATTTTACGATAGAAGACAATTTTGAGAAAAAATTCAGAAATAGTATAAACATGAAAAAATCGAAGGAATTTTAAATTGTAGCAAGATTTTAGAGTTGAAAATAAGTAGGTATAGGTACATGAGAAAAAAAATTAAAAGTTGAAAATAATTCAAAAAATTGGAGTCGAAATTTGAAAAAAAAATTAATGGAAAAATTTTTAACTGAAAATTCACAGTTGAAAGAAATTTTTGAGTAAAATTGATTATCTTTTCACATGAATATTTCTTTGGAAATCAACACACCTACAGTCGAAAATTTAGCCCGAGCAGAGCCGGAGTGAAATTTTTGAAAAATTTATAATAAAATGAGCAAATAAACCCTTTTCTAAATGATTTTTAAAAAAATTCCAAAATTTCTTGACATTTTTCTGACTTTTTCAAATTCTTAAAATTCCCTGAAATTTCCTGGTTTTTCAGAAAATGGACACCCTGTAATTGTATTCATATTTGCTTTCGTTGTTAATTTTTGTTAAAATTTCATAGGTACTTTTTGAATTTTCTTGCTTGCAAAATTTCGAGCTTTTTTGGTGATTCTTAACTTGCTTATTCGTATCAGTACAGGGGGAGAAGAGAGGGGGTCTGTTAGCAAAATTTGATGTTTTCAGCAATTTTTTCAAAATTTCTTCTCTTTTTTGGTTATCGAAGTTGAATTTTACTTACTCCTGCGCCCCTATAGAGGGGGAAAAGGGTTCGAACGGAGTAGAAGTGACGAGAAGTGAAAACCAGTATAGCATGTTATATGTCTGAATCTATGTTTTTGAGGTCGTAGAATACAAATATTATTTCATTTGAAAGGTAAGAAGGAGGGGTAGCGAGAAAATTTAGATTTGTAACTCCCTCTACTTTCATCCAATAAAAAAATATGATCAAAATCGTGTTTTACCACCTTTTTCACCTCCTCCCCCTCACCCCTGCTCCCACCCCTCCTCAGAGGCATAGGTGGATGCAAAGTCTAACTTCAAATTCGTGTTCAATATCTCAAAAAAACACGAAAACTTGGAATGGAAATCATCTCTACCATCTAAATTCATAGTCGAGCTGAACTTATTCTTGAACCAGGGCTCGATGAACGAGACCAAGAAAAAGTTCTCCATCTACCCATTCCACCCCCTCTTCCACCACAAATCGAATTTTTGCACACAAAATTCGTACAAAAAATTGAAACCAACGCTACAGAATGATTTAGCTGCGCAATTTTCGAAATCGCCACTAAAAACCCATTCGGTACACGAATCTGGAAGGGGTTGCGACACAGGTCACGGTGACCCAATACGATGGCATCGGTAAAGGGCACCAGCTCTAAATTTCCGAACGACGTCGGCGGACGAGGACGCTCGTGTGAAACTAATTTAACGCGTTCGTAACAATTTAAAAATTTATTACCGATCGAGAAAAACGAAGTCGGTTTTTTGCCCGTTACGGGGGCCACGCCGGGCGAAATGGAAACACAACGCGGCGTCGACGACGCATTAACATGCAGATTTATTAACGAATCGCCGCCGATCGCGCTATCAAAAAATCTGACATATATTTTTAAATTATTACAGAGTGTTTTGACGTATATCGAGGGAGCGGGGGTAAACGCGCATTAATATCTTACTATTTGATCGGCACCGGCTACGGGATATTTTTTATTTTACAAATCTCTCGTATTACAACATTCGAACGATACTCGCTGCTCGAATCAAACCACCCCGCGTTATTTTTATCGCGTATAGTGTAATTTAGCACGGTGTTTTGATAACGGCGATATGCGTGCTGCGTGGTGCACCCACCTTCTCCATCTCGCTCGCTCGGGTGTCAATAATTTATCGCATTTCGTGTTCGCAAGGGTTGATAAAAGCTACCCTTTCAGCGCATAGCGAGCGACTTGTGTGACCACAAATACGCGCCACTTGACGCGAAATACCACCGTCGCTGATCGATCTCGATTCAATTAGCGTACGAAGTGAGTTTTTACCCGCCGATTTATTGCGCTGGTATGTCTGCCTTTTTTTTTTGGTTTAAATTGACCAGAAGTGAATGACGAATTCGACGTTGAAAGGGTGATTTCATTTTTTTTCCTGCGGTTTTGATCGTTTATTGTAAGCTGATAAGTATCGTCTTAAAAAAGCATAAACAATATACGAGGTTTTTTTTTAGCTTACAAATTGGATTTTGTCTCGATTTAAATGCGGCATTTGTTCGGCAAAGGGGCAGAATACGAGAGGACGAGGTGGCATTTTTTGATAAATATGCATTCGTGCGAGATCGTATACTTGATAAGGAGGGTAAGGAGGGGAAATGGTGTTATTTTTTATCAGTTTTTTGAAATAAAATGACGAAAAATTTGATTATCGAGGGAATATTATATGTGATACTGGATATTAAAATAACCCTAAGGAGCAAAAACAAGTTTTTGAGAAAAATACATCATTGCTTTTTTCTACAGAATTCAATTAAATCTAATTTTTTTTTTGGAAACTTTCTTTTCTATAAACTGTGATAAGAAAGGAATGCCATAAGGCCTTATACCACGATAATGAAGAAAAAGTGACGAAATGGAAGAGAAATCGAAATTATTGGTCACATTTAGAAAAATCTCAATGAGGGAAAGTGACGAATTTTCTACCTCTGGAATATCTTCTTTTCCAAAAATATAAATTTGGAGGTCGTGTTTTTCTATTTTTTTTTTGGTGGGGGGGGGGTGGTGGAGAGAAACCATGAATTGTGTAAAAAAAAAATTAAATTTTCAGCCCAGAAAATTCCGAATTTTCATTCGCATGATTTGATAGACACCCTGTAATAATTTGTTTCATTTTTCAAAATTTTATAATTTTACTTCAAAATAGGTAGAATTTTTCCTGTTTATTTGAAATTTTTTCTATAATAAATTCAGATTCTCAAGTTTTTGTGGCAGGGAGAGGGTGATTCAAAAATTTTCGGAATTTAATTTGAATCGTTTTTGTGAACGGAAAAGGGGGCGTCCAAAACCTCATGAAAAGTAGTGATTTTTGAAAAAAAATTGTTGGGCACCATGCATTTCAAATCATTCTGCGCAATTTCGAGTCGAAAGTGCATCACGCGAAAAAAATGATCTGCAAAACCTGGAATAGCCAGGAAAAATAATTTCTGAAATATTTTAATCGCCTTGTTAATACATATTTTGTTTGTTTTCAAATTTTCACACCGAATTCCGGTCATGAAATTTTCTTCGAACAACTTTTAGAAAATAAATTATTTTTGTTTCTAAAAATCTCAAAATTTTCAAACCTGAGGCCTTTACTCTCTTATTTTGAATCAGTGAAAAGTCACTGATAAATAGTCAGAATTGCAGCATAAGAAAAATCAACAAAATTCTTTGATTTTTAGCGGATTTTCGTTGATTTTTCAAAGAATTTCACTGATGTTTTCAGTGAATTTCAGATATTTTACTGATTTTCCAGTGAATTTTCACTGATTTTTCAGCAATTTTTTCACTGTTTGCTTGCGGTGAAATTTTTCACTGATTTAGTACTGCACTGAAATTCTGACTGTTCAGGCATCGGACCGCGGTTACTTTAAAGTAACTTGGTTACTTTTTTCAAGCTCGGTTACTTTTAGTTACTTTTTTGACTAAAAGTTACTTTTAGTTACTTTTTTGACCAAAAGTTACTTTTTTCGCTCAACTCGCCAAAAAAAAAATGGCAAAACGAAATCATAAAATTTACATGCAAAATGTCTTTTTTGGACATACAAAATTAAATTTTTCAAATCTTCGCCCTCGCTTCGCTCGGGCATGAACAAAATCATAGTTTAATGAATTATTTGAGGCAATTATACGAAAAAAATGGTTTCCAATGTCTGTTTTAGGCATTGAAAATCCAATTTTTTCGAAGTTTCGCCCTCGCTTCGCTCGGGCATGAACAAAGTCACGATTAAATAAATTATACATGGCAATTTTGTACTCTCCAAGACAGATTTTGACGCCTACTGCTTAGATTTCTTATTATTTTGGAGTTTTGAGGTCAAAATAATTGGCATGGAAGTAAACTTAGAACTTTCCAAAAATTTATGAAAGTTCCATGAAAGTTCTGACTCACCCGATGAGAAATTCCTGGCTACGCCACTGATAAAACTCATTCTTAGATGAAATTTTTTTCTCTCTCTTCGGTAGTAAAATTACAGAGAAAAAACAAGTTTGAAAAAAAATGGGGAGGAGGGGGTATTAATAATTTTTTAAAGGCGAAAAATTGAAAAAATGTCTACTTTTTCACGAAAAATTGGTTACTTTTTCACAAAAAATTGGTTACTTTTTCAGAAAAAAAGTTACTAAAGTTACTATTTTTTTTCGAAATTTCGGTCCGATGCCTGACTGTTTTGCAGTTATTTTCGATAATTGTGGTGTTTTTTAGAAAAAGGGTCCACTTGGTCATAAAGTTGATTTCGAAAAAGACTCAAAAATCAGGATTCGGGTCGAAAATGGCGATTTTTTGTTTTCGATGGATTCGTGTACTATCATACTTCTACTTTCACGTGAGATAGTCCAAAACTCGTGAAACACGTTTTAAACGGTATAAATACCCCGTTGAAGAGTTAAAAAATACAAATTTTGAAAACAAAAAAATGTTATATTTAAATTTGTGTTTGGTTACTTAGGTTTGGAGCTATTTTGAGAACAGTTGGAAGCTTGATACGACTCCTAAATCAAATTTTTCGGATTCTACAGCGAATTTTTCATAATTGAAAAAAAATCGAATTTTTGCACCATAAATACGTTTTTTACTGAAAATTTTCACTCTAAAACTTAGAAAGCGTTTTTCTCGAAACTGAGTTTTTCCAATATTACATTTAAAATCTTCATGAAACCGTCAATTTTTCATGAAAAAACGTCAATAATATCTCATTTGAAAAGTAATTTTATGTAGATTCAGAAAATGCCAATTATCTCGGAAACGACTTTTGTGACCAAGTGGTCCCTTTTCCTAAAAACATTGCAATTTTCACTGATTCATAAATGAGATAATACAGTTCGATGGATTTGCATTCAAAAAAATGCTGACAAAAAATGTGATCTCAAAATAATAATAGTATGAACTTCCCTTCCCCTGCGTCCCCGAATATTTTATTTTCCGATTTAAAGCAGAAAACATGATTCTCCTCCTATTTTTGATGGATGGAAGGAGGGGATCCTGGTTAAAAATTACCTAAAATGTAAGTGCAATTTCGTCTTTGTAAACGATTTGCCTAAAGAGGTCTGAAGTATCTAAAAAAAATCAAGAAAAATATTTTTTTTAAATGTTGGCAACCCTGAATAGGATTTTCAATTTTTTTTTGAGAGGGAGGAAGATTCATTAGTATAAAATTTCTTCGAAAGCGAAAAAAGCACGAATTTAAAAAAAAAATTCAGTTCAACCCCTGAAGACCCTGAACGATTCATCTGCTCTGAAAAAATCCTTGAACAAGAAATTGACTCGCAAATCTGTACATTGAAATTAGATTAATTTTTACTTCGAAAGATATCATAGTTTCATTCCTCAATGTGATAATATTTCCTCCTTAATGAACCAAAATAAGTATTGCGTTCATTTCGCGAAAGGATTTCTTTTTTTTTCGCACTCGCGCAACACATCGTCGTATTTAAAATCGTATTTATCGTCCGCGGTGCGAGAATAGCTGCGGGGACACACCGTCGATGAGGCGCGGAGGAGGCGAAGGTTTATAATTCGTATAAATAAATAATAATTACCATTTCGTTGATGTTATTGTAAAGGATTTCGGAACTCATTTTCACTATCATACGAACATAATCTGGAATTAATTCCTTCTGGGATAATGAATATCGCTGCGAGATGAGTTCTATGATTTTATATATCAACCCGCCTCCCGCCCCTCGCCCAAGCTCGCGCCTTTCGTCTGTACCATTTATACCATTTCGCGTGTAAGCGAAATATATCCGCAGCATTTATATATTACACATACTATACGCGTATATACGTTTCATCCATATATAATAATGTCGCCTGCGTACACTTCCTGTACTATATCTTCTATTGCAACATTAATTAATTTCCATAATCGAATTTTAAACGCGTTATATATACATGAAGGCGCGGATTACGACGATATTAACATGAATTATATTTCCGAGCGCGTATTATAACCCGTATCAGCGACGTAATCTAGTGAAATGGCAGCTTCACTTGGTTCAGACTGTATGAACTTTTTCTATGCCGAATTTTTTGCAAGTTGGAGAAGAAAAAGTTTACATGGTTGAAAAAGAGGTGGAGTGGACTATTCGTGGGAATTGATGATGTCGTAGAACAGAGGATAGCATTTTTTTTCATCAAAAAAGTGTCTAATAAGTCATAAAGTATGAGAAATTATCAAAATAAATTCGAAATTAACTTTCAAAAATTGATCCATAAAGTTAAAAAAAATTGAATTTATTCGAATGATTAATTTAAAAAAAAAAATAACTGCATTGTAAAAATAGAGGAGGGATATCATTTGTGTGCCAAAATTTCATGAAAAAGTCATGAAAGATCCGTTAAAAAAAGGTCACGAATTGGCTTCAAAAAGTTTTGTTAGACGTCCTGATAAGAGGAATATTGCCATGAAACTAGTTATTAAAGTTATGAAAAAGTCATGACAGTCTTGAAAAAAATCATGAGAACCATTAAAGTTATTAAAAATTGAAAAAATGCCATTAATGCCATAAAATCTGAAAAAATACCATAAAATTTGAAAAATGCCATAAAATTTGAAAAAATGCCATAAAAGCTGCGAAAAAGTCATGATTTTTTATGACATTATGAGAAATTGAAAGAAAAGTCATACAGATTATGAAAAATTGATGAAAGGGTATAGCCGAATGAAATAAGTGAAATCGATCCCAGCACCGATTTTCATTATAACCCCATTCCGATGGTGTCTCTTGATGCAAAAAAATTCTGGAAAAAATTTTGACACACCCTCACCCCCTATCCCTTCAGAGTTCTAACCATATTATTGAATTGAAGACCTCACGGGAAGAACGGGTTAATTGAGGGTTTTTTCAAAAATGACTTTTTTATGCCATTGTGTACAATAAACCATGTACTTTTATGTGGTTTATATGAAAAATGTCGAACTTTTCAAATTTTGTCAATAAAAGCAAAAAAGCATTTTCAAGAAATTAAAAACACGGAAAGAACGGGTTAACTACTCGAAACAAAGAAAAAAATGTGCAAAAAGCTGATTTTTGTTTTTTAAATAGTTGATTTATTGTTGTGAACATGAAAAAAAAAATCATAATTCAACAAAAGATAACTCATAGGTGGAAAAAACTGATTAATTTCAGAGAAAAAATATTTCAGTTTCAAGAAAACACGGAAAGAACGGGTTAATTGAGGCACTTACACGGAAAGAACGGGTCAACTTCTCAGAATGTTGTTCAAACACATCGTGTGTTGAGTGACTTTGAAGCTTTTAAAAAACGTTTGAGCAATATTTGCCGATGTAAAATGATTCTAATTGACATTTTAAAAGTAATAAAATCAAAACGAAACTTGAAAACCCATTTTTTTTCAGTTCCACTTCAACATTTTCTTTAAAACGTTCTCCTGCAAAATTTATAAAATTTCAGTTAACCCGTTCTTCCCGTGAGGTCTTCAATTATATTCGAGAATTTTAGGAAATTTTCTGTTATTTGGCACAAAGATGCAGCTCTTAGAGGTACATTTACGCAGCCCGTACGAAAAATTACTAAAAAAATATTTGTGACCCGTGCAGGGACAGGGTACCTAAAGTCGGAAAACATAATTTTGAGTTAGAGACAAAAATATGAAAAATGGGCAATTTTTTTCAAAAATTTTTTTTTTGCTTTTTTAGGTAGTTCAGACCTCTACGCAGCTTTAAACGTGTTTTTTCGATTATTTTTTTTTTGAAAGTCATGATTTTTTCTAATTTCAAATGTCTCTATCTCACCGAAAAATTGACTTAGGATGCTCATCCAGGTCTTGAAATGTTCCGCATAGTCTCCCCTATCATTTAAGCCAAAAAACTCATTTTTGAAAAATCCGACTTTAGGTACCTTTTCCCTGCACGGGTCACATTTTTTTAAATGTAAAATTTTTTTCTGTATTTGGTTCGAGTCGTTTCTTTGAACGAAGTGCAGAAAATCGCAAATACCTGTTCAAAAAATTGTTCTTATTCCAGTAGAATTTTCAAATTTTGAGCGTTTTATGTGGAAGGAAATGACCAACTGAAGAAACTAACATCCGATTCCTTTTCAACGAGTCAAAATACCCCGATAAACACCCTTTTCTTGATCGTTTTACTTAAAGGCTCAAAATTTCCTTTTTTTTCGCTGATTTTTTTTCATGACAAAAAAGTGAATTTTGAGATTTCACGTAAAACGATAGCGGAAAGGATGTTTATCAGAGTATTTTGACCTGCTTAACACGAATCTGGTATTTTTTTTTAAATTTGGTCATTTCTTCCCTGAAAATTTATCATTTTCAAGTTTGAATTTAGGCCTCAGGGACAAAAATCACGACAAGCAACATTAATGCTGAATCATGCGTTCTACGACCCAAAATTAGTGAAAAATCAACATTTTTTCAATTTTGAAATTTTCGAATCATATTTCGTTGATGGTAATTTTTCAGGGGGGGGGGGGTCGGTCTTCGCAAATATGGTGTTTTTTACGTTTGAATACTTCAAATGGCCAAAAAAACCTGAAGGTGTACTCCAAAATTGATAGAAAAATTATCGTGAATAGTGATGTAATTTTGTGCCAAAGAACAGAAAATTTCCTTCATTTCCGTTGAAGTTGAAAATTCACGAAAATAATGCAATAAAATGGTCCAAACACTGAAATTATAGAGATGGGTGGTGGGGGAGGGGTTAAAATTTTTCCACAATTTTTTTACATCAAGGAACATCACCTGAGGGGGTTAAAATAAAAATTAGAGCTGGGATCAATTTCACATAATTATCTATCTGGCTAAAAGTCTATAATTTTTTTGTGAAAATTGAAAAAATTTTCAATAATTTTCTCCTTTATTTAAATATTGAGTACCCTAAGTACTGAGAATCGCTCATTTTTTTTCTATTCTTGAAAAATTTTCATCATTTTTTTTTCTTTCAGCAGACCACCGATTGTATTTTTTTAAAGCAAAAAATCTATTGATTAGTTTTAGTTATTAAAATAATTTATCAACGACATGAAGCCACTTTAATGTTGCTGAAATGTGTAAATAATTGAGTTATGAGTTGGCAAGAAATAATTTTCGCATCACAGACTAGCCACTGATATCTTCCTTAGAACTCTTTGTAAAATCAAAAACAAGTTATATGATTGTAATTTCATTTAAAATTCATGGAAAAAAATTATCAATAGGTGACTGGTAAGTCATTGATTTAGGTATGAGGCATCGAAAAATTATTTTTGAGTCATAATATGCTATAGGTACAAACAGATCACTAACCGAATTAAAAATTGAAGAAAGCAGTCAAGTTTTATCAACTTCAGTGAAAAATCATTGACTAACAAACCAGAATTGTTAAAGAAGCGAAGATCCCCCTAAAGCTTATGAGGAGTGCCCCTATCACTCCAAAAGTCCCCAATATCTCCAACTGGCCCAATATTCCATTTTATAGGGGAATGCCAATTTTTTGGGGAGAGGATTATTTTATGTAGGGAAGTAATTCCGATTTCGAGGGTTATTTCATGTGGAGAGATTGTTCCACTTTTTTGATGGGAGGGGGGTATTTCATATCGGAACGTTATTCCAATTTTAAAGGACATACAAAATAAAACTGAGCAACAAAATCTTCTTTTTAAAAACTTTTTAATAATTTTTTTCATTAATTTCTTTTCATTTCGTGTAGGTGAATAATAAATATCTATTTCTTTTTGAAAAATTGGTCATTCTCCCCCCCTCTCTTCTCCAATTATTGTCAACGAGGAATTGTTCCTCGAGAACGTGTCTTCACCACTCTTCAGCAAATTGCAGCAAAAGAATCAGTTAATGTAGCTGATTTTCGCTGATTTTTAGTGATTTTTGTTCATTGATTTTTTCTATAGAAATTTTTTTCTTATTTTTCCTGCACTGCAATTTTGATTTTTATCATTTCATCGCTAATTTTTCACCGATTTTAACGAGAGAGGCGTAAATTTCTGAAACCCTCGAAACTCAACATTTACCGGCAGAAACACCTCCATAAAACCTACCCATCATATTAATTCGTAATACGTATTCTGAAGCTCTCCCAATCCAGTACAGAAACCCCTCGACTACTGTAAAACCTCGAATATTTCGCAAAAAACCCCACTCAAAAATGAAGCGGGAACTCGACTCGTAAAATTATGCATCAAATGATGTAAACGTAAACGAAGGCAAAACGACACTTTATATTTCGTATTTTTTATTCAAAACGATCGTAAAATTCGCCATTCGCGCAGCGACCAAGTGGTGATGAATTTCAGCGATAAGTTGTACACATATAACAGTAAATCCAACTACGCCGGATTCCCCTCTTCGACGTCGACAACGCGGGAATGAGGAATTGCGCTTTTTTAAATTTAATGGCTCGCGATTTATAACCAAAGCATTACCCTCATTTTGTTGAAATATTCGTTTATTATGATTTCGCAGATTTTATTATTGTTTAGCTGATTCTACGACGAATAAATGATAAATTAACTTTTTCCTACGAGGATGATAAAAGAGGAAGGGGAGGGGAGAGGAAGGAGGATTTCGATGTGAAATATTATAGCCCTAATACAGAATAGACTCCAGCAGGGGGCCAGGGCACGAGGCAAGGCATGAGGAAATCATGCGCAGAATCTAAACTCGAAGAAATAGTTGAAAATTTTGGGAAATCGTTGGCTTTCATTGAGGCAATCTTGTTATAAATAAATTTCCAATTTTCGTGTACGAAATTCCCAATACGTCGCTATCTTATACAACTGTTTTCCTTTCGTTTTCCTTCGACTATCGAATCTGCTCGATAATTAATTCGCGTACAAATATAAATACGCAGCCGGAGGTCGTCCGCGATGATCACTTTAATATAAAATTAGATTAAAACATACTCATTCTCGCAGTTTCGGAATGTTATTTAATTAAAGGGCTTAGTGTCGCGTGCTGAGGGGGAGTGGGTCTGGGTATATTTCTCAAACAGCATAAAACGAACGACATCGTGTAATATAGACTAATGATAACAGAGTAAACGGACGTTAATGGCGTGTCAACTTTTAATATTTTCGCCGAGAGTAATGGAAACAACGTTACTTTTGCATCCGTTGCTGTTGCTAATCTTATTTGCGATGAGTTATTGACAGAACGAATCGGATTAACTCGCTTTGTATAAATTTTCCCCTCGCTGCTATGTAGTCATTTATACGCTCGCGACGCGACGTCAGTGGTGCTCAAAGGTTTCCACGGTTTGGGTGTAAAAATGTCTCGTTTTTGGGATTAGTTCGTAATTATTTTTGATGAAAGTGGGATTTCGACGAATCGAGTTCAAATTTTTTCAACTCTAAATTTTTTCGATTTTTTTTAATTTCAAGTTTTATTAAAAATTGTATCCAATTTTATAATTTTTCCAACTGTAAAATTTTTTAACCAATTTTAATTTTTCCAACTGTAAATTTTTTAACATGGATGAAAATAAGAGAAAAAAATGCACCAAACCACCGAAAAATTCAATCCTGATTTTTTTTTCGTGTTTTACGTTCGTAATGGTCCACTAAACAACATATCAAAATGGACACCCCAGGAAGCAGGAACCCTCCGCAACCCCCAACAGAAGGGCAAATGCCTACTGAAAACCGGTTTTTCGTGAATATTTCCTCAAATAGGCCTCAAAATTGAAAAATAGTTATGAACAATCTTGTTCTACGTGCAATTTCCTATCAGAAGGGGTTTTTGTTTTTTCAAAAACACTCGCTTCCTTGACCAAAAATTAAGGGTAAAAACGCCTATTTTTCAACAATTTACAGCATTTTTAGAAAAAATCGAAACTTTTGGGAATATCTCCTCAATAAAGCCTCTAAATGGAAAAATGGTTATGAACAATCATGTTCTACGTGTAATTTTTTATCAGACAGGTTCGTTTTTTTTTTTTTCGAAAATACCCGCTTCTTTGCCCAAAAATTAAGGGTTAAAAACGCCTATTTTTCCAATATTTACATTATTTTTTTTGAAATAATCGAAACTTCGAAGCTGAAGGTACCCAAAATTATACCAGTGAAGAATAATTTTTTTATACACGCTAGTGGGACATTCCAAAAAAAAGTAACCGCAAAAATTTAAGCCCTTACGGTTAATTATGAGGGAGGTTATTGAATATTACATTTAGAAAAAATAAGTGTTGATAATTATTATTGGTGATAAGTGATAACGAAAAATTTCATTGTGTCGTACAAATTGAAATCCGATTTGTCAGTCAGAGGGGTGGGGGGAGGGCAAAATTCCAAGTTTTGAAAGTTTTCATGTTTGGTATCAAAAATTAGGTTTTTCAACATGCAAAATACGATTTTGAGGTTGTTTTCTTCGAAAAACCAAAAGGAGCTCCGGAAGAACAGAGGAAAAACTCAGAATTACGATTTCCATAATCTTGGTTCGAAATTTTTGGTGTCTCGGAGGAGGCAATTTAAAATTTTTAAACCAAAATTATGCAAATCGAAATTCTCAGCTTTGCCTTTGTCTTTCCGGACCTCATTTTCGTTTTTCTATGCCAAAAAACCTAATTTTTGACACCAAACATGAAAACTTTCAAAACTTGGAATTTTGTCCTCCCCTCACCCCTCTGACTGACAAATCAGGTTTGAATCAGTATGGCACAAAGAAATGTTTCGTTATCACCAGTAATAATTTTATTATTAACATCACGTTCAAAGGACTTATTCTGAGAGGAGTGAAATACATTGATAAATTTAATTTTAAAAAAATAAAATTTTAGTAAGCATCAAAATTGTGTTTTCCACTTTCTCATTCTGAATTAGCGAAAAGTCGCTGATAAATAGTCAGAATTGCAGCACTGGGAAAATCATCAAAATTCATTGATTTTCAGTGAATTTTCGCTGATTTTTCAAAAATTTTCTCCAATTTTTCAGAAAATTTCATAAATTTTACGGATTTTTCAGTAAATTTCCACTGATTTTCAGTGATTTTTCTCACTGATTTGTTTTTAGTAAAAAAAATTTACTGCTTTTCTCCTGTGCTGCAATTCTGACTATTTCTCAGTGATTTTCGATAATTTTCTCTGATTTATAGTTGAAAGAGCAGGGCGATTTGAAATTTTCAAGGTCAAATTTAAGGTCATTATAGTGGTTGAAAACATCTGGAAAAAATTCAGGGTACTTTCCTATAGCCCTCTACTTACGCGCCAAGTTTGAAAAAAATCGGTTGAAAACTCGTTTAGATAGCATTTTTAGCTCGGAAATCATGTATTTTGGGGCCACAGCCCAGCCCCCCTGGGTGAGATGAAAATTCGCCCATGCGCACTAAAATAATCTTCTACCAATACAAATCGAATGGCCTAAAATTTTTGACAAAGTTCTACCAGAAATCAAAGGACCCCCTAACACACCACTCACTGCAGTGTTGCCAATTTGGCATAATTATGCTAAATTTAGAATAATTTAAGAGTCGATTTAGCATCAAAATTTTCGAATTTAGCATAGCATAATTGGTTCTCGATTTTGGAATGATTGGCCAAAATTTAGCATTTTTTTCCTATGCTACTTTTTGATTTTCAAGTACAATTTTCCAAAAAATTTCGCCCTCGCTTCGCTCAGGCAATATTTTTCTCCCCTGCTTTCTAAACAGTCATTATTTTGGGAAATTTTTCAAAAAATTTCTCATTTTTTCAATTATTTTTTGCTCAAAATCTATACATATTCCAAGATAAGTTTGACAATATCTGTACTACACCGTTAAAATAACAGAGGAATATGAATAGAAAAAATTCGGCCTACCTTTTGGAATAACTTTTTGTTGAGCTTAGCATAATTTAATTCCTCAGAAATTGGCAGAAAAATTTAAGGCTGACATTACAAAACGTTAAATTTCAACGACTACGAAGGATTGGATTAAAAATTTAGCAGAATCAATTATGCTAAATTGGAGATTTTTTGGCATAATCTAGCATTTTAACTGATTAGGCATAAAAAACTGTCAGGGAGTTGGCAATACTGCACGCCAGAGCCTTTTAAATTAGAAAAAATTACGTTGGAAAAAATTTTAGTATTAAAAATTGTTCCAACTTTGATTTTTTTCATTTTTTGCTAAATGTTTTTCAAAATTCCTTCTAACTCAATAAGGACTTGGAAAACTTTTTTAAAAAATAACAAAAATATGAAATAAAATTTTTTTGATAAGTAAGGAAAAATGTTGAGAAAATTTTAATTTAAAAACATTTTACAGCTGAAAATTTCTTCAATTTGGAAAAAATAGAATCAAAGAAATTGAAAAGAATTGAACGTGGAATAAATTTGGACTTAGATCGTCTAAATCCCATTTTTGGCAAAAATAATCAGGAGCTCGTTTCTTTTGGGAATATTCTTTATGCGAATTCATGTTTCAATTTTTCAAATATGATTTCTTGGCGGATTTACCTGGGAAAATTTGACTTGATGAGCCTTCGTCATTCATCAGATTTCCATCGAGAAGTCAAAATATAAGGAAAAATCAAATTGGAAAACCCTCAAGGGAGTAAATTCGAAAAATCTCTTCACCCTCGTTCAAATTAAGTCAGTTCTTTTCTTCACGCTCGTTGTAAACGCCATATGGGACGCTATACGCTCCGTCGAATTAAAAGTTAACGGCTCATCTGCATTCAGCGATGACCCTTAGCGACACCACATTAGTGAATTAATCCTGCCCCGCTCGGCGACGACCCTATCGCCAATGTAACCGCTGTATACCATTTGCTATTATTAAATTATACTTCAGAGACTACATGTCGTTGTATTATTTGCTCTATATACTTTCACTTATAACCCCTGCTCCTGGGATACGATGGATGCTCCATCTCGTCTGCTCATCGAGGCTCTTTAAAACTATTTAATTTCAACTATAACACGCTACCGTTTGATATAATTTAATTCCAACTAAAACTGCGTTTTTTTCGCATTCTGGCCTCCCCCCCCATCCATGCTCAACCGATATCCTTTCTTTTTAAATTGCCTAAACGAAATGATACGCCATTAAAAACGACACTCGGGCGTGATTCACGAGTTCGCATTTTAAAAGTCGTTCGCGAAATCAAATTTAACGCCTTCGTTCTTTCCTTTTTCTCACGCAGCGCATTGCCAACAATAAAACGCTCGTTTCGAGTGTATAATTTGCCAGCAACGCTGCGAACAAGAAAAAAATTGCGACAAATTATTTTTTTCCAGTCTCGTGTACAGCCTTCTTCCCATTCTAGACGGGATTGATAGTGTGGAAATTTCATCCTATTTAATCTGGGATTTTGCTCGTATAAGTGTACGAAAACACGTTCGAGAGATGTTCGTGCTCTCTTTCTATCTTCGTGTTTCGGCGTATGTAAGATTTATCGAGCCTATATTACCTGCTATGCGATACTTTTACCGGTATTGTAAATGGAAAAAACGTTTCGGCGACGAAAGATATAGTCGATTATATGAACGAGGAAAATTTTTTATTGAAAACAGATAACCCGGGTATTTCTTTGTGTATGCGTTCCATTGCTGAAATCCGCCGCAGACTGCGTAGGTGTAACGTTCCAAATGAAAATTCTTTATCGATATACGAAAATATATGGTTGGGTGATGCGAAGGTACGTAATATATTTCAAATCGACAGATAATTTTATTGTCGATGCGAATAATTTGCACGTGTGCGAATCGACAGCTAAAATTAGCAACTTGCAGCTTTTTCAGGACCTGTAGCGCGTTATTATTTTGCTGTAAATGTGTTATGTAGGCTGAAACGACGTTGTGTGTGGTGAAGAAGGTAGAGAGGGGATAAACACAGATGGCAGTGTTGCGGGAATTCACGTTGCGCAGTTTTACTGCGCAGGGAGGGGGAAAACAGATGAAGATTTGTCGCTCAGACGTACCCCAGACGCGTCGTCGTGTTGTTGTGTCCTGCGTAACTTTGGGTGAGGGATGCGAACCGTAGTTGAAATTCCATTTTAACCGCTAAAATGGCTCAAAAACCGAAACCGAAATTAAAAATGTTTGCAATTGTAAGTGTAACTCTAACCGAATCCTTTTATTTCGATTGCGGTTAAATTTTCCATGTGATTTTTTGTTTGATTTTCATATTTATTTTTCTAAAATTTACCCCTCAAAGATTTTAAAATCGAAAAAATTTATAAAATTTCAACTTTTTAATACTTTTTTCTTGCTAAAATTGCAAAATTAATTGGAATTTGTATTTGTAGCCATAAAACAATGACTGATTGGTGATTTGGTGATTTTTTGCTTGATTTTCGATTAAATCTCTATGAAATTCATCATGTACAGTTGACAAATTTTAAAAAGATTAAATTTTAGGTATTTTTTTAAAAAAATTTTAAAATTGACTGTAACCGTTATTTTTTGATGAAACCGTAACCTTTATTTTTTAGTTGTAAATATAATTATTGCTAAACCGTAACCAATATTTTTTCCCATTTAGGTTCGCACCCCTGCTTTGGGTCGATGACCTTTTGCAATGAGATTGTGTTATTTTGTCCTAGCTATTTCAGATTTTTTAAAACGAATTTTTGAGGAAAATGCCTGTAATTTTTTAGGAATTATTCAAATAAAATATTATGAATTCATCAACCTATCAGTTCTAAATCTGAATCAATTAAATTTGACGAGATTCTGCCTTTTTTAAACCAATGAAATGAATTTCGTTGAAAATCTGTGATTTTTTCCTAATTTTCAGTAAGAAATCGTCGATTTCTCGATCAATTCCTAATTGCCTGTCCAGAGAAAAATCAGTGAAATTCATTTCAATTCTAAGTAAGAGAGAAGATATCTGCTTCTATAGCAAATTGAAATAATATATGCGTTATCATAATATTTATTAATATTTTATAAAAGTACCCGTGTTAGATGGAAAACCTTTTTAAATGAAATTTTGCATTTCTTTGTTTCAGGTGAGTACCGAATTCTAATCTGTGAAAAAAAATTTGAACGAAATGAAAATAAGTGAGTCATTTTCTTATGTAACTAGTGATGCCTGATTAATGGAATTGAGAAACTGAAATATGTAGGTAGGTATAGGATAAAATTGAAATTTTCAAAAAAAAAAATGCCAATCATTGACGAGCATAGCAGCATTAAAATGTGTGTTTTTTTTAAATTTTTGGTTGATTTTTGAAAGTTTTTTGTTTTTTTTGTGGGTTCAAACTACCCCCTCAATCTTGAAGCCAAAATTAAGGAGTAAGCCTTGCTACCAAAAAGTACGGAATTTGTGTCAAAAAGAGTAGAAAATTGATTCTTCTGGATATAAAATCAAGGAAGTATACGTATTTAGGTAAAGAAAAACTTTGCAAAAAACAGTTAGAATTATTTTAACTTTCTACTAATTACTAAAATGTTTTTGAAAAATGTAAATTTTTTGGTTTTTAATTTTTTTGTAAAAATTATATATTTTTTTAAAACTTGTTCGATTTTCTGGAAATTCCAGCTTCGTTATACTATAATTATTTTAAAAAGTACCAAAAAAAGCTGGAGAGGGGCCGGATTAGAGCGCAGGTGTGGGGCCCTGATTGTAAAACAACTTGAGACGATATTCGAACTCGGTGACGACAATTTTTTGAATTTTGCATTGAAAAAACAAATAATAAATAAATTTTATCCAAAATAATAATAAGGGGGGACCATTCACAAAATTGGCAAAATTTATTCTGAAAAAATAATATTTATCGCAAAATTTGGTAAAATTTATTTCGATGCAATAAATTTTATCAATTTTGTGAGAGGTGCTCCGTTGTTATTTTTTTTGAATAAAATTTATTTTTTTGGATAAAATTTATCATTTTTTTAACACATTTTATTTATTTTTCATTTACTATTTTTCTCAGTGTGGCCGTATCAAAGGAGCTAATGGGGGAGGGGAGGGGGGTATATCGTGGTCTGATTAATCAACTACGAGTAAGTTCATATTCGAACTCGACACCTTCAAATAATTTACTTCAAGTATATATTTTTTTGAATTTTGATCAAAATTGAAGATCCTTGTCCCCCCCGCGGGGGGTCGAGATTTTATTTTGAAAATTTTTTGGTTGAAAAGAAGGTAAAAAGGAATTTTCAATATAATTTTTTCAGATTTTTGATAGCCTTGCATCTTTTGAACTTACGAAAATTGAGCTTTAACCGCAAAACTTCAACTTTGAGCTGTTCAAAATGTAATAGGTAATTGATTTTGAATCCCCTTGAAAATTTTACGCAAATAACACAAAATCACATTGTCTGTCTCATTTTGGATCAGTGACAGCCACTAATAAATAGTCAGAATTGCAGCACAGAAAAAATCAGCAAAATTCTTTAATTTTCAGCGGATTTTCTCTGATTTTTCAAAGAATTTCACCGATTTTACATTAAATTTCAGAGATTTAACTGACTTCCCAGTGAATTTTCACTGATTTTACAGAAAATTCTTTAATTGATTTATTACTGTGCTGCAATTCTGACTGTTTTCCAGTGATTTTCAATAATTTTTACTGATTTATGTATAAATGAGAGTGAACTTATGGACAAACAATCCGTCAGATCTGCAATTTTTCTGTTTCGTGTCGCAAAGTAATTAACCCGCCAATCACACAAATACATTTTTCAACCACATCACAGACAACAATGGACCGATTTGCATCCTTCTCATTGATGCATCAGGTCCCAGATTTCCTTACTCCCTTACTCTCTCAATTATAAATTAGTGAAAATTATCGAAAATCATTGAAGGAAAAAATCAGTGACTTTTTTTTACTGAAAACAAATCAGTGAAGAAAATCACTGGATAATCAGTGAAAATTCACTGAAAAGTAAGTAAAATTTATGAAATTTGCTATAAAATAAATCAGTGAAAATCTTTGAAAAATCAGTGAATTTTGCTGATATTTCCTGTGCTTCTGACTATTTATCAATGACTGTTCACTGATTCAGAATGAGAGAGTCGATGAATTTAATATTAGGTATCTACATGATTTCGAATGTTAAAAATCGCAGTTCTTCTGTAGCTACTCTCCCATTTTAAATCAGTGAAAAGTCACTGAAAAATAGTCAGAATTGCAGCGCAGGGAATATCAGCAAAATTCTTTGATTTTCAGCGAATTTTCACTTATTTTTCAAGGAATTTTCACTACTTTTTCAAAAAATTTCACCAATTATTCAGCGAATTTCAGAGATTTTACTGATTTTCCAGCAATTTTTGTCACTGTTTCTTTTCTGTAAAATTTTTTCACTGATTTATTACTGCGCTGCAATTCTGACTGTTTTCCAGTGATTTTCGATTATTTTCACTAATTTATAGAAAGAGTCGGCGAATTACCCGTTTGACAAATTTCTTGGCAACGAAATCTTCAAAATAACTTCTCAGCCAAAGAGAAGCCCAACAAATCCGCCAATCTTACCCATGGCATGGCATGCACACAGCGCTCATTTAAACTTGATGATGTATCCTCACAGCTTCGTATACCGATTACCTCACCTCACACCATCGCCAAATACAGTTCGTCGCGACGATGATCTTTATCATTTAAATGAAACCGTATAACCCTTGTAATATCGAAAAAATACCCAAATTTTTCTCATAAAGTAACCCATAAAAAAAAAACCAACAACGTAACGCACCCAGCAACATACCTCCAGACGCTATACACTTGGAACGCGCATCATCGACGAAGAAAACCCACCCACCGCCGCAAATACTTACCTAGAAAAAAAAAAGGTAAAAAGAGAAAGCGACCGAAAAAAAAACCACAACCCCGGAGTAGTTTTTAGTTGCGCGAGGAAGAGAAAAGAGGAAAAAATCTCCGGGGACGTTAACGCCACTTTGTTGACAATATTTTTCTACGCTGTATTTACATTTTTATTGAAAGCGAAACGGTATAACCGCGACAGCTAATACCGCTAACCATAGGGTAGAGAGTGACAGTTAAGGGGTCGTTTTCAGATACCTTCTGCATAAGGGGGTTTTATTCAATTATCTGAGTAATCCACCAATTATAGCGGAGCGTCGACACTTCTAAAGCCGGAGACTGGTTACCATGGCGACGTAGATAGCGGTCGACCGAAATATAACGGTCCAGGTCTCTTGTTACCTAATCTGATGAATATCTAATCTTTTAAATTGCATATCTTTTAAATGTGGTCACGCGAGTATATACGCATGTATCCTATAGCTGTGTGTATAAATTCTATCTCATATAATTCGAACGTGTCGACCCCTCCGACTCCGTGGACCGATGTCCCTCATCATTTCGCCTTTGCCTTTGCCTTTATTATAGCCGTGTATGTAGTAAATATTGAGAGAGCTTCGAGTTTAATTAAGAAAGACTTAAATTTCGCAGAGGATTACTCGAAAATATCAAATTTACAGATTCGCTTATACCTACCGACCGTCGTACGATTATTATACGCGTATAAGAGAGACGAGGTGTTATACACGAAATAATATTCCATGCGATCTTCTCTTCTTTCTCCTTATGATATACTGACGTACCGCGTGCTACGATATCTCGATCGAAAATAATACAGTCGTATAATTTTCTATCCGGCAGCACCATAGCAAACATCAAATATGATTTATTCCGCTATTATAACCACGGCTAGCGCCATTTTGTCCTTCTCTCTCTATATTGTATAACGTTTCCCCACATGGTGTGTGCTCGTTAACCACGCCTCTTGTATAATTAAAATCTCATTAATATGCTTGATACGCGATCGCGTTCCATTGCGAGTTATTTTTATCCGCGGACGTATAATGATAACCGAGAGCAGGAAAAATTTAGAGAAGTGTTGCGAAATACCTCGAGGTCGTGACTTTTGATGCTGAGCAACGAAAAGGTGAGTGTGGGTAGTAAAGGTGAACTTTAAATTGTGTTCAGAGGTGGTTGGAAATACCTTTTGGGAGATTTTTATCTGTGCTATTAAACAGGTCTGTGAGGTGAGTATGTGGTTTGAGGTGTTTTCGCCGAGTTTCGATTAGGTATTGGGAGTTTTTTGGGTATCTTTAATCTGATTTTCGGAGTAGGCCTGAGGTTTCGAAAAATTCCCAATGTGGAGTTGAATTGAATTTCCTGAAAATTTTTTATCATGTATGATTTTTTTTATTCAGGGTGTCTACCGGTCGCGAAAGTCGCGAAATTGACCCAAAATTCATCAAAAGTCGCGAATTTTTCCGAAATTACTTCCATTTTTTTCGCCTTTTACAAAACAAAAAAAGTAAAGAAATTTCACCTTTTTGAACATTTTTTCTAAAAATTTTCGTCCTCGCTTCGCTCGGGCTCATAAATTTTAAAAACCCCATTCTTAAATTATATACCTCTTCGTCCTCTTCCCTTCTATTTCAGACAATTGAATATTTTGAAGCGGAAAAATATGTTCTTGTGGGAGACTAAGTAACGATCACGATTGGGAATTTCAAAGGTAATATTGTGTCCATTGTCAGGAAAATCTAAAATAATTGGAGAATTTTGGAATTTTCTAAGGGATGTTTTAAAGGAGAAAACCATTTGGAAATATGTCTTGTTTTGCTATTTTTTAAATAAATTCTTCGAAAAAATTTCGCCCTCGCTTCGCTCGGGCCAAATCTGCTAATATTTCAAACTTTCCATGAATTTATTTCTCAATAATCATTTAACAATTTTATCCGTTCTAACATGATTTTTAGTAAAATTTTCACCCTCGCTTCGCTTGGGCAGTAACTACTTCTCTTCTTTACCATAAAATAACTCACTTTTGGAAAATTTTTGTGAAAAATTGTCTTTTCTCAAAATTAAAGACGTATTTTCTTCCGTGTATAAACTTTTTTCTATAATAAATTTGATCTCGATTTTTTGGTGGGGAGGGGGTGGTCAAATTGAGAGATAGATACTAGATACCTTAAAAAAAGGTCACGAAATTTGATTTTTAAAAATTGGTAGACACCCTGTTATTTCATTTTATACGTTTGCTTCATAATTCGATTATTCAAATAATTTTTACGCAAATAGGTAGATCTCTAAATTAGTATTCTTATCATTTATAAATCAGTAAAAATTATGGAAAATCACTGGAAAATAGTCAGAATTGCGGCGCAGTAATAAATCAGCAAAACAAATTTCACTGAAAGTAAACAGTGAAAAAAATTGCTGGAAAATGAGTGAAAGTCAAAGAATTTTACTGATTTTCCCTGTGCTGCTTCTCACTTTATTTACATGAATTTAAATGAGCTTTTTGGAGAAATGATGAAAACCGATATTTCCATTTTAGTAGCTTCAATAATAGGTACTTGAAAAAATTGAAAAGTGCACAAAATTTCTTACTAAGGACCAACTCAAAAATTTTTTTTTGAAAAATGATATTTTAGAACTTTTTATGCTGATTAACGTGAGTAGGTAATAGGAGATAGGTACCTATTAAAAATTTGTCGTGATGTTTTATTTTCACTTTTACATTTTTGAAAAAATTATTCAGATGGTTACAAAATAATGCATCAAGTTTTCAAATTATGTAGGTATGGGTCAAAATTTCATCCATTTCAATAAAATCAATTCTTTATTTTAAGAAAAAGTGGTCGCAAGAATTTGATATCATCCATAAACATTTTTTAAATCATGGATAATTACTTATAACCACTTTTGAGTTGGGCATTATTTTTATTTTTTCTAACTCGCAGCATTTTAACAAAATGTGAGTGTGAGTACCTAGTTATGTTGATCGATTTTCAGGTAATTGAAAAATTTTAAATACTGATTAGGTATTTTCCTGCCATTTTTTTTTTCGTTTCAACAGAAAGTTTTTTTTTTCTAAAATCTTGATAGGTTCTCATATGTTAATCCTCCTAAAATCAAAAATTGATTTCACGACTCAAAATATACAACTTGATGACTTTTTTTTTGAAATTTCAATGAAAAGTATTTTTTTTAATTCTACTAAAATAATTTTCAAAATTGCTGAGCACTTTCGATGAATAAAAAAAGTGATATCTATCAAATTTGACATTTATGCATGTTAGATCGGATATTTTTGGACATTTTTTTCATAGCTTTTCGAAACTTTTTTGAAAACTTTATTCAGAATCCAAATGACGAAGTTTTGACTGAAATTCAATAGCCTGTTTCGAGACTATTTTAAGTAACTCATCAGTCATCACGATGTATACCTACATTTCGTAAAAAAAATTATGGTAACGTCAAAGCCGCACCGAACGGGGGGTAGACGAAAAGCCTACTACTCTGGTAATCAGAAATTACATTTTTAATAAAAAAAATTTGGGACTTTTTTAAACTAGGTGTCTACTAGCAAGAAAAGCCAGAAATTAGCGAGAATTTTTTATATTTTTACTGTGAAAAGAAAGAATTTTCAAAATTTAGTCCTGGTAAATAAGAGAAAAAATGTACCACCCCACCCCCCAAAAAAAATTCAATCCTGATTTTTTTCGCGTTTTACGTTCGTAATGGTCCACTACACAACATACCAAAATGGACACCCCTCATAACCCTCCGATACCCTCAGGGGAGCGGTAAATGTCTGCTGAAACTGGGTTTTCGTGAATATCTCCTCAAATAAGCCTCAAAATTGAAAAATAGTTATGAACAATGTTGTTCTACGTGTAATTTCCTTTTTTTCGATTTCTAGAAAACCTAAAAAAGTCGTAGAATTTTGAAAATTTGCAGAAGTCAAGGAATTTTGTTAAAATTCAGAAGAGTAAATTATCTGGAAAATGTTTTTCTGCTCATTTCATCATGAATTTCTGCAAAAAAATGTCCCTCGCTCCGCTCGAACCAACTTCTTCCATTTCCTAATTGATTTGACTTTTTTCATTCTGCGAGCTCGATAAATGTACAGAATTCATTCTCAAAAATTATGGTATAAATCCGCCTCCCTACCATCCCAAACAGATTAATATTTTGACACCGAAAAAATTTGTCCTTCTCATTTATCAGAGGACTTGGTAACGATCTTGAATGGAATTTTCAAAAATGTTTAGATTTTTTACGGAAGGGGATAAGGTTATTGAGGAATTCTTTTTGAAAGTCCAAAAATAGCTAGAAAAAAGTGCGAAATTTTGTTTTTTGATTTTAGTTCGACTGATCGGCAGATTTCCCTTTTTTTAGAATTTGAATTGGTAAATGTCTTTTTTAAAAATAATTTTAGTCGAAAAATTTTTCATTTTCATCTCCTCCCCCCTCCTCCCTTGATTTTTATCCAATTTTCGCCTCCAAATTTGTCTACTCGAAAGGTCTGAAAAATTTTAAAATAATAGATCTGAAAATTTTTTAAAAAACACAAAAATTGATTTTGAAAAATGTTTTTATTCGTGGTCAGGAAACAAGGTCATCCTGGGATTCCAATTTTCAATTTCTACGTACGTTTAATATGAATCTTGATTTAAGAAAATTTGAAAAAAAAAACATTCGGTTCTTATCACTCAACCCATTGGACAATCCTAAAAAAATGACATGAATAGTTTTACCCTCCTCCTCTCCTTTAAAATCTTTACTCACTTCAAATTCAGTCATACAAAACAAATCATACTTTTAATTTTACAATTCTGTGAGACGTCTCGAAAATTCATTTTTTTTAACGTAAAGATGTCCTTGACCACGATCGCGTATTAGAATTTCAAATCCCCCCCCCCATGTTTCATAAATACCACGAGTAAAATGAATGGAAAATAGGAAAAAGTAGTCTGGAAAATGTAGAGAAGTCAGTTCTGAAATGTTATGGACACCCTGTTTTCAATATCGATAAAAAGAGTTATTTTTGGGGGAATTTTGAAGCTAGAAAAGTGATAGGTATGAAAATTGGGGGGGGGGGGAGGGAGGAGGACGAGAATCTAGAAAATAACGAGAATTTCAATTTTTTGGATCTACTGTTGAAGCGAAGTTGTAATGAACTGAAGTCGAAAAAATTTGAAAAGATGTTATTCAAAGTCGGAAAAAATGTCATCTTGAACGAAAAATTTCATTTTTCATCTCCCCATCAAGGCAAATTTCAGTTCGTCCCCTGGTTATCCTCCCTTCTCCTTGTCGAATCTGCCCTTTTGAGTAGTGTTTTAATGAAGAAAATGTTGCTCCTGGCGCAGAATCCGCCACCAGTCAAAATGTAAGAATAATCGTTTATTGAATTCCAGTTTGTCCCTGTGTTATGCTTCCCTCTCCTCGTTGAGTCTGTCCTGTAAATAGTGTTGAAATGAAGAAAATTGTGCTCCTGGCGCAGAATCAGTTGGATTTCAGTTCGTCCCTGTGTTATCATTCCCTCTCCTCGTCGAGTCTGTCCTTTAAATAGTGTTGAAATGAAGAAAATTGTGCTCCTGGCGCAGAATCCGCACTAGTCAAAATGTAAGAATAATCGTTTATTGAATTCCAGTTCGTCCCTGTGTTATCCTTCCCTCTCCTCGTTGAGTCTGTCCTTTAAATAGTGTTGAAATGAAGAAAATTGTGCTCCTGGCGCAGAATCCGTTGGATTTCAGTTCGTCCCTGTGTTATCCTTCCCTCTCCTTGTCGAGTCTGTCCTTAAAATAGTGTTAAAATGAAGAAAATTGTGCTCCTGGCGCAGAATCCGCCACCAGTCAAAATGTAAGAATAATCGTCTATTGAATTCCAGTTCGCCCCTGTGTTATCCTTCCCTCTCCTCGTTGAGTCTGTCCTTTAAATAGTGTTGAAAAAATAAAGAAAATTGTGCTCCTGGCGCAGAACCCGCCACTTGTCAAAATGTGAGAAAAATCGTTTATTGATGACAACATAATTTTTTTTTAAATCTTCGACTACTCTTAAATGTAAATGAAGATTTTTAAAGACAACTAAAATGGAAATCTGAATCATGAGCTTATTTCACAGACAGATCGCCAAAAATATATCATCTAGGCTCAATCAATTCAATTTTCTGACGAGATGTTGAATGGAATTTTTTTCCAACTTCTGTGAAAATTGCAGTATAACACAAGTATTCTTAGTTTTCGTTCGTATGATGTTTTTTTTTTTTTTTTTAGTTTTTTTTTTAGTTTTTGAGTATTTATAGATTAAGTAGATACATTTTACATGGATGTGATTTTACTTCAGAACAAGAGATTTTCAAGAATTTTTCTTCTGATGTCAGTTCGTTTTGTTATTTTCTTCGTTTTAGATTATTCGCGTAATCTTTTTAATATGTAGAAGGAGAAATAGATATTATTTATTTAATATGCAGTGAATTTCCTGTACCTAAACGAGGTATTTCAGCGATAAATGATGAATTCGAAGGAGCTCTCGATCCCATCATTGCAGGAATCAACTCTATGTGCCCAAATTCCCACACCCCAATATCATTCAGCAGGTATATCAAACCCCCCAACCAATATGATCTGAACATCAGTACACTAAATCTATATCCTCATACACTATACAAACAGTACGTGTCGGTGGTACATTCGAGAGCGCAAAATTGGTCGGATTAATGATGTAAAATTGTTGGCGAACGACGACCGACCGACGTCGACGGCGTCTCCATGTACAAGCGAAGCGGCAACCCTTGCAAATAATATGATACAGCGTATTTGGCCCGAGTCGTTCGCTCGTATACATTTATACTTGGTATACGGCAGATAGTATAATACGCGTTATATCCCACACCCGAGCGAAACTCTATTTACCCGGTCGCATGACACGTGCGTTTAACACCCACCACAAACATAATAAGCAGGCGCGCCTTGCCTCTCGTATCCTCTCGCTGTATGGGTATATCTCACTGTATACACTATGCTTGTCGTGTACATACTTAAGATAACATTATAGATTACAATGCCGCTTTCATAATGTCCGCATCATTACACACGCAACATCACGCACCGCCTAGAATGGAAAATCTGTTTTGTTAATTCCATTCGGCGTCTCTCTCTTTCTACTCTTCGGCGGTCTTGTGCTATCGCCTAGATGTACCGCCTCCTTCTCTTTAACTTGTTGTGTAAAATTTACACGCAGCTTTGAAGCTGCGGCGGATGACGACGACGACCGTATCGTTAACGCATCGATTATTGGCGGTCGCGGCGCGACGACGGCGTTCAAAATTCATTCGACGAGCGTGTTTACGTTAACGTTTTCCCCGCCGGCGTCGGCGTCGCCGAGCTTCAATTAGGCGTTAATTTAGCGCGATAAAATTCAGATAATTTGGGCTCACCGCGCCGTAGCGTTGAAGAGGCCGCGATTTGGATTTCGAAGGGGTCGGATCCGATTGCGATATTATTTCGTAATTTAAAAGTATTTCATTGTTGTAATGAGTTCAATAAGATGTGTGAAAAGATATGTACTTACTTTGACTTGTGATTCTGACATTCCTAAAGCGTATGCTAATTTGGCTCTTTCCGGGCCGGCTAAGTATTTGGTTTGTTCGAAAGTTTTTTCTAAGGCGAATATTTGTTGACCGCTGAATGTCGGCCTGGTATGCTTCTTTTTGTTGTCTTTGTCGTTTGACGAGCTGGTCACTGCGCAAAAAGAAAATGTAGATTAGGATACGAGTTGTGGTGAAGTTTGTTAATTACTTTTGATCGAGATTGTTTGAAATATTTTAGTTTTGTGTGATGAAAATGAACAGTACACTGGGTTCAGACCTCAGAATTTAGATCTGGTTTTCAAGGGCGCGATCAAGGAGTTACTGGGCTAAATCCCCCCCCCCCAACCTAGGAATCAATGAAGCTTACCTACAGACGCATCCAAATGGCGGGTTCAGTTAACTCGAGCCCCCCCCCCCCAGCTCGGGAAGGAGATTTTTCATTTTTTCATTTTTTTTTTTTGCTTTTCAAACATGATATATGATTATTTTCACTCGATTTATAAATTTTTCGAATGAAATCACTTTTACTGAAAATCAGTAATTTTTCATGGATCTTCCAGTCAAAAATTCATCATTTTTCAGTCAATTTATAATTGGTCAGAAAAAATTAGTAATTTTTGATTGAAAGAGTGAAGGATTAGTGAAATATCACTGTTTTTTTCTCTCATTCAAGAAATCAGAATTTCACCAAATTTGACTGATTCAGACATTCAGATGCATAAATTACCAAGTAGGTAATTGATAATTAAAATTATGTATATTGATTGTTTGTTCCAAGTTGGTATTATTCGCCTATGGAAAATCCGCTGACTACTTCTCTCATTTTTGAATCAGTGAAATTCATCAAAAAAACACTGAAAACCAGTAAGAATTGGAGCACAGTAATAAATCAGTGAAAATTTTTTCACTAAAAGTAAGTCAGTGAAAGAAAATTACTGAAAATCAGTGAAAATTCACTGAAAAATCTGCAAATTTCTTTGAATAATCAGTGAAAAATCACTGAAAATTGGTGGATTTCACTAATTTTTTCTGTGCTGCAATTCTGACTGTTTATCAGTGGCTTTTCACTGATTCGAAATGAGAGAGTGCGTAGTATTATTCGCCTATTGAAAATCTGCCAACTACGCCACTCTCTCATTCTGAATCAGTGAAAAGTCACTGATAAATAGTCAGAATCGCAGCACAGGAAAAATCAGCAAAATTCACTGATTTTCAGTAAATTTTCGCTGATTTTTCAGCAAATTTCATGAATTTTACCAATTTTTCTGTGAATTTTCACTGATTTTCTCCTGTGCTGCAATTCTGACTGTTTCTCAGTAATTTTCGATAATTTTCACTGATTTATAATTGAGAGAGCACTGAATAACCAGATTACTCAATTTTTTCCTTGAATTTTGACTCCCTCTCTCATTTTTCTCCAATTCAGCCCCTCCCTTGAATAGTTTTTGATTATGCTGGTTTCTTCATTGAACATCCAACGGTGGCAGTCTAGATTTTTTCAGAATGTTGCTAGAATTTTCAAGGTTTCATCTCGATAGAAAAATAGATCATTCGAGAGTTGGACGGCCCCCCCCCCATCCATCTGAAATATCCATTTTGTAAAGACTTCTGATCAGCTTAAAAGTTCTCATAATCGATTTGTGAGGTTGAAATTAAGATGTATTGATACCTTTTTACTCTCTCATATATAAATCAGTGAAAAACAGGTCAGAATTGCAGCGCAGTAATAAATCAGTGAAAACATGCTGGAAAATCAGTGAAAATTCACTGGAAAGTCAGTAAAATTTCTGAAAAATCAATTAAATTCTTTGAAAAATCATCGAAAATTCGCTAAAAATCAACGAACTTTGCTGATTTTTCCCGCGGATGCTGGAACTCCGACCATTCATCAGTGATTTTTCACTGATTCAAAATCAGAAAATGACAGCTCTTTACCTTGGTAAGATCAAATTTTCGTATTTAGCAGGATTGTGGGGTAATTTTGACATTTTAGAGAAATGGCAAAATTTGAGTACGGTTGTACCAACTTTTTCAAAATAAATTTCACTAATTTCAGTCTCAATACGAATTTCGATGCTTGAGAGATCCTTTTCTGTTAAGCCAACATTATAATGCCATGCAATTAACAATTTATTAGTATCTTCTTTTGAAAAAAAATTGCGAAATTTTTCTGGATGTTGCTAACCATGGAGCTAATTGAGGTCTGACCCGCCAAATGGGAAAAAAAATTTACAGGCTTGTAGAGTATCACTAGAAACTTTCACAGCCAAAATTTCAGCCCCTAAAGTTGACATGGGGGAGAGTTATGGGGTCTAAAATTTGAAAATTTACTATTAAATTTATTAAATTTGAAATTTTTTGCTTTTTCTAATTTTTTTTTAAATTAATTGTAGCAAAAAATATAACCATTTTTACTCATCTTCTCTACGAGAAACCCCAGATGACTGAGAATATTTTTAATGAATGAGAAGAAAAGTAGTTCGAATCCATCATAATCTTATAGTAATATTTTTTGAAAATTCATTAACTAATTTTTGGAAGTCTGTTTTAATGAAAAAAAAAAAATGATTTTCAAAAATTACCCTCAGCTGCAGTTGGGAAGTTTCAAATTTCACGGGAATTAGGAAATAAAAATTTGTAATTTAATTTGGTTTATTCTTCAATTCTTGGTGAACAGAATAGGAAAATTTAGTAGGACGGTTTCATGTCACCTCAATTACCCCCCCCCCCCTTCTACAAAAAAATAATTTTTTTAGAATCTAAGAAAATAATAAAATTTACGAAGACCTCTTTCCTTTTTTTCTCATTGAGGGAGGGAAGGAGGGAGTTGAATTTTTTCCAAGTCAATTGTTCGTAAAAACAGTTAAGACTTGGAAAAAAAAATAGAAAAATTTTGGCGTTGTGTAATTTTCTTATGCTTTTTCACGGCAATGTAGCCTTTTCAAATCTTCGATTTCATACCACTAATACCTAGTCAGATACTTTTGTACAGGAGGAAAATGGAAAAAACTGAAAAATCGATCTTAGTTTTTTGGGCTTTCCTGGAAAAATCGAATTTTCTCCACAGAGTTCCTAATCCGCACAACGGCTCATATTTGAATTTCAGAACGATTTTTTGAATTTTACAAATATTAGTATTTTGGTACCTAGAGAAAGAGAAAAAATTGGATTTATGGAGGGAAAGAGAGAAAGTTCAATAAAACTTCGTTACGTTTGGGAGAGTCTCACCTCGTCACCTCATCTATAAAATTCTGTCATTCTTTACGAATTTTTGATCACTTTTGCCTTTTTTCTCTAATTTTGGACCATTTGAGTCACTTTTTTTTTGGAAAAAATCAAGTACGATCTCTGTAAAGTTCGATTCTTGAAAAATCACGAAACTAAATTACAAAATTGATTTTTTTCCAATTTTATCAACTCCAAGATTCTTTTCTTTTAGGGAATTACTCGCAGTTTTTAAATTTCCGAAAATAATTCCCTAATTTTAGAATCATCCAATTGATAGTGGAATAGGTAATATTCTTTTCATTATCCCTCAGGAATTTTGATTTAATCTTTTCCTTGGATTGAGGAAGAGGAAGGAGAAAAACTGAATGAAATACAGAAAAAATATTTTCCAAAAGAAAATGGTATGATTCCTCATTGTATTCGTAATCAAGCAGAAGCCAAAAATTTAGTTGAGAGAAGCCCAAAAAACGCCTTCTAATTTTATTCTTCCGGTACAATATCAAAAACTGGTCAAAATAGCCTTACAGTTCAAATACGGCTATTATTACACCGTCGAAAACCATCTTTCTGATAACCACTGCTCAGTAGAAAAGTTTGTTGCGGCGCGATACGCGACGACCAACTATGTACCTACACCTAGTACACGTACTACGCAGACGATGGAGAGAGAAGGCGTTATATGGCGTACGGGAGAAAACGCGAGTAGAAGAAAAATAACCGACGTTTTCGCCGGAAAATATCGTATACGAAAAGGAAACTCGCTGCGGAGAGAGGGCAGCTCGTCGTCGGTGGCTGTTCGTTCGTGTTACGAGCAGAAACATTCGAGCCGGAGAAACGTGGGCAAAGTACACGACGACGTTATATAAGAGAGAGAAAAGGAAACACGAATCGAGCGCGGGGATTGGTTGTAGTTGTGGAAAAAGACGCCATCATTTTCACATCCTATTCCAGTCTATTTCACCGGCTGGTTGAACGCTTTTCCTCGTTTGATAATTCGGAAAAGCGAGCGAAGAAGGCAGGAGCGTACAACGGAAACACGCTTATAACATGAACCCTCCGCATTGTTTTAGGCTACATCGTTATTTTATACCCCTCGTCATCTTAACGCCGATGCCCCTGCCCCCTCGGCCCCTCGGCCCCCCCCGTCCAAAACGCAACTCTTCACTTCGCCGGTTCCGCGGACGGTTTACTTATACAACGATAGATTTAAATGGCCATGTTCGCGAAATTTAGCTGCGTTCTTCTTTTTTTTTTTCTTCGTCTTTTTTTCCCAGCTCGCTTTCTTTCTTTATTCCTCGTTCGTTCATTCGTTTTATACTTTTGCCTGCGTTTGTTTGGTCGTATTGTGTACCTAAACGTGCCGAGTATAAAGAGAAACGATGGAAACTGGGCGGTTGTTTTTGCAATATTGCTCGGTGTACCTAATTATGAGGCTTGTTGCGTGCACAATATAGAAATACGGTTGTGGCGGCTTGTTAAGTATACAGATGCTGAAGACTTGTGTATTAGAAAAAGCTCGGACGAGTTTTACTATTTTGTTTCCGGATAAGGTGAAATTTTCCCATGCGAGTTTCTCGTCAGATTTTTCTTCGATGAAATCGAACTATACGAAATTATGGGGTAGCTTTGAAAGAAAAAGATCGTTTTGAGGTAAAATTGAAGCATGAAAAATCAATTTTTCTTTGAAAACCCGATTATTTTGAGGTTTTAGATTCGAATTTTTTGAACGAAGGATTCAACGATGATTTTTTTCAAAAATAAGTAGGTATTTAACAAAGCGTGAGGTTGGTTACCTATCTAAATTTGTGAAAAAAAATTTGATGAATTTTACGTTCTTATTTTTCAATACCTAATTACCTATCTGTTGAAAATTAGGGAATCCTAGAAACTTGAAATCATCATTTTTTGAGTAGGTAGTTGTTACCTATGGTAATTTTCTTCGAGTTGTACAGTTTGAGATTTTTTTTTGAATTTTAAACAAATTGAAGGCCAGAATTCATGGCTCGTTCTAATTACTTTTTTTTTGAAATAAAGTCACCTTTTTCCGAAAATTCAATTTTTTACAAATTCTAATTGATTAGTTTTATTATTGTTCAAGAAAATCACCTGTAAAATGTTTCTTTGCTCATTGAATTATAAATTTCCTTGGACTGAATTTTATTCTATTTTAACAACGCTTATTTCTCTTTTTGATTTTCTTAACCACTTTTTTTCAATTCTATGATTTTTTTTCAAAAATGTTTCTGGAAAAAAGTCAAGGATTTTCGTCCATTTCGAGATAAGGTTATCTATATAGGAACGAAAAATATGAAAAAACGTGAAATTGGTTTGCTTAGATTTGAGTGAGAGTTTCGAAACGAAAGAAAATTTAAAAATAGCTCGGTATGTTCTTCTAAAATGGAAATCAAGTATTGAAAAATGCACGAATCTTTTGTTTCCGAACCCCTCCCCCCCATATATTTTATCTGGTTGGTACCATATCTCGGTCAAAACAGAAATTCTCATCTTGAAAAATAATTTTTAAGAAAAAAACTGGGTGGGGGGGAGAGACAAGAAATGTAAATTTTCAAGAAGTCAAGAAAAAGTGAAAAAATTCAAAGTTTTGAATTTTGGTTTACATCTTGCATGATGTCTTTGATTACCAACTTAATCAACCACTAAAAATAATTCAACTCCCATCGAAGATTCAACAAAACTTGTCGATTAAAAAACCCTAATCACTTTAAATATATTTTGACATATCCATGTTCTAAGATTTTTACCTTAAGGTAAAAAACCATGGTGTCCATTCTCTGGAAAACCGGGAAAACCGGGAAAAGTCAGGGAATTTTGGTGGTCTGGAAAAGTCAGGGAATTTTGGAATTTTCTCTGGAATTTTTCAAAAATCCCAAAAAAAATGTAAATCATTTAGAAAAATGTTTTTTTGCTTATTTTATTATAAATTTTTCAAAAAATTTCGCCCTCGCTCCGCTCGGGCCAAATAATTACAGATTTTATCCAATTATTGTCTTATTCATCATTTTTTGTCGGTCGTAATGTACAATAAAATTGATATTCAAAATGCATGTCTTTGTTCATTGAATTATGAATTATCCAAAAAAAATTTCCCTCGCTACGCTCGGGGTAATTTACACTCTTTCTTTCTACCGAATTTATTTTTAATCCTAAGTTTTTTGGAAATTTACTTTTTAATGAGCTGTAATGAGAAAGAAATGTCATGATTCCCTTGACCACGGATGTTGAAAAAAAAAAAGGAGGGAATGGAACAAAAATCTAAATTATTGACCATGTTTTGGAAAACATGAATGAGGGAAAAGTGGTGATTTTTCATCTTTTGAAGATCTTTTTTCCCAAAAATTTTCGCCCTCGCTTCGCTCGGGCTCAACACATTTATATATTTTCATAAAATGATTTATACAGGGTGTTTCAGGGTAGAAGTAAGGGATTCCAGGCAGTGACTAAGCGACACATACTGAGTCTTTGTAGGTATGTTTGCCTAGCCTCCAAACCGCAGGGGCTGATTTGCAACAATTCAAAAAAATTTTTTTTCAATTTATAATTTTTTTTTTGAATGAGCATAGCTTGCAAACCAAAATAGGTAGAGATTTGGAATTTGTTCGAGAGAAAAGAGAATTTTATCTAGATCACGATGGTCTGGTTGTTTCTTGTCTTAACAGATCAGGGAAGCAAGCAGCTGATAAAATAAACAGAAAAACGCTTGAAAAATGTGTGTCAAAACCTTCAATTTCCAACATTTTTGTTGAATTATTCAAAAATTTGTTCTCTTGACCGATCGATTAAATTAATGTTTCTAGAAGAGAAATGTTTGCTCTTTTTAATGGCGCAATCCCCGCCTCTCCATCTTACTTAGATGAAAAGTTATGCCCATTTAAATTCTTGAAAATGATTATGGAATTTCAAAAAAATACTTCATTCTCATTATTTTTGAGAATTTAAATGGGCATAACTTTTCATCTAAATAAGATAGAAAGACGGGGTTTGCGGCGTTGAAAAGAGAATAAATTTCTTTTTCAATAATATCCACTTCATTGATGGGCAATCAGAACAAGTTTTTGAATAACTTAACAAAAATGTAAAAATTCCAAAAAATTATTTTATTGAAAAAATTTGAATTAGGTACTAAAGAAAAGCTTAGAATCGGCCACCATTTAGTTCGATACAAAGGGAAGCTCGGCTGATAATATTGAGCGTCGCTGCTTCCAGACCTTCTCGATTATTTCTCATTTCAGATCTGTTCTAAAAAAAATTAATAGGTATGTGTAGATTTTTATGATAAGCAGTTGATGAGATACCTATTCAGCGAAACCAAGAACGTGTGGTGGCAGAATCGAAAGAGTATTGAAACATTGAAAGAGAAATGCTCGCTCTTTTTAACGCCGCAAACCCCGTCTCTCTTTCTTACTTAGACGAAAAGTTATGCCCATTTAAATTCCCAAAAATTATGAGAATGAAGTATTTTTTTGAAATTCCATAATTATTTTCAAGAATTTAAATGGGCATAACTTTTCATCTAAGTAAGATGGAGAGGCGGGGATTGCGCCATTAAAAAGAGCAAACATTTCTCTTCTAGAAACATTAATTTAATCGATCGGTCAAGAGAACAAATTTTTGAATAATTCAACAAAAATGACGGAAATTGAAGGTTTTGACACACATTTTTCAAGCGTTTTTCTGTTTATTTTATCAGCTGCTTGCTTCCCTGATCTGTTAAGACAAAAAACAACCAGACCATCGTGATCTAGATAAAATTCTATTTTCTCTCGAACAAATTCCAAATCTCTACCTATTTTGGTTTGCAAGCTATGCTCATTCAAAAAAAAATTATAAATTGAAAAAAAATTTTTTTGAATTGTTGCAAATCAGCCCCTGCGGTTCGGAGGCTAGGCAAACATGCCTACATAGACTCAGTATGTGTCGCTTAGTCACTGCCTGGAATCCCTTACTTCTACCCTGAAACACCCTGTATTTAACCTTCTCATTCACTTTTTCATTTATTGGTACAAACTAAAAAATTGCAAGGGATTGCGTGAATTTATAAATTTAAGACAAGTGTTTTTCATTTTGGAGGGGCAGGGGGGAATGAAATGTGAAGAAAATTTTGAATTTTTAGCCCGGAAAATCAGAATTTTTATTCGCTCAATTTGATAAACACCCTGGCATAATTTTTTTCATTTTTCAAAACTTAATTTTGCGTGGGAATACTTGGTTTTTCCTTTTTATTTAAATTTTTTCTGTAGGTAAAAAATTCAAATTTTCAAATTTTTGTGGCGAGGGGGAGTTGGATGGGCGGAAAAATTTTCAGAATTGAATTTGAATATTTTTTTAACTCGTATATAAAATTTAGGGATGTAAGTACATCACGCGAAAAAATTCCCCCCCCCCCCCCTCCTCTCTGGTTTACAAATATCATATTTATAAGGTCTGGAAAAATTCGAAAAATTGGTCTGGAAAACCGGGAAAAGTCAGGGAAAAATCATTTCCGAAATATAGTGGACACCATGAAAACGTGTTAATTAATTTTTTGTTTTGTATACTTTGACATTTTTCCGTCCATTTTTTTAAAAATTCCTAACAGATTTTCTGCACGTGAAAATCAGGAAATTATTTTCTAGACTTTCAATTAGGTATGTTTTTACAAAATTCTTCTAAAATTTCATTGAAATACATAAAATTGTTCACAAAAAGCATTTTTAAATATTGTAAATAATCGATCAGAATTTTCTGAATTTTTGTAAAAACAATTGAAGTACCTAGTAAAAAACAAAATGTAATTATTGAAATTGTAATGAATTTTTACCGAATTTTAAATGAGTTTTGTGAACCTTTAGACTTTTTCATCATATTTTTGATAGGTTTAGAAAAATTTCGAACACTTTTTACAACTTTTTAAACAGTTTACCCTATTTTTGTCTCAATTTTAGAACTTCTTTTAGGAAATAATATCCTTATTTTTACTTTATGAAAAAAATGATAGACAGAAATCGAAGGAAATTATTTGTAATACCTACTGAAATTCCACCAAATTTGTCTCCCCTTCCCCCCTCCCTGATGGACATACAACAAAAACCTGCTATTTGAAAAATTCCGCTTGCAAGAAAAACAAGAAAAACGAGAAAATATCAAGAATTTTAATGATTTCACTGCAAAGAGCAAGAATTTTCAACATTTTCGTCTTTTCTTGAATTTTTTAATAAAAAGGTGTTCTTTTTTGGGCAGATTCGAAGCAAGTAAAATTGCATGAAAGTGGTGAGAAAGATCCGGAAAATAGCAAGAATTTTCATTTTTCAGATCCACCATTAACCATCAAACTAAAAACTTCAAATTTTCGAATTCGTTTTTCAATTATTTTTAATAAATTTTCTGAAATCATAAAATATACCTACGCATTCAATTGATAAAATTACTTAAATGAAGGGCATTTTCCAAAAAAAACTGCTTCTTTTAACAAAATCTTTTCATAAGGTTTGGATCTTTGTTTCATTTTTCAAAAAAATTGCTTCTTTTAAAATCTTTTCCAAAGGTTTAGATCTTTTTTAAGTATTAAATTTTTGAGTAATTTTTGAGCCTTTGCATCCATTTTTTTTAATTTTTACCACATGAAAATTCTCATAGGTACCTATTCGGTTATAAAATGGGAAAAAAGGTCCAATTATCAATTTCGGCACTTGGCAACTTTTCATGCCATTTCCATACTTTCTTTCGTTTTCTGGAAAATTTTTACGACAAACTATATCACCAACCCGAGGAAAATTATCATTGGATGAAGAAAAAGTGCATGAAAATTGCTACAATCTGGAACTGGAAAATGCTTTCCACACCACCAAATTTGTCTACTCTAATACCAGAATTTTTCAGCTCCCTTCCTCATTGCACAATTTCTCTTTATTTACTTCCAGTTGAAGGAACCTTATAATTTTTTCTACAATCGTGTAATTACTTCTAAATCGCAAACCATCGTAAAAACCAACGAAGAATTACCATGAGACGAGACGACGTATCTTCATCTTCCGAGTTTAATTCTACTGTTGCTGTGTTTTTTTTTTTTTACAACTTAATGATGCCCCGAGCACCTTGCTCTTGTGGCTCGAACCAACATAGCCGAGTCTCCGGTCTTACGCATCCCGCTACATTAATTACCTCTCGCGTAATTTCTGTCTTACTGTTAGCTACCGAACAATCGACCTGGAAAAGAGGACACTGCAGATGGTATCTGCGCTTGCAATTCTCCAAGTGCCACCGCCCGCCGATGCTCGTTTTATGTATTCCAGAAATTCATTCGCGAGACGACAACAAATCCTAATATTCTTTGTGTTGGCTGCAAATCTCTCTGTTCTTGGTATTTATTCTGCACTGCAATTTTCCGCAATGTTCCTCTTCATTTATCTATGTCGTGCTGGAAATTGACGTTGTTTTTTATGGCCATTTACAGCGTCGAGTATTTACGCATGTACGTGGGTATCTCTATTGTTTTAATGGCTCGATGATTGCACGCTGTCTTGACAATTTGGTCACTGGGTGAACGAAGAACAATTATGTTGCTGAGGAGAATGATGCGAAACTGGAGAAATTTTATGACGTTGCAATAGAATTAGCGAAAAATTCGCGCCATCAATGATGAGTATAGATTTGGTTAGATAAGGCGTAGATCGTGTGACGAGATCTCTCTTCTGATGACACGAACGTAAACGTGGGAATATTGGGGCCAAATTTTCGCAGAAGTGTTTCAATAAATAAAATAACCACTATACTGCGCCATCGCTGGGAGCAGCAAAAATATAAGCAGAAAGCCAAGTGGATGGGGGATTTGGGTGGGGTGACTCGCCCCCTCCCCCCCGACACAATCCTAGTAGAAAAAGTTGTCAAATTCGTCTCAAATGAGAAAAGTTGGCAAAATCGTCTCAAAATGAGAAAATTTAGCAAAGACCAAAAAAATAAAAAATTGTTGGGAAAACTTTTACTTTCAGAAATCACAATCCATTTCTGAAGTTACCTCCCAATTTTGTCTAAATTCTACAAAAGTAGATTTTTTCGTATTTTTTCCTCAAAATTATATTTATCCTTTAATAGTTTTAGAGTAAAAGTGGCCAGTTTTTTCCGAAAATATTGCTTTATGGCGCCATGAACTTGAGGTTTTCTAAAATTGTTGCCCTCGCTTCGCTGGGGCCAAATTCATTTCTCTCACATGCACATTGAAACTACGAAAGTTTTAAATTGAATTATAATTTTTGATACTAGGACATGAATTCGATTACCCAAAATATAAAAATCCCGAATGGCCATTTCCCCGAATATCTGTTTTCTCGAACCCTTTGTCCCCGAATACTAACTTCCCGAATATTTCTCTCTCCAAATACTAACTTCCCAAATCCAAGCTTCCAGTTTTCCAAAATTCGTAACTACCGGGCCGAATCCATATTTTTCTCCAGCAAAATTTTTTTCGACCTCACGAATAGATTGGAAGCGAGTTTAAGACGTTCGGGAGCCTTGAGACAATTTTGAAAATTTTTTGTACTGAAAAAAAGCTCAAGTAAAAGTGACGCTATGAATAATCAGAGACTATAAGAACTGAAATTCATATGGATCATCTTGATGAACATTTCTTCTGTGCTGGAAATTTCCAAAACTTTCTGAAGGCTCCAAAACGTTTCAAGACCGCTTCCAATCGATTTGGGAGGTCGAAAACAGGGTATCATCTACAAACATTCAGCTTTTTACCTCGGTATTACGTACGTCGTAGTATTTTCAATTTTGACATGGATATAAACCATAATTTTTCTTGAAATTTTCCACTTTTGCTTTTTTACTCTTTAGGGACAAAAAGACAATTTCATAGGTTTTTCCAACTTCATACAATGAAATTACTCTAGGAAAAGCAATAAATTGAATTTTTCTTGAAATTTTTCCAACTCTGCTTCGTTCGGGACAAAAATAAAATTTCATAGGTTTTTTCAACTTCATGTAATGAAATTACTCAAGGAAATGCAATAAATTGAATGAGAGGGAGAAGTGATCAAAAAATTTAGTTCAGTCTGCAAATTTGTGCCATTCACCCCCCCCCCCCCCTCCACCAAAAAAAGGTCAGACTGTTTTGTGCCTAAATAAATTGATTTCCAAAATTTTTCGAAAATCGAGCTGGAAATTAAGAGATGTTGCCTCTTAATATTCGGACTTCGGTACGTCACTGCACACTTGGCAACACCATTTTATGAAACCAAAATTTTACTTCAAATTCATTCATCCAGAAAGTGCTCGAGCCCTCCCCTCCAAGCTCGGAAAGGAGACTCTTTATTGCAAAAATGTGAAAAAATTCATTTTTTGCTATTCAAACATGATTTTTCGAAAAAATTTCGCCCTCGATTTGCTGAGGCAATATTTTAGTCATTCTATTTCTTGAATAAACATAAATAATTTTCTAAATCTGAATCATTCGTCGATAAAATTCTGCCTTTGAGAATCAGTGAAATGAGTTTCATTGAAAATTAATGATTTTTCGCTGATATTTTAGTCAAAAATTACTGCTTTCTCAATAAATTCCCATTTGTCAGGAAAAATCAATAATTTTGACTTCACTGAAAGATCAGTGAAAAATCATCGATTTTCAGTTAAATTCGTTTCACTGATCCAAGCAGCTAAATTTTATTAGTTTAGATTTCAGGAGTGTATTGATTGTTTGTTCCCAAAAATTCCGCAATTTTTCTATTTTTTTTTTTTGCTCAGATCTGTTTATGCCTCCTCTATTTTTACTCGAATTCTCAACCCCTCCCTTGAATAATTTCTGAGCACGCTCTGATTTCATCTCTGAAATTGGCAAATTTCAGTTTCAAAGTTGGAAAAATCGAGAACGTCACCTCCCTCCTCCCTCTCCCCCCTCATAAAAAAATACTTCGCTACGCCGCTGAATAAAGCACACATCATTGCGTGAAAAAATACTGCTTTAATGTAGCAAACTGATACAGATGCTGGAGTTCGTGAGAAAGAGAGAAAGAGAAACGAAACAACAACGTTAAATGATAGCAATACGTGTGCGTGTTTATACAGAAGGAAAAACGTTGATAATGTGGTTATTTGTGTTATACAGCACGTGAGCCGAAATTTTCTTCCTTCCTTGCCACACCGCCGCACCATGGTGCGCATCGTCGACCCAGGCAGCGGGGCTGGTGGACGGAAAGGGTGCACTCTTACGGCCCAAATGTGTATTACAGAGTATTGTTTTGATGAGTCGTGTATGTGGAAGCAATAAGCTGAGGAAAATGGCGCCATATTGAATTCAATGAAGACGTTGTGTTTGAGCGCTGCGAAGACGGCTCTCCAGGGAGTAACATTTTAAAATATATACTGTTTCATTCTATAGTATATTGCGCGCGTTTCAGTGCTACGTAAAATTTCACGCACCCCCTTTTATAGCTCTTATGATTTTTCTGCAGATGCAGAAGAAATGCTGGGTAGGTTTCGGCGATCGACAAATTTTTATTGGATAAGAGATGATGGGGGGTTTTTATTGTGGTAGAGTGAATTTGAGAGTTGAATGATCATGAGAAAGGGAAATTGGGTCGATGTTTTCTGATTTTTTTTCCTTCTGGATTCAATTCGAGTATACTGAGCCATTATTTTCCAAAAGTAATTTCAGATTACAAGTAACAAAGGGTACTTTATTCGTAAGCGATGACACCCTTCTCTCGAGGGGCGAATAAACAATTCTTCACAGGATCGTTATAGGTACGATAAAATGTTTTGAAATATTGAAGTTGAACATGAATTTGTACTCGTTGGCGATGTTTTGCGAACTTTCACGAATTAATAATCTTTGATGTTGGGGCAAGTGTGTGCAGAAATACGTTTGTTTTAAGAATTACATTTCAATTTTTTTATTATGCCTGATAAAAATCTGATGCAAAGAGATTGATTTTTCAGAGGACAAAAAAATGCATCGAAAAATATTTTTAAAATAGGAAAAAGTGAGGGAGACAGGGAGATGGATAGGTATATTACTTTGGATTTGACACCCCCCCATCCCCCCTCCCAATGGAAAACAAAGAAGCCATAAGTTCTTCAAAACTGATATGAGAAAAAAAATTTAATCTCATTCGGAATTTTGTTGAAATTTGGAAAAATTAAGGTATGATTCATCAAAAAATGTTGAAAAATCTGCAAACTTTTATAGCTAATTTGATTGCGATGATTAGGTATGTAATTTTTGAGAAAATTTGGAGACTTGATCCAGGTGAACGATTTTTTGCTGAATGCAGACGTAACTTTAAAACATGCTGAAAATAATTTTTAATGAAGGAATATTTTCGGCGTGATTTTTACTCAAATTCTGATTCTCTCTTTATTTTGGTTTTCTTCATTTTAGTAAAATTTTCAAATGATTCGTAATTTTTGCAAAATGAATGATAATTTTCAAGCCAACGAAGTTTTAAAAAATTTCTTAAAATAACGCTTTTTGTGAATCTGAAAAAAAATTGGTACTATTATAGTTTCACGATAATTGATATTTTTACGAATTCCTAATCCACTATAAATTTTTCTAAAAATTTTCTAGTGATATTCGAATAAAATTCTCATGATGGGAAAAGTGGAAAACATAGCCAGCCTTTAGCGGGGGAGCTGAAAATTGAAAAATTTCCACTTGGGTAGAATTTGTTCCGAATTTTCGGACTCAGATTGCAATTTTCCTCAAATTTTTCAACATCAAAATAAAGAAATTTTCCAAATTTTCTATTGAAAAGGTCACCGCATTCGCAAATTTTCCATTTCGAACCTAATTTTTCCAGCAAAAAAAATGCAATTTTGTCATTATTGAAAGTGAGCTGCCACCTCTGTCCCTCCTGTTCAGCGTAGCCTTGGTCAAACATTTCAACTAATTTTGATTTTTGATAATCTCGGAGTGAAAGAAATTTTCAATAATTATTGAATTGATCATTTCATCTTGAAAACAGTTCCACGTTTCATCCTCTCCTTTCTCCTCGAAATTTTAATATACCCGTACTTTCATAAGTTGTCATGTTCTTCAGATCGCAAGATGGAAATATTGAATTCGACTTATTCGAAAATAAATCGTTAAACCGATCGACGATTTTTAATAATGATTGATGATTTCAATTTCTGGATTTTTCCAGTCATCAACGAATCATTTAGATATTGCACAGTTCTTAATTTCTGATACTTTTTTAAAATATCAAATTTTTTTCTGGCTTGATTTTTGCCTTAAAATACCATTTTTTATCAATCATTTTTTGAATAAGAATTAAAAAAAAAATTATTTCAGTAACTGTGTAAGTACTAAGCAGGGAGGGGGGGGGGATGAAGAAACAGAAGTAAAAGTTGAATAATTAATGATGATATTCTTATCGAGTATGGGGCGGGGCCCCTCCACTTTTTCTATGAATTTTTAAAATTTTCAGCCCCCTCAACCCCTCTCTCCTCATTGTGCGAAAAAAATTTAAATTTTTTCTCATATTTTATCTATACCTACTGACTATTTTTTTTTTTGAAAATTTCAAAATTTTTGGACCTTCGTCTCTAAAGATATGAAATATTGAATTTTAGGCATATACGGCCATATTATTTGGGTTGAGGGGAGGGGGGTCACGCCAAAAAAATTTTGGGGTGGTTTTAAGACTGGCCTTTAAGATGAGCTTTGTTCCAGTCGGTGAAAGGGCGGATTTCACCATCTTACTATCTTACCTGAGGAGGTTCTTTTGAAGGTTCTTTGCAGGAAATTATATCTTATCTAGACATATTGAATTTTTGTCTGACTTATAAAAATTTGGAGAAATTTTGAAGGAAGTTTTTGCAGGACATTATGTCTAGACGTAAACACATTGACTTTTTTTCCGAATTTCAAAAAAAGTGAAGAAATTTTGAAGGAAATTGATAATACAAAATTAAACTTTTATCTGATTTTTAAAAAATTAAAAAAAATTTATGATCATTGAAAAAACGAAAAAAATTATTGACAAAATAATATCTTGTAAAATATCAAAAATTTATTATTAGGTACCCATTGAGATTAGTGACAAGATATGAAAAAGTTTAGAAAAATTTTGATGGATTTTTTATGGCATTTTGTTAAACTAAGAAAAAATTGGAAAAATATTCAAAATTCTCAAGCTGTCAATGCCTTGAAACACGTTTCTTTTTCCGACTTGACGAAAATTCCAAAAATGTTCTCAAAAAGTAAGATTTACTGAAGATATTACTCAAAAAAATTCAAAAACTTTTTTCCTCACAATCAACTCTTAAAAAATTGAGAAATGGCTCAGTTCGAACATCACGATCAGTTCAAGTCATATCGAAGGTCTAAGGGCAAAACCAAGTACAAAAATTGTCCAAGAGTTTGAATTTTGATCCACTTCAATTTTTGGCACTTTGAGAAATCAATGCTTACCCCATCTCCCTCCAAAAATTCACCAGCATCTGCATTATTAAAAAAGTTCGAATAATGAAGAAAATTCACTCAATTTTTCTTCCACTCCCTCTTCAATGTAACTTTTAAACTCTCATCTGGTCGACCTATAAATTCTTCCACGTATATTTTGCAAATTTTTTCTTCACATTATATTCTTCCTGCGCATCACTTCTCGGTGAAAAATTTCGTACAACGACAAGAAAAATATACACGGTGAAAAAATTTCCATATTTTAAGTAAACTCGATATGTGCTTAGATGATACCGAAAAAAAATCACATTATAGCGAAAAAGTAGGAAGAAGGGGAGGGGAAGGTGTGTACGCAACGTTACCATTATTAAACTATCCAGAAACCTTGGCTTGAGGCTGCATACGAGTTTATGTGAACTTACATCATGCGTCATCATCTATTAATCCAGTCTTACTATACACAGCGTCGTATACTTACACGTTCTTATTCTTAAGAAGCAAAAAAAAGAAAAAAATAAGGTGATAGATGCCTAATGACTTTTTAATAACATCCCTCTCGTCTCCTACCCTCACCAGTTTACCTTCGTTCTCAACACCGTCATGTATAAACTTTTGCACATCGTCGTATAAGGTTAAACCAACCAATGCTACGATGCAAAAAATCAACCATGAGCGAACTAAGAAAAAAGTTTCTCTAAACCTTCTGCTCGTCCACGATACTCGTCTACGAACCCCTGACGCGAATGTTACTAAAATCAGCAAACTCTTTTCCGCACATATCGTCCCCCTCCCCCGCCCTCAGCACGGATCCGGGGGGCGAATACAGTTTTTACATGATTTTCGCGCGCTCACACACGGCAACACTATGAAACCGACAAATATAAGGAAAAACATTTCAAAAAACTGGCAAACTACACACATATTTTCAAAGTGTTAAAGATATTTTTCTCTCTATTATTATATCTGTTACCATTGTTTTTCTGGTCGATTTTTATACGTGCAAGATGGGCTTTTCTTATTACAACTTGCTTTTCTCGAAATCCGGTGGGTGTGCTTGAGATTTTTATACTTTTTTTCTCTCTCCTTCTACGTTTATATTTCGTATACAACTTCTTGTATGTAGTATCATCGCGAAAGGTGTACTTTTTCTTTTATTTCGATGCCGATGCTGTTCATCGAAGATACGATGTTTTTTGTTCGTCGTCTTCTCGGCCACACCATCGTTCGTGATAGCCTTTTTTTTCTCGACTTTTTTCTCTCTCTTTTACAATCGCTGCCTGGATTTTTATTTTATTCGGACTTTCGGCGGCGATTTATCGGCCAGGTTTGTTCGTTTATCCAACGAAATGGATCATATTGTATAAATTTCGTTGCTGTGCCCTCGTAACTGCGTATAATAAAGTTATATCCGAAAACAAAATCTTTTCAAATTCAGCTTCTGCCGTCCATGTTTTGCTTTTATTCTGTGCTTCGGAACGCGAAACGCTGCAGCTCGACGTCTTAATAATAAAAAACCGTCTGTATGTCGAGCATAAAAGTTGATAAAACTAAATGACGAACAGTTTAATTTGAATAAAGCCGCTCTTTAGACAAGTCGTAAGCTACACTTTAAAACGGTTATAGATGTCGTTAAAGGCAATTCAGCCTTCGTTGTAATAATAACCCAGGGTTTCGCAAATTCCTTCCGAGCTGCGGTGTTTTTTTCGCAGGGAATGAACGCTACGGTGATTGTTGTATTGTAATCCTCGTATTTATAGATTTAATCTGTTTAATCGCATTTTCGTGTGCGGGTGGGTGCAAGATTTGGGTGATCCCCTTGGTTTTTTTTTCGAATCATCGATGATGTAACTTTTTTATTCGATTGGGATTTTTTCCATGTTTTTTTAAAATAAAGATCAAATTTTTAAGTCGGATTTTCGACAAGATTCTTAGAATGGATGATTTTTGTCTTTATGAACCTGGATATAGAAATCTCCCTTGAGGGTCAAAAATTGGTTTTTGAGTCGACACTGATTTTAGGCTTTTCAGAAGGAGTTGAATCAAGGGGGAATCTCAACTCAAAAACCAATTTTTGACCCCTAAGGGTGGTTTCTATATCCAGGCTCACATATTTTGAAATTGTTGATCTCAAGTCGTTGAAAAATGGAAAATTTGTAGCAATTTTACTACGGTTTCTATAGAAATTATTGTGAGAATAAATTCAAAGGGAAGTTATATTTGCCCTCCTTCGTAGTTTCAAGAAATTTTTTTATCTAGGGAGGGAGAAGGAGATTTTTTTTAGGTTTAACGAAATGTGAGGTAATTTTGACGACTTTTTATGGGAATGACAGATTACGACATATTTTTACATTAGAATGATTTTTTTATTGCTTGGCAAAACAAGTTGGCATAATCGATGACTTTTTGTCATTATTCAATATTTTTGACTTTTTTTAAAGAGATTTTTTCGTTGAATTTTCATTTAAAAATTTGTAGATATGTCAGACAGATTCACTTTTTATATTTCCTCGATTTTTTTTCAATTGTCAAAATATAACTTATTGACATATTCTGACTTGATTTTATGCAAATTTTCTTTCTGATTGTATGAAAATTTTCTTACTGATTTTATGAAAATTTTCTTGCTGATTTTTTATTGAAATAAGTATGTCTTATTTTGACACACTTTCATTATTTTTCTAAATTTTTATGGTCTGTCAGAATGTGGCATGTTGACTTGTTGACATATCACTGATTTTTTACCACTATTCGGCAGTTTAAAAATTTTGGCATTTTGATCAATTTTAATCCCAATGCTTCCTCATGTCCTCAATTTTTGACGTTTGTCAGAATATGACATTCTGACATATTCCTGACTTTTTGCTACTCTTTAGAATTATATTTCATGACATTTTAATGTAGTTTTCTTGTTGAATTTTTATTGAAATGTTTTTGCCATATTATGACATTTTTTCACTTTTTGACACAAATAATAACTTTTTGTCACGTTTAATTTTTTTGACGTTTTGTCATTTTTCAGAATTTTTGTGACTTTTTAGAATTTTTGTCACTTTTTGTGACCTTTTTATAATTTTTGTGACTTTTTGGAATTTTTGTCACTTTTGTGACTTTTCAGAATTTTTGTGACTTTTTGTCTCTTCAGAATTTTGGACTTTTTGTTACTTTTTAGACTTTTAGTCTTTTTGTCACTTTGCTATTTTTTTTTGAATTTTTGTCACTTTTCAGAATTTTTGACTTTTTGTCGCTTTTTAGAATTTTTTTGCCTTTTTATCAAAGTTTCTGTATTAACCTTTAATTAAAATTCTCGTGTCAGATTTTGAGGCATTCTTTACGTTTCTTCAATTTTTATCGACTGTTTGAATGGGAAATGTTGACATATCACTAATTTTTTGTCACTATTGCGCATTTCATGACATTTTTGGCACTTTTCTCTTGAATTTTAGTTAAAATATTTGTACCACCTTATGACATTTTTTTCAATGTGACTTGTCCGATGATTTTTTGTCACTTCAGAATTTTTGACTTTTTATTTAAATTCTTGTGTCAGATTTTGAGATAGGTAATCATCGCATTTCGACTGTCTAAATATGACATGTTGACATGTCACTAATTTTCTGTCACTGTTACGCATTTTATGACATTATTTTGCATTTTTCCTCTTGAATTTTTATTGAAATATTTGTACGGTTTTGTGACATTCTTTTCAATGTGGCATAACCAATGGCTTTTTGTCATTCTTCAATTTTTTTTGACTTTTTATCGAATTTCCTTTGTTGACTGTTTGAAATGCATTCATCAGATTGTGATATATTTTCCACGTTTTTATTAATTTTTATCGTTGGTCAGAATGTAATTTGTCGACGTAACGTTAACTTTTTGTCACTCTCCCACATTTATAATTTTTTGATTCTCTATTGAAATGTCATATTTTGACACTTTCTCAAAATTTTTCTGGTGATTTTTATGCGCTCGTAGTCCTATAAATTCAATTTTTCACTTTTTTTTCGATATGTGATATGAATTTTTTTTAGTTCACGAAAAGAATTAGTCAAATTTGACGATAATCAGTCACTTTTCATTAATTTTTCAATCAAAAATTATCGATTTCTTCCAACCAATTGATGAATTGACTGAAATGTAAGTGATTTCTGACTTGAAAATCGCAATTTTTGGTGAAATTTAACTTCACTGATGTCAAAAAATTTTTGAATTTCACCAGATTTGACTAATTCAGATTTAGAGGGTTCTTGTGACCTCATTTTTTCCCCGATCATTTTTTATAATCCTCAATTTGATTCACAATGACTTTCTGTGTGTTTGGTGAAATTTTAGTTGTCGCAGTAATTGATTTGAAGCATGTAGCTTTCCATTTTTATTTCAATTTTGTGTTTTTGATTTTCCACTTATTCCTCTATTTTTCAGAAAATACACATTCTCATGATTCCCAATCCACTGCATCAAACACCCCCCCCCCTCCCCCTATCATACCATACCTACATCTATAAAATTCAAGTAGCACGTCTCCGAGAATATAATTACATCGTATTCTCGAATTTATTCCTAACAAAACCAACTACCAACCTAGTACCTAATTCATCTGGAAACACATTTTCAGACATAATACCACCTGGATAGTCAAACTTATCCGCTATACTTTTTACGGTCCAATTTGAAAATTATGTTTAACGATCATGCTGCCACTGCTGCCTAAAGATATGTAGTACCTCATCTCTATAGGTACGCAGTTTACTTTATACAAATCGTATTAGTGCTTTGCTCTCGGTTATATGAGAATTTTATTATTTTATTACACCTATGATTCTTATTTTCCCTCTTTTTTTCGCCTTCTTTTCAATTTCTTCTCTTAATCTGTTCTTTTATGGTAAGATAATATACGATGAGTAATCACATCGTTGGTCGGATCTTCTCGTACCTAGGTATATGTTTATTTGGAGAAAAAAAATGCCAACTTCCAGGAGCCTCCTACCGTGTATCGTTTGTATAGTGCCTCGTATCTGTGTAGAAATACGAATCGAGTCGAATATAATAATACGCGGTATGTACAGAAGAGAGATTCTTTATTTTTCTCTCGTTCCAGAGCGAAACGCAGTACAAATGTGGCTCAGCATGTTGTAAATCTTATTCTTTTCCTTTGCCGAAACGTACACTGGGCTGAAAAAGTTATACTCGGTTCTGAAATAAAAATTTAATAAACTTAATAGACGGCTTAATCCCTTTACGATGTTTCGGGCCTGTTTTTCGCCTCAGCAAAGACACATTGACCATCGTCGCGAATAAAAAATATATACGTATATTTCCGATATCACATATAATACGGAGAAGCGCAGAAGAAACGTTCGAGGAAGGGAAAGTCATTGTACAGGGCTCAGCCAGCCACAGAGAAAGAGAGAGCGCGAGCGGTAACAGCTTGCAATGTATTGGCATCGCACAGGCCACAAAATGCGCCCACCAATTTGGCATGTAACAGTTGCCCGAGCCCGACTTTAATGTCGCGACAAATAATAAACAACCTAAGAGGGGTTTTTTACTTTTCGGTTTGATCGTCCGTTTGTAATATAATGCTGCTGCGGTATTCGATATTTTGCGATACGATGGCGGTGGTTCTTTTTCTACGAGGTTTTTTGGTGTTTTTATAGTAAGTATATTTCACACGTCGACGAGTCTGAAGATTATACTACGATGAGGTAAATTGTTGCCAGATTTGGCGATATTATTGCCTGACGGTGGTCATCATTTTCTCAAGTGTTTGCCATATTTTTTCCTATGGATTTTTATTTATGGATAGAGGTTGTATATCATCCTCCTTCCATATTTTCGAATGTTGTTCGACTTCGAGATCCAAAATTTATTAGATGGTGAGTTTTTTGGCGTCTGGAAGCAATGAGTGTAGGTTTTCTTTATTTATATGCAGCGTTTTGATTGTAACGTTGAGATGAAGTTACATAATGTGTGTGTTTCAAAAAGTATTTTCAATAAAAACTCGAAATCGAAAATTAGAATTTCTCAAATACGTTGAAATACTCACTTGAATTCGATAGAGTTATTATAGATGAATAAACTCGTAGATATCAAATTGAAATTTTAACGGTTGTGATATTTTTTTAAAATCACGTTTCATTCGTAATTTTTTGGTCAAATTCGTGACCCTTTTCTGTCAAAACAGTGATTTTTGTCAAAATTATGATTTTTTCTGGCTCGTTTTTGTCAAAAATCATGATTTTTTAATGTGATTTGTGTAGTGACTTAATTTTGTCAAAACATGACTCGTTTGTTGCATTTTCTTGTACCTAATTTTATCGTTTTAAAAAAAATTTTCAAGTAGAGTTGATGAGACTCACTTTCGTACCGACCGTCATTGTGTGTCAAAAATTATGACATTTTCATGGCCTGTTTTTGACGAGATTGTAGAATATTGAATATTTCTTTCAAAAATTATTATTATGTGATGACGTTTTTTAATAAAATTCATAAAGGGACTTCATTGTGTCACAGATATGGCTTTCAAGTCATTTTCTCATTAATTTTTGTCATTTTCGTTACTTTTTTTGGTCAGATCTATGACTCATTGCAGTACTTACAAAATACCGAATTGGTAATTTTTTTGACAAAATTCGTAAGTGTGACTTCATTTTGTCAAAATATAACTCCTTTGTGCTATTTTCTCATGATTTTGTTCTTTTCATCAGCACTTTTTCGGTCAGATCTATGACTGATTTCAGTGCTGTTTTCATTTCAAAGATTGTGGCATTATCATGGGTTGTTTTTGGCAAAAATTAATAATTAGTGATTTTGCAATAAAATCTGTGAGTGAATTCATTCTGAAAAAATGTGACTTTTATGTCATTTTCTCTTGATTTTAATTGATCAGATTCATGATTTTATTTTAATTGCATGTGGCAAAATGATTTACTTAAGTCATTATTGTAACAAAATTAAGTAGTAATTTTTGTGTCAAAATTAATTAGTCATTTTTGTGACAAAATAATGATCAGTAATTTTTATGGAAAAATTAATTAAGTGATTTTTGTGACAAAATTAATTAGTCATTTTTGTGACAAAATTAATTAGTCATTTTTGTGTCAAAATTAATTAGTCATTTTTGTGACAAAATATTGATCAGTAATTTTTATGGAAAAATCAATTAGTTATTTTTGTGACAAAATTAATTAGCCATTTTTTGTGACAAAATCAATTAAGTTATTTTTGTGACCAAAATTAATTAAGTAATTTTTGTGACAAAATCAATTACGTCATTTTTGTGACAAAATTAGTCATTTTTGTGACCAAATTAATTAGTCATTTTTTTGTCAAAATTAATTACTTAGTCATTTTTTTGTCAAAATTAATTACTTAGTCATTTTTTTGTCAAAATTAATTACTTAGTCATTTTTTTGACGAAATTCGTAAATGAATTCATTTTGTCCAAAATACGACTCATTTACAAATGCCATTACTTCATAATTTTGTCTTTCTCATCATTAAGATTTTTTCAAAAATGGTAACATTTTCAAGGTTTATTTTTGAAGAAAATTTATAATATTTTGGAGACTTTTTCGAGTAAATTCGCATGTAATTTCATTCTGGCAAAAATATGACTTCTTTATCTCATTTTCTCATAGTTTTGTCTTTTTAACCAATTTTTTGGTCACATTCATCAATTCATTTCTGCGCTGCGCAGTTTTTTTTTCAAAATGTGACTTTTTCACAACATGTTATTGAGATGACGAAGAACTTTCCTTTCAATGCTATGCAATATTTCCTCGAATTTGCGTTTTCCTTCTTGTTAAAATGACGACTCTTGTCAAAAATGTGACATTTTCTTGCTCCTGCTGTTTTGACTAAAATTTAGTACGAATTTTTGTAAATATTGGTCAAAGGGATTTTTATAGTTGTTGAATAAGTAGGTACTCTAATTTGTTTGTGTAATTTTTTCAAGATTTTTTGCTCCATTTATGACTTTTATTGTTAGAATCATAAGTAGCTCCCTATTTCAGTCAAACATTCGACTGTTTATTATAACTAATTTTGTCAAAAATCATGAATTTTGGCTTCTTTCAAAATTTTGTCCTTCATATCACATTTTCGGTTGAAATGATCACTTATTTATGAGATGAAGCAATTTTGTCAAAATTTGGTCATTTTTCTCACCAACATCGTGACTTTTTGGTCAATATTTTGTCAAGTTTTAGATTTTTTCTGTCAAAATTGTTCTTTTTTTATCCAAGTTTGTTGAAGCATAAATATTATTTTTCTTGACAGGTTTGTAATTTTTGTGACCCTTATTGCTCATTTTATGACTCTTTGGCCTGCTTTCTTCGCTCCGAATGTGACTTCGGCCATTTATTTCTGAAATGTGATTTTTCGATGATTTTTCAGCTTCATTTACTTATACTATTACTTTATGTATGACTGTTCTTCAAGGAGTTGGAACTCTTAGATTTTAATTGTGATTTCTGCTTCTTTTTTTTGGAAATTACTTATGTCAAAATTTCAATCGTTCCAGGAACAAACTCCAATATGGTAAATTTTTTGTTCAAAGTGTTTCAAAAACCATTTTTTTTCAAATTATGTGACGTCTTATGTCAATTATGACTTTCTTATGATGACTAAATTGGGTTAATTCATTTTTCGCTCGATCGCAGAAATTTTTCCTATTTTCAATTAAATGCTAGAAGACTAGAACACTCTCGATTTCACTTTTTGGCACCTATGCCGACTTAACATTGAAAAAAATCAGGCAAAGCTGTTAGTAGTATATGGGGCACTTGGGGACACGCGGGTACCCAAGTGCACAATATACTACCCGCTCGTGGAGAGCCAGCACTCCACGGGCGGAATAAAACTACCTAGTATCTAAAGTAAAAAAAATATTTTAAACTTAGAAAAATATTTTAAAAATTATTTTTTATTTTTTATTTTTTATTTTTTTTTATTTTTTTATTTTTTATTTTTAAAAACATAATTTTAAAAAATAGTTTAAA